>OY757014.1:131749454-132349454 GCA_963580285.1 Lucinisca nassula
ATGTTCAGCCAGAAAGCCAGACAGGTAACATTGTGACAAAATCTTCAGTGATTACTAATCGATTATTGATCGGAATGACAAGACTGATAATCGATTATCATTTCAGCTCTGATTAGCCAGCCCTACAGTCGAGTCCATTAACATTGGGTAGCCGTTAATTTTGTGCACCCTGCATTCTAGTTTTCAGTATCTTTATCCCTCATAATTTCTTCCACCACCACCAGCGCATCGGCGTTACGTTTTAACTTAGCCTTGAAAAGATGGAGTTGCACGTGCAGATGTGACAGTTTTGCAGAATTTTTCAATTTTGTCAAATTGTGAAAAGACCGAAAATATCCAAGCCAAACTTTGAAAGACTGAGTTTAAAAATAGGCAAAGGGACAAACATTTTGTATGTAATTTTCCTGCATCTAACAACATTACAGAATATCTAATATACAACTTGTTTGAGTCAACCTTCGTGTTCAATCAGCTCAAAACAGTTATTGTGCGCAGTGTTAGGCGACAGAATTTGTAATTCAGTTTCAAGGGGGTATCCCTTTTCTTAGCATTAATTTTCCTGCCTGTTAAAGCTTCAGAGGCCAGTTTCTATTGCAGTTGGTAGATAGGACAGTATTGCAATCGTTTTGATTGTGAGTTTTTGATTGGTTGTTTCCACAAAGTCACACATAGCTATCAAAACTTTATGTGCGCAATGTTACCGGACTACACCGTAACTCGGCGTGTTGGTTATTTCGTCGACTGTCACAGGAAAAATCACAGAAGCCAAGCAAATTATTTGCATGCAAAACGCGTGAAACTTTAATGGGTGTGCCTCAGTGCGTAAATTTAACAGAACGGACCTAATTACCGGAACGGACCCATTTCTACCCAGATTCCCTCCTATTTTAGGATATTTTGATAATATACAAATTGCTTACACTGCTGTTAAAGTTAGCTACATTCTGCATGCATCTTTTCATGCAAATTTGGTCACATTGGGAATATGTTCCAGTACACCATTTAGACTTGACTCAGTGAAGCAGAGAAAAAAGATGTGCCATATTTTCTGGTTCTAGAAATATTACATGGAGTTTAACAGCCCAGTCAACATGGTCATGTAAAGTCCGTTAGTTTACCTATCTACACTTTTCCTGGGCCCACTTACATGTATGCATAAGTGGTTAACAAGTAAAGTGTGCATTCTTTCACCAGAAACTGACAGAGCTGTCCTTTCTTGACTCAGAGGAACAGAGGAAATAGTACTTTCTGAATCTAAGATAATTACTAAGAGTTAACAATGTTAAGGTCATATCAAGCCAGTCACTCTACCTATCCACACTTTTTCTGGGCCAGCTTATGCTAATGCAGTTAACCGGTATTGTTACAATCTGTCGCCAGATTCTGACAACTGCCCTTCTTGGCTCAGCAAAACAAAGAGAATAGCTGTTCTGTTAAAAATATATTTCATGATCCATCCTCCAAACAGATCTACCAAATAGCTAACCTTCTGATCACCAGTCTGATGCGCATCCGACTGAACTACCAAGGCAGACATTGAGTGCACTGATTGACATTATTGTGAACTTAAACCCGTATTTCAAATGGGACAATTCTTTTACGAAAAGGGGCATTCAGAATATAGTTAACAATGACAGCAGTGTAAGTAGACTGTATATTATGGAAATATCCCAAAAATAGGGAGAAACCTGGGTAGAAATGGGTCCTTTCCGGTTCGTTCCGGTAATTAGCATTCCGGTAAATTTATGCACCTGATGTGCGTGAAATCGCTTGGAACGTGGAGCAGTATGAATGCGAGTCCACACAACAGTGGCATGGAAAGGATTAGCAGTTAGAGCTTGGAAGGGGTTAAAAATCAATACTACACAACAACTTTCCAAGTTGACATGAATAAATGTTTCATTGTGATGACCTGTGCAAGAATGAGAAATAGGTTGTGGATACAGATACCACTAGATTGCAAAGGGTCATTTGCAGTATCAGGGTGCAGAATCCGTACCCCGATATTAAACCTGGTGGCTCAGATGCCCCTTTCACATTGACAGGTAGATACTGACCAGTATAGGGGTGTAAAAATAATAATAATAAAATAAAGTTGCGTGAACAAAAGGTATATTCAGGAGATA
Organism: Lucinisca nassula; assembly: GCA_963580285.1. Classification (NCBI taxonomy): domain Eukaryota; kingdom Metazoa; phylum Mollusca; class Bivalvia; order Lucinida; family Lucinidae; genus Lucinisca; species Lucinisca nassula. The sequence goes on from OY757014.1 coordinate 131,751,581, forward strand.
GTCATCCCCATAACAAATACATGCCTTATTTTGTGGGGTGGGCCATACTGGGGTGGTTTTATGGCCCTTACAATATAATTTCACTCATATTGAGCAGATCGTTAAAGGAGCAGTCTGATCAGGGTCTACATTGTTTGCCAGTCAATCTATACAACTCTTATAATTAATGGTCATGAAAAGAGTTTGTCATCCATCTCGACCATCTGGGAATATATTCTCCTGATTAGGAGATTTCATACACTGCAGCAGCATATTGTACTCCTAAGTTATCATGTGCAAACAATCCTTTTAAGAACATTGTTTTACCATATTGATCCCAAGTATTGGGACAGACAGTTCTATCCGAACCATGGAACCCAGATCAGACTGGTCCAGGGCCAACACTGCTTGTCGCCCCATCTGCACCCATGAGTTTGTCATAACATCATAAGCCCTCACAGTGTCTGAATTCTTAGGACCTTTATGCACTAGTCATTTACGTTGATGGATGGGGGATAGCAGGGCTAATGAGCAGGGTACTTAACCTCTGTGTTCCCCTGCAGTGACTGGTTAATGCAGGGGTTTTGATATTATGAAATATATCCCCAGTGGAATTAACTGTTATAAACAGTGGGGCTGTGACATTCTGGAGGTCCCCACAGTGCAGGACTTCTAGCAGGGCTGTGAAAAGTCTTAGTCCCCGCTATTCCCCGTAGGTGTGTGTGGGGGTGTTGGGCAGTGGTTACAAATGACTGACCATGCATTGTTGCAATATGAATCCCTATTGTGATTACAATGCCAGAGCACATTGTGCCCTTTGCAGGGTTCTCACTAGGATTTTGAAAATTGGAGTAAAAATGCTGTCTCCAGAAAAAGTTGTAGTTTTACCCTACTTTTCTATTGAGACTTTCCAAAAAGTTGGATTCAGGAGTAAATTCAGCCAAATTTGGAGTTAACAAGAAGTAAAAAAATTGTAAGTTAATAATTAATTTCTTTAATACATCATTGATTTATCGTAGTGAAGAGACAGTCCTAACCAAACTGTCCAGACTCATATTAAACTGCTAAGGTGATCCTCCTTGTGATGTAAATAAATTCTGAAAAGTTAGATCCTCTGGATTCAGTTGAGATGTTTATATTACAACATCAGCGTATGTTGTGAACCATAACCTCTTCTGGTCCAAAATTGCTGCATGTAGATTTTTTTTTACCCTAATGGTCCTAATCATTCGGACAGATGGTGCAGACCCTGATCAGATTGTTCCAAAGGGAGCATCCTGATCAGTGTCTACATTGTCAGTCACTATGTCTGTTTTGCCCTGATATGTCATGAAAGGATTTTGTCAACGGGCCTCCGTGGCCTAGTGGATAAGAGTGCTGACTCTTAGTCATTAGGTCTCTCACCGCCGTGGGTTCGAGCCTTGCTCGGATCACGTGTGAGAAGCCAAGTTCTGCAACGGAAGGTCAGGTGGTTTTTCTCCGGGTACTCCGGTTTTCGCCCACCTCTGATTAACAATCGGCTCGATATGAGTGAAATAATCTTGAAAGGGCCGTAAAACCCAAACCAAAAAAAAAAAAAAAAAGGATTTTGTCGGATGAACAGCGGCTAGCCCTGAAGTTGTCCCAATTATGAAGATCCCTATGATAGTACTCTACCCACGTTTTCTCCGCAGGGACTATGTACCAAAATCCCCTTCCCTCGGGCCCCAATCTGCCGCTAGGGTCAAAATTTTACTTGTATTTTATTCTGCTAATCATACCCTTCAATTTGATATGCAACATGACTATGTTTAAAAAATTCTTAAATTTTGACCCTTTGACCCCTCCCTAAGGGCCCCAATCTGACCCCAGAGTCAAACTTTTACTTATATTGTATTCTACTAATCATACTCTTCCATATGATAATATCCCACATGACTATTTTGAAAAATTTCAAATTTGACCCCCTCCTCCCCCGACCCCCCAAGTGTGACCCCGTGGGGCATGACCCAGGGGTCGCAGCCAAAATCCTGTTCAATATGTTTTACATATTTCATTAATAATTACTTATGCAAAGTTTGGTTGCAAAATCTATAAAATTGACTTTGTATTTGAATTTTATTGGTATTTGTCCTTTTGACCCCTCTCGAAGGCCATGAGGGTGGGGCCCAAAGGTAAATGTGCCGTTGCGCGAGCCACTCATGTAAGCAACCTGCACACCAAATTTGGTTGGATTCCAATCAGCGGTTTAGGAGGAGATAGCCGGACAGACGTATGGACAGAAAGAGAGTCAGCCGATAACAATATCTTCGAAAAACGTGGGGATAATTACAAAGTCTGTTTTAATAGATTTTGATACCAAACATTGCAGAAGTAATAATTAGTAGTGTAAAACATATTGAATGTGGCATATCAAAATGAAGGGGATGATTAGTAGAGTGTAATGCAGATAAAATTTTAACCCTAGGGTCAGATTGGGGACCTAAGGGGGGGTCAAAAGGTCAAAATTTAAGTTTTTCCGAACATGGTCATGTGGCATATCAAATTGAATGGGAAAACTCATAGAATATTATACAAGTAAAAGTTTGATCCTAGGGGCAGATTCGGGCTCGGGAAGGGGATTTTGGTACAAATGTACTTAGACCATGTGGAGAAAACATTGGGATTTGCAATGGCACACCATCGACTGCATTCTAGTTATCCCCATGCTTTCGTGTAGGGGATATTAAAATCGTCTCAGTCCATTAGTCTGTCAATCTGTTATGCTATCTCTTAAACCATTAGTCAGAATCCAACCAAATTCGGTGTGTAATTATAGCCCCACTATACTGGATTTGCCTCGTCCTTTTGTGATTCCGTAATTCCGTTATTTATGATAACTAAAAAAACGTTTGAGGTATTTTCACGAAACTTCACACAAATGTAAACCACAATAGGACAATGCGTAGAGCGCATGAACCATAACTCTGGATTACCTTCTTTTGGAGTTATTGCCCTTTGAACATATAAAAAATGCAATTTTAACCTTGTTTGCTCCATTACTCAAAAAGCATTTGAGGTATTTTCATGAAACTTAATACAAATGTAAAGCACTATGAGACAATGTGCGGAGTGCATAAATTGTAACTCTGAATTGCCTACTTTTAGAGTTATTGCCCTTTGAACATTGAAAAATTGCAATTTTAACCTTGTTTGCTCCATTACTCAAAAACTGTTTGAGGTATTTCCATGAAACTTAATACAAATGTTAAGCACTATGAGACAATGTGCAGAGCACATACATTGTAACTCTGAATTGCCCTCTTTTGGAGTTATTGCCATTTGAACATTGAAAAATGTCAATTTTAACCTTTATCCGCGTCATAACTAAAAAAAAGTTTGAGATATTTTCATTACACTTCCCACAAATGTAAAGCACTATGAGACAATGTGCAGAGTGCATGAACCATAATTCTGGATTGCCTACTTTTAGGGTTATTTCCCTTTAAACATTGAAAAATACCAATTTTAACTTTGTTCGCTCCTTATCTCGGAAACTGTTGGAGATATTTTCATGAAACCTCACACAAATGTTAAGTACCATGAAACGATGAAACGCAGAGCTCCATCACACAAATCTAAAGCACCATGAGACGATGTGCAGAGCACAGGAATTGTAACTCTGGATTGCCTTTTTTCCACCTTTAATTAGAGGTCGAAAGCTGAAAACATTTGTTTTATTGTATTTTTGTCTTTTCCGATAGCGCTGTGTGGGGCTATAGTCAGATCTAGTTAGTTCCTTACATGAGTGGGGTGGGCATCATCACATTTTTTTTTGTCCCACCCCCAGGGGCCTTTGGGAGGGGTCAAAAGGTCAAATACAGTGCACTCCCTTGAAAACACTATAATGTATGTTTGGGATGCATAAAATAGGACTGTGTTATAAGTGAACCGTGTTATAAAGGGATAATTTTATTCAGAAATAATAGTAAAATGACAATTTGGGAGGCAAGACTTGACCGTGTTATAACCAAAACCGTGTTATAAGGAGAGGAGTACTAAAGGGACTGAAGTGTACCAATAAAATTCAATTACAAAGTCTAAGCCTCCTAGCAAAACCTATAAAACCTATAACAATAAGCTACATGTACATATATAATTTTGTATTAAACTTTTTGGATTGATTTGGTTCATATTTGGTATGATGGTACATACAGGTCCAAAGTATTCACCAATATCCCCACTCATGCCAATGTCCTCATGGTCAAGGTCATGGACTTAGAAATTTTTAATGATATAGACTCAGGTTAAGGTATTTGTGACAGGTAGAAACTGAACATTTATGATGACATTGGTTCATATTTGGTATCATCATAGATATAGGTCTGAAGTTTGATTTACCAATACCCCCGCCCATGGTCATGTTGTTTTTCTAGGTTGGCCCCTGGTGAGGGCATCTGTGTCGTGGTGACACATTTCAAGTTTTTTTATTAACCTCTTATTTTTCGAAAAAAAAATGGGGATATTATTATCGCCTCTGTCTGTCCGTTCGCCTGTTGTCCGGGGCTAGGGTTAGGATTGGATAACAATAACAAGAATTCCGCAAAATGCGGCGTCGCACCTGCTGGGGCGAAAGCTAAAGGAGCCACAATCATAACGTAGAAATTAAATAAGCTTATTTGTATGAGTGGAAAGGCAATTTTACAAGGAACCTACATGCCAAACTATATAGGCTCTATGTCAAATGGTTAAACCTTGATGATAAAGTAGGTCAAAGGTCCAGGGTAATGGTCAAATTATTTGTATGAGTGGAAAAACAATGCCATAAGGAACCTACATGCGAAATATGAAGGCTCTATCTCAAATGGTTAGAAAGGTATGATAAAGTAGGTCACGGGTCAAGGTCACAGGTAAAATTTTTAGTATGAAAGGAAAGGCAATGTCACAAGGAACCTACATGCCAAATATGAAGGCTCGATCTCAAATGGTTAAAAAGTTATGACAAAGTAGGTCAGTGGTCCAGGGTCAAGGTCACAGGTCAAAATTTTTTGTATGAGTGGAAAGGCAATGTCACAAGGAACCTACATGCCAAATATGAAGGCTCTATGTCAAATGGTTAAAAAGTTATGATAAAGTAGATCAAAAGGTCAGGGGTCAAGGTCACTGGTCAAAATTGTTTGCATGAGTGGTATGGAAATGTCACAAGGAACCGACATGCCAAATATGAAGGCTCTACCTCAAATGGTTAAAAAGTTATGATAAGTAGGTCAAAAGGTCAGGGGTCAAGGTCACAGGTCAATTTTTTTGTATGAGTGGGAAGGCAATGTCACAAGGAACCCACATGCCAAATAACAAGGCTCTATCTCAAACGGTTGGAAAGTTATGATAAAGTAGGTCAAAGGTCACAGGTCAAGGTCACAGGTCAAAATTGTTTGTATGAGTGGTATGGGAATGTCACAAGGAACCTACATGCCAAATATGAAGGCTCTACCTCAAATGGTTAAAAAGTTATGGTAAGTAGGTCAAAAGGTCAGGGGTCAAGGTCACAGGTAATTTTTTTTTTGTACGAGTGGAAAGGCAATGTCACAAGGAACATACATGCCAAATATAAAGGCTCTATCTCAAACGGTTCCACTAAATAATATAATATTTGTCATGGTCACTGGAGCGTAAAATATAGGTCAATGCCACGAGATGAAAGCCCCTGCTTGGTTAGGAGCTTACGAAGATGTTTCATGTAAAGTATGATGGTTATTTAGTCTTGTAGTTGAGTATATAACAAACTTCGACATAAATGTCGAACTTCGACATAAATGTCAAACTTTGACGTAACGGTCGAAGTCACTGGAGCACAAAATATAGGTCAAAGTCACTAGGTCAAGGAGTCTACAAAGTCAGAAGGTCAGGGAGATGTTTCATGTAAGGTTTGATGGTAGATGAGGTTTGTAGTTGACTTAAATATAAACTTCGACATAAATGTCGAAGTTATGTCGAACTTCGACATAAAGATCAAAGTCACTGGAGCGAAAAATATAGGTCAAAGTCACTAGATCAATTTGCCTACAAAGTCAGAAGGTCTGAGAGATGTTTCATATAAGGTTTGATGGTAGATTAGGTTTGTAGTTGACTTAAATAAAAACTTCGACATAAATGTCGAAGTTATGTCGAACTTCGACATAAAGATCAAAGTCACTAGAGCGAAAAATATAGGTCAAAGTCACTAGGTCAATGTGCTTACAAAGTCAGAAGGTCTGAGAGATGTTTCATATAAGGTTTGATGGTAGATTAGGTTTGTAGTTGACTTTAATAAAAACTTTGACATAAATGTCAAACTTCGACGTAAATGTGACAGACGGACGCACGGACGAACGGACGGAAAAGTTGATGCCTATGTCGCACCCTGCTACAAGCAGGTGCGACAAAAAATGATTGGGAAATAATAGATTTGTTCCGTAAACAAAAGGTAAAAGAGGTTATCCCCTAAACCAAACAAAAGAAAATAACAAAAGAAATAGCCCCTAAACCCGAAATGTTAGAACGTCCGTCCATCCGTCCAACTATCTCCTCCTAAACCGTTGATCGGAATCTAAACAAATTTGGTGTGTAGGTTGTTTACATCAGTGGCTCGCGCAATGGCACATTTATTTTTAGCCCTCATATGGCCTTGGAGAGAAGTCAAAAGGTCAAATATCAATAAAATTCAATTACAAAGTCAATTTTATAGATTTTGCTACCAAACTTTGCATAAGTAATTATTAATGAAATATGTAAAACATATTGAATGGGATTTTGGCTGCGACCCCTGGGTCATGCCCCACGAGGTCACCTTTGGGGGGTCGGGAGGGCAAATTTTAAATTTTTCAGAATATAGTCATGTGGGATATCAAATCAAAGGGGTTGATTAGTAGAATACAATAGACGTAAAATTTTGACTCTGGGATCAGATTGGGGCCCTTAGGGAGGGGTCAAAAGGTCAAAATTAAAGTTTTTTTCAACATAGTCATGTGGCATATCAAATTGAAGGGTATGATTAGTAGAATATAATACAAGTAAAATTTTGACCTAAATTTAGCGGCAGATTGGGGCCCAGGGGATGGGGATTTTTTGTAGCGTGTGAGACCCAGGTCCGTACCTCAAAGGTCAAGGTCATACTTAGAGATCAAAGGTCAATATTTTTTGTCTTGTCCGATCAATAACTTTCTTATTCTTGAATGGATGTAAAAATTATTTGGCAGAAATGCTAATCATAATGTGACAGTGTGTCACATGTAAGATCCAGGTTGGTACCTCAAAGGTCAAGGTCTTACTTTGAGATCAAATGTCAAAACAAGGGTCTTATTGTTGTGTCCGATCAATAACTATCTTATTCCTTGATGGATTTAAAAAGTTACTTGGGAGAAGTGTTAACCATATTATGACAGCTAATCATGCACAAGACCCAGGTTAGTACATCAAAGGTCATGGTCTTATTTTGAGGTTAAATGTAAGGCTGGCTAATCGGAGCTGAGAAGATAATCGATCATCCTTTATGCCATTGTGCTCCATAACCAATTAGTAATCACTGGAGATTTTATCATAATTTAACTAGAATCGCGCAGTCGATGGTGCACCATCGCAAATACCCGCTTTTTCCATTGACAACACAATTAACAAGTTTCAGGTGTGTAACCCAAATAGTTTAGAATATACAGCAAATTCCTATTTTTTGGCTTTTGACCTTGAGGTCCAGGTCATGCCAAATACAGCATGCAGTACCTTCTACATTCAAAGGGCTATCCATAACCAAAGTTTCATGAGTGTAACCCAAATATTTGTGAAGATATGGCAAAGTCCTAGTTTTTGACCTTTGACCTTGAGGTCAAGGTCACACCAAAAATAGTCCAGTGCATTCTAAATTCCAAGGACCATCCAATAACCAAGTTTCAGATGTGTAATTCCATCAGTTAGGAAGATACTTCCAAGTCCTACTTTTTGACCTTTGACCTCGCCCATGACCCCAGGGGGTCAGATGAAAATTTCGACACCTTCATGCACATCGGCAGTCCCTAAGCAATGTATGTACCAAGTTTGGTCACCCTAGTTCAAGAAATAAAAAACTAGTTAACATTCACAAGATATTTCTTAGAAATTTGACCTTTGACCTCACCCCGTGACCCCCAGGGGGTCAGATCAAATTTTCGACACCTTCATGCACATCTCCAGTCCCTAAGCAATGCATGTACCAAGTTTGGTCACCCTAGGTCAAGAAATAAAAAACTAGTTAGCATTCACAAGAAACGTGACAGACGGAAGGACGGACAGACGGACGGAAGGACGGACTGACTGACGGACGGACACCCGTGACGAAAATAATATACCCGTTTTTTTTTCAAAAAGCGGGTATAACTAGCCTGGCTTTCTTCTTAGCATAAATTTTACTATATTTAACCTACACATGAGGACATACAGGCCTGTGCAAACAGTGTAGACCCAGATGAGACATCGCGGAAAGCGGCGTCTCATCAGGGTCTGCATTTTTTGCGATTCTCCCAGCTATTTTATGCAGTATGTTGTGTAGTTAACTGTACTTATTGCATAATCAATTATTAACAGATCAGTAGCAATAATCATTTTTGTAAAATGTATTGATCAATTAATTGATTATCCGGTTAATAGTGTCAGCCTTAGTTAACCCTTTCCCAGTCAGATACGTGTTTTTACGTGTCTGGAGCCCCCCCCCCCCCCCCCTTTGTTCCTAGAACCACCTTCAAACCTGCACTCCCCACCCCTGGATAGCAATGTTTGCATTAGAATAAGTTGGCCTAAAAAAGTGACCTGTTTTTTCGCGCGCCTCCCCACTAATACGTTCTGTGGGGGGATTGAAGGGGGGCTGTCGCCCCCCTCACATCCGAAAAAAAAATGGGTTTTTTGGCCCAGCCGGTCGCTGAAATGAGGTCTGACGGTGTCTGGGGTCAAAAATGCCTCCGAATTGATGCAGCCTGACAAAACATGCTGCAAACAGTGAAAATCCCAGGTGCCAAACTCTTTATTTGTTGCCTTGCCAGCAGGCTGAAGATAAAGATTTAGTCAAAAATTCATGTGAAATAACACTTTTTGTCAACTTTGAGATGCCCCCTCGTTACCATGGCAACAAAGATTTAGTCTAAAATGGTGTCATTTGAAAGGCTACTACCCAGTGAACATTCATGCCAAGTTTGGTGTAAAATGGGCCATCCATGATGAAATAATGGCTTTATGAATTTGCTACCCTAGGCAACTCTGTAAAAAACAGTAAAAATCACAAAGTCCCCATGTGGGAATGGGTTAAATGTAATTTTTTTTTTTTTTAACATGCCTGGTCAATATATTTCTATTCCTGGATGGCTTTAAAATTACTTGTTATTGTTAACCATAATGTGATGATGTCAAGACCCAGGTTGGTACCTCAAAGGTCAAGGTCATACTTAGAGGTCAAAGGTCAGGAAAGGATCTTTTTGGGTGTTTTGTCAATAAGTGTATTACTCCTGGATGGATTTTAAAATTACATGTACTTAGAAGAAATGTTAACCATCAAAAGATTGCCAATTTAGGGTCAAGGTAACAGGTTATGGTCTTACGACGTGACAGTCGTAACAAAGGAAAGATGCATAGCGTGAAAAAATCCCCGTCTTTGGTGGGATTCGAACCCGGTTCGCTCGGGTAGAAGTCCACTGCTCTTACCCCTGAGCCAAAGGGTCGACTCCCTGATGCAGTTGTCAGAGAGTGGTTATAAACCTAGAATCTATGCATATGGATCTACCAAGGTAGATAATGGAAGGGAGGTAACAAATCCCGGTAGAGCCCCCACATCTTACGACGTGACAGTCGTAACAAAGGAAAGATGCATAGCGTGAAAAAATCCCCGTCTTTGGTGGGATTCGAACCCGGTCCGCTCGGGTAGAAGTCCACTGCTCTTACCCCTGAGCCAAAGAGTCGACTCCCTGACGCAGTTGTCAGAGAGTGGTTATAAACCTAGAATCTATGCATGGATCTACCAAGGTAGATAATGGAAGGGAGGTAACACACCCCATCTTAAGGAAGTCATCATTTATGATGACGTGAAGGATGCCAACTTCGGCACGAAGCCATTTCTGGCATATAAAGTCCGATCCCGGACGAGCCCCCATCTTACGACGTGACAGTCGTAACAAAGGAAAGATGCATAGCATGAAAAAATCCCCGTCTTTGGTGGGATTCGAACCCGGTCCGCTCGGGTAGAAGTCCACTGCTCTTACCCCTGAGCCAAAGAGTCGACTCCCTGACGCAGTTGTCAGAGAGTGGTTATAAACCTAGAATCTATGCATATGGATCTACCAAGGTAGATAATGGAAGGGAGGTAACAATGGTCACAGTTACTGAACGGAGGCAGGGGATTATGGCCATTCCACAGGCTGCTTTTTTTTTTTTTCATTAAATTTCTTTCCTATTGTTCCTTTTTATTTTAGTCCCAAAATAGTGATGAAAAACTGTAAAGAAATGGTAATTTTTCCCCGCTCGCTTCACTCACTCAGACTCAAAATTCTTATCAACTTTTTTTAGCAATCGTGACGTAAAAGACATCTTTTTTTTCAGCAGAATTAAGTGTTAGTGTGAGTGTCGAAGAACCTTTTTAACCTATATTTTTTATCGAACAATCTGTTATTAGCCATTATTTTCTGTAAGACAAACCTATATAAAAACCTATATTTCCAAAGTGGGCCACTAGGAGGCTTGAAAGTCAATTTTATAGATTTTGATACCAAACATTACAGAAGTAATAATTAATGGAATATGTAAAACATATGGAACAGATTTTGGCTCAGACCCCTGGGTCATGCCCAAGGGTTCAGACTTTTGGGGTTGCAGAGCCAAAATGTTTTCGAAATATAGTCATGTGGTATATCAAATTCAAGGGTATGATTAGTGGAATACAGTGCAAGTAAAATTTTGACCCTAGGGTCAGATTGGGGCCCAGGTTTGGGGATGGGGTCAAAAGGTCAAATTTTAATTTTCTTGGAACATAATCATGTGACATTTCAAATTGAAGGGGATGATTAGTAGAATATAATACAAGTTAAATTTTGGGGCCTTGGTTTTTGGTACTTAGCCTGTGAGTGGAAAGCATGGGGATTTGCAATGGCGTTCCAATTTAACCACATTCTAGTTTTCTTTAAAAATAGCTCCTTATGGTGGAAACATTCATATGTGGTGAAATATTTCTAAAATAATGTGTTGTTGCATGGGCTGTTTGGGCTAGTATAGTAAGAATTTCAATATGACCTCCCAGACAGGTTGGGGCCCCGACTTGCCTGAGGGTAAAACTTCATTTTCTTCAAATATAGTCATGTTTCATATCAAATCAAAGTATTAATGGAGAGTAAAAGCTATGGCGGAAAAAATGCAGGCGGGGGGAATGCCCGGGGTCATGATAAGTCAAAAAGTAGGGTTTTAGGTCATATTGTCAAACAACTCATCCAAGGCTAGGTATTTGTGCTAGAATCTTATAAAATCTTGAAACTTTCCCAGAATGAGGGCTGGAGGAACATAATTTTTCAGAACTCTGATGTGACTTCCTTTGGTGTGGGGGGGGGGGGGGGTGCAGTGGGGTGAGCCCCATGGGTCAAAATTACTTTTTGCACAAACATAGTATTATTATTATTTATGCACAGGTAATGGAGAGTGGAATACAGTGGTGCAAAACTTTGCTGGGAGGCATGTATTTGGTTTACCCAAGGTAAAAAATTTTGGGTCCTTTTATTACATGACATGATTTCCACAGCACAGGGATATCAACTTGCTCTAGTTTAATAAATTCAATGGAACATATTCATGATCTTCTATTTATTATTTTAAATATTTACAGATGAAGACTACAGCTTAGAAGAAGAAATCCCTGAAAGAAAAAAAAACAACTGGTAAAAAATTTAATCACTTTTGTTGCGCCTGCATGGCGCGATGTAGGTGTCAAATTTTCCGTCCGTCAACATTTGCGACCACCCTAACTTCCACCCTGATGTAAGAGTCCATTTCTTGAGAACTATTAGAGCTTCCTTAATTATATTTGGTACAAGCTTGCATCTAGGAACTGCGAGTTCAACAGAAGCATCCGTATCTGACTTTGACCTATATTTTATTGTTCACTGACTTTGTAAATTATTGCGACCACCCTAACTTTCACCCTAATGTAAAAGTCCATTTCTTGAGAATTATTAGAGCTTCATTAATTATACTTGGTACAAGCTTGAATCTAGGAACTGCAACTTCAACGCAAGTAACCATATCTGACCTTGACCCATATTTCATGGTTCAGTGACTTTGCGCCCCAACAGGCGTGACATAGCCTTCGGCGGAATTCTTGTTTAATCTGTATTTGGGAAAAGTAACATTTCTCACGTTTCTTGTAGAAAAAACAGATTGTCAAGTATGTTTTAATAGTCATTTTAATTTTTCCAATAGAATTTTTACATTTTTGTCACCGCCATTGGCATGATGTCCGGAGTATATTTTTTCAGTTTTTCACTTATGCTTTCAACCTAATTCAGAATAAATAAGCTGGTCATCTACAAACTGGTATTCAGAGTGTGTATACTCGTAAAATGTCAAGGTCCGGGGGCATATAGTTTTTAGGTTTGCCGTACATGTAAGGCTGCCACGATTAATCAGATAATCGATTAATTGATTGATAAATTCCAGAAATATTATTATTGATACTGATTTTCCGTAATCAATTATTTTCTTCGTAGAATTTACCAGCTAAAGATGTTTCTTAAATAGCTGGATGAGTGGCAAACAGTGCAGGCCCTGATGAGACGCCGCATTCTCATCAGGGTCTACACTGTTTGCTCTGGCCTGTCTGTGCAAAACACTAGAGTGAATTACAACATGTATATGATAAGAGTCATGTGCAGACAGAAAGCGGGACAGGTAAAATTAAGACCAAATCTCCAGTGATTACTAATCGATTATTTATCGCAATGGCAAAACTGATAAGCGATTATCATTTCAGCAACGATTAGCCAGCCCTAGGTACGTTGGTACGAATGTACGTCCGTCTGCACGAATGTGTGTACGTACGTTTGTATGAATGTACGTCCGTCTGCATGAATGTGTGTATGTACGTAATTGACCTCAAAATATATATAGGTCAGTGTGACCTATATTTCATGCTAGAGTGACTTTGCCTTATATCTTGAATACTATTTGATGGAGAAATGTCATGCCTGGTTTATTAGCTCCTTGTGACCTAATGATTGATTCAAAAATATAATTACATGTATATTGGTCATTGTGACCTATATTTCATGTATGAGTGATTTTGCCTCATATCTTGAATACTATTTGATGGAAAAATGTCAATCCCGGCTTATTAGTTCCATGTGATCCAATGATTGACCTCAAAATATACCTAGGTCATTGTGACCATATTTCATGGTTCAGTGATTTTGCCTAATATCTTGAATACTATTTGATGGAGAAATGTCATGCCATAGATTATTAGTCCCATGTGACCTGCTGATCAACCTCAAAAGATATCTAGGTCAGTGTGACCTATATTTCATGGTTCAATGACTTTGCCTTTTATTTTGAAAACTATTTGATGGAGAAATGTCATGCCTGTGTTATTAGTTCCATTTACCCCGCTGATCAACCTCCAAATATATCTAGTTTGGTGTGCTTCAGTGATTTTGTCCATTATCTTGAATATTATTTTATGGAGAAATTTCATACCATCTGACCCACTGATTGATCTCGACAAAATATATCTAGGTCAGTGTGACCTATATTGCATGGTTTAGGGAGTTTGCCTGTAATCTTGAATACTATTTGAAGGAGGAATGTCATGTCTGGGATAATACTTGAATGCATCCAGATGATTGACCTCAAAATATATCAAGGTAGGTGTGACCTGTATTTTATGGGTCAGTGACTTTGCCTGAAATCTTGAATAATATTTGATGGAGAAACTTCATGTCTGAAGTATCAATTCAATATGACTTGATGAATGCAACAAAGATATATCTAGTTTAGTTTGACACTATTCCAGGTGCGTTATACTGTTCAGTGACGGCTGTTGCTGCAACATAAGTTTTCAGCGTGAGTTTGGCCCCTGTGCGGGGGCATCTGTGTCATACTGACACATGTCTACTTTATATATTATCCTACACCATTTAGAAGCAGATAGATACAGAATATGGATTTATTGCATTTACAGGGTAAAATGTCATTATTAATATAATGCTTAGCAGAAAATAAAATATATACAAAAAGTCTACCTAATGCAGAATAAATAAGCTGGTCGCCTTAAGACTATCAGAGTATATACTCGTAAAATTTCAAGGGGTCCATCATTTTTGTATATTTTATCCCACATCATTGAGAAGAAAACAGAACACTGATTTAATGCATTTTAGGCAAACAAATACATTATAGACATGATAGATTTGATGCATAGTAGAAAATAAAATATATACGAAAAGTCCACCTAATGCAGAAGAAATAAGCTGGTCGCCTTAAGACTGGTATTCGGAGTATATATACTTGTAGAAATAACTTTATTTTTTTATATTTATTATAAGGGGCCTAACATTTTTGTAAATTTTATCCTACAGAATTTAGCCGAAAACAGATACAAAATATTACACTGATTTAATGTATTTTAGCATATAAATATATTCTTTGTACATGTTGTACAATGTATGTTGCATGTAGCAAAAAATGTATATACAATAAAGTCCACCTAATGCAGAATAAATAATCTGGTCGCCTAAAGACTGGTATTCGAAGATATATTTTTTAATGTTTGTTCATTGTGGAAGTTTGAAGCCCTACACTGAGATTTGCACAATGTGAGAGCCCTTCAGAATATCTTACTTGGACTCAAGCTCAAGGTCACATTTGATAGTCACCAGTTCTTTTTATGTATGGGGGTTTAACGGCCAGTGTTAACTAAAAGTTTGAGCCAATTATCTATCCACACTTTACCTTGGCAATTTTATCCGTAAGCAATTGACCAGAACAGTGCACATTCTTACACCAGAATTGACAAATGCCCTTCTTGAATCAGCTGATGGGAGAAATGACTGTAGAAAAGATTTCATGATCAATATCCACGAAAGAATGTTCCTGACTGCGGAAGGAATCAACCTACATCTTCCTGATAACCAGTCAGAGGTGGCTTTGGCTGAGCTATTCTTTGAATTTTGTGTTTGTTCCATATCTCCACCCCTTAAAGGATTTTCATCAAACTTGGTCAGTTATCCCCCTCAGAAAGTTCATGTCCAAAGCTAGGTTGGTAAAAAAGCTGAAAATACACATATAGTTTCATGGACAGTGGGAAATACAGGGAAATCCCGGTAAATACTGAGAAATACTGGAAAATGGACATTAATGTAGGTGGGGCCAATTGAGACTGCTTAATATACCCTGCCTGCCTAGGTATATGTATTGTAAAGTAAAATCATTTCATACAGGGCTTGCATTTTACCTTACCTTTACGAAGTACAAGGAGAACTATTGTAGTCACCACGGTCGTCCGCGTTTGCGTTAGCGTGTGCGTTCCCGTCACACTGCGTTAAAGTTTTTCAAATGCTTATATCTAAATAGCCATGCATCACAGAGTACTCATATTTGGAACTTTAGTACCTGGGAGGGTCTTCTAATGTTCCAAGAGAGCAAACCCCTGGATCCATGCCCCGAGGTGGGGCTAGGGGTCAGAATCTAGAACACCTTTATAAAACTGTGTTAAAGTTTTTGAAATGCTTATATCTCAACAGTCACTCATCACAAAGCATTCATATTTACAACTTGGGTACTTGGGAATGTCTTCTGAGAATATGCGGGATTGTCTTCTGAGATTCCAAAAGAACACACCCCTGGGTTCACGAATGGGGGGGGGGGTGGTGGGGCTAAAGGTCAAAATCTAGGACACCTAAGTTATTCGTTAAATACATTATCATTATGCTAACAAGTTACAAACTGAATTTGTTATACATCAGCCAACTTTGTGACGTTGGTTTAAGTGTAAAAGGGTGAAGGTCATGGTGACCTACATTTTACAGTCCAGTGATTTTGCCTTATATCTTGAATACTATTTGATGGAGAAATGTTATACCTGGGATATTGGTTCCATGTGACCCCATGATTGACCTCGAAATATATCTAGGTCAATGTGACCTATAGTTCATGATTCTGTGATTTTGCCTTATATATTGAATACTATTTGATGGAGAAATGTTAAACCTGGATTATTACTTCCATGTGACCCAGTGATTCACCTGAAAATATGTCTAGGTCAGTGTGACCTATATTTCATCGTTCAGTGATTTTGCTTATATCTTGAATACTATTTGATGGAGAAATGCTATACCTGGATAATTACTTCCATGTGCCCCAAGGATTTACCTCAAAATCTATCTAGGTCAATGTGACCTATATTTCATCGTTCAGTGATTTTGCCTTATATATGTTGAATACTATTTGATGGAGAAATGTCATACCTGGGATATTAGTTCCATGTGACCCCATGTTTGACCTCAAAATATATCTAGGTAAGTGTGACCTATGGTTCAGTGATTTTGCCTTATATCTTGAATACTGTTTGATGGAGAAACATCATACCTTGGTTATTAGTTCCATGTGACACATTGATTGACCTCAAATAAATCTAGGTCATTGTGACCTATATTTAATGGTTCACTGATTTTGCCTTATATGTTGAATACTATTTGATGGACAAACATCATACATGTACCTTGGTTATTAGCTCCATGTCAGTGTGACCTATATTGGTTATTAGCTCCATGTCAGTGTGACCTATATTTCTCCCCCATCCCGAAAATGTAGTCATTGTGACCGATATTTCATGGTTCAGTGTTTTTGCATTATATCTGGAATAGTATTTCATGGAATAATGTCATACCCAGATTGTTAGTTTCACGTCACCCAATGATTGACCCTGAAATATATATAGGTCAGTGTGACCTATATTTCAGGGTTCAGTGACTTTGCTTTAGATCTTGAAAACTATCGATGAAAAATCTACATACCTAATTATTTGTTCCATGTAACCTGATGATTGACCTCAAAATATTTGTAGGTCAGTGCGACCTATATTTCAATGTTCAGTGATTTTACCTTATATCTTGAACTGCGAAGCAGGCGAGCTACGCTGACATGCGACAGCTCTTGTAGAGTCTACATGCACTTGGTCATGCAGGTCGAATGAAATGTTTTAGGATTTTCCAGACCTTCTGATAATGAATTGTTTGAAAGATTAATAATCTGTTACCTTCATAATTTTATATTTGAAGTAATCAAGTATGTATTGAATTTGTTTTCAAAAGATACTGAAATACTAGTTTTCAGACATCAGCTACTGGTATTTGACTTGACTTGTAAATAAAAATACTTGAGAGAGTACCTGCAGGTTAAGAAATGTATGCCCATTTTATTTTGTTCTTTTAATACCTGTCTTAAACAAAACAAAGGAGCAGTCTCTATAAGGCTGTTTTCATGGCCACAACCGATTTCCTTTAAACTTTGTAGCTTCAAATTGGTACATATTGACTGTCTAATGGTGAATTTTTAGACTCTTTGGTCCACTGGTTTTTGCTGTATACACTATTAAAGTGGGTGGGGTAATGTCACCCCATCAAGGGTATACCAACAAAAACGCTATTATTTTTGTTCAAAGTGCGTGACTGGAGGCGATGTTTGCCATATGCTTACAACCCTTACAGGCATAACAGCCGGTGATAACAGTCTTATAAATATCAAACAGGACAAGAGTTTATACGCGCTTGTAAGTTGTACCCAAATATTAGTAATTTTTATTCCCCAACTTTACGAAAAACCACAACACCTTTATAGTCTTCAACTTATTTCAAAGATTTTTCATAAATATAATGTTGATGTAATAGTCATTCTAGGTATATGTCAGAATTATTGTTAGTACATAAAACTTAAAGAGTTACCTGCCCCTGAAATTGGATTTTACGCATTTTTTAAATCGGAGTGCATTTATCCGTTTGTAGTACTCACAACTTCATTTGAAAGTGAATAAACTATTCCATGCAAATATTATTAAATAGATGTAGACAAGGAAGTCATTTGATTTAATAGTGCATGCTAGTATCTCCTTTTTTGGTCATTTATAAACTCTTAATTTCCAGGTGCAAATGGAACATTTGTCAAATGTCAAACATTTTTGACCACCAAAGCAGGCTTTGCTCATGTTGCGGAACCTCATTTTAGTCTGATACTGTGCTTAAATATAAGCCCGTATGGTCTCACGACATGTTTAAGAATTTGTTAATTTACTGATCTTCCTCTGAATCGCTAGATGTACTCCATGTGTCAACAGCAGCATCATAAACAAAATCAATATGTTCCCGGCTTGGTTTTGCTTCACCATTTTCTGTTTTGTTCCGGTAATATCCCAAATACCAGAGAACAGAAGCCACATGTGCGCAACATCCCACGGTACGAGCTCCACTTCTGCACCCACAATACCATCCAGTGAATGGGTTCAGTCCTTGTGTATATTCAACCCACATGTTATATGTTTTATTAGACGTGTGGCGAGAACGTATCTGTGCTTTGAGAACACCATCTTCTTCTTTGTGTGCCATAATCTCATATGATCCATTGTCGTCAAAATGTTCATCTGTGTAGGATTTGGCTTGTTTTAGCTGGTAAATACCCTTCGTCAAATCTCTGCGTTCATCCTTAGTCATCTCGGGGAAATTCTCAAGTTTCTCGTCATCGATCTTTTTCCAAATAACCCGTTTTTTATTCAGGCCCTGACGAGTTTTTGTTTGTTTGATTTGAGGTTTAAAGTCCCCATCAACACTGCAAAGGTCATTTTGGAGACATTGCTTCCAATTTTGTGGGACTTTCACCTGACATTGAGATTATTATGATATCTGCAGCCCAATGAAACCAATAGGGTTTATAAGCATGGACTCTCACCACTTTGCCTGGGCAGGCTTAGATCCTCTAAGCGGTTTACCAGTACGTGTGTTCGGTTCCGTTTCAGCTCTGCGTGGAAGCATCATACAGCCCATCTACTTCAAGCCCCGATGGATGGGGCCCTGATGAGACGCTGTGTTCTGCGGCATCTGACCTGGGCCTGACAGGCTGTACTGTTTGGCAACTACCCGTTTTGGGGTTTCCGATACAATATGGGTTCAAAGACCAATTTCTGTTTTTAGCTTTGAACTATACTAACCTTCTCTTTTCACACTGTACTTGTAAACCCATTTCATCAACTCCTTCACCCTTCAACACTTGATTTGCCGGAACCCCTCTTATGTCCCTCTCGGAGTGGTTAAGACGTATTGGAAGAAAGAAAGCACTGACTGGCTAAAAAATGACCTAAATGCAATACAACTGCTGCAATCTTTACGGCGTAGCCGTTATAGTTTTGCTTTTGTCCTACATTTTTCGTTATTCCATTGGTCAATAAAACCACATGTCCAAGGAGATGACCATTTCATTGGTCAATGATTTGCATAAATAAATCTACTCAAAAACACTAGAGTTTACTGAAGTTTTAACCTAGGAAATGTTTCGTTTTTTTATGTGAGACATGAATGAAAAATATATACAGTTTCGGCTTGCTCACCGTCTTGTCCTTTGATGACCATACGTCATATGTATAATTGTGTTTCTAGTGAATTCTGTAACTGCTGCGGTGAATAGCTATTTTGACCTAATTTCACGTGGTTGGTCTCTATAGCGAAAGGAACCATTTCGCGAAAGGAAGGTTCCTTTCGCGAAAGAAAGAATTTTCTGCGAAAGGAATTGTTTGTTTGATTTGAGGTTTAACGTCCCCATCAACACTGTGTAGGTCATTTTGGAGACGTTGCTTCCAAGTTTGTGGGACTTTTACCCGACATTGAGATGAAATGACACCTCAAGCCATGTTGCCCAATGAAACCAATAAAGAGATATAGCATGACAACAACATGTAATATTCGCATTACAAATTGACAGATATTTAATTTACAATATATGCTAAATAAAAGTTGCAGTGTATCATTTGTCTTCAGCATACTTTATGTTCTCCATTTTAACACAAAATGGACATTTTCGAATATCATTAATGTTATATAAATTCTAAAAAGGAATAAGTGTAATTTGACTTTTAATTAGGTGCACATAAGATCAAGTTTCCGTCCGTTTGTCTGCTCGTCCGTTTGTTCGTCCGCCTATGCGTTTACGTTCACCATAGCGACAACCCTTAATGTTAACCCTAGAATTTGTGTTCAAAAACAGTAAATGATAACGTTTTCTTATTTGTTGTGCATATACTTGAGATCATATGCTCATGAAATGAGGTCATGTTTTTAACCTTGACCGTTTACATTGACCATAGCTCAAACATGCGGGACACCGCCCTTTGCAAAGCTATTTTTCCTCGCGTGACATCTGAATTGTTTGAATACAGTAAACCAGTAGCTAGAAAATTGTTGCTGTCACTACTGTAGCTCATATTGCACGACCCGCAGAAAAAGCGACCGACTGAAGTCGGTTGAGTTTCTAAGAGTGCCCTAAAATCACCGTGTCATTCTGTCAGTCTGTCTGTCCGTCCGTAACCCGTTTGTGAAAATTGGTGATAGTGACTTAACCGCTTGGAATATTTAAACAATTTTTGGCATACTGATCGATATCAATGAGATTTAACCAATGAACTTAAGAAATATATCATTCCATTTAGTATAGCCTCGCCGAGGCGAAAAATGTGAAAATTTTCGAACTGCTTCTCCTCGGAAACCGTTGGGCCGATTGAAGTCAAATTTCATATGGAGCCTCTATGGGATGGGGGAAACCAAAATTTGCTCATGGGGTCCAGGTCACATGACCAAAATGGCCGCCAAACCATATATGGTCTGTCTGTCTGTCCGTCCGTAACCCGTTTGTGAAAATTGGTGATAGTGACTTAACCGCTTGGAATATTTAAACAATTTTTGGCATACTGATAGTATCAATGAGGTCTAACCAATGAACTTGCGAAATATTACATTCCATTTAGTATAGCCTCGCCGAGGCGAAAAATGTGAAAATTTTCGAACTGCTTCTCCTCGGAAACCGTTGGGCCGATTAAGGTCAAATTTCATGTGGAGCCTCTATGGGATGGAGGAAACCAAAATTTGCTCATGGGGTCCAGGTCACTTGACCAAAATGGCCGCCAAGCCATATATGGTAAAAACCCTTCAAAATAGTCTTCTCCAGAACCACTTGGCAGATTTCCACGAAACTTGATAAATAGCATCTGGGACGTAGGCCCATCATAAATTGCTAAAATGGTGACCCTGGGTTGACCTCGACCTTCTTTGTGCCTAGGTCAAACTTTGACACATATGCTTTTGTATTGGAAAAGTGAGAATTCATTTTATCCTGCAAACGATTCAGAATACAGTACTAATGTATTAGATATATTTTTGCTCCTTACGATAAGGCGCATTTATTGGGGGAACCGTTTGAGGTCCAGGTCACATGACCAAAATGGCCGCCATACCCATATATGGTAACACTCATAAAGCTAAAAGCATCCGGCGGGTCGTGCACTTCAGCTGAAGCACTGGTTTCTAAACAACCTTCCAATTAAATCTACGCCGCATATCTTTTTTAAAGATATTTCTTGTTTTAACCATCGCATGCAACTCTGTGTTGGGGGGGGGGGGGGTTAAATTAAGAAATGCAATTTATTTTTCTGCAGTTCATAGAAGTATGAAGCAGTGGGTCACCTGCAAAGATCGATGATGAGAAACTTGAGAATTTCCCCGAGATGACGGAGGATGAACTCAGGGATTTGACAATGGGTATTTACCGGCTGAAACAAGCCAAATCCTACACAGATGAACATTTTGACGACAATGGATCATATGAGATTATGGCACACAAAGAAGAAGATGGTGTTCTCAAAGCACAGATACGTTCTCGCCACACGTCTAATAAAACATATAACATGTGGGTTGAATATACACAAGGACTGAACCCAATCACTGGATGGTATTGTGGGTGCAGAAGTGAGCTCGTACCGTGGGATGTTGCGCACATGTGGCTTCTGTTTTCTGGTATTTGGGATATTACCGGAACAAAACAGAAAATAGTGAAGCAAAACCAAGCCGGGAACATATTGATTTTGTTTATGATGCTGCTGTTGACACATGGAGTACATCTAGCGATTCAGAGGAAGATCAGTAAATTAACAAATTCTTAAACATGTCGTGAGACCATACGGGCTTATATTTAAGCACAGTATCAGACTAAAATGAGGTTCCGCAACATGAGCAAAGCCTGCTTTGGCGGTCAAAAATGTTTGACAGTTGATAAATGTTCCATTTGCACCTGGAAATTAAGAGTTTGTAAATAACCAAAAAAAGGAGATACTAGCATGCACTATTAAATCAAATGACTTCCTTGTCCACATCTATTTAATAATATTTGCATGAAATCGGTTTATTCACTTTCAAATGAAGTTGTGAGTACTACAAACGGATAAATGCACGCCGATTTAAAAAAATGCGTAAAATCCAATTTCAGGGGCAGGTAACTCTTTAAGTTTTATGTACTAACAATAATTCTGACATATACCTAGAATGACTATTACATCAACATTATATTTATGAAAGATCTTTGAAATAAGTTGAAAACTATAAAGGTGTTGTGGTTTTTCGTAAAGTTGGGGAATAAAAATTACTAATATTTGGGTACAACTTACAAGCGCGTATAAACTCTTGTCTTGTTTGATATTTATAAGACTGTTATCACCGGCTGTTATGCCTATAAGGGTTGTAAGCATATGGCAAACATCGCCTCCAGTCACACACTTTGAACAAAAATAATAGCGTTTTTGTTGGTATACCCTTGATGGGATGACATTACCCCACCCACTTTAATAGTGTATACAGCAAGAACCAGTGGACCAAAGAGTCTAAAAATTCACCATTAGACAGCCAATATGTACCAATTTGAAGCTACAAAGTTTAAAGGAAATCGGTTGTGGCCATGAAAACAGCCTTATAGAGACTGCTCCTTTTCACACCGTTCAAAAGTAGGAGTAACTACTTGACAAACTTGCAAACAAACTTTTTTTTAAAGTACACATAAAAAAGTTCGGACAACCACAAAAGTTGTTGTAATTCTCCAAACAAATTTAACAATGTGTTTTATCATTTCACAAAAGCATAAAAAAAACAAAAAAACCCCACAAAGTTCAAGAAAACATGCCTATACAAATGTAATGAACATTTTACAACCAAAAAATGAAAATTTTCTGATTAAAAATTCCAATATTGTAGTATGTCTGCTGAAATTATAGATCATTCAGTGAGGCAGTTCTATTGAGCACCCACAATCTATATTTTTAGCAGAGATACGGAAAATAGTGTATATCCCTCTTAAACCCCATCTTTATTATATAAAAGTGGTGTTGGAGGGGTCAAAATCATGTGCATATGTTTTTGTGATGCATTTACAGACTGATGGAGCAGTCTGATCTGGGTCTGTCTGTTTGCTCAGGCCTGTCCATCTTAATTTTAGGATCATTATCTATTGCATATGAGTGATTTTAAATAGCATTCCTGCCACTGGTATTTACCTACCAACCTTGGTGCAAAGCCCATAAATGAATCAGGCTGACTCTAGGTCAAGGTCACATTTGAAGATCACGGATTTGAATTTTGTGTCCATTCCTTATATCTCATTTACCCTAAAATGATTTTCATTTACCTTTGGTCAATTATCCCCCTCAGACAGCTGATGTGCATAAAGCATACATGAATCATGCTGACACAAGGTCAAGATCACATTTAAAGGTCACGAGTTTGAAACTTTGACTTTTATGCCTATTTATTTACCCCTGGCAGGATTTTTAATAAACATTGGTAAAATATCCTCCTCAGTGAGCTGATGTGCAGAACCCATAAATAAAACATGCCAACTCAAGGGCAAGGTCACAGGTGAAGTTTTTCAACTTTGAATTTTATGTCTATTCCATACCTCCTTTACCCCTGGATGGATTTTCCTTTAAACTTTTAAGAAATAATTCCCCTCTGAGCTGGCGTGCAGAACCCATAGATAAACCATGCGGACGCAGGGTCAAGGTCACAGGTAAAGGTCACAAGGTTGAACCTTGATTTTAATGGTGGGGGGATTGGGCTGTCCTTCAGACTGCTCCTTGTTGCAAAATTAAAACACTTTTTGCTTGATAACTTAGATTATGTTTGTGGCCCAACTTTGATGAAACTTTTACTACACAATGTCATGGTCTCTTAGATAAGGAAGGTGTAATACTAGCTGAATAAATACCAAGTGCCCATAACACCCATTGATGATAGGTTTCAAATTTCAGTTCAATGATTTATTAATCACATACAGTAGATGGTTGCGTTTACATTTACACCCCTTTTAACAGTTTTGTCAGTCCTATCAAAGTCATGTGTGGCTGATAATGAAACACATGTGCATTGTAACCCCAGATTTTTATGCCCCCGGAATCGAAGATTCAGGGGGGCATATAGGTTTTGGTCTGTCCGTCTGTTTGTCTGTTTGTCCGTTAATCCGTTTGTCCGTTAATCCGTTTGTCCGTTTGTCTGTTTGTCCGTCTGCAAAAACTTTAACATTGGGCATAACTTTTGAATGGTAAATGATAGAGCCTTTATATTTCACATGTGCATTCCTTGTCACAAGACCGTTCAAGAGGTACCATAAATTTTGACCTCGTGACCTTGACCTTGACATTTGACCTACTTTTGACCTCCTTTTTAAAAACTTTAACATTGGCCATAACTTTTGATTGGTAAGTGATAGAGCTTTCATATTTCACATGTGGATTCCTTGTCACAAGACCTTTCAATTGGCACTATAATTTCTGACCTCATGACCTTGACCTTGGCATTTGACCTACTTTTTAAAAACTTTAACATTGGCCGTATCTTTTGATTGGTAATTGGTAGGGCTTTCATATTTCACATGTGCATTCCTTGTCACAAGACCTTTCTAATGGTACCGTAATTTTTTACCTCATGACCTTGACCTTGACATTTGACCTACTTTTTAAAAACTTTAACATTGGCCATAACTTTTGATTGGTAAATGGTAGGGCTTCCATATTTCACATGTGCATTCCTTGTCACAAGCCCTTTCTAGTGGTACCATAATTTTTGACCTTGTGTCCTTGACCTTGATGTTTGACCTACTTTTTAAAAACTTTAATATAAAGTCCATAACTTTCGATTGGTAAGTGATAGAGCTTTCATATTTCACATGTGTATTCTTTTTCGCAACACCTTTCCATTGGTACCATAATTTTTGACCTTGATACCTTGTGGCCTTGACCATGACATACTTTAGTGATGGGGCTTTCATATTGCACAGGCGCTGTCCTGGGGCATCGGTGTTTCACAAACACATCTTGTTTCCTCTATTACACATCTTCATGGGGGATCCTTTGGTGTCTCTGATTCTCTTGTTTGATATTTGTTTTCTTTTTACAGTTTGATGGTCAGTTGTTGACACAATTCTAATCAGAAGACACTGGAGACAAATGAGAAAAGCAAAGGCTTCTTACCAGGCAAGTCTCTGCTGAACATGAAACATATTTATTTGGGTTTCCTATCCTTTTTTAACTCTCAGGAAATTTCGTCCCGGTAAGCTTTTCTACTACCCCAGGCATCGACGTCCACAAATGTTAAAGTTTCTGCGTTAAAGTTTTTTTAGAAGCTCATCTCGTTTTTATGACTACACGGATTAAGTTCATATTTAGTATGATGATATTTTCTGTTATCAACTTCTTTCCCTGGTGATGTTGTGGGGAGGATTTGGGATTTGATTGTATCAGTTCCTGATCATTACTATTTTTAATTTTTACACATTGGTTTATCACCTGAGGGGTTCAGCAAAAAATGGGAACTGTAAAATAAAAATGTAGGCAGTGATCAGGTATCAAAACATTTGTCAAACAACTCTGATCAGAGTCATCAAAGGGAAAGAAACATGAACATGGAGTAACTAAACACTGTTGAAATCTGATCACAAGCGGGCAGCAGAACGAGTTACTTTCCCACAGAATGGCTACGGTAAAAGGCTATCCAAACTAAAAGGATATAAGCAATACATAAATGCAACATAAATAATCCAGGATAGAAGAACAGCCTTAGAATGGTCAGCAAAATGTATTTCACTGTGTGTTTTAATTTGTTTATATATGGCCATGATTCTCATCCTTGATTCTGTCATGGTCTAAACAAACACATGGTTCAGTCTGCATGAAGTTTGCTAACTCAACAGTGCTATATTGGAGAACAAATATCAGTCAACTACAGAGATGAAACAACAATAAGGACTTGACAGCATGAAATAACATAAATGCTAGAGCCAAAGAAAACTGTTAGAATCTCGTAAGCCTGATCAGAGAAAGTAATTTTTGCTTACTATCTTTTGAAGCTGTGGCCCTTTGAACATTGAAAATAATCATTGAAATTTATTCGCGGAAAGAACAATGCACCTTCACTTTGAATTCCTTTCTTACAATCTTATAGTACTTGTTTGTAAGATGTAAGTGTAATGGCGGGGCATTTCTTACATTGTTACTCTTGTTTTTGTAGGTCACAAGATTTCATGAGTTCCAATGAATTTCTGCCATTGAAAGACCTGAATGTGAGAGGAAAGGACTACAAGAAAATTTGTGTAAAATTGTTCAGAAAAGCCATAAGAGAGAAGCGAGATGCAAAGCCAGAAGAACTAACTATTGCTATGAAAAAGTAAAGGACAAGCAATTTCATATCCAGGCATTGGCTACAATGATAAAATAAAGGAGATGCAATTAAATATCCAGGCATTGGCTAAAAGTAAAGTAGAAGCAATTTAATAGCCAGGCACTGGTTACAATGAAAAAGTAAAGGAGAAGAAACTTAAAATCCTGGCAATTATGTTTGACCACAGACTATGGATGATGCATCTTTTGCTGTACAGCTGCACGAGATGAGCTGCAGGACAAAGGAACCATAACTCTGGTGTTCTTACTTTCAGAGGCATTGCCTTTTGACAAATGAAAATAGCCATTTCTATCATTTAGTCTTCTGAAACACTGTATCTCCTGAACCGTTTGATGGATTCTGAAGTAACTTGCTTGGTTACAACACTAGGATGGGGAAAATAGCCATAAGGTTTTGATGACCTTGACCTTAACTATAAAACTATCAAACACTATAAAAGCTATGGCATTGTAGGTTGATGAGTGCATTGCTAGAAATCTGTAGATGACCTTATTAACTTTTGAAGAAATTCTGAATACTACTTGATGAGTTATGGCCCTTTGTTACTGTAGGCATTTGTACATCACATGCTTTTGGGTCGTATGTGAGAAGCAAAACTTATTTTACATTTGTTTTTAGCTCACCTAACCAATGGTCATGGTGAGCTTTTGTGACAATGAGATGTACAGCGGCGGCTGATGCCATGTGTAAATTTTCTTGTTAACACCCTTGGGCCACAGTTTTGGTCTAATTATGATCACATTGGTTAGATCATACTGACAATATCTCTGTCAAGTTGGAATATGGGGCATTTTGAGTCAAAAAGTGGAACAGTAGTTAATACCATAAAAAAACCTTATTAATACTTTAGAGGCCACAGTTTTTGTCCAATCATCCCCAAACATGTGCAGAATTACCATCTCAGTACACTTTGAATAAGGGTCATTTAGGGCTATAAAGCAGATCAGTATGAACAAATCATAGAAAAAACCTTTTAAATACTATACAGGTCACAGTTTGGTCGAATCGTCATCAAAGTTGTCTCAGCAATATCTTGGTCAAGTTCAAATATGGATCATTTCGGGTCAAAAAGTAAGTCAGTGGGTCGTAGCCTAGAAAACCCCTGTGAAAACTCTGGAGCAGATAAATTTGGGCAAATGTTTATCAGACATGCTCAGAATGATCACTTTGAAAATATATGTCAAGGTCAAATATGGATCATGTCAGGTTAAAAACCTTTGGTCCAATGTTTATCAAACTTGCTCAAAATGATCACCATGACAACATCTCTGTCAAGGTAGAATATGGATCATGGAAAAAATGACCTTGACCTGAGACCTACTTAAATAAAAATATATTGGTCATAGCTTTTTACAGCCTTCATATTTGGAATGAACGTACCATGTAATACGGTCTTATCTCTTAACAAATAAATTGACCTGTGAATTTGACCTTGGCTTGAACAATATGAAATAGAACCTTCATTTTTTGTTTTGTTTGTTTGTATTTGGGTTTAAAGTAAGGGAAACAAACACAAACACGACGCAACCAGACAATAATAGAAACTTCAACAGAGGAAGGCCAAAAGGACAGTTGCTTTCCCACAAATTGGCCTAATGACCATCCAAAATAAAAAGACACGAGTAATACATACAATACTTAACAAGCAATAACATAAATAAACCGCCACAGAAGAACCACCTTGGAACGGTCAGTGGAAAGAATTCCACTGGGAGGCTTAAATCGATTTCACACGGCCTTAATCCTCACCCTTACGTCAACACTTGGCCTTGGCCTTGGCAAGCTCATTCGTAAGCAGCTGACTTGTACAGTGCACATTCTTTCGCCAGAAACTGACAAATGCCCTTCTTGAATCAGCTGATGGGAGAAAATGACTGTAGAAAAAGGTAACGGGTCATCCCTAACAAACTCTGCCCCTAGCAAAGTAGGCCCCTACAAACTCGGCACCCAAAATTATATTATATATATAAAACCTCCAATTTAGTCATCTGATCAGGGTCTTTCCGGTCATTGAGCGACACGGTGCCAACTAGTGCCCACAAACTACATATGTATGTTTTTGAGCAGAATTAAGATAAAAAGGGATATGTATACCCCCAGCAAATCTTAACGGTTTGACTTGATAAAAGTGGTGTTAATTGGGTCAAAAAGATAAGTTTTCGTGATGGTGTATTGTGCTAGCAAAGCTTGGCATGTTCTAACGTGTACCCACAATCTATATATTTTTTAGCAGAAATAGCAAAAATATCAAAAATTTTCATCTTAAATTATCAATTTTTGGGTCGGGGGCGTTTAAGGAAAAATAACAGTATATTTGTTTAGGCATGCATGTTTTCATATTCAAACAATAAATGCATAGTACAAAAGAATTATTTTTAGCTCGCCTATACGAAGTACATGGAGAGCTATTGTTGTCACCCCGGATGTGCGCGTTAGCGTAAGCGTTTGCGTTCCCGTTTCCGTCACACTCTGCGGTATAGTTTTTCAAATGCTTATATCTCAACAGTCATGCATCACAGAGCACTCATATTTGGAACTTAAGTACCTGGGAGGGTCTTATAACGTTCCAAGAGATCAGACCCCTGGGTAGCCCGGAGTGGGGCTAGGGGTCAAAATCTAGAACACCTCTGTAAAACTGTGTTAAAGTTTTTGAAATGCTTATATCTCAACAGTCACCCATCACAAAACATTCATAGTTACAACTTGGATACCTGGGAGTGTCTTCTGAGAATACCAGGGAATATCTTCTGAGATTCCAAAAGAACACCCCTGGGATCATGCCTGGGGGGATGAGGCTAGGGGTCAAAATCTAGGACACCTTTGTAATTTGTTATATACATTTCCATTATAGTAACAAGTTTCAAACTTAATTGCTTATACATCAGCCAACTATGAGACATTGGTTCAAGTGTAAAAGGGTCAAGGTCACAGTGACCTATATTTCATGGTCCAGTGATTTTGCTTTATATCTTGAATACTATTTGATGGAGGAATGTCATACCTGGGATATTAGTTCCATATGACCAGTGGATTGACCTCAAAATACATCTAGGTCATTGTGACCTATTGTTCACGGTCCAGTGATTTTGCCTTATATCTTGAATACTATTTGATGGAGAAATGTTATACCTGGGATATTAGTTACATATGACCACACGATTGACCTCAAAATATATCTAGGTCATTGTGACCTATTTTTCACGGTCCAGTGATTTTGCCTTATATCTTGAATACTATTTGATGGAGAAATGTCATACCTGGGGTATTAGTTCCATATGATAACATGATTGGCCTCAAAATATATCTAGGTCATTGTGACCTATATTTCACGGTCCAGTGATTTTGCCTTATATCTTGAATACTATTTAATGGAGAAATGTCATACCTGGGATATTAGTTCCGTGTGACCACATGATTGATCTCAAAATATATCTAGGTCATAGTGACCTATATTTCATGGTTCATTGACTTTGTCTTATATCTTGAATATTATTTGATGGACTATTTTTATACCTAGATTATTAGTTCCATTTTACTTGATGATTGACCTCAAAATATATTTAGGTGAGTGTGACCTATATTTCATGGTTCAGTGATTTTGCTTATTATCTTGAATACTTTTGATGGATAATTATTATACCTGGATTATTACTTCCATGTGACCTGATGATTGACCTCAAAATAGACCTAGGTCAGTGTGACATATTTCATGGTTCAGTGACTTTGCCTTGTATCTTGAATACTATTTAGTGGAGAAACAGCATCTATGCATTATTAGTTCCATGTGACCCGATAATTGACCTCATAATAAGTTAATAAGTCTAGGTCAGTGTGACCTATATTTCATGGTTCAGTGATTTTGCCTATTATCTTGATTATTATTTGATGGAGAAACAGTATACCTGGATTATTACTTCCATGTGACTGGATGATTGACCTCAAAAGGTATTAAGGTTATTGTGACCTATATTTCACAGTTCAGTGATTTTACCTTATATTTTGAAAGCACGAAACAGGCGAGCTATGCTGTCATGTGACGGCTCTTGTCATCTCTTAAGTTTATAACTATAAGGTTAAGATAAAAGATACTTCCATTTTCAACTCCCCCCCCCCCCCCCCCCCCAAACACACAGCACAATTCACAATTTTAGCGATGTGTTTTACCGGTAAGGATTCTATAATTCCTCAAAAATATGTTAAGCTCAAACTGCCTTATAAAACTATAGACCTTCCAAATGTAATTGTGGAGACAAAAACTGTCTATTATGACCTATTTATAGCTATAAGTGGAGTGTTTGGGGCCGAGATTGCTAGGGGCCGAGTTTGTCAGGGGCCTAGTTTGTCAGGGGCTGAGATGTCCCTAAATCTGGAAAAGATTTCATGATCAATCTCCACGAAGGAATGTTGCCGTCCTTGGCATGTATCAAACCCCCATCCTCCAGATCAACAGTCAGATGTGCATCCGACTGAGCTGCTGAGACCAGCTTCATATTTGGTTTGTAGCTTTTTGTGACAAGGGCTTCCCACTAGAGCTTCAAATTCGGCATGTAGATTACTATTGACAAGGGCATTCTTTGGTACAAGACATTTTGCGATGTGACCTTGACCTGTGACCTACTTTTAAACCACTAGAGATAGAACCTTCATATTTGGCATGTAGGTTTCTTGTTACAAGGTCTTCCCACTCGACAAATTATTTTGACCTGTGATCTTGACCTATAGCCTACTTTGTCATAATTTTGATCCGTTGAAATAGAGCAATCATGTTTGGCTCCTTGTACCATTTCATTTGTACAATGAGGTTCAGGTGAGCATTATGATATCCACAAAATGGCTTCATTTACGATGATCTATGTCTTGAATGAACACCCCTGTAAACCTCAGTTATCTCTTTATGAATTGGAGCTTAGAGGGGTGTTCGTTTCACAGCTTGTTAACATCATGGCGATCCAGGGCCATTATGACCCTCTTCTATATTTCGTGTTGCACATATCCACGATTCAAGTATATGCAAGTCAAGATAGTTATTAATTATGAACTAAACTAAACATAATATTAAATATTACAGTTATTAAAGCTTCCAGATAGTTTATCTTTGTGTTTCTGTTTCAATAAATCTCAGTCAAAATTAGTTACACACCCAAACCCATGGTATGTCTCATCTAAATGGCGGGCATTCAAACTTTCACACAACAGAATGTCTGAAGACACTTATTGTCTTGATGCAGCTCAGTTGAACTGCGATTCATAGAACAGCATTTGGTCCCATCCCACTTAAAAGAAGGTAATTAACTGTTGACATTTTCAAAGGAACGACCTTTTTAGCTGGCCTGTACAAAGTACAAGGAGAGCTATTGTTGTCACCTCTGTTGGTCCACATGAGCGTTTGTGTGTGAGTTTGCGTTCCTGTCACACAGTGTTAAAAGTTTTTCAAATGCTTATATTCAAACAGTCTCGCATCACTAAGTACTCGTATTTGGAAGTTAAATACCTGGTAGGGTCCAGGCTTGGGACCAATTACATTTGAAAGTAATTGATCAATCCCCCGATGCAGGGTTATAGGAATATGCCTTCGTCTGTCCCTCCATCCATAACACTTTCTTGTCTACTCCATTTGATAGAATTTCATTAAACTTTGGTCAGTTTTTCTCTTTAGTATGAAGATGTGTTGCGTGCAAGGTCCAGGTTCGTACCTCAAAGGTCAAGGACATACTCAGAGGTCAAAGATAAAAAGGGCCTTTTTGTCATGTCCAATCAATAACTTCCTTATTCCTGGATGGATTTAAATATTATTTGGCAGAAATGTTAACCATAATGTGACAGTGTGTCGCGCGCAAGACCCAGCTCCGTACCTCGAAGGTCAAGGTCATACTTAGAGATAAAATGTCAAAAAAGCATCTTTTTATCATGTCCTATCAATAACTTTCTTATTCCTGAATGAATTTAAATATTACTTGTCAGAAATGACAGTGTGTCGCACGCAAAACCCAGGTCGGAACTTCAAAGGTCATACTTAGAGGTGAAAGGTGGAATGTCCGTTCGTAACAGTTATCTGCTGAACCCTTCGATAGAAGTTCACTAAACTTTGGTCAAATATTATTCTCAATGAGACAAAGTGTCGCCACAAGCCCCAGGTCCGTACCTCAAAGGTCATACTTAGAGGTTAAAGGTAAAAAATGTATTCGTCATGAGGCGGTGTGTTGTACGCAAAATCCAGGTTGGTTCCTGAAATGTCAAGGTCATGCATAGAGGTGGGTCTTTTTGGTGTTTTTCAATAACTTTCTTACTCCTAGATGGATTTTAAAATTACTTGGCTAAAATGTTAATCATCATAAGATTGCTAATTCAAGATCACGGCGAAGGTCACAGTTTAATGTCATAAGGTTGAGCTTTGTTACTGAAGGGCGGCAGGGGATTATGGCTGTCCCTCAGACTGCATTCTTATTCAATTACAATTACCTGGCTATAAAAATGTAATTGGTGAAATTACAATTATAGTGCAAACAATTTGACATGAGACTGACCTTTATGCAAAGAATAAATAAGCAAATGCTTCAGCCTAATATGTTGGGTTGTGAAAACTCGTGATTTTTCGGCAGCTTGGAATCGCGACCCATGTATTAAATAAGCCAGTACATGACAAGAACTACAAGATGGCTTGAGCGACCAGCAAAGACTCAGATCAGCCTGCGCATTCGAGCAGTCTGATCAGTCTTCGCTGATCGCATGTACTTACTATAGGCTATGATTTATGCCAAGAAATATAAGTAAAAGGTCTTGTCACAGTGGATGGGTGTGCAGATTGATTTGAGTCTCTGCTTGTTGCCCTGGCCTTATTGTAGGTTTTGTCATGCTCCGGCTTATAAATAACAATTTCCACCTTTTCAGAAAATGGTGAAAATAAATATATGTACATGTATTCAATCGGGTGTGAAATTATACTAATAGATAGTTCATAAAGAAATGAAGTTGAAAAAGTGTGACCAGAACCGGATTCGAACTGGTGACCCCTTGCTTACAAAGCAAGTGCTCTACCGACTGAGCTATCCGGGCGCTGATAGCACCTCTTCAACTTCGAAGTTTGAGAAACTTAGTTAACAAACAGCCCTCTGGGTACTCTTGTTGTATATTTTATCCTACAGCATTTAGAAAAAAAGATACAGAACACGGGTTTAATGAATGTACAGCGTAAAGCTTCATTATTAATATAATGCATAGCAGAAAATAAAAACTATACAAAATGTCCACCTAACGCTGAATAATTACGGTGGTCTCCTTATTTTTAGCTCACCAGAGCCGAAGGCTCCGGGGCAGCTTATAGTATAGGCAGTGACCCGCCGTCTGTTGTCCGTGTCAACATTTTCAAATGACTTCTCCTCTAAAACTGCAGGGCCGATTGAAGGCAAATTTCATGTGGAGCATCCATGGGATGGGGGAACAAAGGTTTGCTCGTAGGGTCCAGGTCACATGACCAAGCTGGCCTCCATGCCCATATAAGGTAAAAACCCTTCAAAAGTCTTCTCCTCCTGAACCAGTGGGCAGATTGTGATGAATCTTGGTATGTAGTATAGGGGACTCTGGACCATCATAGTTTTCTAAAATAATGACCCTTTGATGACCTTGACCCATTTTATGCCAAGGTCAAATTTGGTCACATAGACTTTTGTATGAAGAAAGTCAAAACAGCATATTTTTTTTAATTATTGCAGCCTGTGACCTGAAATTAAGTAGATGCAGTGGGCAAAATGTGCTAATGAAACTACATTAGTATTCAAGGTCAAGGATATTCCCTGACCTTGGCCCAAGGTTATACAGATATGAAAATTAAAAAAAAAATGTTTTTCACTGAAATCACTAGGCCATTTGCAATCAAATTTTGTATGAAAGCTTTTCGGAACAAGGAAATGCAATTTAATTAATTTGAGTTTGGTCACATGACCAGGATGGCA
The DNA here is from genome assembly GCA_963580285.1 of Lucinisca nassula. Taxonomy (NCBI): domain Eukaryota; kingdom Metazoa; phylum Mollusca; class Bivalvia; order Lucinida; family Lucinidae; genus Lucinisca; species Lucinisca nassula. The sequence continues at coordinate 131,786,247 of OY757014.1, forward strand.
GCTATGTCCATATAAGGTAAAACCCTTAAAAAATCTTCTTCTGGAACCAGAGGGCCAATTGTGATGAAACTTGGTATGTAGCATTGGTGACTCGTGGCCCATTATAATTTGCTTAAATGATGACCCTCGGATGACCTTGACCCATTTTTTGCCAAGGTCAAATTTGGTCACATGGACTTCTGTATGGGAAAAAGTCAAAACAGCATAATTTTTTTTAATTATTGCAGCCTGTGACCTGAAAATTAGTATATGCAGAGGGCAAAATGTGCAAGTGAAACTACATTAGTTTTCAAGGTCCTTCTCTGAACTTGGTCCAAGGTCATTCAGATATGAAAATTAAAAAAATGTTTTTCTTTGAAACCACCTGCCATTTGCAACCAAATTTAATAAGAAAACTTTTAGGAACAAGGAAATAAAGCATAATTAATTTGAGTTTGGTCATGTGACCATGATGGCTGTTATGCCCATAGAAGGTAGAAACCCTTAAAAATCTTCTCCTTCTATACCAAAAAGCCGATTGTCAATGAAACTTGGTATTTAGAATAAGAAACTTGGGTCCAGCATATTTTGTTCAGATGTAGACCCTCGGATGACCTTGACTCACTTTATACCAAGGTCAAATTAGGTCACATAGACTTTTTGTGCGATAAACGGTCAAAACCAAGTATTTTCGAAACTATTGTAGACTTTGATCTGAGACTTGGTAGGTGCAGATGGCATCCGGGGACGGGCCAGTTTCTCACACTTGACCTCTGGTGAGCGTAGTGGCCCATGGGCCTCTTGTTTTTATGCCCCCGCCATTCGAAGAATGGTGGAAAGGGCATATAGTGTTACCCCTGTCCGTCAGTGCGTCCGTTCGTCTCTGAAACTTAAACGCTGTCAATAACTTTCTTATTTCTGGATCAATTTAGAAATAACTTGGTAGAAATATTAACCACCATGAGACGATGTGTTGCGTCCACAAACCCAGGCCCCCACCTACAAGGTCAAGGTCATACTAAGAGGTCAAAGGTCAAAAAAGGGATCCAAAACTTAAACGTTGTCAAGAACTTTCTTGTTTCTGGATCAGTTTAGAAATTACTTGGCAGAAATTTTAAACATCATTTTTTCTTTCTTTCTATTCTTTTTTTTTTCTTTTTAAAAACACAATATCCCCCAGGACAAAGGCTTTGGACTCTGACTCAAAAGGTTGTGAGTTCAAATCCCGGTGAAGTCTTTTGACGACTCTTGTTTCTCAATGGCATTTTTGCGGGGGCATCCGTGTCCTATTGACACCTTTTCTAGTTTGTTGAGTTTTACGGCCCTTTTATTGTTTCACTCATATCGAGCTGACCGTTAATCAGAAGTGGGCGAAAACCGGAGTACCCGGACAAAAACCACCTGACCTTCCGTACAGAATGTAGCGTCTCACATGTGACCCGAGCGAGGCTCGAACCTACGGCGGTGAGAGACCTAATGACTAAGAGTCAGCGCTATTATCCACTAGGCCACGGAGGCCCGTTAGGTGGTCTCCTTAAGACTATCGGAATATATATACTTGTAACATTTTAAGGGGTCTTTCATTCTTGTATATTTTATCCCACATCATTTAGAAGAAAATAGATACAGAACACGGATTTAATGCATTTAAGTCATAAAATGCATTATAGATATGATGCATAGTTACTTAGAAAATAATATAATTACAAAAAGTCCACTTAATGCAGAAGAAATAAGCTGGTCGCCTTAAGACTGGTATGCGGAGTATATGTACTTGCAAAAATAAGGGGCCCAACATTTTTGTATATATTATCCTACAACATTTAGAAGAAAATAGATACAGAACACGGATTTAATGCATTTAAGTCATAAAAATACATTATAGATATGATGCATAGTAGAAAATAAAATATATACACAAAGTCCACCTAATGCAGAAGAAATAAGCTGGTCGCCTTAAGACTGGAATTCGGAGTATATATACTTGCAAAAATAAGGGGCCCAACATTTTTGTAGATTTTATCCTACAGCATTTAGAAGAAAATAGATACAGAACACGGATTTAATGCATTTAAGTCATAAAAATACATTATAGATATGATGCATAGTAGAAAATAAAATATATACCAAAAGTCCACCTAATGCAGAAGAAATAAGCTTGTCGCCTTAAGACTGGTATTCGGAATATATATACTTGCAAAAATAAGGGGCCCAACATTTTTGTAGATTTTATACTACAACATTAAGAAGAAAATAGATACAGAACACGGATTTAATGCATTTAAGTCATAAAAATACATTATAGATATGATGCATAGTAGAAAATAAAATATATACACAAAGTCCACCTAATGCAGAACAAATAAGCTGGTCGCCTTAAGACTGGTATTCGGAGTATATATACTTGCAAACATAAGGGGCCCAACATTTTTGTATATTTTATCCTACAACATTTAGAAGAAAACAGATACAATACACAGATTTAATGCATTTAAGTCATAAAAATACATTATAGATATGATGCATAGTAGAAAATAAAATATATACAAAAAGTCCACCTAATGCAGAAGAAATAAGCTGGTCGCCTTAAGACTGGTATTCGGAGTGTATATACTTGCAAACATAAGGGGCCCAACATTTTTGTATATTTTATCCTACAACATTTAGAAGAAAACAGATACAATACACAGATTTAATGCATTTAAGTCATAAAAATACATTATAGATATGATGCATAGTAGAAAATAAAATATATACAAAAAGTCCACCTAATGCAGAAGAAATAAGCTGGTCGCCTTAAGACTGGTATTCGGAGTGTATATACTTGCAAACATAAGGGGCCCAACAGTTTTGTATATTTTATCCTACAACATTTAGAAGAAAACAGATACAATACACGGATTTAATGCATTTAAAACATAAAAATACATTCTTAGTATGTTGCATAGCAAAGAAAAAAATACAATAAAGTCCACCTAATGCAGAATAAGTAATCTGGTAGCCTATAGACTGGTATTCGAAGAGATATATTTTAAGATTTTCTCATGGGTTTTCACTGAAACTCCATGCCTATTAGAAGCCCTACTCTGAGATTTGCACATTGTGACAGCCCTTCAGAAGATACCACTAGGGCTCGCTCTTGGTGGCTCCGTATCCCCACATCCATAACGTCACATACACAATATCCACCCATCCATCTATTTATTATCACATATACTTTAATCCCCCTAATAATACCCTTACATTTATACCCCCACTATGACAAGATAGAATATATCTTCTTTTGTTCCCCCTAATGTCATTTATATACCGTTCCCCCTAATGTCATTTATATACCGTTCCCCCTAATGTCATTTATATACACAGTTCCCCTTAAGCCAGATTAAGTACTAGTAAAATATTAAGGGGTCCAATATTTTTGTATATTTTTTCCTGCAGAGTTTAGAATAAAAATAGATACAGAACACGGTTTTAATGCATTTAAAGCATAAAAATATGTTGTTTGAATGGTGAAAAAGCAGAAAATAAGATATATACAAAAAGTCCACCTAATGCAGAAAAAATAAGCTGGTCGCCCAAAGACAGATATTAGGATTATATATATATATATATATATATATATATATATTTAGCTCTGGCAGCCATCAGTTTCAACAGAGTGAATCCCTTTTATGTGATGAAAGTCAGTTTAGTTAGCTATCTGTTATTGTGTACCAATGCTTACTGATGTACTGTAGCTAAATGAAAATATATAAGCCATATAGTGTATATAAGTTTCAAGACGACAGCATTTCACCTGTATAGTCTCATTATGGCTTATAACGATGAAGCTTTAAAAACAAATGAAACTCCAAAATATGACCCAAGACTCCACTCCAAACTCCACTCCAAACTCCACTCAAACATTCCATTCCATCATTCCAATCCATAGAATACACACCACATGACAATAAGGTCCGAGAGTCAATGCCAGACTGACTTGGCCTAACCATAATTGCTCATCATAAGCATTTCATGAGCTAACAAGAGCAAGGGCGTGCAAAATGAATGTGACTCCAAAATTGGGCTCCAAAATGTCGCTCCAAACTCCACTCCAAGACTCCAATCCAAGACTCCACTCCATAGAATACACGGTGCCGAGTACTGGTAAGCCGCTTAGAGGATCTAAGCCTGTCCAGGCAAAGCGGTGCGAGTCGGACCGTCCATGCATATAAACTCTATTGGTTTCATTGGGCGGCAGGGATTGAGATGTCATTTCATCTCAATGTCAGGTAAAAGTCCCACAAAATTGGAAGCAACGTCTCCAAATTTACCAAGATGTCAGATAGCATCTTGCCACTCCATTCTGTCTGATGAAAATTCTTAACCCTTGTTCTGCTTAGCCCGGTTATGCCTCATCTTTCAAACAATGTAGATACAGATCAGATGGCTTCTGAAGAGGCCAACTGATCAGGATCTACATTGTTTGTCATTCAGATTGTAAATTTGTTGCAATAATTTGCATCAAGTAATCTGATTGGTTGATAATCGGTAGTGGGTGTGGTATATATAAATATTCAGCAGGTCAATGGTTAAGGTTACGGAGAAAAGTGCTCGTATGGGTTCCTTTTGCTCAACGATGAGCAGAAACGTATACGAGGCGGCTACAAATGGTACATAGCCCCCGCCCATAGGGGCTTGAAGAAATATATGGGCTGCATGATGCTTCCACCCAGAGCTGAATCCGGCCCGCACACTAGTACTGGTAAACCGCTTAGAGGATCTAAGCCTGTCCAGGAACCGCGGTGCGAGGCGGACCGTCCATGCTAATAAACCCTGTTGGTTTCATTGGGCGACAGGGCTTGAGATGTCATTTCATCTCAATGTCGGGTAAAAGTCCCACAGAATTGGAAGCGACGTCTCCAAAATGACCTTTACAGTGTTGACGGGGACGTTAAACCTCAAACAAACAAAAACAAATGGTACAAGAAGTTAAATATTGCTGAAAAAAAGTACTGAGCATATCAGGAAAGCGTATTTGATAGTCTCATTACTGGTTAGACATGGGTCCATTTTTATGAGCTCAGGCGTAAGGTGTGCTCTGAAACACATCACGAAAACACGCCTATATAAATATGACAATGCAACACACCTACCCTCAACTTTAGCTGAAAAGGCCAATGCATTATCGCACTTTCCATACAGCACAGACCTGCCCCTAGACTGGAAACAGTCCATTCATTTAATCATTTTCGCTTATAAGAATATGCTTATTCATTTTAACTCGGCTCAAAAGCAATGACTTCCATCCCATAGCACCAAAAGAAAGTATCAGAGAAGAGAATAAAATAAATTCAGTGCTAATACAATTGAGAACATATTGGTTAAACTTTTGGACTGATTCCAGTCTAACCTGCCCCGTACGATTTTTACGCGTTTGCGTAATTAAAACACGCACACACACACACACACACACACACACACACAGGCACGCACGCACGCACACAGAATGCCTGGTTGCGATATAAAATAGTATAAACGGCTTTCCATAAAAAGGCAATTATTGTTGATTCATGTCTTGTTTCATGTATGAGTCAATTACGCGCAATATGATCGTTAAACGACGAATACATGTACATGTATCTGATAACGCGTGTGTGAAGTCTAGGGTCATAGGGTCATCTTCTGCACTTCAATTTACTCAAGGAGCGATAAAGGGCTTTAAGGGTTGATAATCACTACACAAAAGGTCGGGGGAATATTGTCTTTCGCATTACCAACCCCTGTAAGTAGATTTTATATCCTTATAAAAAAGCCCCCGCGCATAGGGGCTTGAAGAAATACATTGTATATGGGCTGCATGATGCTTCCACGCAGAGCTGAATCCGGCCCGCACACTAGTACTGGTAAACCGCTTAGAGGATCTAAGCCCGTCCAGGAACCGCGGTACGAGGCGGACCGTCCATGCTAATAAACCCTATTGGTTTCATTGGGCGACAGGGGTTGAGATTTCATTTCATCTCGATGTCTGGTAAAAGTCCCACAAAATTGGAAGCAACGTCTCCAAAATTACCTTTACAGTGTTGACGGGGACGTTAAACCTCAAATCAAACAAATATCCTTATAAAAAATCGATCTTGAAGCATATGCACCAAACGAAGATTCAGATCAGCTTGCGCGTCTGATCACACAAAAATAATTGATAGCCTCTCCATTCAATCATTGAAGGTTCCCAGCGGGCACCTAGCGTCGAGGCGACGTTACTCGTACTTGGTGTGTGTGAGTGAATTCGAGTTTAACGTCGCTTTCAACAATTTTTCAGTCATATCACGACGGTGTCTGGTTGCGACAGGGAGCTCAATGCTCACTTTTATAGTGCTGCCTCACTGAAGTATCATGTTCCATTCACATCACATGATACCACACCCAGTCACATTATCCTGACACTGGGTCGACCAGTCCTAGCTCTACCCCGTAAATCTGAGTGCCAAGCGAGGAGCAGCTAGTACCATTTTTAACGACTTTGGTATGTCGCGGCCCGGGATCGAACCCGTGACCTCCCGTTCCCCGGAGCGTACCCTCTACCAACTGAGCTATCGGGGCGGGTAACTTTTGAACAATCCCAAAGGTGGTCTTCTAATAGAGCACACGTACGGGATGTAGAAAACACAAAGAAAATGTACGCGAAACCTATTATATGCTTTTAAAGGCATAATTTGTTTTAATTCAGGTGGTCTTTGCGAAATTTTACTGTACTTGTATTATAGCGACAAAAATATGCAACTCATATGTCATAATCGATTACAATATACTAAGCAAAGAAATTTTTTTTTTTTTTTTGTTTAACGGCCCAATCAACACTTAGATCACTGCCCTTCTTGAATCAGCGGATGGGAGAGAATGACCGTAGAAAAGATTTCACGATCAAACTTCAGGAAAGAATGTTGCCGATTCCGGCGGGAATCGAACCCGCGTCCTCCTGATCACTAGCCAAACGTGCATCCGACTGAGCCACTAGGCCGGGAGAAAAAAGAAATGCTACATGTTTGATTTGAGGTTTAACCGCCCCGTCAACACTAGGTAATTTTTGACGTTGCTTCCAATTTTGTGGGACTTTTACCCGGCATTGAGATGAAATGACATCTCCCCTGGGTCAAGGCCTGTCGCCCAATTAAACCAATATGGTTGATAAGCATGCACGATCTGACTCGCACCGCTTTGCCTGGGCAGGCTTTGAGCAGTCTGATCTCGGCCTACACTGTTTGCGTGTGTGCAAAAGTATTTTTTAAAAGGTTTGTGAATTTTAGCAGAACTCCTGCATGGTTTTCATGTAGTTTTTTTTTTTTCGACGTCTAAAGGGTTCACCCTATAGTTATCATGTAATCCCGGCAATACATTTTAGTATACTTCGCAAGATTACAAAATGCTGGATTTGTTTAACCCATTTCAGACCGGAAACCCCCAAAAGGGGTACCCTGGCAAAGTGCAGGCCCAGATCAGACGCAGTAGAACGCGGCGTCTGATCAGGGCCTCCACTGTTTGCAAAAGGTTCAGCCATTTTCCAAATCAATTTTGAAGAAAACAACCCGACAGCCCTGAATTTTGAAATGGACTTCTATATATAAGGTGGAATATTTGTCATGTGACTTCCGGTGAGTTGGAGGTTGAGCTAGCCCGCGGCTCCGTTCAGCCTCGCACACCCAAAGGCAGCGTGCGTCAAGATAGACTAGGGGTGGTCTAATCGAGAAAGAACAAGGTCCAAGTAACAGAAATATTTATTTACAACATCACTTCAATAAAACAGTACACGTCACTTCAATAAAACAGTACACAACACACACTCATGGAAAACAACAGTTACTTATGGCCATTTGCACAATGCTCTTAGGAGCAATAAGTTAATTCGTTATCTGTTCCCATTTCAGGATTGGAATAAACGAGATGTGTTCATTTTTTTTAACCTTACACGTTTAAGGAGATCCGATACACGGGACGCCTGTATGCCTCCTTCATACGTCCTTCATGTTGGAGATTCGTCCTTCATATTAGAGATTCGTTTCTGACTACGTCAAGTATGGATTACCCTCTTGGCTCGACAAAATAGTAGATTAGATGCGACTACGGGCCACAGGCCATTGGTAGATCATAAAGCCTTGTAGATGTCTGAAATTAACGAACATCTCATAATAATCTCTGCTAACCTCAACTTTTCAAATTCTCTCCCTGATGTGTGATGCCATGCCCGCGCAAGTGGGGGTTGTGAAACTTTCAGGATAATTTTACCTTTGACAAAAAATGCGATGAATGAAAGCCATCCCTCATTGCACGGGAAACCTGCATAATAGATCACTAGGAGCGGGCAAGCGGTGTTATATTTATAGGTTATTGACTTTATATTGTGAAATATTCGGCCCAAGTTCATATGGCGAAGGACGCACGAGCTTGCGAGTGCGTCTCCGCCATATGAACGAGGGCCGAATATTTCACAATATAAAGTCAATAACCTTTTTATTATATATCCAAAACTTTAACTCTTTTAAAACTCAGGACTGCCTGGCATAGAAATCTGAATGTAAAATGATAATATATACTTTTAAGTAGCTTAAAATAGAAAATAATGCAGCTCGTTTGATGTCTTCCTACACATTGCAAAACCACGCCCAATGGCGCCAAAGTCAATATGACGTTAACGTCGTTTTATGTGACGTCATTAAAAACATCGACGTTTGCCAACGCAGAACGCCATTTTATCCGGAGTTTCCGTTTAGTTTCTTTCAAAGTACTCCTGATTTACTGAAAGAAAGTTTTGTAAATCTTTACAGATTGCAGGTAGGTCATATTTGTTACCATAAAATGCGCTTTGTGCTCTGTGTCACAGCCTGCATTCGTTTTATTTCTTCGTTCTCTCAGTCGATTCGCACGACAAGATGGCTGCCGAGTGCCATGATTCAAAACTAGGAAATTTGAAAGTAGTCCTATTATGCACGAGACTCCTTATCTCCGGGCAATATCAACTTGACTACGGGCAATATGGAAAAATATTGACCGGTATCTTCTGTACAAAGTAAACGGGACATTTTCTGGGTATATAATAACAACGTTTATTACATACCTTCTATAGGAAAATTACATTAGAATCTTTCAATACAGGCTCATTTTTCGCTATTTTGATGGCACAGTCACGTGACGGGGCCAAAAATCCATATAATATGGATTTTTGGCACTGCCTTTCCATATTGGCACTGCTCCACTCTGTTACTATAGCAATAGAACGTTAATGTCGTACTCCATAAGCTTCAAAATGGCCGCAGAAAAATCACTTGAAGCAATGTCAACCCGATTTCTGGACCTAGACAGAGCGATAGAAGATATGGATAACAATAGATTTTGAGAAAAGTCTGATATTTCGTGGCAAGCATGAAAAATGAAAAACAAAATACTTTTTAAAAGAAGTTCACCCACGATTGGGAAGCATTGTGCAGGACGTTGCTTTCAAGCACAGCAGGGATGTCCCAACATTTGAAACAAAAAGGTCTTGCCAACAACCTTACACGAACAGATCCCTTCACTTATGAGGAGCTGGAAATTGTGCGGAAGAAATCTGTGGGAGGGAAACATGTCCCCAAAAATTGTCGTCTTGAATTTTAACCTAAACAACCACCGCGACCGACTGCTACACACGGAATCGATTATGCAGTGGCTTGATGAATGACACTAAGAGCCTTTAAAATTAAAATGGTCTTCAAATAAGCACAAAACATTCTGTAAAATACCTTAAAAAGCATTCTTTGAACTGCAGAAATTCTGTATTTAAAATGGCGATTTGTTTTTGTTTTTAAACTGACAGTTGCGACGTCACTTGTGACGTAATTTGCTGCGCACTACTATGTTACTGTATTACCGTGAGCATGGTTAGTGTAGGCCTACTAATCAGTTATATAATTTAAAAGGAATTTCTTTCTTTTTTTTCGGCGGATACCGAAAATATAGCCTCAACCCATTCGATGAAACGTTCCCGGCATCAACCTTTAAAAAGTAAATGTTCTCTTTGCCTTCATTTCTTCACGTTGCAATATAACTAAGCTATATAAATGATGTAATAAAGAGGTTATGATATGGTAAAGGTGTGCCTCTAAGTCATATTGGCACCGGAAGTCATATTGGCCCTCGGGCTAAAGCCCTCGGGCCAATATGACATACCGGTGCCAATATGACTTAGAGGCACACCTTTACCATATAATAACCTCTATATATTCGACGTCAACGGTCATGACGTCAACGTCAATTTGATGTCCCGACGTTGCGGCCGAATACACGTGGTGGGACTGATATAACCTCAGTGCACCAAAGCTTACTACATTTAAGACAAAAGTATTACACTTAAGAAACGAGCTTATACATGTACAAATAAAATACAGAAACATTACACTTTTAAATGATTGAAATTGTCCCTTAGAACGCCATTGCGCAAACAACCAATGCGTGACCATAAATATAATGTTCTTCTAGCAAAACATATGGCTGAAAATGACGGTGCAAAAGTTTGCCATTGTTCCCTACTTCTGCCCAGAATACGGACCGCGCCCCAAGTTAGAACAGTATCACTGCGTGAGGCCGTTCTAATGAGTACCCACAATCCGCATGCCAAAGCAGAAACACGGAAAAATGAATGCATCAACGTCATATTAAACATCGCAGCGACAATGAATCGCTCGGAGTACTCTGATATAAGTACACCGATTCAAAACTAAGAATAAAGGGTACTCCCTCATGATGACAACCAGCCGTAGATGCTGGGACTCCTCGCCTTGCCAACCGACGACGAGTAAAGGTTATCAGTTTGTCAACCATCATGGAGTACAGTGGTGAGCAAAATGTACTCCCCACAAAATAACTGAAGAATCTGCTTGGAGCCATATGATCGATATAAAAAACATATCGCGCATAGACGCAGGTGGCGTCTGATCAGGGTCAACAGACAATGGACCCTGGCACTATTTCATTAAAACTTTCATTGAATCTGAACAGTCTTCCAACGAAAGAAGAGAAAAAAAAATGTACAATAACATTACTGCGAAAATTTAGTACTGCGTCTGATCAGGACCTTCAATGCAATGAAGCGCCGATAATGATGGTATGTGTGACTTTAAACTGCGCCTGATCAGAATCTACACAAATTATATTGCAAAAAGATGCGTGCGTGCCTTATAAACAAACGCCGTCTACGGTATCTTTTAATCCTAACGCAGTTATCTGCCCCTACAATGAACGGTACATAAGTCGCCAAAATTATCTACCCTTACAATAGATGGCGATCCATGTAAGCAATAGATCCAGCGCTTAAGTTCCATTTCTTCTCTGCCTAACACTAAGGTGCCCCCCTTATGCGCTGTACAGAGAAAAGAAATGACAATATTAACACAAGAAGGATACTGACAAGCAAGAATAGCGCTGCATCTAAGAATCAAAGATAATAATCAAAAAATTATTTTACTCACTGCTATCGGCCTATGCTCGATACTGTACGGGCCTCCGTGGCCTAGTGGATAAGAGCACTGACTCTTAGTCATTAGGTCTCTCACCGCCGTAGGTTCGAGCCTCGCTCGGGCCACGTGTGAGACGCCAAGTTCTGCAACGGAAGGTCAGGTGGTTTTTCTCCGGGTACTCCGGTTTTCGCCCACCTCTGATTAACGATCGGCTCGATATGAGTGAAATAATCTTGAAAGGGCCGTAAAACCCAAACCCCAACCCATGCTCGATACTGCAACATCGGCTCTGGAAATAATGTCCCACACCCGATGTTGAGCGGTCAGTTACTTATAAAGGGATGGGTCAGTACACGTGTACGATCATGCGATGGCCTTGCCACAATAGCTCGCAAAAGTCGGGTCGCCTGATCGTCACGTCACCTGTATGGAGTACCGCATAGGCCAGCCAGCAGAGAATAACAGAGGGTTCAAGAAGGTTAGTTGGTTAGAAAATACGCCTTAACAAGATCTGTCTGATTTGACAGACGTAACTTCCATCAAGAACATATGTTAGGTGTGTGCAGGTCCGAAACCGTCCGAAAAGAACGAAGAAACCTACGTTTATTAAGGAAAACATAATTGGTGAGTTTTCTTGACAAGGCCTAGCTACCGTAGCACAAAAAATATAAAAATTCGGTTAACTTGTAAACATGTCAGTATTGCTCTCTTGTAAGAGAACATGTAAGTACATGCCTATAAGTTTCGGGTTGAAAATAAGAAACCTTGTCGTGACAATATTCCCCCAAATATATAATGCAGAAACCATTACGAAGACATCCGTTCGCTACTATGGCGATCTTATCTCTAGAACCGAAAATGGTTTATATTTTGCTTATTCCTAGTCTAAAAATAGGCCCCCGCCCATCGGGGCTTGTAGAAATATATGGACTGCATGATGCTTCCACGCAGCGCTGAAACCGACCCGCACACGAGTACTGGTAAACCGCTTAGGGGATCTAAGCCTGCCCAGGCAAAGGGGTGCGAGTCGGCCCATCCATGCTTATAAACCCTATTGGTTTCATTGGGCGGCATCGGGCCCATCTCAATGTCGGGTAAAAGTCCCACAAAATTGGAAGCAACGTCTCCAAAATGACCTTTACAGTGTTGACGGAGACGTTAAACTTCAAATCAAACAAAAAACAATAACACATCCGTTCGCTATTATGGCGATCGACTATCTTATCTCTAGATCGGAAAATGGTTGATATTTTGCTTATTCCTAGTCTAAAAATAGATTGTGAGTAGTCGTTAGAACCGCCTAAAGGAAGCGGTCCCGCCGCCGTATGACCTTTTCCTGTTGGTGAGACGTAAAACTCAAACAGTCACACGCTAGAAACTCTTCGAAGAAAAATTACATGAAAGTGAAAGGTTATAAGAAGCTTATATAGGTGTGAGGGGTGGATGGAAAAATCCGTCCCAAGGGTCACGGTCCGGCATCACGAGGCTTGCCGAGTGATGCCGGACAGTGATCCCGAGGTACGGATTTTTCTATCCACCCCTCACACCCATATATGATTCTTTTCCTTGCATACCTTCCATTGCATACCTTCCATTAGCGCGGAGTTTTATTGCTGCAGTAACTTCGGTTACCGACGTCCGCCATATTGTGATAACACTGCAGGAATGTTTAGTGACGTCACGTAACGTGCTTTGCCGTCAACCTTAACGACGGCGCATACGAGGTCGTATTCAACCAGTGCATTTATCAAACACGCGATTATATTCGATTTTGGGTCGGAACACCAGGGCCAGAACATAATTTCTATTCCAGAGTAAAATCACGGATTTCCTTGTCTGATGTGCAACAATATAAGAATCTGATATGGGGTTCTGTTGTTTCTTGCACACCAGACAAGGAAATCCGTGATTTTACCGTGGGATAGAAATTTATGTTCTGACCCTGGTGTTCCGACCCCAAATTGAATATAATCGCGTGTTTGATAAATCAGGGTGGGGAACCCACGTGGCCATTTGATATAGTAAACGGAATTTTATGAGGAAAATCGCTCGCTTCAGGTACGGGTTTTCCCCGATTTTTTGGTCATTAAAGCACGCTTTTTTACGATTCATATACCAAAGTACTCTGCTCAACTTCCGATTTCATATGTGGTTTGCTTTGAAGGCAGAAACTGCCTGGTTTTCGAGAAATGCTCGCCCAATTTTTTCCCCGAGCCCCGACAGATCGTGTTAAGGACCACGGCAATCAGAAGAAATCTTTAATTTATTGCAAATAGAGTGTTTTTGATGATCCTACCGCATCCGAAATTGCAGATATTACCTTTAGCATGTTTCCATGTAACAATTAACACCGATACACCGTTTGTTTGCCTTGTATGCAAAGTTTTATAAAATGATCCAGTTCACGGTACAAAAATCGGGAAGGTAAAGTTCACGGTAATTTCCACCATTGTGATAACATAAACGCCATACTGATAATGCTTTTCACGATATCGCAACAACAAGATGGCAATTCACGTGATGTTGGTCATGGGAAATACATTTTCGTTGATACATAATGTATTCCTTTTTTCCAAATGACTTCCGAATGCCAGACATGTATAGTAAAGACTTAAGTTTGAAAACATCTAAACGAACATACGCGAAATCACATGGGCACGGCCGCCTACTTTTGTTGTGAAAAGAGCTTTTTCTCTCAAACTTATTGGAAGATACATCAATGCAGTACACATGGAGCGGCAAAGGAGTTTTTGTGTTCAAAAGGTCAGAAAACGTTTCCAGTAAAATGTCCATGCAGATTTTGATGGAATCCACCAAGTTTTTCATGTGATATAATGAGCTTAACCTATATTTTGGCAAAAATGTACCTATTTAGCATGGATGTGACCTTGAAAATAAAGTCAGGGTCACCAAAACATAATCAGTTCTTCATCATGTCCCAATTTTATATCCTTGCAAATTTTATCAATATCCAACAAGCAGTTCATGACAAACTGTCACGCCGACGCATACGGCGACGCCGACAGGATCCGCACTATAAACAATATGCACCCAGCTTTCCTTTGGTGTGGGACATAATCAGAATCATCAACATATATAATTAGCGGAAGAACCAGAACCACAAACATAAAATAGAAAGGAACCACAGCAAAAGCACCGACTTAGAACGGTCAGTAAACGATACTGGTAGATATCACAGGATATCAACCCTCGCCCTCATTTTCAGTGTGGTACAAACAAACATTTATGACATAAGTAAAGAAGAAACAAACATTGTGAGGTAAAGAAATAGATTCACGCAACTAATAAAAGCGCCAAAAGGCACTAAAATGGCAGATTCTGTGAAACATTCATGAATATCTAGGTTTTTGTGAGGAGGTTTCGGACATATTTTCTAAAGTGATGAGCGAAACAATTCTCTATAAGCGCTGGAGTTTTTTGTAATTTGGTTCACAACATTCAGATGAACATTACGAATCGTCGGCTGTTATACACTTTAAGTTTACTTGCACATTAATACAACATTCAAATTACCGGTCCGCACCCGCTGATCGGGGCTTGAAAAAAAGATGGACTGCATAATGCTTCCACGTTGAGCTGAATCCGAGCGCACACGAGTACTGGTAAACCGCTTAGAGGATTTAAGCCTGTCCAGGCAAAGCGGTGCCAGTCGGACCGTCATGCTCATTAACCCTATTGGTTTCAATGGACGACGGGTTTTGAGATGTCGTTACATCTCAATGTCGGGTAAAAGTCCCACAAAATTGGAAGCTACGTCTCCAAAATGGCCTATACATTGTTGACGGGAACGTTAAACCTCAGATCAGTTCCTCAGTGCTGAGGTTGATACTGCGATGTTGATGTCAGTACTCAAGTACCGATTTAAATAACTTTATTATATATTTAATTTTTGCAGTATAAATTTCTTTTTTTTTTTCTAAAACTAACACTGACTTGTCAGGTCACATGTATCTTAGCGGATTTGTTTGCCACTTTTTGTAATATTTTGTAATATTTTAAATTTTGCAAGTGTCGCTACTTTGAACATCTCCTACCTGATGCCCGGGACTTCCGTGGTGTGTGGGCCATGTTAGCTGATGTTGGCTCGGTGAGGGACGCCTATAAGTCCGCGGGTAAGCGTCTCTTGCCAGATGCCTCCAGTTGACCTGTCTCATGAGGTAGCCTGTCGGTGTGTGCTCAGACGGAGATGTGCTGTGTTTGCTGGGTCTTATCCGTCATCCGTTTCGGTTTCAAAACTTTGGGGTTGAGACACACTGATGAAGATGAAATATCAGAAAGGCCTCTGTGTCACTAAATTTGGTATAGTTACGCCTTAATCAAACAAACAAATAAATTGCCAGTTTAACGACAACACAAATAAATAAGATGCTAAGTGCAGACTCAAATATATAGCCAAATGCGCGGCTCAGTCAACAACCTATCTTATCGTCGTCCACTACAATCAATTAAAGCGCTTTTTGTGCGATGTTTGAAGTTTTGCGGCGTGTTACTAATTACATATTGTTGGACAGTGACAACTGTTTGAAGTGTATTTTGCTGGCATGCTACCGTACTGTTGAAGTTTCTTGCGTTACGTTCTTAGCATGTAAGCGTTATGATTTTGTACCCTTTCCGGCCTTTATAGTCAAGTACAAATACCTTTGCAAACAGTGTAGATCCTGGTGAAATGGCTCATATTGAGACATCTCATTCTGTTCTACATGAGTTGCAATGTTTCGACTATTATTGACTATACGCCAAGTTACATGTGTAGAACGGACGGTTACAAATACAGTGGTTGGAGACTGAAATTGAGAAACTCGTATGGAAGCGGTAAAATCTTAACCTGACCATTTTTAAACGTTGCAGAGAATATTTCGTCTTTTACTTTTATATTTCGCCACAATTACACATTTCTTATGACTAATCTGCAGGCAGCTGGTTCATATGAAATGCTGAATCCAATCTCTGAAAAAAAAGATAAAATTTTTAAGGCGTCTGCCTTAAGTTTTTGTATGGCGGTTTTAAGACACTAACACGCCAGTACGCTTGTGTAGATATTCGTTGTTAGTTTTTCAAAAGGCATGTGTCGTCTGATCATTCCTGGAATTTTTCAACTTTAGACAGTGCATGTTTACAAACATGCGCGAGAAAATGATCAAAACAATCACCGGAATGACTGAATCTGAGCATAAAACTGAAAAAAGCCGGACTACATTTTGTGTTGACTCGTATTTCTATGTCGGGGGAGGAATGGTGGGGGGACTTTAAAACTTGCAGCACAGCGAACAATCACAGAATATGGCATTAAAATGAATTAATATACATTACTGAGGAAATTATCAGACTCACCAACACCACAGCAAAAGCACCGACTCATAACGGTCAGTAACAATTACTGGCGGGCTTTGATGAGTTAGGAGGCCTTCATGCGGATTGAACAAATTATTTGTCTAAATCGCGGCGGAAGAAAGGGCGAGGATTGTGGCAAAGTAAAATCGATTGCATACCAGGCAAACAAACGGTGTATCGGTGTTAATTGTTACAGAGGAACATGCTTGAGGTATTATTTGCAATTTCGGACGCGGTAGGATCATCTAAAACACTCTACAGTCGAACTTCGATGGGTTGAACTCGGTAGGCTCGAACACCACGTTTGGGTCGAACTGACTTTTCAGTCCCGGCAAAATCCCTATTCATTTTAACTAAACATGCCAACCTTGGCTCGAACCGTGATGGCTCGAACCCTCGAACTCTAAGCCTGGTCCCTAGAGTGCATTTTCTATGTAAAATCCCACTGATGGCTCGCACTAATTACCTTTTTAAAAATTCCAATTTTATTGATCAAGTCACGCAGGCGCGTGATCAGTATCATAAGACGCTTTGATATTGACAAAGCGTCTTGCTGAAACAGCTTTTTACATAACACAGGTGAATAGTAGTCGCAGATAAGATTGACTAGGCGGGGCTATTCAGGTACTGTCAATAATATGTCAAATTCGCTGAGTCCACCAGAAGATTCGGTAGAGTGCCTTTTGCACGCTTTCTACAAGCGGACTAAATGGTCATAAATGCCACAGCTATGGTTGCGTTACAATTGACTTCACACAGTCGGTTGACTTGGTTTACCTTTTTGTCAATGGAATATTCTTAAGGCGGGTACAAACGATAGCTCTGCCTAGTCAATCTTATCTGCGACTACTATACTTGATTGGCGCAATCCCCTTGATCAACAGGTCAAGAGATTAATGTTGAGAAGGTGTCAAATGAAGTTTATTGTAAACACCTATAATAACCCAGGGCTAATGAGGCGGCATAAGGAAATTAAAGCTGGCAAAATATTTTTCACAAATTCAAATTTCACACCGACATTGAGTAAGACCTGCCAAAATTACAGTCTTTGCATTAAAATACGGACCAAAAATACGGCTCATCATTCACTTCTGCAGTCGTATTTTAAACTTTTCATCTTGTAAATAAAATTAAAAGATTTATTATTGTTGTATTTGCTTATCTCCCTGAAAGTGTGAAAGGTATACTACGTTGCTAATATTATGACCGATAAATGTACCGGGAGTCACCAAAATCGCCGCAGCTATGATAAAAAATCATAGTACACAAAGATGGATCTTGCCGAGTTGGACTCCAATGGCTCGAACTACCGATGGCTCGAACTTTTTTCGGCGGTCCTGATGAGTTCGAGCCATCGAAGTTAGACTGTATTTGCAATAAATTAAAGATTTCTTCTGTTTGCCGTGGTCTTTATCACGATCTGTCGGGGCTCGGGGAAAAATTTGGGCGAGCATTTCTCGAAAACCAGGCAGTTTCTACCTTCAAAGCAAACGTCATAAGAAATCGGAAGTTGAGCAGAGTACTTTGGTATATGACTCTTAAAAATGCGTGCTGTAATAACCAAAATATCGGGGAAAAACCATACCTGAAGCGAGCGATTTTCCTCATAAAATTCCGTTTACTATATCAAATGGTCACGTGGGTTCCCCACCCTGATAAATGCACTGGTTGATTACAGCCTCATGCGCGGCGTCGTCATGCGTGACGTCACTAAATATTCCTGTTGTGTCATCACAAAATGGCGGACGTCGGTAACCGAAGTGACAGCAGCATTAAAAATTTGCAATAAAAATGGAAGGTATGCAAGAAAACGAATCCTTGACCACAGCTTGACCACATCATCTTCAGCAGCAGAAAAATCCGTCCCTCGGGATCACTGTCCGGCATCACTCGGCAAGCCTCGTGATGCCGGACAGTGTCCCTGGGGACGGATTTTTCCATCCACCCCTCACACCCATATAAGATTCTTATATTCCAACCCGAGGGATGACCGTGCTGACCGGAACCGAGGCTACGCCGAGGTTCCGCTCAGCACGGTCATCCCGAGGGCTGGAAACGCCCATCTACAACAGAACCCCATATTGGATTCTTTTTCTTGCACAATACCTCCGGTTAGTTTTGACAGCTCGCACATGTATATTGTTTACAAAATAAAAGTAGTGCGGAAGAAGTTCCGACAGTTGGATAGAATTGAAGCGCATTTATGTTAGTTGCCTGGGTCGGAACACCAGGGTCAGAACATAAATTTCTATCCCAGGGTAAAATCACGGATTTCCTTGTCTGGTGTGCAAGAAAAAATAATCAGTTTGGAGAAATAGATTGTGCTGCATGGTGATTCCGCGCAGAGCTGAAGCCGACCGAACATAGGTACTGGTAACTCACTTAGGTCTAAACCTGCCCAGGCAAACTGTCGCGAGTCGGACCGTACCTGCATATAAACACTACGGTTTGTTTGGGCGGTAGGGCTTGAGATGACATTTCATCTGAATGTAGGGTAAGAGTCCCACAAAACTGGAAGCAACGTCTCCAAAATGACCTAAATAGTGTTGACAGGGACGTAAAACCTCAACACATCACGATAGCATCTCTGTGCATTGAAAACCCCCCTTAAACCCCATATTTCATACAGAAAAATTGGGTTCTCGGGGGTATACAGATTTTTTCTTATTTCTGCTGCAAGAGATGGGTTGTGGATTTTCGTTAGAATATGACAGTTTAAACGAGCACCCACATCCTATGTTTGAAGTATAAATAAGAAAAATATCACAAATTTTTATCAGAAATGTAAGCGCTTTTGAAATTTTGTTTTGTTTGTTTGAATTGAGCTTAAACGTCCTCGTCAACACTGTAAAGGTCATTTTGAAGACGCTGCTTCCACTTTTGTGGGACTTTTACCTGATATTGAGATCAAATGACATCTCAAGCTCTGTCACTAAATGAAGGTTATATGCATTGAACACACCACTTTGCCTGTGCAGGATTAGTCCTTAGCGGTTTACTAGTACTCGTGTGGTAGCCCAATGTATTTCTCCAAGCCCTGATGGGCGGGGACGAACTTATTGTCGTTATAAAGCGTTTTGTCGTTATATCGAGTGACGGTATAAGGATGGATGACAGTACAGCTTGACCACATCATCTTCAGCAGCAGAAAGTCAATAACAGTGTTGACGGGGACGTTAAACCTCAAATCAAACAAACTAACAAATTTGCGGTAAAAGACGCCTCCTCCGTTGTGTAGTGGTTAAGCTACTCGCCCCATATACCAGTGGTCCTGGGTTCGACCCCGGGCTTCTCCAGGCTTTCGGATGAGTCTGTAAACCGCTACCGTATGACCTTAGTTATTAATGGGACGTAAAACTCATTTACAGTAAATCAAAGCACTGACAGCACCGTTACCACTGGAGCGGGTAAAATATACTTGTACAGTACCGCCATCATTCTTAGTCACAAACGGAATGGTGGTTGATTGTAGCCTGAACGTTGGTTGCTGAAACTGCCTATGTTGAATGAATGATTGCTGAATGCTGAACGATATATAAGTTGAACGCTGTTTTCCAAAACAACGTTCAAATCGATCATACCTATATTGTCTAATCGATATCATTCAATCGAACGGTTATTGTTAAAATACGGAATGAAAAGTTCAAACGAACAAGATACGCACCGCTTTGCCTGGGCAGGCGTTTGTTTGTTTGTTTGATTTGAGGTTTAACGTCCTCGTCAACACTATAAAGGTCATTTTGGATTTCTGCACTAATCCATAGATTGTGATTATTTGTTAAGTTGAGGCGGTTCTGTGGAGTGCCTACAGTCGGTGGTCAGGAAAATCGCACCGTCATATTAACAAGTTCGTGAAATGAGCTACCATGTAAACCCCACTTTATATAGACCAAAATGGGGTTTATAATTGTTTTCTTATTTCTACTACAAGACGAAGGTTGTGTGAACTCTTTAGATTCATCTCAATTAGGCGGTTCTAACGAGCACCCACGACCTACGTTCGAAGTAGAATTAAGAAAAGGGCGTAATGCAGAATTAAAAAAAAAAATCCATTGAAGTTTAGAAGTACTACTAAAATATGGTCAGTATGAAAACGTCGTGCCTATCCTTTCATATCTCTACGAGCATTTACATAGGATAACACGCCCATGTGTTGTAATAGGGTCTTTCCTGTCCGTTACGAACTAGCATTATTCAAATGAAGGCCCCCGCCGGTCGGGGCTTGAAGAAATATATGGGCTGCATGATGCTACCACGCAGAGCTGAAACCGATCCGCACACGAGTACTGGTAAACCGCTTAGAGGATCTAAGCCTGCCCAGGCAAAGCGGTGCGTATGAGTCGGACCGTCCATGCTTATAAACCCTATTGGTTTCATTGGGCCGCAGGGCTTGAGATGTCACCTCATCTCAATGTCGGGTAAAAGTCCCACAAAATTGGAAGCAACGTCTCCAAAATGACCTTTACAGTGTTGACGGGGACGTTAAACCTCAAATCAAACAAACATTATTCAAATGAAAACATCTGATAGTTCTCTTATTTCTACCCAAAATATTAACTTGTGTGTTTGTCAGAACAACCTCAATGAGGCGGTTCTAACAATTACCAGCAAACTATGTTTTTGACTAAAATAAGAAAAAAAAATGAATGCTATGTTTTATATGAGTTACTGATTGTGTATGTTCAGAAATGTTGACGCTTACACTCGACAACAGGCAAGATCTCTTTGAGCCTTGACGTAACGATAGCACAGCCCCATCACGAAAACACAGCTATGTTTGTTTGTTTGATTTGAGGTTTAACGTCCCCGTCAACACTGTAAAGGTCATTTTGGAGACGTTGCTTCCAATTTTGTGGGACTTTTACCCGACATTTAGATGAAATGACATCTCAAGCCCTGTCGCCCAATGAAACCAATAGGGTTTATTAGCATGGACGGTCCGCCTCGCACCGCGGTTCCTTGACAGGCTTAGATCCTCTAAGCGGTTTACCAGTACTAGTGTGTTCGGGCCGGATTCAGATCTGCGTGGAAGCATCATAAGCCCATATATTTCTTCAAGCCCCTATGGGCGGGGGCGGGCCTGGGCAGGCGTAGATCCTCGTAGCGGTTTAGCAGTACTCGTGTGCGGGTTGGATTCAGCTCTGCGTGGTAGCATCATGCAGCCCATATATTTCTTCAAGCCCCGATAGGCGGGGGCCGAACACAGCTATGTAATTTTGACCTCCTTAAACCCCACTTCTAAACAGTATACATTTTTTTCTCATTTCTGCTCGAAAATCTAGATTGTTGATATTCGTTAGAACCCCCCCCCCCCCCCCCCCCCCCCCATGGTGGTTCAAACGAATACCCACAATCTATGTGCGAGGCGTATATAACGAGTATTCACTGTTTCAACAGATACGTGTTTTCGTATTGGTGTGCTAAAATGGCGTTTTTTCCTGTTTTTCGAACTAGTTTGTTCATATGTTAATGCACCATGTTACGCAATAATTTTCCTCAGAATCGTCTTTTCAATAAGCTAATAGAAGAAAACATAATATTACATCTGACAACAATTTAATTATGTAAGTCCGAATCAGAAGTTCAGAAAATGTGACATATGTCAATACGATAACATGCTCATTAAACAGGAAGTGGTGCTAGATAAACTGACTGACCCGATATAACCTGAACAGCGTTGTCCAGGCCGTTTAAGCCCAAACACTTAATCCATATTCTATGTTCATAACAAAAAAAAAAGAGAAAAAACGTCACTGTTGTGAAAATATTATATGAAAAAGTTGCGACTTCATAAATCAAATGATAAATAATAGATAAATATAAATAAATAAATAAATAAATAAATAAAAAAAATAAATAAATAAATAAAAATTAAAAGGTAATTAAATAAATACGATATTTTTCATGCTGGTTCGTTTTGCCGTTACGCGCCTCACTTTATTGTTTGATACATCAAACTGTGTATTTGTCAATTCGCTGCTTTAAGCCCTGCGGTTACGCTTTAACATGAGCAAGCACATCTGATGAAAGGCCGCCAGCATAATCCGGCATCAAAGACGCTCCTGTTTCGAGCTATTATCCCTTTTAAACACAAATTTAACCATCAGTCAACTTACGAAAAATGGACAGGTAAAAAAAAAAAATAAAATAAAATAAAATAAAATAAATAAATATTTAAACACTTTTTGATTTAAGAATAACTTATAAATAAATAAAAATAAAAAATGAAAAAATAATAAAAAATTAAAGCTTCAAATTTGTTGAAAAATTATTAGTTGACATTATAGAAAACAGCTTCTTCTGATAAATAAATAATGTTTGAATGAAAGAATTGTTTTTAAATTTGATAAAATAGAAAGATTTTTCCATTCTTCTTCTTTTTTTTGCTTCTTATAGAAGTAGAAAAATAAAAAGTAAAATGAATTATACACAGGCAGTCTAAGTAAAATAAATTAAATAAAATTGACACAGCTAAACAAATGATAGAATGGCTGAATGAATAAAACCGATGTCCAGACTTATCTCATTCTAATCTCAGTTTAGATATTTTAAAATAAAATACAGATTTTGGGCGCTCGTTAGAATTGTCTTAATAAGGCAGTTCTAACGAGCACCCACAATATACTATCAAGTGAGGGTATACATTTGTTTGGCCTCAATAAGGCAATTCAAAAGAGCCCCCACAATATACTATAGAGTGTTGGTTTGTTTGTTTGATTTGATGTTTAACGTCCCCGTCAACATGTAAAGGTCATTTTGGAGACGTTGCTTCCAATTTTGTGGGACTTTTACCCGACACTGGGATGAAATGACTTCTCAAGCCCTGTCGCCCAATGAAACCAAGATGGTTTATAAGCATGGACAGGCCGACTCGCACCACTTTGCCTGGGCAGGCTTAGATCCTCAAAGCTGTTTACCAGTACTCGAATGCGGGTCGGTTTCAGCTCTGCGTGGAAGCATCATGCAGCCCATATATTACTTCAAGCCCCGATGGGCGGGGGCCGATAGAGTGTCGGTACTAGGTCTATTTCTAATGAGTACTAGGACTAGCATTTTACACATACAAATGTTCAATGAGGCGGTTCTAACGATTTTTGGGATATGTGTTAGAACTGTGTTATATCCCAAAATCTTTTTACAGTGAATCATTTTACAGAGAAAAATATGAAAACACACATTATATTTCTTCCAAACCTAAATTGACATTCAGATAAAATCGTTTTCTGATTTCAGTCAAGTTTGCTATTTCACAAATCTAGATTTTTTTTCTATTTAAATGTTAATAAATAAATAAATGTTTGTTTATGAAGCATAATTCATGTCCAATTTTTGAAGGTATTTGTTTGATAAATATATGGACAGCAGCTGATTATTACAGTCAATTATATCCTATAATCCTTATCAGTTTTATGGCCCCTATAGGTAGCCAGCCCACCAAGACCAAACCACACCTACATTTATTTGCTGGTTACCTGTACATGTTTAAAGTGGGAACCAGACCCCCCCCCCCCCCCCCCGGCATGAAAATCCTGTCTTTAAGATCAAAATGCGTATTGTTTTTAATTATATTTGGGGATGCCAAATGTAACAAAATTAAAACATGTCACTTTTTCCACATGTAAATTATGTTGACATCACGCTAACAATTCCTTAAAACCCCTTGTGTATATATTGAGAAAAGTGAGGTTTACACGGTATACATTTCTTCCTTATTTTGCTTGAAAACATAGATTGTGGGTACGCGTTAGGACAGCTTCAACGAGACCGAGTAGTCACAATCTATGTTCGAATAATAAAAAATATCCCTAATTTACTATAGGAAAAATAAATATGTTTTTAGTTTCGCGGCCCTTTCAATACTATTTCACTCATATCGAGCCGATCAATGATCAGCGGTGGGGGAAAACAGAAATTCCCGAAGAAAAAACGCATGACGTTCCTTTGCAGATTTGGCGTCTCTCATGTGACCCTAGCCAGGCTCGAACCCACAGCGGTAAGATGCATGTACCTAGTGATTATAGGTCAGTACTCTTATCCACTAGGCCACGGAGGCCCGTCTAACCATTTTAAAGAGGCTGCAGAATGCACCATGCTGCACTGGTGTTATAGAATTGGTATTGGTCGGGTGCTATTGACGCGCATTGATTTGATTACGCGTACATCAAGTTAACAAGTCCGTGTAATGAACATACCTTTAAACCGCACTCTAAATGTTCATC
The DNA here is from genome assembly GCA_963580285.1 of Lucinisca nassula. Classification (NCBI taxonomy): domain Eukaryota; kingdom Metazoa; phylum Mollusca; class Bivalvia; order Lucinida; family Lucinidae; genus Lucinisca; species Lucinisca nassula. Next base: position 131,811,262 of record OY757014.1, read on the forward strand.
ACGAAAACACGTCTATATAAGTTTGACCCCCTTGAACCCCACTTTTAGAGAGTAAAACTGCGATTTACGGGGGTAAAAATAGAAGTGAAGGCAATGATCAGGAATCGATACAATTAACCTTATTTCTCATATTTCTGCTCTAAACATAGATTGTGAGTACTCGTTAGAACCGCCTCGATTAGGCGGTTCTAACGATTACCCACAATCTATGTTTGAACAGAAATAAAAAATTTTGCTCTCAAACATAGATTGTGAGTGCTCGTTAGAACCGCCTCGATAAGGCGGTTCTAACGGGCGGTTCTAACGAACACTCACAATCTATGTTTTAGAGCAGAAATAAGCAGTCGATAAGGCGGTTCTAATGAGTACCCACAATCTGTGTTTTGAGTAGAAATAAGAAAAATATCGCAATAAATTTTTCCTTTATTCCGCAATTCATACTGTATTTGTATGGGCGTGTTTTCGTAATGAGTAAACTGTGTTTACTAGTGTTTTCATTATCTTCCTTATATTTGCCCGGTTACACTGACGAGCAGCCCGAATCAACATTTGAACCAGAAATTTTCAAACATTTTCATTGGAAAAATGATGAATGATATGCAATATGCGAAACGGATTTTTGGTCCTTGCTAGAACCGCTTCGGCGGGCCGATTCTTACGAATACCCACAATCTATGTTTTAATAGAAATCGAAAATAAATGTACATCCCTGTAAACCCCAGTTTTACTATATAAAAGTGGGGTTAAAGGGTTATAAAGTATAGAACATTATCATCTTGCTTAGGCATGGTTACATATTGGAAAAGGTAGCTGTATATGGGGCTGAAAAAAAATATTCACGAAATGATGAAAGGAATCGCCGCACGGTGGCAACATTCTTAGTTGGGCGGGGGCAAAAAACTCAACACACACACACTTATAGGAGGCCGGCGCCGGCAATATATAAGGAGGTTTTAGGAATTCCGTTTATGACGTCATTCTTGCGCATGCGCAAAGTACTGGCCGTCAATTGAAACGGCCATCGCTATTCAAAAGTATTGGCGGAACTTAAAATGCTAACAATATTCAGACATTTTGAGAGAAAATATACCCGTTTTCATTGAAATAATGCCTCGAGAAGGAAAGAATGATATTTTATTTTCATTACCGAAATTCATTTATCCTAAATCCGTTTTTATTTGACGAAAATCTTTTCGTGAATGACCCATGTCAATGGCTTGAGATACCGTTATTCACAAAATAAGTTTTTACATTACTTTCGTTTTATTCGCTATCTATCTATCTATCTATCTATCTATCTATCTATCTATCTATCTATCTATCTATCTATCTATCTATCTATCTATCTATCTATCTATCTATCTATCTATCTATCTATCTATCTATCTATCTATCTATCTATCTATCTATTTATCTATCTATCTTGAGAAATCTGTCCAACGATCTGTCTACATGTGCAATTCAAATGTCCATACTGACAGTCGAAATAAACTGATGAGTGGAATGACGGAGGGGCGTTGAATCAATGTTGGATCGACGTCATGCCGTCGACACCCACTCCAACTCACTTCATTGTCACATGAAAGTTGGCATAAGAGAGAGAGAGAGAGAGAGAGACAGACAGACAGACAGACAGACAGACAGACAGACAGACAGACAGACAGACAGACAGACAGACAGACAGACAGACAGACAGACAGACAGACAGACAGACAGACAGACAGAGAGGGGTTTGACTGACAAACTGACAGTAGACAGACAGACGGCAGACCGACTGACTGAATGACTGACTAACAGACGAACGAACAGACTGTTAGACAGACAAATAAACATACTGACAGTCGAAAAAAAAACAACATCCAATGAGTGGACTTAGAGACGGGCGTCGAGTCAACGTTGGCTCGACGTCATGCCGGCGACAACCACTCCAACTTCAATGGTACGTGACCGTTGAGATGGTTTGACGGATCCCTGTATCCAAGAAGCCCATAACCCTTTTTGTACCAAATGGATTCTTCCTCCTTATATATAACAGGAGTTATTTTCAAAATTTAGGGGTGTCAGGTTGTGTTTACTTCAAAATTTATTTGGAAAATGGCCGAACGTTTTGCAAAGAGTGTAGGCCCTGATCAGACGCCGCGTTGTGCGGCGTCTGATCTGGGCCTGCACTGTTTGTCATTTACCCCTTTTGGGGTTTCCGGTACCAAATGGGTTAATGTAGACCTAAGGGCTGGGCAGGTTGAACCCATCTGCAAATCTACCAGATTTTACTGTAAAATCTTTCGCTTGCGAAGGAGTGTTTAACATTCATATGCTCTGAAAGGGTGTTCTGCGTTTGTTTTGAATTTAATGTTCCAATCAATTAATTAATCCCACTGAGTCTTGATGGGTCCGAGCACTGGGCAAATGACATTTTATTAAGCAACGCCGTATTATCGCCAAGGAAACGTTGTGACGTTTCATCGACGTTGCAATGTCAAATTCAATACATCGCTTTGAAGTTGGTTTGATGTATACACGACGTTGTTGACACGCTAGATGTCGGTTGACGTAGCGTCATTTAACGACATCTTTAATTTACATTTGCCTGCGTTCGCTAATTGTTGGTGCGCTAAGAAAGAGAGAGAGAGAGAGAGAGAGAGAGAGAGAGAGAGAGAGAGAGAGAGAGAGAGAGAGAGAGAGAGAGAGAGAGAGAGAGAGAGAGAGAGAGATCGTATGTACAATATATCATTTTCGTAATGCGAAATTTCACATATGACAGCATATCGGTGTTTCTCCCATTATCTTACATTAGAATTCCCCAAAAGTTAAAATGAATTCCACTATTTTACGCTGTAATTAACACTTCATCTGTCCCACTGCCTTTGAAGTAATGCGACAGATGATTGCCAGGTCTTTTCCCGTTCTATTTTTAGAACCGGAAGTACGTCACGAAAAAAGCTCCTATAGGTCTTATTTGCTTTATGACTTGTGAATTCAGCATTTATTTTCCATGAAGTTTAACATGAAAATTAATATTCTTTGAGAGTTATCAATAATAACAACAGCATCAGTAATAATAAATAATAATGACAATAATAATAATAACAATGCTCTCTAATCATTTCACTTCGTTCACTTATCTGATTCGCTTTTTAGTTTTAACCGATTTGAGTGATTGGATCGATAGTTCATCACAATCGATTTGAATGGTTTGAACGATGAACGATGAACGAAATGAATGAATGATTGCTGAACGATGGTTTGGCTATTCCGGAATGATCGTTTTGATTGAATGAATGATTGCTGAGTGATGAACTACGGCTGACAGCGGTACTGTATAATGAAAAATGGTCCTGGTCCTGGAGATTGCTTCGCTAAACCCTTAAACATCGTTAATTTAAGCAAACAGTGTAGATCCAGATCAGACGCCGCAGAATGCGGCGTCTGACCTGGGTCTACACTTTTGCCAATGTCTCATTCTTTGTACCCTATGTATATATTGGTAAACCAGTCCTATTATGAGGCAAAATTTTGGTATTTTGCTATAAATTTAGATGTGTAAATTAAGATTCCAGGACAAAATCCCCCCCCCCGCCGGACATAATCCCCCTTACAAAATCCCCCCCCCAACATTTGTTCAGGTGCACAAAATACCCCCTGAACACCCCCACCCCCGGACATAATCCCCACTTGCTGTTTATAAAGGTGGGCAGTATCCCGGACACCTCCACGTGCACAATTACTGATTTTTGAAAATCAGTATGTCGTTTTGAAAACTGCAGATTCCATATCAGATTTAGTGCAGTATTATCAAAGCTATATTGGTGCTCATGGAGAAATTATTGCCCGTCAACACTGTATAGGTCATTTTGGAGACCAAAGTAAAAAGGGCATAATTGTATTAACTTTTTGTAATTGTACATGTGTGTTTTGGGGTTTTATGAACCTCTCAACCCATTAGGATTATCTGGCATGATCAGTTAACCTACACTAGTTCCAGGCACACTTAGATTCCTGATCTTAGATTCCTGATCTGTATTGATTCCTGGTCATTGCCTTCACTTCTATGTTAGAACCTCTACCGTTACGAAAAACGCCTGTTCAAATATATTTAAAATGGACATATTCCAATAACAGATTCCAATATTTTTCCTATTTCTGCTCAAAAACATAGATTGTGGTTATGGAAGGCTAATTAACTAGAACAATTTAGAGCAAGGGTCATTTTTTCCTGGGGGGCGTCCAACCTGACATACAGCGAGGGGAATTTTGTCCGGGAGGTGTCCGCCTTTACAAAAAGGGGGGGGGGGGGTTGTCCAGAGTGGTATTATATCCGGGGGGGGGGGGGGGATTTTGTCCGGCTGCCGTAAATTAAACGATACTGTTTGGTATCAAAATATTCCTTATGAAAAGCGGATTCTGAAACTGTCATTCTTATTTAGAATATTTAAGATTTTTATCAATTAGTTTTGATTTATTTCTTTTACATTTTTGAAACAATTTAGAATTTTTGAATTATCGGTCTAGCTTTTGGCATGTTTTGATGTAGGATTAAGTAATCATATTTTCTTGTCCTGAAGGAAGCCGTAAAACGAACAGAAAGAAGGCTTGTTGGGTTTTCACTTTGGTAAACAAACACGTTTGAAGGTACTGAGATACAATTCATACTCAATGTGTCAGTTTGGTAGCGGAAGCCATTTTTGTTTTCATTGTTTTTCATAGTTTTGTGAACTGAGCAGCTCACGTTAACGCGGAAACCTCATTGGGTGATAAGTTTCTTATTTGTTTGGTCATGGGCGTTACCTGTGATTGTTTTAGTGTGAATTTTGACATTTTGAAAAAAGAAAAGATGAGTTAGGAAATTCCAAGGGAAGGATTCAGACGTAAAACATAATTTATGCTTGGAGTTTTCCAGCAGAACTTATAATTTCTTCAAAGACTTTTTAATTAATGTGACTTTTGACTGTATGTAATTTGGATGTAACCAGTTACAATTGTGTATTGAAAGAACGTTTTTCTTATTGAATGCGGCTTTTTGATTAGCATTATTAAAAGCGGAAAATAGAACTTTATTCTGTCTCGTGTGTTTGGAACTAATTCCCCACATTTATATGAACAGTTAAGAACTGGAAGCCCCAGCTCTTAATAACTTGGTGTGAGCAATCCGGGGTAACATCTTTTAAGCTTTACACGATCTTGTGCGATGCCTTCATACATGGATTATAACAGGAGACAGAAAATGAACTTTGAAATTTTCTACGGTGGCTTCGGTAGGCCATACTGGCTGCTTTATGGACAGTCTCGTCAGCCTTCAGTACTGGCGATCAATGATCCAGTACCAGCGCGATCGCCGTTCTGGGATCAACAGCCGTCTTTTAACAGGGCTGAACGGAAACACTTCGTGAAAACAAAAAAAAAAAAAAAATCAAAACTAAATTCATTGGCAAAAATCTTAAATATTCTAAATAAGAATGACAGTTTCAGAATCCGCTTTTCATAAGGAACATTTTGATACCAAACAGTATCGTTTAAGTTACACATCTAAATTTATAGCAAAATACCAAAATTTTGCATCATAATCATAATAATCCCTTACAGATATTTGTGAAGCCTTTAGTTTTAGTGTCGGTGAAACGAATTCCAGTGTGTGTGTGTGTGTGGGTGAGGGGGGGGGGGGGGGGTGCTTAGATCGATTTTACGCGGTCACAATCCTCGCCCTTACTTCCGTCGCGATTTAGGCAAATACATGTAACTTGTTCAGTCCGCATGAAGGCCTCCTAACTTGATGCTATGACATGACATGTTTGTCATTCTTTCTTTGACAGGTGATCTGGCAGTATGTCCATTGAGACTGTACTGAAGTGCGTCACTCCTACGGTAGGGGAGGGGCCACACTGGGAAGACGCCACTGAGACCCTAGTGTTTGTGGACATTCTTGACGGTATTGTCTACAGATGGGATTCAAAGACTGGAAATCATGAACACCACAAATTTGGTAAGACATTGCGATTGGTGGTCTTTCCGAAATGTTCTGCTTTTCAGAAATTTTGCATAGGTTTCGTACGGAAAAAATAGAATTACAAAAGAGTCGACTCAACACAGACGTTGTTTCCTATTGTTAACTACCATCACGAAAACACGTCTATATATTATATTTGACCCCCTTAAACCCCACTTTTATATTATAATGTTATTAATCCAGTTATTTCGTATTGACCCAGGTACAGGTCCCAGGTCTGCTGTAATGGCACGAGGCCGAAGGCCGAGGCCAATACAGCTGACCGAGGACCTGTAACTAGGCCAATACGAAATTACTTGATTAATGACAATTTTATTAATTGACGCAATTATAAACATGATTTATGATTTTTGATTATTGGTTGACCTTGTGTAATAAAGGATAATCAATTAATAATATATAGCAAATCTGGGGTATACTGACGTATACTTTATTTTTCGTTGTTTTGAGCAGAAATGTGAACAAGAGCACCGCATGCGGGTGCCAACGCTCGGCTGCATGCAGTTTCTTTTTGTTAAACAAAAAACTTAGTCGAAAAAGGGGCATAACTGTGCCAAAATATTGTGAGGGTTACCTCACCTATTGGTATGAGTTCCCCTTTTCATAATGAATAACTAGTCCGAGTTTTAAATAAATATGTTCAGTAATGACAGAGATATTACAAAATGTTCTGGTTTTTGCACGACGACGCAGACAACGACAACGCAGACGACGCCAGCCTCGTCGTTTTCTTCGAAAACAGCCGAGCTAAAAATCAATATATTTGAATAGGATTGTTTTCGTAAGCATTAAGCTCACCCGGGTTGGGGGGCGGGGGTGGTTGAAGCTCCAGATCAGCTTATGCCATGGTCTGTTGTCCGTCCCATAGAGAAATCTGCTTCAGTTAACAAAAGTTATGTCCCCTGTTTGCCTAGGTAATTAGTCAAGCACAGTAAAACCCATATTTCTCTTGCCACTTACTGATCGTATTGAGTTGACTTTGCGAATTTACTTTGGTACACAAAGCGTGTTGGAAACGCAGATTGCACCATATAGGGAAGCAATTTCCACATTTCTCATTTTTCTGACAATTATATCAGTGTTAAGACTGGAATGTAGTCAAAATAAAAAAAAAAATACTTATAATAGAAACTTGTGAACATAGAATGATACGCATTAATGGTATGAAAATGCAATTCTATGCAATTCGCATCAATTTCTCTGATAATTAGATAGCAGTATGCCATTGAAAATCTGAAACACCAGGGAAGCAACAAACATTATTCAAATTTTTACGAAAAAAGATATCATCTTGAAGGGCAAAGACTGAATGTTAATGTAAACACTTATAATTTTGTGTCACTTTCCAGGAAAATGAAATACATTAAATTAAATGTAGTGACTGCATACATTTTAGTGCATTTCGTCAGTTGGTTGTATCCAAATAGGTGTCACATAAATCGACAACTATCATGACTAACAGGGGGTTTTGAGGATATTTTTTATATATGCCGTCCGTCGTCCGTCCGTATGTCCGTCGTTATCTGTTCACATTTCGGACATCTCCGCCACAACCGCAAGTCGGATTGAGCTGATACTTGGTGGGAGGCCCTGAGCAACATTGAGATTCAGAATTATTGCTGAAATCGTTACATTCCGAAATACAGTAGAACTTCGATGGCTCGAACACCGATGGCTCGTTTACCATGGCTGAGTGGAACCCATTCTTGAGCCCTAGGGAAATCATCTTTATAAGAAATATTGGGGGATATTTGAGGAGATTTTAGTCTTTCATCTTGCAAATGTATTCTGTGTGTACTCATTAGAATCGCCTCGATGAGGCGATTCTAATGAGTACAGACAGCATACATTTTCATTATAGAACGCCGAAAAGGTGTCTACAGTATCTACTTTTGCCCCCTGACAGTAACCCTTAGTGGCTCGAACTACCCCTGTCCCGAACAGATTTTCGAGGTCCCAAAGGTGTTCAAGCCATTGAAGTGCGACTGTATAAGACGGCCGTCGTCAAACGACAGACATCTCTCGAACAGAAAATCGGATTGGGGTGACATGGATAAAATCGTTTCATAATGATATATATATGGCAAGCCAAGTGCACAATACATCTTTAAACTACAGTCTAAATTTTCCAAAAAAAGGGGTTTGAAAGCTTCACACTGGGATTTCAAAGAAACGTTGCACAATAAGTCTTTAAACCATGGTTTCAGCTTTTAAACTGGAATTTTAATCTATTGTCTATTAACTTTACTTCAGTCCTTAGTTAGAAGCCTCCGTGGTGTAGTGGTTATGCAACTCGCCTTGTAAACCAGGGGTCGCAGGATCGATCCCGGGCTTCTACAGACTTTCGGATAAGTCTTAAAACCAAGGTCCCGTCTCCGTATGACCTTAGCTGTTGTTGAGACGTAAAACACTTACTCACTCATTCCTTAATTTACGCTGACTCTTAATCATTAGGTCTCTCACCGCTGTAGTTCGATCCTGGCTCGGGTCACATGTGAAGCGCCAAGTTCTGCAACGGAGGGTCAAGTGGTTTTTCTCCGGATACTCCGGATATTGTCCACCTCTGATTAACGACCGGCTCGACTGAATGAGTGAAATAATCTTGAAAGGGACGTAAAACCAAAAACCACAAAAGTTCTTTAGTTTAAAACGAGATAAACCCCAGTTTCAACGGCAAATGTGCTGTTTGAAGGCCCCAGAAATAGAAGCCTCCCACTCTGCATCAACATAATCTCTTCCCGCATCTTAAATCGGAGTCGTTCAGGTAAGATTGCATTGTGATCTGATGGGCAAGATGGTCACTATGACATACTGCAACATATAATGATCAGTTTCAACCGGGTGAGCGATTTCTGGCACTCTTGGGTCTCTAGTTTATTCAAGAAGGGCAGTTGTATCTGGCGAAAGAATATGCACTGTTCTAGTTATCTGCTTATTCCTAAGCCAGCCCAAGAAATGCATGCATTACGTTAACACACGCGTGCAACATAGTACATTTTTCACATCTCCACAATGGCTACTTTTTTATGAAAATCCGTGATATTTTTCGTATTTATACCAAAAACATAGGTTGTGGGTGCTCATTAGAACCGCCTCATTGATGCGTTTCTAACGAGTACCCACAACCTATGTCTTGGAGCAGAAATAAGAAAAATAATGTGTACCCCCGTAAACCCCAGTTTCCTCTATATAAGGTGGGGTTTAAGGGGTCTTCATTTTACGGACTTGTTCACATGATGGTAAGATAAATTGGTTAGCTCAATATGACTAAAATAGTGTTTACTGGGACCTAATCTCCAAACAAACAACAAACAAACCAACAATCACCGATAGCACTGGCTAGTCGACTGAGTTTGGTTTTCGTTCAACCGTTAGATCCCTGTACTCTAGGCATACAGTATAGACCCTGACCGGACGCCGCATTCTTCGGCGTCAGACCATAAAATCCATGCACTGTAAGCAAACAGTGTAGACTGTAATAAGACGCCGCGTTCTTCGGCATCTGACCCTAACATTCCTGTCCCGTAAGGCAACAGTGTAGAACCTGATCAAACGCCGCGTTCTGCGGCGTCTGATCTGGGTCTACACTGTTCGCCAAACCCAACACATGGCAATAGATATAAGCCTCGTTAGGACCGAGACGAGGCGGTTCTAACGATAGGCAACACTCTGACCTCACAGCGATAAGAATAACAGGGCTATTTTCTATAAATAGCCGTTACCTGGATTTCCTACAAATCAGTGACAGTTACGTGGACATCAGCACTAAAGAGCTTTTTTTGCTAGCAACATTGGATCGACTGACAAATAATCGACCCAAAAACTATAACGACATGTATTTGAGCCGACCCATTAGAAAAGGGTCCTTAGCATTGTCTGAATTATGTTCTTCAAATGCGCATGTGTAGCAAACTTGTAAGGCTATACCCTTGAATTCTTGTGTGGCCCTTCTACATTTCTGCTAATTAGTCGACCTTATGGGTCATTTTGTATCGTCTCCCTGAGAAAGGGAGAAACGATACAGAAGGGACAGTAGAGGTTATAAACGTGAGGGACAGGGGGAGAAAGAGGAAGTGACGTGTAGAAACAGAAGAAATGACAATAATTCCCCTGTATTCTTATCTGCTGTAAGGACAGCAGGCCTAGTCCAACTGTACGCCAGTACCATTTTGGTAGCCTTTACCTTACCAACCACCCGGATCTGCGGACAGCAAAGGCCCAGGCGAGACTGCGCTTATGCGCAGTCTCGCCTGGGCTTTTGTTGGTCACAAATGCGATAAGTATCCGTTTTTAATGCACTGGCTCAAGCCTTGCCGATCGGGGCTTGGAGAAATAGATTGGGCCGCGTGGTGCTTCCACTCAGAGCCGAAACCGACCGCAAAACCGCTTTGAAGCCTGCCAAGGCAAAGTGGTTTGAGTCGAACAGTCCACGCATATAAACGCTGTATTTGTTTCGTTGGGTGGGCAGGGCTTGAGATGTCATTGCACCTCAGTGTCGTGTAAAAGTCCACCAAAGTTGGAAGCAACGTCTCCAAAATGACATAAATAGTGTTGACGGGAACAAATAAATTGCTGCTTTATTTCATGTTTTTGTCGTAAACTTTCAGACACATACGCTTCGTTCATAGTGCCCTGTCGTAAAGGCGGGTATCTGATTGGTCTTGGTCAGACTGTGGCACACTTTGACTGGGACACAAAGGAGATAAAAACTATTGGCAAGGTTGAGGAAGGCCATAACACGAGGTTCAACGATGGAAAATGTGATGCTTCCGGTAGACTCTGGTGTGGTAAGGAAATCTATGTATTTTATACTTAGCAGTTACATGTAAATCAATGCATATCTGAAACAAATAAAAATAAATATATGTGAAAATATTTCATTAAGTGTGCTGAAACCATTAGAAATTTTCACGAGCGCGAAGGATGTAAAGAACAGTTACAGTGCATCGCAAAAAGTGACGTATAAAATACAAGTAAAATTTACTCTCCTTTTTTCGATAAATTACAAAAATATTTCTCCTCGTTTGTTAAAAAAAGCATCAGAATTTTCACTCGTGCTTTGCACCCGTGAAAATTCTGATGTTTACAACACACGCGATGAAATATTTTTGGTATTCATCTCGAAAAGTAAATATCCTTTATATCTTTCGAACAATCGAACATCTTCAGGGGAGGCAACTCCTTCAAAATTATTATTTTTTTCTTCTATGACAATAAGGGTCAACTATTAAAGGAAAGAATTTGCTCCTGAGGAGCAAGTTCTTTCCTTTAAGAGTATACGCCTTTTTCAGTGGGACAGTGCTTATAGAAAAGCGAACAGGAAGTCCCGCAAGTTGTCTCCCTTTGAAAAACGGTGAAAAAATCTGCCAGGTGCTACCATCCCCCTTAAAAGAACTGCGACAAACGAAATTTTACTCATGTAAGTCTGTGAAACGGTCATCTTGTCAAGACAGAACAATCCGTCGCCAAAAAAAAAGAAGCTTTGAGATGAAGAAGTCATGTTGTCATCAGGATCTACACCGTTTGGTCTAGCAGTTTTAGAACTGAACGATTACATTATATCAAGTACGAAATTAGATCGATGGAAAGTCAGAAATCGGTGTTGATACATTAATTTATTCAGCAGGATAATAATTTATGTCTTCCATATTGAATACGATAAAACGATGGTTTGAAAAAATGATATTTTCACGTTCTTTTTCTGATGAAAATTATAGATATTTGGTGCACGGTTCTAACGCATGAGGCGGTTCTAGCGAGTACCCACAATTTACACCTTTGATCGAAAAAGAATAAAAAACATAATTCCATGTAGGCCCCACTTTCCCCAATATGAAGTTGGGCTTTCATGGGTGATGATTTCCATGTTAACCTTATGTTATCGATCGCGACTGAAAATGAAATAGGTATTCTGAACGGAAAGTTCCAATTTACAGTCAGCCCTCTTAGGCCAGTCAAAATAGTATTGAACCTCAACAAATTCCTTCAGAAGGGTTTTCACTATTTTCAAAATCAGTGAGGTGTCCTGACTTACAGGAAAAAAATCCCCAAAAATATTCCCTGGCAAAAATGATTTTTTGGATGAAATGTTTGAAATTTGTGTCAAGTAGCAATAGAAAAAATTTCAGCTTCATACGTTTGCGAAAAATTGTCTATTTTGGGGTTAAAATGTGGAAAAATTGACAAAAAAAAAAACACGCAGAAAACGGGAATAATTTTTTAAAAAGTTAGTGGTTAGGATTCTTGAAAATGTTTTGTTGTAAAAAATGACATATGGGTCTAAGTTAACTACAGGAAAAAAAATTGTTTAAATATACAAAAAGTATCATTTCGTGGGGTACGAAAAATGCAAATTTTTACATAAAAAAAAACACGCTGAAGTCCATTATTCGGGGCATGTAGAAACATAGGCCTATTGTATAATGTGGAACTTATTTATATAACCATCGTACTTAGATTTTTTGTTATGTAAATCCAGTTTGCCAAAAGAAAAATAATGGATTCTTAGTGTTTTTGGTAAAACTGAGAATTTTCATAGTTTAAAAAATTGAACTTTATGAACATCAGCTAGCTTTACATCATGCTGAGATTTTTTGTTAGGTAAATCCATTTTGTCAAAAGAACAAGAGACCCATGGGCCACTATGCTCGCTAGAGCTCAGACGGGCATTTAACATGATATGATTTTAATTGACAGATTATAAGGTCTCCCAGGTTGTTCAAATGGTTCCGGTCCGTTGCACATCAAGGTCACAGGAGGCAAAAACAGATTTTTTTTAATGAAAAATCTTCTTCTCTGAAACCACAAGGCCCAGGTCTTTGATAATTGGCATGAAGCTTCGTCTAATGGACCTCTTTCATGTTTGTTCATATTATTGGGATGGGGACAAAAATGGCTCCGCTGCGGGGCCCACATGCTCTACGTAGACTTACATAGGGAAAATTTAAGAAATTTTTGTATGAGACCCGAAGGCTCAGGTCCTTGATATTTGGTATGATGCTTGGTCTTGTGGGCCTTTATCAGGACTGTTAAAATTATAGCCTGGGGCAAAAACATGTCCAACCTTGGGCCCATTAGTTTTACATTGATTTATATAGGACGAAACCTTATAAAATCTTCTTGTATGAAACTAGAAGGCCAAGGTCTTTGATATTTAGTATGAAGCTTCGTCTAGTCGACCACTTTCAAGTTTGTTCATGTTATAGGCATGGGGACAAAAATGGCCCTGCTGCGAGGCCCACATGCTCTACATAGACTTATATAGGGATTTTTTTTAATCTTTTTGTATGAAACCAGAAGGCTCAGGTCTTTGATATTTGGCATGAAGCTTGGTCTTGTGGACCTTTATCATGATTATTAAAATTATGCCACTGAAGCAAAAACATGCCCAAACCGGGGCTCACTGGTTATACATTGACTTTTATATGGCGAAACCGTTGAAAATCTTCTTGTTTGAAACCAGAAGGCCAATGTCTTTGATATTTGGTATGGAGCTTTATCTAGTGGACCTCATTCATGATTGTTCAAATTATAGCCCTGGGGTTAAAAATGGCCCCGCCCGGCGGCCAACTTGTTTTACATAGACTTCTGTAGGGAAAACCTTTGAAAATCTTCTTGTCTGAAACCAGAAGACCAAGGTGTTTGATATATTTGGCATAAAGCTTCGTCTTGTGGACCTCTACCAAGATTGTTAAAATTATAGCCCTGGGACCAAAAATGGCCTTGTCCCGGAGCCCAGTGGTTTTTATACAGACATATAAGGAAACATTTTAAAATCTTTTTGTCTGAAACCAGAAGGCTAAGGGCTTTGATATTTGGTATGAAGCTTCATCTTGTAGACCTCTGCCAAGATTATGCAAATTATAGTCCTGATGTCAAAAATGGCCCTCCCCTTGGCCCACTTGTTACACTATAGATCAGGTGAGCGATCCAGGGCCATCATGGCGCTCTTGTATGAGGTAGTGGTGTGGGACGTGGCCCCAGCACAAAAAGACCTCCGGGTTGGTGTGACTGAATGAGTCTAACCATAATGAATAAGAAATATGTGGTTATGGAGAGGGGATCTAAATGGTATCTGAGATAAACAGCTTTTTATGAAGTGGAGGGGTGGAGCATGACCGGGGGCCCATGTTCATGTCACTGGATGCGTCTTATCATAAGGAACATTTAAAGTTGTGGTTTAGGGGTGGGTTTCTGAACAGTTTCTCAGATATTTGGCCTTTTGTGAAGTGAAGAAGTGAGACATGGCCCCAGCAAACCCACAGTACCCCCAGCTCGGTGTGACTGTATGCTTGTAAAAAAAAGAAACAAGAATATATATGTTTTGGGGTGAACAGATATCTAACTGGTTGTAAGATATATGCATTTAATGAAGGGGGCGGGTCAATGCCCAGGCACACCCTGGGGTTGGCACAAAAGCATATGGCTGAAAGAAGTTTTCTCAAGGAACACGTCTATAAAAATTTCAAAATATCCCAAAATGGCTAGACAGTAAATGCCATTTTTCTAATCTCCCAAATATAAGTCTATGGAAACTTGCCATAAGTTGCCATATCAACCGAACTAATGAGCCAATTTTCATAAAAAAAACACAAACATCAATTCTCCAGCACACGGATGCTACAGATGAAATTTGGGCCCAATCGGCCCAGTGGCTTCAGAAGAGATGTCGTTTGAAAGTGTTGATGCCACACGAACGACGACAACGATGACAATGGACAACTGCCTATCCTATACGCTCCCCATGAGCCTTCGACTCCGTTGAGCAAACATTAATGATTTTTTAGTGTTTTACTCACCTGTCACGTAGTGACAAAGTGAGCTTTTGTGATCATGTTTTGTCTCTCGTCCGTCCGTCAGTGCGTGTATCCATCCGTAAACTTTTTTTTAAATAAATATGTCTCTAATACCCCCAAGCCGATCTTGATCAAATTTCATGAGTAGCATCATCAGGTAGGGGGAAAGGCTACATAAGGTTTTCGGGCTGATCGGATGGGAACTCTGGTTGCCATGGTAACATATATCTCCCAAAGACTCAAAAAAACTCAAATGGGGAAAACTCAAAATAAAAAAAAACTTCTGAAACTACAAGGCCCAGATCTTAGATATTTAGCATGTAGCAATGTCACAAGGTCACATACATAAATTCTGCCAATCATGCTCCCAGGCTCCAAATAAGCTACAGCCCAGGGCTCTTTAGTTCCAATAGAATTACAGTTGGAAAAACTTCAAAAATCTTCTTCTGTGAAATCGCAGGGCCCAGAACTTAGTCATTTAGCATGTGACAACTTCAAGTACATAAATCCTGCCAATCATACCCTTGGGGTCCAAATTGGCCACACTGGGGTCCCTTACCTCCCATAGACCTCAATGGAAGCTTAAAAAATCTTCTCTGAAACCTTAGATATTAAGCATGTAGCAATATAAAATAGTCACCTACATAAATCCTGCTAACCATGTCCCTCAGGGCAAAATTGGCCAAGAGAGGGGCTCATCAGCTTCCACAGACTCATAATAAAGAAAAAATCAAAAATGTTTTCCTCTAAAACCAGATGGCCCAGAGCTTAGATAGCATGTAGCAATGTCAAGTGGTCTCCTGTATCAAAACTGCCAAGCATGCCTCTGTAGTCCAAACTGGCTATGCCCCAGGGCTCCTTAGCTCCCAAACGCATTTTTTTTAAATAGCTTGACCTCAAAAATCTTCCCCGAAACCACAGGGCCTAGAGTTTAGATATTTAGTATGCAGCAATGCCAACTGGTTACCTACATAAATCTTGCAAAGCATAACATTGGTGTCCAAGGTGGCCCCGCTCAAGGGCTCATCAGCTCCCATAGACTTATGATGGATTCAAAAATCTTCGTCTTTGATACTACAGGGCGCAAAGCTTAGATATATAATATGTGGCAATGTCAAGTGGCCACCTAGATTAATGTTGCTAATCATGCCCCTAAAGACAAAGCTGGCCACACCCTCATGACTCATTAGCTCCCATAGACTTGTAATGGAAAAAAAAACTTCAAAAATCTTCTTCTATGAACCCAAAAGGCCCGGAGCTTAGATATGTAGTATATGGCAATATCAAGTGGTTACCCACATAAATGCCCATCATGTTACTGGGGTCCAAAATGGCCACATCCTGGGCTCATTGGCTGCCATTGACTTAAAATTGGAAAGACTTCAAAAATCTTCCCTGAAACCATGCCTAGAGTCTTAATGGGCTATGTGACCAGTGCTCCTTGGCTTCTACACACTTATAATAGGAAAAACCTCAAAACTCTTCTTCTCTGAAGCTATAAGGCTCAAAGAATCGATATTTAGTATGCAGCAAGGTCAGGTGGTCACCACATAAATCCTACCAGCCATGTCCGTGGGGTCCGAATTGGCCACATCCCTAGGCTCAATAGCTTCCACAGACTTAAACATGTAACTGAAAGAACTTCGAAAAATCTTCTGCCCTGAAATCAAAGGGTACACAGCTTACGTATTTTAATGTTCCTCAGGTGAGCCATTTAGGCTCAAAGAGCCTCTTGCTGGTTAAACTGAGCTTTTTCATAGTCTACAAAACAGAACTTTATGAAATCTAAAAATTAATATCAAGTTTTTTTTTTCTGTAGTTAACTGATACCCACATGTACATTTCTACATCAAAACATTTTAAAGAATCCTCACCACTTACTTTTTGAAAAAAAAAATATCTTGTTTTCCACACTTTTTTGTCATAATTTCGGATTTCTACCTTAAAAGACCAGTTTCTGAGCAGATTTGAAGTTGAAAGATCTTTGCTAGCCACTTGAGAGTAGTGACAAGAGAGTGCACATCAGGTCATATATGTTCCATGTTAAACAATTTACTTTTGTAACGAAGTTTCTAAATGCCCCGAAATAATGGACATTCAGTGTGTTTTTATGCAAAAATTTGCATTTTTGTACCCGTCAAAATCATACTTTTTATAAATTATTATTTTTTTTTTCCTGTCGTTAACTTAGACCCATATGTCACTTTTAGCAACAAGACATTTTTTAGAATCCTCATCACTAACTTTTTTAAAAAATATTCCCGTTTTCCGCATTTTTGTTCATTTTTCAAAGTTTTTACCCCAAAAAAGACAATTTTCTGTAAATGTATGAAACTGAAAATTTTTCTATTGCTACTTGACAACAGTTTATCAATGTCTGGCTATTAAAATCAATTTGGTATTATTTCATGAAATTTTTATGATTTAATTCCTGTTTTTGGCGATTTTTTATTGAAATTTTGAACATTTCACCCAAAAAAATCGATTTCGCCAGGGAATATTTTGGGGGATTTTTTCCTGTAAGTCAGGACACCTCACTGATTTTGAAAACAGTGAAAACCTTTCTGAAGGACTTTGTTTGAGGTTAAGGGTCTTTGGTCTAAAATGAATAGCCTATCTTTATACTGGCATTCTGTATTACAAATATAAGCACTTGTTTATTAGAGTAGTAAACATCCCGCGAACCTGTCCGTGAATTGAACACCCCCTAAACCTCACTTTATAAAGAAAACTGGGGTTTACGGGAATATACATTATTTTATCTTATTTCTGTTCCAAGACATAGGGTGTGGGTACTCGTTAGAGGCGGTTCTAACGAGAACCACAACCTATGTTTGCAGTATAAATAAGAAAAATATCGCGGATTTTCATCAGAAAAGTAGCCATTTTAGAGATGCGAAAAAATGCACAATGTCGCAGGGGTATATTATCGTATTGAAGGGAAAAGATCCTTTTTCACATATCAGTTTACTCCTTATTGGGATGTTGTTATGCAGCAGCAAATTCTTCACAACGGGAAAATGCTGGTTCCGTGTATTCTCTCCCTTGTACAAATGGCTCAAATTGTTCTCTCCATTGTTAAAGCCTTTCCTGTTCACGCATTCTCCCCTTTTTTAAGGAACCATGGCACTTGAAAAGTCCCCGGCTGTGCTTGAACATCACCAGGGGTCGCTCTACTCCGTGGAATTAGACGGCACAATAAAGAAACACAAAGGCAGGGTGAGCATATCTAATGGTCTGGCGTGGTCATCGGACAACAAGACAATGTATTACATAGATTCTATTCCAAGAAAAGTCTTGGCATTTGACTTTGACTTAGCTACAGGGACAATAAGTGAGTATCTAATGACACCTGTTTGTTTGATTTAAGGTTTAACGTCCCCATCAACACTGTATATGTCATTTTGGGGACCATGCGTCCAATTTTGTGACATTGAGATGAAATGACTTCTCAAGCCCTGTCGGCCAATGAAACCAATAGGGTCTGAGCATGGACGGTCCGACACGCACCGCTTTGCCTGGACAGGCTGAGATTCCCTAAGCGGTTTACCAGTATTCATGTGCGGTCGGTTTCAGCTCTGCGTGGAAGCATCTTGCAGCCCATCTATTTCTTCAAGCCCCGATAGGCGAGGGCAAGATCTAATGACACATTCAACTCTATTAATTTTACAATGCGCATGTAGCTGTACTTATCTTAAAACTAATGAGTACATGTAGATATTGCAGTCAAAGGTTTTGTTATTTGTCGTCAAGGTCACGGACACAAAAAAAAATTATTTAGTGGTTTAAGGTTTTGAAAAAGTGGCTAAAGGATTTCTTATTTTCTGGGCCTGAATTTCGACTAATAACTGATTTGGGCCTGAACTTCCAAACAGTTCCCCGTCCACTTAACCTGACTTTGAACTATAATGTGATCATTACTTTCTGAATGTTTCACCTGGAAGAGAAAACGTAGGGTTAACACGAGCTTTTGTTTATTGTTCAAAGCAATTGATAACGTAGATTGTGGCTAGTCATTAGAACCCAACACGAAAGCGGTTCTAACGACCACCCAGGGTCTATGTTTGGATCAGACAAATATGTAGGGAGAATAACAAAATAGTTCATCTGAAAATGCTAGTTGTACTGGTTTAAAATCTTAAAAGACGTAAATTAAGCACACGTGTTATCGAAATAGATGGGGAACTAGGGACATCAGCCGATTTTCAGATTAAAGTACAGGTGAAAGCTCGATAACACGACATCACGAAAACACGCCTTTATAATTTTGACCACCTCAAACCCCACTTGTATATTGTAAAACTGGGGTTTTCAGGTGTAAACATTATTTTATCTCACCTGAGCACGAAGTGCTCAAGGTGAGCTATTGTGATCGCTTTCTATCTGTCGTCCGTCCGTCCGTCCATTAACAATTTCTTCAAATGACACCACAGTGCCAATTTTAAAATAGTTTTAAATGAATATTTCTTGGGTGATCCGCTACCAAAATTGCAAAAATGATTCCGCTCCGTTTAATAAAATGGCCACCATAACTAAAAGTAGAAAAAAACTTTAAACGACATCTCCTCCAAGGCTAATGGTCCGATTTCAAAATAATTTCACAGGAATGTTCCTTGGATGACTCTCTGCCGAATTGTTTAAAGTAGTTCCACTCTGCTTACCAAAATGACCGCCAGAGCTAAAAATAGAACAAAAACTTAGAAAAACCTTTAAACGACATACCCTCCTAGGCTAATGGTCCTGTTTCGATATAATTTCACAGGAATGTTCCTTTGGTGACCCGCTACCAAAATTGCTAAAATGGCCACCAGAGATAAACATAGATAAACCCTTTAAATGATAGATTCTCCTAGGCTAATGGTCCGATTTCAAAATAATTTCACAGGAATGCTCCATGGGTAACTGCTAATATGGTTCGGCCCCGCTGAACAAAATGTCCGCCAGAGCCAAAAATAGAAAAAAAACTTGAATCGACATCTCCTCCTGGGCTAAAGGTCCGACTTCAAAATAATTTCACAAGAATGTTGCTTGGGTGATCCTCTACCAGAATTGCTTAATTGATTCTGCTCTGCTGAACAAAATGGCCACCAGAGCTATAGAAAAAAAACTTTAAATGGCATCTACGCCTAGGCTAATGGTTTGATTTCAAAATGATTTCACAGAAATGATCCTTTGGTGACCCTCTACCAAACTTGTTAAACTGGTTCCAGTTCCCTGAACAAAATGGCTACCAGAGTTAGAAATAGAAAACCCTTTAAAGGGCATCTCCTCCTAGGTTAATAATCCTATTTCAAAGTTAAGTCATGGAATTGTTCCTTTGTTGACTTGCTGCCGATATTGCTAATATGGTTTCACTTTACTGAAGAACATGGCTGCAGAGCTAAAAATAGAAAAAAAAAAAACTCTAAATGACATGCCCCCCAGGTCAGTGGGCTAATTTCAAATCTAATTCACAGAAATGTTTCTCTTTTGTTTGTGTATTTATTTATTTATTTATTTATTTTATTTTATTTGTACAATATTTTGAGAGGGTGACACAATAAGCTAATAAGCTATTCTACCTTGCGGCCCTCTATAAAAACTATATACATATATACATACAATCATGCACACTGTCACAAGATTCATGAAAACATAAACGATGAAACAATGCTGGAAAACAGAAAGGAGGTTAAAATCACATAAGACATGGCACAAGTGCAAAAATTTAAACAGGACTTAGCATGAATATCTGCGTTTAAAATGGTACTCCTTTCTAGTGAAAATACACTTATTAAACATATATGTATCCAAAGGAGCGTATGAAACATCTACGTAAGCATAAGATACAAGTAAACAATCATAGGATTAAATAACATAGACAATCTTAAAGAGATAAAATCTTTAAGTATCACAGTGGTAAGTTTACTAAAACAGATAGTCTTGTATCATTAAAGCCATTCAGTATCTGTACCGAGGTAAAAACAGTGTACAGTCAAATGAACAGTCTAGCAGGGAGTCCTGTGGCGGAGCCAATGTCCAGACAGCAGGTACCACTGCCAAACAGCTACATTATACACCGCTGTCTCCCCGGCACAGAGACTGACTGGCTGTTCACTCCGGCATAAAAGCATATGAATTAAATGTATAATAATGTTAAATTTTGGTTAAGATAGCATGGAAGCCTATAAAAGTTTTTTGATACATTTTTTAAATGTTGAAAGCGAATCTGAGTCTCTTACTTCTTGAGGAAGAGCATTCCAAAGCTGTGGAGCTGAACAGGCGAATGAACCTTTGTATAATGTTTTAGCTTTTGGGATGTATAGCGTTCTGTTTTCGCTTGATCTCAGATTTAACGAGTGAGTTTCAGACATGGGCGTCAGCAGTTCTTTTATATATCCAGGGGCCATATTATTTAGAGCTCTATATGCAAAACACTGCCTTATTATATTTCATTCTACTATCAACAGAGAGCCAATTTAGTTCTTTGAACATAAAGTCGGATGGTGTATTAAAGTCAGCTTTAAGTATAATTCGAGTAGCTCGTTTTTGCAATTTTGATAGGCGTTCCAGATTACTGCTAGATGTCGACCCCCAGCATGTGACTGACCCATAGTCTATCAAAGGAAGAATATATCTTTGATAAAAGCGTTTTTGAATATTACTTGGAACGTATTCAGCCAGTTGCCTCAAAAGTGAGATCTTAGATGATACAGTTGAGCACAAATGATCTATGTGTTTTGTCCACGTCAAATTTTCATCGATATATAGCCCTAGTAATTTCTGTGAGGTGACGTTTTCAATACTGATACCGTCAACTTGTAAGTTTAGTTCTATCTATCTATCTATCTATCTATCTATCTATCTATCTATCTATCTATCTATCTATCTATCTATCTATCTATCTATCTATCTATCTATCTTCATATACTGAGTCGGTCAAACTTGGCCATTACCTCAGTTGGGTGGTGCGCTAAATTTAGAATTTAGCAAAAGAAAAACACACACACACACACACACCCACTGGATGAGTTCTTAAAACTATTTACAATCTGCTTTCAGAGGTGTACTAAAACGTACACCTCTGGATCCCAATCTACACCATGCGGGCTTTGAACTCCTCTGCAGTTTTGGCATTTACCACAGAGGAGGGAAGACTATTCCACTGAGGAATAGTTCTAGGGAAGAAAGAATTCTTCAGGGCATCACTATAGGCCTGGTACCTACGATATTGACTGTTGTTTAGTTTTGATGCCCTTGTTTGAGTTGAAGTAGTCACAGGGGTCAAGTATTTATCTTTATTAAGAGACACTGTGTCAGAGTGTATCTTATAAAAGAAGGTTAAAGAGGACTGCTCGCGACGGGCCTCCAAGGATGGCCACCCCAGCTCATCGAGCATTTCACCAACACTGCTTCTGTTCCGCCATCGCCTGCAGGTCCATCGGGCAGCCGGCAGTTCGCGGCAGTTACTTAGATGCCTTCTTGTGCCCAACGTCATGTGGGTAGTTTTGTTTAAGTTCAATGGTAATTTATTATCTTTACTCCATTTCTTTGATTGGAAAAGTTCTACCTGTAATCAACATTCAACAATGTCTAAGTGTTTGTTGTTGGTGTGAACTGTTGTATCATCTGCATAAATATCAGATGAACATGTTTCAAAATGGAGAGGTAAATCGTTTATGAATAAAAGAAAGAGGGTTGGCCCTAAGATGGAACCCTGAGGCACACCTGCCCGTACTTCCGCAAACTCAGTTAACCTGATTTCACATTGAATTGCTTGTTGACGGGATTCTAGATATGATTCAAACCAACGAAGAGTGAACGGATTAAATTTGTACAGTGACAGTTTATTAAGTAGAATTTCATGATCAACCAGATCGAAGGCTTTCCGAAAATCAAGGAAAAGTGTCCCTATTATGCTGCCGTTATCAATACATTGCATCCATTTATCAATATGTTTGATTAAGGCAGTTTGACAACTATGTTTGGGACGAAAACCAGATTGATTCTCATATAAAAGTTTATGCTTATTTAGATAACCCATTAAATGTTTGTTTACGTGTTTTTCAAAAAAATTTGACGTTGAAGGCAAAATCGATATTGGCCTATAATTCGACGGGTCGGACTTTGACCCACTTTTATGGATAGGGAGTTTTGGCTCTTTTAAGTTGAGCTGGAAAGTGGCCAGTCACTATGCTTTTATTAATGAGATCAGAAATAGAAGGCGCTAAGCAACTACCCGCAAGTTTTAAAATCCTCGGTCCTAAACCATCTAAACCGGTTGCTTTGGTGGAGTCCAATTTATCAATAAATGAAGTAACTTGCTCCGTTGTAATAAAAGGAATTTGGAAACTGATGTCTCCAGTAACTTTAGAACTCACAAAATGTTTTATCTTATCTGTACTTATATGAATTATATCAGAGTTGTCTTGAAATTTTTCGGCTACTGTCGGAAAATAATTATTAAGTTCAGAAGCAATTTTTTCAGAACTGATTATTCGATCACCATTTATAATAAGCTCTGTTGGAAGGTTATTAGTCGTCGGTTTGGTCCCAGTGTTAACAGCCCGCAGATGTTTCCATATTGATTTGGTGTCTTTTGCGTTATCAACTTTATCTGAAAAATATTTCCGTTTTGCATATCTTATTAGTTGCTTGGTTTTATTGCGAGTTTTTCTATAGTCAGACCACATTTTTAAGCGTTTAAGGGTATCTCTTTTGTTCTGCATTTCCGTAATATCCGCGTTGAACCACTCTGGTAAGAGTTTGGATTTCACACGTTTCGTTTTTAGCGGAGCATGATTGTCAATATGTTTGACGATAATAGACGACCATATGTCAAAATCTTTGTCTACGTGCGATTGGTTAACCTGGAAATTTTGCATGTCGAAAGAAAGTTCATTTAAAAATTGCTCTTCATTAAAGTTTGTAAAAGAGCGATAAGTAGTTGTGTAATGTTCATGTTTTGATAGTTTACAATTTATTTTTCGAGAAAAACACACTGGGTAGTGATCGCTTACTGACAGCTGAGGCACAAAACATTCGACTATATTACCTGGAGTATTGGTGTAAATATGATCTATTATTGTGGAAGACGTTTGCGTGATACGCGTTGGTTTAGTGACCATTTGTGTGAGGTCAAAGAGTTGTATTAAATTTAACCATTTAGAGTTGGATCAGGAACGCATATCAATGTTTAAATCCCCCATCACTATACATTCGAGTCCTGTAGCTTGAGCTATGGAGAGTTCTTCCTCAAATAAATCAATCCACTTACAACTAACATTTGGTGGGCGGTAAACTGTGCATAAAAGGAAAGGTTTTGTATTAGGTAGCTCAACCTCTGCCCAGATGGTTTCCATTTTTGAGATTTTTAACTCTGAGCGACGTGTACACGACAGAGTGTTCCTGACATATAGGATCACACCACCGCCGCTTTTGTTTTGAGTGGATGTTCTCTCTTTCCTCAGAAAATCATAGCTGTCGACTACTAACTGGTTGTCTGATATATTTGGGTCTAAGAATGTTTCGCAGGCGCCAAACATGTCAGGGCCATTTCCAGATGCCAAGATGACTCGAAGTTCATCCAATTTAGGGAGTATATGTTGAATGTTAAGGCTACAAACGTGTAAACCCCTTGTTGAGAACTGTAAGTCTGATACCTTCTTATGTATAACTTGTTCATTCAAACAGATAGAGTCGGCGGCTGATGAATTTAAGCAATCAGTGTCGGTCAGAAAACGGGGCTCTTCGGACAGATCAACACTGTTAGGAGACACAGTATTTGGTTTAGGGACATCCGGGCACACATGTGAATGGTGTCTCATACGCCCTACTTTCTCCTAATGTGGATATCTGCCCGGCATCCTCATGTTCCTTCCGTTAAACCAACAGTCCCTGGTGCTGTGATTATTTGTAGCGCAAATGTGACAAAAGGTAGGTGGGGAACGTGGTCCATCGCACTTGAAGGGCCCAGTTCGTTTCCCAGAGCCCTGCAACCCCCCTCTAGGAGGAACAAAATATCCACTTCTAGCAGGCTGGTTGTCAGAAATTTTCACCTTACAAACTTTGTGCATATTTGATAGAATTTTCCAGTTCCAGATACATTCAAATGTGTCTTATCATTGTCAAAGTAAGTTTCCGGAATTTCACCGGAAGCAAGTAAGAATCCCTCAAAGTTATCAATAAACTCAATGTCATTTTCGGCACACAATGCGTTTAGTTTGTCATTGTATGGTTCAAGGTCTACACTCTGCCTGGGCGTAAGACCAGATACAATAATGCGTCGGTCATCCGTCATCAAACTTTCTAACAAAGAAATGTATTTGTCGCAAAATGTCTCAGGGTCTGTGCCGTCATCGGCATCATTCCCCCCTACATGTAAAATGACTGTTGAACATTTTTGTATGTCATATCCCTCAAGTTTCGTCTTAAGCGTCTCTATCTTTGCTCCAGGAAATGTTCGCACTGTGGTGGATGTATTGAGTTCATGGGTTTTTACTCTCTTGAGAATGGAACTTCCGACAATAAGGTTAGATTTAGCTATGCTTTTTGTCGGTTTACTGGTCAGGTCAATGGGTTCTGATTCCGAGACAGTGGTACTTGAAGACTGTGGCTTCTTCAGTCGTGCTGGACCTGTTTCTTGGTTATTTTGTACACGTCTGGTACAGTGTTTTGTTGTTTAGGTTTAGGTCTATGTGTTTGTCCGTGCATACTACTATCAAGGATCTCACTTGCACTTTTTACAGATTTACCCGAGTTTGCGATCGGACGACTTGGAGATGGGTTACTGTTCAAATTTTCGGTGTGAGCTTTCATCTTGTCATACACTGCTGAAGTCATATTTAGGATCCGACATGCCTTCTGATCTAGGGACGTTTTAAGGTTTTGTGTAGTTGTTTGCAGAGTGTCTATGGACTCTGAAAGACATAGATCATTACTTTTAATCTGTCTGGTCACTGATGTTATCCGGTCATTTAAACCACCAAGACTGTTTTCAAGTTTTATGGATAGGTTCTCAACTGCTTTGACGATCGATTGTGTACAGTGTTTGATTTCATCGACCTCCTGTTTAAGACTGCTTAGATCTTGTTTAATTTTAATTTTTTTGTGTACCAAAATTGATTAAATGGTATGGCTCAGCTTAGGTCTGTTCCTTTGAAACATCCAATCTCAAAGTAGGTATTATTGTACTGATGGTTGATGGGTGGTTGGTTGAGGCATAGGTGCCGTGTATCTTGTGTCACTGGGGTGTCCAACTGATATTGGCTTACAGCAGGGCAAGAATGCTGTCCTTGCAGCAGGTAATGGTAGAGGGGGAGTGTCGTTATTTCTTCTATTTCAACACTTCCATTCATTTTTGTCTTTCTCCATTATCCCTCACCTTCATCTCATCTACTGTCTCTACTGACTCTACTGTCTCTTTTCTCCCTTTCTCTGGGATCCACAAGGGTTGACATGTGATTTAACCCAAAACAATCAATCAACCATGTACTGATGATTGGATAAAATGCTGAAAGGGTTTGCTCTGCTGAACAAAATGTAAATAATTACGACTGCAGAGGTTTAGATAGAAAAAAAATCTTCAAAGAACATCTTCTTCAATGGCTCAGTTTCAAAATAACGTTTACAGAACTGTTCCTTGAATGACCTCTCTACCAAAAGTGTTAAAGTGGTTCTGGTCCTCTGTACTAAATATATAGAAAAAGCCTATAAACAACAATATCAGTACATCATTACTCAGGTGAGCGAATAAGGTCCATCATGGAACTCTTGTTTATTATTTCTGCTCAAATACATAGATTGATAGTACTCGTTAGAACCGCCTCGTTGATGCGGTTCTAACGAGTACCAACAAGCCAACAAGCTATGTTTAGAGCAAACATATGAAAAAAAATCGGATTTTTTTATCGAAAAAATTAACATTACAACTGACCGACCCCCACCCATCGGGGCTTGAAGAAATCGATGGGCTGTATGATGCTTCCACGCAGGGCTGAAAACCGACCGCCCACGAGTACTGGTAAACCGCTTAGAGGATCTATGCCTGCCCAGGAAAAGCAGTGCGAGTCGAACTGTCCTTGCTTATAAACCTGATTGGGTTCTTTGGACGACAGTGCTTGAGATGTCCTTTGATCTCAGTGTCGGGTGAAAGTCCCACAAAACTGGAAGCAACGTCTCCAAAATGACATAAACAATGTTGACGGGAACGTTAAACCTCAAATCAAACAAATAAACAAAACAATTGACCGACAAACTGTGATTTATTGCTCATCAATGATCACAAACTAGAGCTGATGTATTTCGATTCTACATCATGAAAAGGCCGGCGTCAGTGGCTCAGTCGGATGCGCGTCTGACTGGTGATCAGGAGGACGCGGGTTCGACTCCCGCCGGGGTCGGCAACGTTCTTTCGTGGAGATTGATCATGAAATCTTTTCTACGGTCATTCTCTCCCTTCCGCTGATTCAAGAAGGGCAGTTGTCAGTTTCTGGCGAAAGAATGTGCACTGTACTGGTTAACCGCTTACGTATAAGCCTGCCCAGGAAAGTGTTGATAGGTAAACTTACCGGCTCAAAAATGACCTAAATAGTGTTGACTGGGCCGTAAAACTCCAATACAAACAAACAAACATCATGAAAACACGCCTATATAATTTTGACCCTTTCAAACCCCACTTTTATACAGTAAAACTGGGGTTTACAATGGTATACATTATTTTTCTTATTGCTGCTCAAAAACATAGATTGTGGGTACTCGTTAGAACCGCCTCATTGAGGCGGTTCTAACGAGCACCCACAATCTATGTTGAAAGCAGAAATAAGAAAGATGTTATCACTTTTACCCAAAATGTGTAATTTCTGACACCATGTTGGACGCCATTATTTCACACGGACATGTTTTCCTAATGCTTGCTAAAAATCAACGATATCAACGAGAGAATGCTTGTATCGTCTTGCGGACTGGTTGGCTGGGGCTGTGTTTGGACACAAGACTAGATCGACCAAGGCTGACTGGCCCGCGGCCTCCGAAGGTCTTCTATAACGGCGGGGGTTACCTAGGATCAAAAGCTGTACGATGTTTTACCTTCTGTTCGTTCGGGGACGTGAGGGGACGTGCTGATTTGCGCCCCCCACACTCACCACACACACACACCACACTAAACCGCTCAACCACATTGATTGACTTGCGCGAATTATAGGGCACCGTCTCATTCTTTTCACGTCCACGCTTTCGACATTTTTCGATGCCTCGGTACGTGTGACCCTACCCCAACGACTCGGGGCTTTTTGCTTAAGGTGACTCGAATGGACAAGCAAGCCTGCGACCTGTGGAGTAAAGTGCTTACGTTACGTTTTAAATTTCCATAACTCACTATTTTTGCTAAACAAAGAGAACGTAAATTTTAGACTATACGTCTGCGATTTTAGGGACTATCAAACTAGTATGGGAGGAGGGGCGTGCTGTTTGGACATTGGTTTCCGCCTACTTACAACTGACCGACAAACTGTGATTTATTACAAACAATTCACATACTAGAGATGATCTATTTCGATTCTAACACACTCAAAATCGACAATAATGTTGTTGTTTCCTTCAAATTCTCCCAAACTCTCGCCATTATAAAAAGAAATCCCACCCAAGTGAGTGATTTTAGTTTCACGTCCCACCAACAGCTAAGGTCATACGGAGACGGGACCTCGGTTTAAAGACTCATCCGAAAGTCTGGAGAAGCCCGGGATCGATCCTGCGATCCCTGGTTTAGAAGGCGAGTAGCTTAACCACTGCGCCACAAGGGCTTCTAAATCCCACCCAAATTATTAACTGTGATCATTTCTATTATTTTAGTAACGTTGTCGATGCGAGAAATGACATTACACCGTCTAACGTCAAATATACTTCGAGTGAAGTCACAAAATGGCGGCTTTTTGCGTCACTCTCTTCTTCGACGTAATTTATTGCAGAATAAAATACAGTTCCTTTCCATTGCCTATAGTTAGAATAGGTGTTTTTAACTCAAAAACATCAAACATTTATATGCGTCTTCATTGGTTGGAGGAGGGCGGAGAATTGTTTCTCATGATGAGGCGGAAGGGTATGAACATGTCCGTATCATTTTTGGGTCGCTTTTCCAAAGTTACTAACTACAGAAGCTTCCCGCTTACTCTTGTCCCCGTGATCATCGCTGACCATGTACAAAATCCAGGTGTGTTTTTTATAGCAGCACAATACTTCTCATTGTGACATCAGAATGGTGTGTAACTGTAAAATCTGGACTGGGCTTGTATACTGGGGCATTTGTAAACAATGTAGACCCAGATCAGACGCCACATAGCGCGGCGCGTGATCGGGGTCCACATATTTTGCCTAAAATACAGGAATTTATAGATTAAACGAAACGGTCTAAGTCATATCGACTTTTTTATTGGATCGAATCCTTAGATTCAGATGAGTTTGCTCAAGAATATTCTATTCGATGTTCTAAAAAACGAACGTTGTGAACAGTTGATAGAATCGCCTCGTTGGGACGATTTTAAGAAATATCCTTGAAGTAGTTTTTTGGAAAAAGGCGTTTTGATACCTTATTAATACTTCACCTTTTTCGGCCCAAGCCCATCGGGGCTTGGAGACATAGATGGGCTGCATGATGCTTTCACATAGAGCTGAAACCGACCGCACACGAGTACTGGTAAACCGCTTAACGTATCTGAGCCTACCCAGGCAAAGCGGTGCGAGTCGGACCATCCATGCTTATAAACCCTATTGGTTCATTGGGCGACAGGGCTTGAGATATCATTTGATCTCAATGTCGGGTAAAAGTCCCACAAAATTGGAAACAACGTCTCCAAAATCACCAGTGCTGACAGTGACGTAAAACCTCAAATAAAACAAACAAACAAACGAGCAAACAAACTTCACCTTTTGGGGATTCTTTATTATATGTGCGGAATATTGTTCATGGCGAACAAATGTTACAGAATCTGAACAATGTCGTTATAACGAGGGTCTTCTGTATTTCATTTTTCTCCTATCTCATGTTAATAATTATTTTGTGCTGTGTCGGTAGGTAATGAACGTGCAGTTGTAGACTTCGGTGAATCAGAGACAATTCCAGTCCTAGGTTTTCCTGACGGCATGACAATAGACACGGAGGACAAACTCTGGGTAGCATGTTTCATCGCTGGAAAAGTTGTTAGATTCGATCCCGAAACAGGTAATGATACTTACAAGTTAATTGTTCAATACTAAGTGTTCTTTTTTCTATCAAAATGACGTCTGACTCTTCCAGATACAGTAACCATAGTGTATTATATACTAGTACACACCGAGTTCTCATATACCAATGCCTACGAAACCGAATCAACCCTGTTTGCTCGCAAGTGGCGAAATTGTCCCACATTGGGCACCCTTACGCAATCCCGTGAACAAGTCCGTGAAATGAACACCATATAAACCCCACTTTATATAGAGAAAACAGGGATTTACGGGGGTAAACATATTTTGTCTTATTTCTGCTCCAAGGCAAATGTCGTGGGTAATCGTTAGAACCGCCTCAATGAGTCGGTTCTAACGAGCACACAAACCTATGTTTGCAGTATAAATTAGACATACGGATTTTTCATCAAAATGGTGCCATTTTGGAAATGCGAAGAAATGCACCATGACACACGTGTGTTTTATCGTAATGAGACAGAAATATTGATTTCACACATGGGCACCCATACTGGACAGCTCACATATCACTTTTGACGGCATGAACTTCCAAATTATCGGGTATATTGTTGGCTAAGCGATCAGCAACGTTTAAGGGGAATGGATACACATTCAGGGGAGGTAACTCCTGCAACAGTATTTTGGTATCCCATGTCAATAGAAGTCAACTCTTAAAGGAAAGATTTTGTCTGGGGAGCAAATTCTTTCCTTTAAGAGTAGACTCCTTTTTCAGTAGGACAGGGCTTATAGAAAAGCGAACAGGAGGTCCCGAAAGTTGTCTCCCTTTAAAAAATGGCGGAAAAATGTGCCAGGTGATCCCATTCCCTTTAAACCATATATTACAATAGATTCTACCACATTTAGCTTTGGGTGGGTCTATTTCCAATAACAAGGGGAATCTGATTTGTTTTGTTTGTTTTTAAAAATAGCATTGAACTTTCAGCAAACAGTATAGATCCAGATCAGAGGCCGCGTTCTGCGGCAAGATGGTTCTTAGAAAGTTGGAATGCTTACACTAGACAAAAAGATGTACTTGTAGCTACTGCTGCTGGGTGTAGCTACAGCTGACCTCGAAATCCTGCTTGATGTTTGGCGAACACTATTTATCACCGGAACCTCCGAGGGAGCATATAAGATAGGCAGTTGTCCGTTGGCGTCGTCTGACGTCTGACGTCAACACTTTCAAACGACATCTCCTTTAAAGCCACTGGACCGATTCAGCCCAAATTTCATCTGTACCACCCTTGGGCTGGGGAATTAGAGTTTGTCTTTTTTAATGGAAATCGGCTCATTAGTTTGGTTGCTATGGCAACTTAGGGTTTCCATAGACTTATAATGGGGAAAATAGAAAAAATGGCATTTACTGTCAAGCCATTGCAGATAATTAACCGTTGAAGCTTTTTATAGAAATATTCCTTGAGTAAACTTCTTTCAGCCATATGCATTTATGCCCCACCCCCTCCATTTCTTAAAAGGCCATATATCTTAGAAGCAGTTCAGATCCCCGCACCCAAACCATATATATTCTTGTTCATTGTGATAAGACGCATTTAGTGACACCAACCTGGGCGTCCCCTGGGTGTGCTCGGGCAATCCCCCACCTCCAATTCGTAAAAGACCCAACCTTTCAGATACCGTTCAGATCCCCACCCCTAATCCATACATATTCTTGTTCCTTATCATCAGACACATTCAATGGTAACAATCTAGAGGTGTCCCGGGCTGCGCCGGGTCCTTGCCCCACCACGCCACTTCATTAAAGCCCAAATATCAGAGACACTGTTCAGAGGTTCAGAGCCCCACCCCTTAATTATTTATATTCATGTTCCTTATGATAAGACGCATTCGGTGACACCAACATGGGAGGGGGGGGGGGGGTCGTCATGTCCCGGGTCATGCCCCACTCCTCCACTTCATTAATAGCCATATATCTCAGAAACCGTTGTGATCCAAAACGCCCAAACAATATATTTTCTTGTTCGTTATGGGAAGACTCGATCATTCAGTCACAGTAACCGCGGGTTCTCTTCGTGCTGGGGAATGTGCTGGGGTCATGCCCCACCCCTCCACTTCATGAAATGCCATATATTACAGAAGCCATCCAAATCCCCGCCCCATAATCATATGATTCATTGACAACAATCTTGGGTTTTCATGTTGTCCGGCGGGGCAATGTGCCAACCTCTCCACTGCTGAAAAGGCCTTATATCTCGGGAACCGTACAGATCCCCACCCCTAGACCATATAATATTATATTCTTTTCCCTTCTGATATGACGCATTCAATGATATCAACCAGGGTTCTGTTGGGTCCATGCCGCACCCCTCCACTTCATAGAATGCCTAATATCTCAGTTACAGAGTTTAAAAGGGTGCTTAATTGGGTATGGGTTTGTTTGGCGGTAGATCAAGATCATATCATATTAAAATACATGGCTGCCAGTGGGCAGTGCCCACCCGAGCTCTGGTGAGCATAGTGGCCCATGTGACTCTTGTTTAAATCTTAAATCAGAACTGTTTATGAAGAATTTTACTGTGATGATGACGTCATTGTGACTCATGATTCATTACTGGACCATCAAGATGAAAAGTTCTTTCGGGATGGCATAATAAAATTTGGGCTCCACTGGAACAAATGCGTTTAATAAGGAAATAAGGCATTTTAATTTCACGACCCCCGGGTTGTGTTTATACTTGTTTGCCTAGAAACGTTTGCCCTTGTGAACTCGTGTTATTATTAAACAAATGATATGGGCCCCGTCAAGCGATTTTGATTCTTATCGCCTATGCGAGCAGCGAAGGTTCAGGCGAGCCTGCGCATCCGCGCAGTCTCGCCCGAACCTTCGCTGCTCGCTCATACAAGCAGTGAATCAAGAGGAACCTTCAGACAGAAAGCCATATCCCTGGTCCCTCTGAATGGCTGGGCATGCGCAGTTAAAATTTGTCATGACGGAATGCTCGAAGACACAAATTCGCTTGGCGGGGTTCATATAGTATATGTCAGGAAAGAAAGGGGGTCTTTCATTTGTGCTCATGCATGTTTTTTCTTTAAACTTTGTATATTAATAACTCAGCATATACAACCTATAAAAATGTATTTAATAAATTATATAAATCAAAGTAGGACTCAGGAGGCCACTCTAACTGACTCCCTCCATGAGCTGGTGTCTGTCTCTAAATAAGTGCGTCTTAAATCTTATGTTTTATTTAGTTTCAAGATCTGTGAACTGGATTGAATGCAGAACTCCATAGGCATTCCTTTGATACTAAAAAACCTTTTGAATTAATTAAAGTTTACATTTTCTGATAAAATAAATATCAAAACTCTCATTTTTTAATTAAAATTTTAAAAAATTATCAAAATTCAATCCCTAAGATAAATATCTTCTAGTCTTTGTCAAGATTTCATTTTGCTAGGAAAACTTGCCATATGTATCTTCTTTAGCTATGCCAAATTTCATGAAAATCCGAAACCGGTAACACTGTAGTTTTACACCTTTAATGGATGTAAGTCGTTTCTGCAAAATTTCCTATTTTTTTTTTAATCATCCAAGAACCTTACAAAAAGGCAATTCATAACACTTACGTAATAAAAATGAGATTATACAAATCAAAATGAATACATATTGAGCTGATCTAGCTTAGAAACTATGAAAACATCATGAATACCTGATATTTTACTTTCATTTATACACTATGATCTATCCAAAATAGTAGATAGTAAAACACCAATTCTAACACAGCGCGCCTATATAGGCAATGTAAAATAACTGTGTTTTATTCTGCAACAAATCACAGTTCGGAAGAGCGTGACGTGTGACGTCATTAAAACTGCAAATTTGTGACGTCACTAGTCGATTTACTTGACGTTAGACGGTGTAACTCCATTTTCTCGCATCGAAAACGTTAGAAAAGGATATAAATGCATGTGTTTCAGTCGATAATTTTAGCGGGATTTCTTCTAACAATGGCGAAAAGTTGTGAGATTTTGAAGGAAACAACAACATTATTTCCGATTTTCAGCGTGTTAGAATCGAAATAGATCAGCTCTAGCTTGTGATTTGTTGTGTAATAAATCATAGTTTGTCGGTCAGTTGTAAGTAGACAAATCACGCGCGCTACGCGCTTGTGATTTGTCTACTTTACAACTGACCTCCAAACTGTGATTTATTACACAACAAATCACAGCTAGAGCTGATCTATTTCTTAAATCAAAAGGTATTTTAATCAACAAATTAGGCTTAACAACATATATTGCTTTTTTATTAGCAGCAAAATTATTGTGAACAAGTGCAACTTTATTTAATGACTTTGCATAAGTCATGCTACTCAAATAGGTGTAAGGCAAGGAGATCCATTATTTTCATTTCCACACCAAGCTGGTATGCAAGGACGCAATGGTCAGTGGTTTGTTGTTACTAGTAAAAATAGTTCTGTTGATAAATCCATGGCCAGATTAAGCCTTAGATATACTCTGTCTTTATGAACGCTGGATTATTATCCTTACAAAAAAAAAGTTAAAGTAAGTATTGGTTAGTATTTCCAAAAATCGAAATGTCACTGATATTGATTTTCTGTTGCAAAAGATAGCATGATGGAGGAGGTGCAGAATATTTGGTGTAAACAAAGCTGTTTCATGACCTAGAGAAATTTTGCTATTAGACAGGGAGAGAAACAGTTTCCTTCCTTATCGTACACATTCATAAATATTTCTCTTTTCTGCATTGGTATTGTAATTGTTGACGTTTCTTTAGTGTCTTATTTTTTTCTATTTACTTTGTCAATAAAGTGGTTAATTTATCAGAAGCGAGCTTTTAGTATTTTTTTTCTGGTTGTAAAACTTTCAACCACTCTTTGAATGTTTCTGCTGAATGCAAGTTCACTGTTTTTTAAGCACTGTTCTTGCTTGCTTTTTGTTCATTAACAATTACCAGTACATTTCTGTACAATGCATCTCTCAGCTTAGAAAGAGCATTGCAGTGTTTGGACAGAAAAAAGCATCACAATGTATTTACTGAAAATAATTTAAAATCCTATGAGTAATGCGATAACTACTCACAGATTGAATAATTATTATCAACAGTTTAAATGCTTCTTGATATCTTAATAATGTGCTTTGTAATAACTGCAACAACTGCTGAGATAGGTAAATGAAGTGAAAGACCTATACAAATATATAGACAACACAATCATGATCACATAAGTTTTGGAACACTGACAAATGTACGACCATGTGAATTCTAAAAGCAAATTAAAATGGCTTTGGAATACAGCTTCAGGAAGCCGTTTGATTCCGTTCATAGGGGCTATACAAAAAAGATAGATTGGCTAGTGCCTATGCAGATACAAATTCTGAAAACTTAATGTCCAGGAAAAGTAATCTCAAGTGTTACTGATTTTCCCTAGAGTAAACCTTTCTTTTTAAATGGACAGACAGGGTTAAATAAACAAACAACAGTGTGACTTGAGAGTCATTTATCTCGAGTGGGATAACAAATCTCACAAAATCTGAAGCAACATCTTAAGTGACATGTTGTTGATTTGAATGTTAAATCTAAACATCACCTTCGCACCATTACCAAATTAGACAAGAAAGACAGGAAGAAAACTGTGCACATGATTACATGAGTGCGTTTGATGACGTTTGTCATCAAAACCTTTGCGGTATAGTTCTGTAGACAAAATAGTTTGTTCCATTGGGGGGCAAATTTACCGAAATGGATGTTTTGAAATAATAGTTATAATTATGCTATGAACTACTTACACAAATCATACTATACTATAGTCATCCAAATTGAAAGCAACAGTAAAGTATTATTAAACAGCATGACCAAAATATGATAATCATATAATTTCACATTTTGCTGAATCAGGACTATCAGTATTCAGTCTGTTAAAACACAATGTTACCGATCCTCAATTTCCATCAAAATTCATCAACTTGTTCCTAAGATATATGGGTAGTTTTTATGCTAAAATGGTGTCTTGACAAAAATTGGAACATGGTAAAAATGCATATTAAATTTTAATGAATACGAAAATAGGAGCTGAAATATGGGGACACCATCAAAGAAAACGGAATGCCCAGCCACTATTACTAGACATATGAGGCCATTCATAGTATCAACTAAATCACCAATTATGGCTATATTTCATTAAACATAGAAGCATTAGATATATGAAACTCTGAATACTGTAGACAAGTTTATATGAGAGTACTCTCTGTTGTGGTAGAGACTTCATAAAATATGTAATACATTTACTACGGAAATAAAATTTAAAAGTGAATGCATCGTAATTGTAATGGTTATACCCAAGGCCATTATTGTGCATAATTTCATCAAAATCCAAGCGTGGGCAGAAACCAATGCAAATTTCCTATACCTTGAAAGACCCCCTTTCAAATATATGTACATGTATACCCTAGCTATTTAAAGCATACATGTATGGTACTGCTTGTGGCTGTCCAAAATTTTTGAAATTGAACAATATTATCTTACAGGTAAAGAATTACAGACGATAAATATTCCCGCCAAAAGAACCACTTCCTGTTGCTGGGGCGGTAAAAGTCTGGATGACTTATATGTCACGTGTGCCAGAACAGGAATGACAGACGAAGAAAAAGTTGAGACACCTCTTGCCGGATCTCTATTCAAGGTCACGGGGCTAGGGTTCAAGGGACTCAAAGCATATGTGTATGAAGGAAGCTTATGAAATCACAGTGTTTAAACTTTATCAATGTCTGGGCTAATTCAGCGAACGATATTTTTCGATTTTTTTTCCAGAAAACATGAATTGACATTTCATGCAAATTTTGCATGAAATGTCAAATTCAAATGTCTGGGAAAAATAAGAAACAAAAATAAAATGTCGTTTGCTGAAAAATACCCAGCATGCAGAGTGTTAAACCATACAACGCCCAACGCTTTTCAGTATTATCATTATTTGGAGAAATTCAGTCTTGTCATTTCATACTAACTAACAGGATGGTTCACGTGAAATGACAAGCATCTTTCACTCTGAATAATAAAATATATTTGAAATATCATTTGTTGCTTTATGTTTAAGAAATATATCAGCTCTATCTGTGATTTGTTGAATAATAAATCACAGTTTGGAGGTCAGTTGTAAAGTAGATCAAATCACGAGCGCGTAGCGCGCGTGATATGTCTACTTACAACTGACCGACAAACTGTGAAGGTCAGTTGTAAAGTAGATCAAATCACGAGTGCGTAGCGCGCGTGATTTGTCTACGTACAACTGACCGACAAACTGTGATTTATTATTCAACAAATCACAAACTACAGCTGATCTATTTCGATTCTAACACACTGAAAGTCGGCAATAATGCTGTTGTTTCCTTCAAAATCTCACAACTTTTCGCCATTATTAGAAGAAATCCCGCTATAATTATCGACTAAAACACATGCATTTATATATTTTTTTAACGTTTTCGATGTGAGAAAATGACGTTATACAGTCCAACGTCAAGGAAATAGACTAGTGACGTCATAAATTGGCAGTTTTTAATGACGTCACTCGTCACGCTCTTCCTTGCCGTGATTTGTTGTAGTATAAAACACAGTTATTTTCCATTGCCTATATAGGCGCGATGTGTTAGAATTTTTGTTTAAGCATGAATAAAGTGTGTATGTATGTGTGTTGGGGCTTAGTCTATTTTAGTCCGATTGCGGTGAAAGCTCCAAGCTTATTACACACATTTCGAATGTGAACACGCGCGAGAGAGAGAGAGGCAATGACTTTGGGCTAAGGTCAAGGAATGACCTTGACCTTGAATACTCCTGTAGTTTCATCCACTCATTTAGCTAACTGCATCTACCAATTTTCAGATAACAGGCTGCAACAGTTTCCAAAATATACTCAGTTTTGACTTTTTTCCCCATACAAAAGTCTATGTGACCAAATTTGACTTCGGCGTAAAATAGGCCAAGTTCATCCGAGGGTCATCATTTGAACAAACTATGATGGGTCCCGAGTCCCAAATGCTACATATTAAGTTTCATGACCATTGGCCCACTGGTTTCGGAGAAGATTGATTGATTGTTTGATTGATTGATTGATTGATTGATTGATTGATTGATTGATTTGGTTTTTGAGGTAACCATTACGGGCCTCCGTTGCCTAGTGGATAAGAGCGCTGACTCTTAAACATTAGATCTCTCACCGCTGTGGGTTCGAGCCTCGCTCGGGTCACATGTGAGACGCCAAGTTCTGCAACGGAAGGTCAGGTGGTTTTTGTCCGGGTACTCCGGTTTTCGCCCACCGCTGATTAACGATCGGCTCGATATGAGTGAAATAATCTTGAAAGGGCCGTAAAACCAAAACCCCCCAAAAATAATAAGGTTACCGGGCGCTAGAAGCACATTGGGGCTACCCCTCGGAGAAGTTGTTTGAAGAGTTTTACCTTAAATTGGCATACCGGCCATCTTGGTCATGTGACCTGGATCCCACGAACAAACTTTCGGTCCTTTGTCCCATTTATGCTCCACAGGAAATTTGACTTCAATCGGCTCATTGGTTTCGGGGGAGAAGCTGTTTGAAAATGTTGACAGACGGCAGACAGACAGACAACGGACCCTCGCCATACTATAAGCTCACCTTTGAGCCTTCGGCTCAGGTGAGCTAAAAATGCTTTTAACATGATGGATAATATCCTAAGTTTGTTAAAATGGCGAATCAGCACAGTTAAAGGGGGCTATCCAGAGCTTTGGAGAAACGAGGGAACATGCCCATGTATTTTTAAGGAACAAGGAGACAGTGGCAGTTATATTAAGGAACTTAAACTAATTAACCTAATATATTTGACAATCACTTAGAGAAGAAGACAACTTGGTCGATCATCTTTAACCATTATCACGCTGTTCACGACAACCCCTTTATTTGCAAACAGCGTAGATCCAGATCAGAAGACAATCTGATCAGGATCTACACTGTCATTCAGTTTGTGAATCTGAACGAAAACATTATATCATGTTATCAGTCAGATTTAACCCCCAGAACTTCAGTTAAATAAAGCAAATTCTTCTGATACCGAGGCCCCGTTTTTGGATTTACATCTATCTATTGTAGATGGGTTTGTTTTGACCAAAATTTATGATAAACGCGATGACTTTGATTTTGAGATTGTAAATTTTCCTTTTTTTTGGATGGTGATGTTCCTCATGCCTCGTCCTATGGCGTTTATATTTCGCAATCAATTCGATTTGCTAGAGTG
This sequence comes from Lucinisca nassula, assembly GCA_963580285.1. NCBI lineage: Eukaryota > Metazoa > Mollusca > Bivalvia > Lucinida > Lucinidae > Lucinisca > Lucinisca nassula. The sequence continues at coordinate 131,850,484 of OY757014.1, forward strand.
TGTAGTCATGTAACTGACTTCAACACTCGTAATAAATTATTAACGGCTAAACTTCTTAATCAGGGTTATCGGTACCATAAACTATGCAAAGACTTTTCAAAATTTTATAGACGCCATTCTGATTTAATTTCAAAATTCAATGTTGGGGAAAATGTTAAATCTCTTCTGCAACAAGGTCTATCGGAACCCGAATTTTATGGTGACTTAGTATATAAATTCAGAAAAATATATAACCGCAATGACTTCAGCACCCAATTTCGTAAAATCATTCTTCGATATAAAAAGATTGGGTACAACATGGATGTTATACGACAGACTGCAAACGGGCCTCCGTGGCCTAGTGGATAAGAGCGCTGACTCTTAGTCATTAGGTCTCTCACCGCCGTAGGTTCGAGCCTCGCTCGGGCCACGTGTGAGACGCCAAGTTCTGCAACGGAAGGTCACGTGGTTTTTCTCCGGGTACTCCGGTTTTCGCCCACCTCTGATTAAAGATCGGCTCGATTTGTTTGTATTGGAGTTTAACGGCCCAGTCAACACTATTTAGGTCATTTTTGAGCCGGTCAGTTTACCTATCCACACTTTCCTGGGCAGGCTTATACGTAAGCGGTTAACCAGTACAGTGCACATTCCTTCGCCAGAAACTAACAACTGCCCTTCTTGAATCAGCGGAAGGGAGAGAATGACCGTAGAAAAGATTTCATGATCAATCTCCACGAAAGAATGTTGCCGACCCCGGCGGGAGTCGAACCCGCGTCCTCCTGATCAACAGTCAGACGCGCATCCGACTGAGCCAACGAGGCCGGCAAGATCGGCTCGATATGAGTGAAATAATCTTGAAAGGGCCGTAAAACCCAAACCAAAAAAAAAAACAAAAAAAAAAAAAAAACGACAGACTGCATGGTAGTTCACCAAATCACGATTGGCAACGTTGCTTCCCTCTTTAATTGCACGACGGTGGTTCAGGCCTTAGATTCTATGACGGTTCCAACGTAAAGGCTTATTGAGAATTAGTGAGATCTAATTCAAGGTAATGTTGATTGGTGCCTGATGCTCTGCCTCTGGTCGGGCCCATCGGAGTCTAAATGTTGGTTTTCTTTTGCTCCAGCATTTCAGTGGTTTCTTGCTTTTGAGCCCTCACCGTTGTCTCACCTCTGTGGTTCTTTGATTATTTGTGTTCACGGAGATGTTGCACTGATGAGTTAGGAGGCCTTCATGCGGACTGAACAAATTATGTGTCTAAATCGCGACGGAAGTAAGGGCGAGGATTGTGGCCACGTAAAATCGATTTAAGCCCCCCAGTGGAAATCTTTCCACTGACCGTTCCAAGGCGGTTCTTCTGTGGCGGTTTATTTATGTTGTTGTTTGTTACTCACTGTGTGTATCACTTGTGTCTTTTTATTTTGGATGGCCATATGGCCATTTTGTGGGAAAGTAACTGCCCTTATGGTCTTCCTTTGTTTAGGTTTCCATTATGGTCTGGTCGCTTCATGTTTGTGTTTCTTTCCCTTTGGTGTCTTTGATGGGTGGAGTAAGTTAATTGTATCGATTCCTGATCATTGTTTTACTTCTACTTTTCAGTTGATATCTGACTTTGCAGTCAAGCTCAGTTTTCCATACAGAATGCTCCACACAGAATGAAAACGTATTTCTACCCAAAAAGCGCCATGTTAACCCATAAAATGCCAATCACGACAATTTTCGTCTGCTTTATCGTCTGTAAGTTGCTTAAAAGTCATCGTTGGAAAAAGTGTGGGCCCAGTTCAGACTGCTCCCGTCTGATCTGTTTGCCCGTGTATGAAAATATATTTAAAAAGTTTGCAAAAATTCAGCAGACGACATACACAGACGTAATTTTTTCGGCATACAGTGAGGACGGTTGTTTGATTTGAGGTTTATCGTCCCCGTCAACACTGTATAGGTCATTTTGGAGACGTTGCTTCCAATTTCGTGGGACTTTTACCCGACATTGAGATGAAATGACATCTCAAGCCCTGTTGCCCAATGAAACCAAAAGGGTTTATGAGCATGGACGGTCGGACTCGCCCCGCTTTCCCTGGGCAAGCTTAGATCCTAATAGCGGTTTACCAGTCCTTGTGTGCAGTCGGTTTCAGCTCTGCATTGAGGCATCATGCAGCCCATCTTTATCTTCAAGCCCCGATGGTCGGGGTCAGTAAGGGTCAAAACAAATGTATCATCTACGAGCACAAAAGTCACATAGCAGTGACAGTTTATACAGACTTTATCATTGCATTACCTGATGTTATTATAGCTAACTCCTAAATAGGTTGTCAAGGAGATCTATAAGATGTGTTCCACTAACATACCGAAAACAGGTCGCAAAATCTTTTTTTTAGCGCAAATGTCAAGTAGTGACGAGTTGAGCTTTTGGGATCACTTTTTGTCCGTCGTGCGCTCGTGCGTCCGTGCGTGCATAAACTTTTCTTGTGAACACACTAGAGGTCACAGTTTTGGGCCAATCATCATCAATCTTGGTCAGAATGATCATCATGACAATATCTCGGTCAAGTCCAAATATGAGCCATGGCAGATCAAAAGGTAGGTCAGTAGGTCAAATCAAAGAAAAACCTTGTGAACACACTAGAGGCCAAAGTTTTGGTCCGATCGTCATCAAACTTGCTCCGAATGATCATCTTGACAATATCTCGGTCAATTCGAATACGGGTCATGTCGGGTCAAAAAGAAGGTCAGTAGGTTAAATCATTGAGAAACCTAGTGAACCCTCTAGAGGCCATAGTTTTGGTCCGATCGTCATCAAACTTGCTCAGAATGATCGTCTTGACAATATCTGGGTCAAGTTCGAATATGGGTCATGTCGGGTCAAAAAGTAGGTCAGTAGATCAAATCATAGAAAAACCTTATGGATACACTAGAGGCTACAGCTTTGGTACAATAATCATCAAACTTGCTCAGAATGATGATCTTGACAATATCTCGTCAAGTTCGAATATGGGTCATGTCGGGTCAAAAAGTAGCTCAGTAGGTCAAATCAGAGAAAAACCTTGTGAACACACTAGATGCCACAGTTTTGGCCCGATCATCATCAAACTTGCCCAGAATGATCATCTTGACAATATCTCAGTCAAGTTTGAATCTGGGTGTTGTCAGGTCAAAAAGTAGGTCAGTAGGTCAAATTATAGAAAAACCTTCTGAACACACTAGAGGCCACATGTTTGGTTCAATCATCATCAAACTTGCTCAGATTTCCGACCGTAAAGCCGCCGATGACAATTTTGAATATTAGTATCCCCTAACATAGTGCTGGTTTGCCTGTTTGTTTGATGTTAGGTTGAACGTCCCCGTCAACACTTAATAGGTCATTTTTGAGACGATGCTTCCAATTTTCTAAACTACTTAGAATGAGGAAATGCGGTGCGAGTCGGAACGCTCCTTTTATCCTAGCGGTTTCGTTGGGCGTTAGGTTATAAGTTCTAGAAAGGGTTAGCCTTTGGAAGCAAGGAATACGCCACAGAACCGGAAAATATGGAGTGTACATGTTTTCTGGACCAGACTAGCTAGTTTCGGCCAATTAGGCCTCATCAGTGACCCTCAAATATTATATGGAATGTACATGTTTTCTGGGCCAGACTAGTTAGTTTCGGCCAATTAGGCCTCATCAGTGACCCTCAAATATTATATGGAATGAAGATCTCATTTCATCTCAATGTCGGGAAAAGCGAGCGAGTGTTTGGGTTTTACGTCTCACCAACAGCTAAGGTCTTCGGACCTCGGTTTAAAGACTCATCCGAACGTCTGGAGAAGCTCGGAATCGATCCTGCGACCCCTGGTTTACAAGGCGAGTAGCATAATCACTACATCACGGAGGCTTCTTAATGTCGGATAAAAGTCCAAAACATCGAAAGCAACCTCTCCGAAATGACCTAAATAGTGTTGCTGAGCCCGGACATAAACATCAAAAATATAGGTCGGGCCTCATTCGCTAACTGAAGTCAAGAGATTTCCAACGAACATGTAAACAGGCGTCAGAGACACCTCTCAAGGAATTTATTCTTTCCCATATCAAGGGAGATAACGTATACGTAACATATCATCCTCATGCGGTTTAACATCCCCTACCACCCTTGAAGGTGCATTCATCATCGTGCGCTGTGGATTAGGTCGAACGGTCCTATTATAACAAAGATGGCATTATACTAAGAGGGTGTCAAATGATGATTTAGCGATTAAATTTCACATTTTTACAAACTTGCAGGTTCAATTTATATACATTTGAAGTTCAATATAGGCTGTCTTGTGAAAATTTAGGATTTGTCAGTGTCAGACATGATTAAATACAATCTGGATTAATAGGCGTTCATTAGAAAAAACAGTAAAATTTCTGTGTGAAGACCATCTTTGGGACTGGTGGTCTTTAAGACCACTTTTGAACAGTCCCAAAGGTGGTCTCTTACTTAAGAGCACGAGGTATATAAAACACAACATTATAAATGAGCCGGGGTACAGCATTTCCTACAATTTACATGTGCGCTGCGAAGACTCAGATCAGCCTGCGCTTCCGCGCAGTCTGATCAGAGTCTTCGCTGTGCTCAAATGATAGCTAAGTGCATAATGCTCCTTCATGCAGCAAGAGAAGTCTCTGGTCAGACTATATGGATTCTTCGCTGGGCGCACATGTAAATGGTAGTAGTTTCTGTGTCTCGGCTCAGATATGCTCTTCGAGCAGAATAAGCCTTAATTTAACCCTTTTTGTACCAAATGGAATTTTCCTCCTTAAATATAGCGGGAGTCCATTTCAAAATTTAGGGGTGCTGAGTTGTTTTTTCTTTAATATATATTTGGAAAATGGGTGAACTTTTTGCAAACAGTGGAGGCCCTGATCAGACGCCGTGATACTCACATTGGGCAGAACTGTTTCTTTGAGGTGGCGCTTATTAGTACCCACAGTGTATACTTTTGAGCGAAAGAAGGAAACCTATGAAAAATGTGGGAACCTATTAGGAATGTGGTGTGGTGTCTGGCCCAGGAAATTTCTAAACTTTGCTACTTTCATTCATACTGACCCTCCAGAGGCGGTTCATCTGCTGTGGTTTATTATTGGTATAGTTCGTCTTTGCATGTATACATTGTTAATTGTTTGTTTGTTTGAGTTGAGGTTTTACGTCCCCGACAACACTGTTAAGGTCATTTTGGAGACATTGCTTCCAGCTTTTTGGGGGACTTTTACCCGACATCGAGATGAAATGACATCTCAAGCCCATAGAAACCGCTAGGGTTTAAGGAGCCTAGACTCGCATCACTTTTCCTGGGCAGGCTAAGACCTAACCTGATTACCAGTACTCAAGTTCGGTCGGTTTCAGCTCTGCGCGGAAGCACCGTGCAGCCAGATCTCCCTCTCCAGGCCCCGATGGGCGGGGGTGGGGGGGGGGGTTGCGCTATACATTGTTTATATCATGTTATAACTTGGATAGCCGTATTGTCAGTTTTTGGGAAAGTAAATATCGTTTTGGCTTTTCGCTGGTGACGTTTTCATTATAGTTAATTTATTTTTGTTCGTGTTTTTTCCCCTATGCATCGATTCCTGATCATGCCTTCACTTCTATCATTGTTCGCAAATGTCAAGTTTTCTGAATTTGCCAATCAGGCACATGGCGTAACTGTGACGCCAGATCAACGTCAGTACAATGCCATGTTTATGCAACGTCAAATCTACGTTGATTTGACGTTGCCCTAGCGACGTGTGTCTGCTGGGTGTTTACACGGACATGTCAAAAAGCATGACCTTTCACCATAGATCTAGTTGTTGCAATGAAAATAAGTTCTTTATGCTTATATGTATTTTATTCTTTAGGATGACGTAGGGGTCTCATTCATGTGTCGCTAGTTAATTGGATTATATCTTTTCAAGGGAAATTTTAAACATTTTAAGGACTATCGATTAAGCGTTATTGAGACTATAATTGTGAATAAATGCAGTTACAGAGAGACTCAAGGTTATGCATGGTTTAATTTAGTTTCACATCTACCGCCTATGAAAGACAAAGTAAAGAAAAAAAAAGTTTATATGCCGAAAATCAAAAGTGTGATACGGCTATAACAAGTCAATAGAATGGAGGAGCAATTCGACGCGCGTTTATCGTGACGTGTATGGACTTAAGACGGTTCGGTGCCCCGTCAAGGATTGTTAAAGTGCAACGTATATACATGTAGTTTGGGGATACGATCTATTTTTTTTCTCACGTTTATCGTGTCGGTAAATATTTGTATAAAGAAAAAAGGATGGGAGACAGTTCGAAACCATTGAACCGGCTACTACCGTTGGTCTGGGCTGAACGGCCAATGAACCTGGTCGACCTCGTTGCTGACGTCTCCTTCCCTGACGTTGTGAAGATGCAGGCGGACGGAAAGACCACAGACACATCTTCAGCCCTTTCTCAGCCATTGTTGTTGTATAAGGAGATAAAAGGGATCAAGGTGGTGGCCAAAAACGTGTCTAGCCTGGAGGCAGTGGGCAAAGATATCAACAAGGATGGTGTGAAGTACAGGGAAAGCGACTCGGTTGTCTTCTTTCCTGTAGATTACCAAGGTATAGAATCAGAGGACACATAATGTATAAGCAACGTCGCACCAACGTCGATGCAACGTCATGACGTTGCATCGACGTTGATACGGCGTTGCATACAAGTTGTGTGCCCGCTGAGTTCAATTCTATTATTTACAGTCATTAAAAGGCTCGAACGCCTTTGGAACCAAGAAAAGTTATTCGCCCCTGCCCATCGGGGCTTTAAGAAATAGATTGGGCTGCATGATGCTTCAGCGCAGAGCTGTAACCGCCGGCAAATTAGTACCTAAACTGCTTAGGGGTCTAAGACGGCCCAGACAAAATGGTGTGAGTCGGACCGTCCCTACATATCAGCCCTTTTGGTTTGTTGGGGGTGGCAGCGATTGAGATGTCATTTCATCTCAATGTCGGGTAAAAGTCCAAACCGCCTCCAAAATGGCCAAAAATAGTGTTGACTGGGACGTAAAACTTCAATGGAAAGAAAACAATCTTCGAGACAGGCGATCTTCAAGCCACTATTCACGATAACACATCCGTGTGACATTGTGCATTCTTTCATATCCTGAAAACTGGTCATTTTTCTTATGAAAATGAGTGCTATGTGTCTTTTTATGCTCCAAACATAGGTTGTGGGTGCCCTTTAAGCCCGTCTCATCGAGGCTGTTCTAACGAGTACCCACAACCCGAAACCCCTTGTTTTGGAACAGAAATAAGAAAAATCATGAATATCCCTGTAAAACCCAGTTTCCCTATATAAATTGGGATTTAAAGGGATGTTCATTTCAAGGACTTACATTGCTTATATTGTTAATGTGATGTGCAGGTTACTTTCTAAGGTATGATGGGAATAATTCATGTGTAGTTTCGATGTTTTATAAAACAAAAGGCGATTCTTATGAGCAAAAAACACCTTGAAGATAAAAGCAGAATATAGCCCTAAATATCCCTACTTTTTTCTGTAAGCGTTTCTAAGGAGTATACACAGCTTATATCCCAGCGGACACACGGCGTTTGTGCAACGTTGTATCAAAGTCGATGCAACGTCATGACGTTGCATCGACTTTGATTCGACGTTGCTTAGACGCTGGGATTTTTCAAGATAAAATATTAAATCCTCTTTAAAAAAAATGCCAAAAATTCTTAATGTGTCGATTGTTCGACCCAAAGTTATAAAGCGCGGTCCACTTTTCATATTGAAACCACGTGACCATCGCTGACTTGTCGGAAAACCCACGTAACATGCCAACGTGAAAAGTAGTAAACTGACAGGCTCGATATCACCAGTGACCTAAGGAAAGTTGACTGGGACCTTAAACTCTAGCAAGCAACGAACAGCAACATCATCAGATGCTTCATTTTGCGTCATTCCGTTTTTATACGTCCGTTTCGAAGAAGAAGAAAAAACGGCCATATTTTGGCGTGGCGCTGGCCGTCAGTCCGTAAACATTTACTCAGTAATCATTAGGGATATCTTCATGCAAATTCATAGGCATATGTATTAGGGCAAGACGACGTGTCGCGCACAAGAATAATTGTCCACCTGTTATGACCCTTTGATTATTTTATAATCATTCTTGTACGGACCATAACTCTGTAACCGTTAGGGATATCTATATGCAACTCTAAGGCCCAGGGCCCAGGATTACAATGCATACTTAAATTTTAAATACCTACTTAAACTCAGTATTTACTTAACTGTCATATAAACTGAATTTCAAAGAATTTCTTTCGTTTAAGTCGATACTTAACCAAAGAAAATACTTAATTATTTAAGGTAACCCAGGTAGGTACCTTAACTTTTAAGATTTGACCTTGACACATGAATGTATATATCAACTAGAAATGGTGTTTGTAAAACACAATGCCCCCAACCTTTGCTTGTCCTTAGATGGCAAAATATTCAACAAATATTGTTAAAGACTCAAAAACATACAACAAGAATTCCCCCGAAGGCTATGTCGCGCCTGTGGGGGCGCAAAGTCCCCAAACCATGAAATCTAGGTCAAGGTTAAACATGGATGCCTGCATAAAAATTTCACTCCTAGTTGCAAGCATGTACCAAGTATCATCAATGAAACTCTTAAAAACAGACTCTTACATCAGGGTGAAAGTTAGGGTTGTCACAAAATTTTACAAAGTCAGTGAACCATGAAATATGGGTAAAAGTCAAATATGGGTGCTTGCGTTGCAGTTGCAATTCCTAGATGCAAGTTTGTACCAATTATAATTTGAAAAGCTTTAATAGTTTTCGAGAAATGGTGAAAGTCAGGGTGGTCGCAATAATTCAAGAAGTCAGTGAACCATGAAATATAGGTCAATGTCAGATATGGATGCTTGCGTTGAAGTTGCAATGCCTGGATGCAAGTTTGTACCAAGAATGATCAATGAAGCTCTAATAGTTCTCAAGATATGGACTTGCTGACAAGATTTTATTAAAAAAAAAAAGGCATCACATGCGATACAAATCCCCTCGCACAAGACAACTTCGTGTGTGGAAAACACTGAAATGGCAAAAGTCCAACTTGCTTGAGATATTATCATATGCAACATTTGTGTAAAGTTTGTTTAAAAATCCATCCATAAATGTAGGTTCTAGAGTGATGACAATATTTCTCTAAAAATAGTCATAGGGACCTTGACTTGAGGCCATGGCCGCGAAGTAGATCTTGCTCAAGATATTATCATAAGCATCTTTTGTGTGAAGTTAGATTAAAATCATAAATGTAGGCGGTAGAGCAATGACAAAGTTTTTCTAAAAATAGCCATAGTGACCTTGACCTTGAGGTCATGACCTTGAAAGTCAAAGCAACTCGAGATATTACCATAAGAAACATTTGTGAGAAGTTCTATTAACATCCATCAATAAATGTAGGCACTAGAGCGATGACAAATCTTTTCTGAAAATAGCCACAGTGACCTTGACCTTGAAAGTCGAAATAGTTCGAGATATTGTCATAAGGAACATTTGTGTGAAGTTATACTGAAATCGGTGAAGAAATGTAAGTGCTAGAGCCATGTCAAAGTTTTTCTAAAAATAGCCACAGTGACCTTGACCTTGAAAGTCAAACTCAATCGAGGTATTGTCACAAGGAACATTTGTGTGAAGTTATATTGAAATCAGTGAAGAAATGTAGTCGCTAGGGGGATGACAAAGTTTTTCTAAAAATAGCCACAGTGACCTTGACCTTGAAAGTCGAAATCGCTTGAGATATTGTCTTAAGGAACATTTGGGTGAAGTTATATTGAAATTGGTGAAGAAATGTAAGCGCTAGAGCATTGACAAAGTTTTTCTAAAAATAGCCACAGTGACCTTGACCTTGAAAGTGGAACTCGCTACAGATATTGTCATAAGGAACATTTGTGTGAATCGATTTTGAAATTGGTGAAAAAATGTAAGCGCTAGAGCAATGAAAAAGTTTTTCTAAAAATAGCCACAGTGACCTTGACCTTGAAAGTCAAACTCTTTCGAGGTATTGTCATAAGGATCATTTGTGTGAAGTTATATTAAAATCGGTGAAGAAATGTAGGCGCTGGAGCGATGACAAAGTTTTTCTAAAAATAGCCATTGTGACCTTGACCTTGAAAGTTGAAATGGCTTGAGATATTGTCATAAGGAACATTTGTGTGAAGTTATATTGAAATCGGTGAAGAAATGTAAGCGCCAGAGCATTGACAAAGTTTTTCTAAAAATAGCCACAGTGACCTTGACCTTGAAAGTGGAACTCCCTAGAGATATTGTCATAAGGAACATTTGTGTGAAGTTATATTGAAATCGTTGAAGAAATGTAGGCGCTAGAGCGATGACAAATTTTTTTCTAAAAATAGCTACAGTGACCTTGACCTTGAGGTCATGACCCTGAAAGTCGATCACACTCGAGATATTGTCATAAGGAACATTTGTGTGAAGTTATATTGAAATCAGTGAAGAAATGTAGGCGCTAGAGCAATGACAAAGTTTTTCTAAAAATAGCTACAGTGACCTTGACCTTGAGGTTATGACCTTGAAAGTCGACCTCGCTCAAGATATTGTCATAAGGCACATTTGTGTGAAGTTATATTGAAATCAGTGAAGAAATGTAGGCGCTAGAGTGATGACAAAGTTTTTCTTAAAATAGCCACAGTGACCTTGACCTTGAGGTCATGACCTTGAAAGTCAAACTCGCTGAGATATTGTCATAAGAAACATTTTTGTGAAGTTATATTGAAATTGGTGAAGAAATGTAGGCGCTAGAGCGATGACAAAGTTTTTCTAAAAATAGCCACAGTGACCTTGACCTTGAGGTCATGACTTTGAAGTCGAACTCGCTCAAGATTTTTTTATAAGGAACATTTGTGTGAAGTTATATTGAAATTGGTGAAGAAATGTAGGCGCTAGAGCGATGACAAAGTTTTTCTAAAAATAGCCACAGTGACCTTGACCTTGAGGTCATGACCTTGAAAGTCGAACTCGCTCGAGATTTTTTTATAAGAAACATTTGTGTGAAGTTATATTGAAATTGGTGAAAAAATGTAGGCGCTAGAACGATGACAAAGTTTTTCACAAATTACCAAAATGACAAAGGGCCATAACTCACAAAGTATTTTTCGGAATTTTGTCATAAGTTAATCAGTTCATCTACTCATCACCACCAATCTATTCACCAACTTTCAAGGCTCTAGCTCCAATAGTTTTTGAGATATCTTGCTGACAAGATTTTATTAAAAAAATTTCAAAGGGCAATAACTCTTAAAAGGGGCATAATCCGGACGAGAAAAAAAATACGCGTCAGCTAATTTTCCATGAGGAATCCATATATGAAATTTCAAAACCCTAGCATACACGGTTCTAAAGATATGCTATGCATCACTTTTAGCATACATTACAATGGGCACAAATTACCAAAATGACAAAGGGCCATAACTCACAAAGTATTTTTCAGAATTTCGTCAAAAGTTAATCAGTTCATCTACTCATCACCACCAACATATTCACCAACTTTCAAGGCTCTAGCTCCAATAGTTTTTGAGATATCTTGCTGACAAAATGTTATTAAAAAAATTTCAAAGGGCAATAACTCTTAAAAGGGGCATAATCCGGACAAGAAAAAAAATACGCGTCAGCTAATTTTCCATGAGGAATCCATATATGAAATTTCAAAACCCTAGAATACACGGTTCTAAAGTTATGCTATGCATCACTTTTAGCATACATTACAATGGGCAAAAATTACCAAAATGACAAAGGGCCATAACTCACAAAGTGTTTTTGGGAATTTTGTCAAAAGTTAATCAGTTCATCTACTCATCACCACCAATATAATCACCAACGTTCAAGGCTCTAGCTCCAATAGTTTTTGAGATATCTTGCTGACAAGATTTTATTAAAAAAATTTCAAAGGGCAATAACTCTTAAAAGGGGCATAATCCGGACGAGAAAAAAAATACGCGTCAGCTAATTTTCCATGAGGAATCCATATACGAAATTTCAAAACCCTAGCATACACGGTTCTAAAGATATGCTATGCATCACTTTTAGCATACATTACAATGGGCACAAATTACCAAAATGACAAAGGGCCATAACTCACAAAGTATTTTTCGGAATTTCGTCAAAAGTTAATCAGTTCATCTACTCATCACCACCAATATATTCACCAACTTTCAAGGCTCTAGCTCCAATAGTTTTTGAGATATCTTGCTGACAAGATTTTATTAAAAAAATTTCAAAGGGCAATAACTCTTAAAAGGGGCATAATCCGGACGAGAAAAAAAATACGTGTCAGCTAATTTTCCATGAGGAATCCATATATGAAATTTCAAAACCCTAGCATACACAGTTCTTTAGTTATGCTATGCATCAAAAGCGTAACGGACGGACGAACGGACGAACGGACGAACAGACGAACGGACGAACGGACGAACGAACCAGAAGCAATATGCCCCACCAACTTTTTCAAAGTTGGGGGCATAACAACGGCAAACATGAGAGCTTTCATTTGCTCGAAATCACCAGTCATGCTCGGTAGCTCAGACGGTAGATTTTTGCATTATATGCGAGAGGCCCTGGGTTCGGGTCCCGGTCGAGCCACTTTTTTTCCTTCCTGTGGCACAAGTCGACTTGGCAATGAGGTATTATACTACTTGGGTGTATTTCTCCCTTGGTGTGTCAAAGTTTCCGACGAAAAGAGCTGTATAAAAACCTCCCTTTACATAATGTTGTATAATACTGGTGACAGGGCAACAATTTATTGTTTGGTGTAGGAAGATTCTTACAAGCAAAAGGGGGATTTAAAGGCATTGGTTGTTTTGTCAGGGAAAGTGTATGTGTGTGTGTGTATGTTTGATTGATTGATTTGATGTTTATCGCCCCCGTCAAGTCTATACAGGTCATTTTGGAGACGGTGCTCCTATTTTGTGGGACTTTTACCCGACATTGAGATGAAATGACATCTCAAGCCCTGTCGACCAATGTAACCAATATATAGGGTTTATAAGCATGGACTCGCTCCGCTTTGCCTGGGCAGGCTTAGATCCTCTAAATGGGTAACCAGTACTCGTGTGCGGTCGGATTCAGCTCTGCGTGGAAGCGTCATGCAGCCCATTTATTTCTTCAAGGCCCGATTGATGGGCGGGTGCTGACAGGTGTGTGGGTGGGTGGGCGGGGGAGGGAGGCTGACGTATATCACTTTTGTCTGTTGTTTAACAACTGATCCTGTGGCACATCAGGTCCATGTTCCTACGCTTATGCATGTCCTGCTACTTTTACGCATACAATGTTCACAATGTTCATATGCCGTCTTTATATTCAGTGTCATGAAATAGTATGGCGCCACGTGCATTTAAGAAATGACTTTTATTTTTCTGCTGTTCATGAAAGTATGAACAAACAGGGTCGCCTGCACAGTAAATGAACTTCGAAGGGGTTCATATAAACTTTGCTAGCGACCCGCTGTCGTTCATACCTTCATGAACATCGAAAAAAATATTTCTTATATTTACATTCTTTTTTCCTCATCACTGGGCGAAAAAAAAAAAGCTTATAAGGCAAACTGTTAAAGCTGAAAAAACATGTACACGCTGTTTTTCTATAAAGAGCGGAACAGCACTGTCGTCGTCAACGCCCAATGAGATCATAGAGAACCATGGTTTAGACTGGCGTCACTTGACGTCATTGAAAATCATGTGACTCGATGCGTTCATGGAAATATGAACAGCATTGTTTTCTATAGGTTTACATTAGGCTTTACACTTGAAATGTAAATAATTACTATTTTGGCGTGAACAACTGTAACGTTTGTCAACGATGTGCATTTGCTGGGCAAACACGGTAAAAGCAATAAAATCCAATTTAAAATACAATTCGAAGGCCCGTTTCGAAACTTTCATATGAAAGGACAATTTGTGTAAGATTCTCGATATCAAAATTATAAAATACAAAAAAGTTTTTTTTTTTTTTTTTTTTTTTTGATTGATTTGAGATTTAACGTCCTCGCAACACTATTAAGGTTTGATTTTGGAAATGTTGCTTCCAAGTTTCGACATTGAGATGAAATTACATCTCAAGCCCTGTCGCCCAATGAATAATATGCATGGACGGCCCGACTTGCACCTCTTTGCCATGGCAGGCTTAGACCTTCTAAGACTCTGGAGGTCGCGTGTGGTCGGCTTGTGCTGGTTGGGTGAGGCAAAGGTGACGTGTAGGGCGTCCAACTGATATCGGCCACAACCAGTCATATGCTTCTTCTCCCTGCCTTGAAATGCTCAATGAAAAATAAATTTGAGGCGTACACTGTAAAAAATTAATGGAAACATTACACCAAAACTGGTGGCAGCTGAGCTGCCACCAGTTTTGGTGTAAGTTATCGCCATTGCATTTCATTGGTATAGAAGCATCATACTCTAATACCCATTTCTTTGGGTACCTTTGATACACTTCTTATAGGGTATCAGTTACCATTTTTCAATGGTAATGTCAGAGCTTTCGTAAAATGCTGGTGTAAAAACCTGTTTTTCCATTAGATTATGCAGAAGTTCGTTATTAAACAGAAATTGTGTTTATACTGAAATGGAGTTTACCTCATTTTAATCTTATTTAGCAGGATTTTCATTATGCATGAAACAACCCTATGATCATTATTAATAATTATAAAATGTGTATGATATTTATGCCCTTTTGAGCTATATGACACGAACGAGGAACAAAATAACATAATGTCGTACATATTACGCATCTTATACTGCTAGTTACACCATTCAACAAGAAACGTTAACTTACATTACGATGAAACAAAACACCAGTATTGGTGCAGCAAAGCACCGATAAGCTGGAGAGATAACGCTTTCAGAGTGTAATTACTTTTTTACACTGAACATAACAAAATATTATCCATCATTTGAAGAAATATTACACCGATACTTAGTTACACTGAAAAAAGTGTAATGTTCACAGTTACACCGCTCTTCAAAAAATGTTACCGTGTAGTATGACTAAAATTACCCTATTTGGTAGCAAACCTTACACCATAAATAGTGTAATTAATTCAAACACCAATTGATACGAAATGTAACACTTGTTTTACAGAATCGATACACCAAACACCAAATTTGCAGCGCTACACCACATTTTGACTAAACTATACAGGTTATCAGTGTATTGTTACTCAAAGCTACATTTTCACCCAAAATGGTGTATGGTTCGAATTCACACGAGTTTTAGTGTGAACTTTACTCTGTCTTTAGGTATAATTAACACTATTTTTATACAGTGTACCACCTCCTTTGTAAGCTCGTGCATGTGAGTGATTGATTGATTTTGTTTGATTTGAGGTTTAACGTCCCCGTCAACACTGGAAAGGTCATTTTGGAGGCGTTGCTTCCAATTTTGTGGGAGTTTTACCCGACATTGAGATGACACAATATGTAGTGGGTATAGGGCCCCCCCCCCCCCCCAAAAAAAAAAAAAAATTTCTTCATACTCCAAGTACCCCCTACTAGAAAAACACACACCTCGAGAAATGCTAAAATAAAAAAAAATAGAAAATTAAAAAAATAACATAAAAAATAGCCATGGATGAGTATCCAAAGTCTGGTGTTTGCCGGGAGTGTAATGCTCGAACATACCTTGAATGTGGTAAGTGCTACTGCATTCTTAAGTATATTGGGGAAGATCACAACTGTCCTGATGATGACGATGTATTCTTCGAAGACGATTCCATCACACTATGTGATGAGTGTTGCACATCTCAGATGTGATTGGTTGTTCTGTTA
The DNA here is from genome assembly GCA_963580285.1 of Lucinisca nassula. NCBI lineage: Eukaryota > Metazoa > Mollusca > Bivalvia > Lucinida > Lucinidae > Lucinisca > Lucinisca nassula. Next base: position 131,866,268 of record OY757014.1, read on the forward strand.
AAAAAAAATTTTCACTAAAACTCAGTAATCTGTAATTCTTGTTCATAGAAACTACCTTTGATTTCTTCACCTTTTAAATCATTTATTTTATAAGTAACAGGATTTGTATTTAAAACTTCTTCAATTACAAATATTTCTCTTGTCCAACGAGTTGTATAACCCTTTTCAAATTTACCTTTCTTTTTTGCTATTCTTACTCTTTCCCCAACTTTGAATTTAGGTTTTTTAATTTTCTCATCATTTTCTGGATATAAATTTTTATACACTGTTAATTCATTTTCTACTTTACTTGCTTCAACAGGTGTCATTTTAATAGAAGAATGTACTGTATTATTATAATTTTCAACTAATTCATCTAATATATCATAATATTTAGTAGGTTCATTTGCAGTAAAATATTTATACATATGTTGTTTCATAGTGCCTATCCAACGTTCTACTACACTAGATTTTTCTTCATTTTCAGTTGAATATAATTCTATGTTATTATCTTTAAACAATTCTTTTACTTGTCGATTATAAAATTCAGAACCTTTATCTGACCAGATGAACATCGGTTTTCTTTCTTTAAATAATGTTTTAAACGCTTCACTTACTGTTACTCCTGTTTTATTCTTTAAAGGAATTAACCAACCATATTTACTAAAAACATCTATAACTGCTAATAAATATTTATAGTGTTTATTTTGTTTTGAATATTGTTGCATATCTGCCAAATCAACTGCCCATGTTTGGTCTATTGAATCAACATAAACACGTCTTTTAGGAAAAATTTTTATAACTCTATGGTGTAATTCATCTGCTAATTTATTTGTTATTTTGGATATAAATCTGTTTTTGTAAGATCCGCACTCAGAACATATACCTTTTAACATTTGTCTATTATTGGTTGTTGTTACTTGTTTCACTGAATCATTTTCAGTATGCTTTTTACAACGTAAACAATAAATTTTTGGATGCTCCATTTTTAATATAATTAAAATTTATTAAAAATATATACCGTAATTTAAAGTATAAGAATGAGCGAAGGAAAAGTTTATAGGTACTGTTCAATATTTAAACCACTTAATTTATTTAGAAAAGAAAAAACATGTTTTGATGGTTATAGAAGAAAATGTAAAGATTGTGAAAGACCAATGAAACATTTACACTATATTCTTAATAAGGAAAAAATAAAAAAGCTTATCAAGAATTTTTAATTAGAAATCCTAATTATGTAATTGAATATAAAATAAGAAAAATGAGATAGTTAAAATTGTTTCTTTAAAAATGGAGAGTAAAAAAATGCACAGTACATCAGGTAAAGGTGCTTCTAGTACCTTATCCGATGTTATCTTATTAAAAAATATAAACATAATACAACTATTAATATCTTTAAGTATAAGATAAAAATACTAGATCCACAAAAAGAAGTGTTCATGAATGCATTTAGTAATATGATTGATAACTCTATTAAAGACTTTCCGAATGGAAGAATTAAAATAGTTCCTATACATGAAATTATTTATACAAAACATAATAAATGGCCTGTAAGAACATATGATAATGTTAAAGAATTCTTTTTTAATAGAATGGAAAGATTATTAAACAGTGCTGAAGACCTGAATTTAGAAGATGTTATTTTTGAAGTATCTATTATTCCTAATAAAAAAGGTAAAGGAAAAGATGCTTTAAAAATATTAGATGAAATAAATAAAAGAAGTATAATTCAAATTAAAAATAATGATACAATTTGTTTAGCAAGAGCAATTGTAACAGCTATAATTGAAAGGTATGATTTAACAGATACACAGAAGAAAAATGTTAAAAAAGGTAGACCATTACAAAGAAGATTGGCTACAGATTTACATGAAAAATCAGAGGTAGACATAAAAGAAGAAGGTAACGATTTAGATGATTTAAAGATTTTTGAAAATTATCTTAATGTTAGAATAATTGTTTTTACATCGAATAATATTGAAAATATTTTATATAGCGGTAATGAAAAATTTGATAATCAATTATATTTATATTATCATGATGATTTTAATGTAATTACTTATGTAACAGGATTTTTAGCTAAACATAGATTTTGTAAAACATGTTTAATAGGATATAGTAATCAACACACGTGTAATGATGGTAAATTACAATCACACTTTAAACAATGGACATGCGAAAAATGTAATAAAACTTTTTCTATACAATATCAAAAACCCGAAAAACATATATGTAATGAAATCACTTGTTCTATATGTTATGAAAAATATATTAAAGGTACTGAACATTTATGTTATATGAAACCATTAAAGCCTAAAGATGTAAAAGATAAAAAAATATATTTATTTTGATTTTGAAGCTAATCAAGAAACAGGTATTCATATTATGAACTTTTGTATAGCTTATGATTTAGAATATATTTACTGTTTTAGAAAAAACTACATAAAAATATTTAAATGTGATTTTAATATTAATGATATAGACTTATCAAAATTGGATATAGATGATAGTTTTAGTACAATGGAAAAAATAGAATGTGAATCTGAAGATGTTGCTAATAATTTTTGTAAATATTTTATAAGAGATAATTTTAAAAACTATACATTTATTTCTCATTATGGAAAAGGTTACGACATGCAGCCTATTTTAGCATATATAGTAAAAAATAAAATAGATCATAATTTTATTTGTTCAGGATTAAAAATAACATCAATTAATGTTAAAGGAATAAATTTAAGATTTATAGATTCTATTAATTTTACGTTATGCGGAATAGCTGCTTTTCCCAAAACATTTGATTTTAATGGCAACAAAGGTTACTTTCCTCATTATTTTAATACAACAGACAATCAAAACTATAAAGGTGTTTATCCTACAAAAGAATATTATGGTTATAATACTATGACAATTAAAAATAAAGAATTATTTGATAAATGGTATAATAATGTTAAAGATAAAGAATTTAAATTCTATAAAGAAATATTTTATTATTGTTTATTAGATGTTTTAATTTTAACTAAAGGCTGTAATATATATAAAGATCTATTTTTAAAAATAACAAATAATTATATTGACCCTTTTCAATCTATAACTATTGCTCAGTGTTGTACTAGAATTTTTAAAACATTAATGCTAGAAGAAAACACATTGGGTATTCATAAAAGTTCTACTTTTCAAGATATTCATTCTAATAAAGCTATTCAATGGTTAGAATATTTAGCTAAGAAAGACCAAATAGTTATTCAACATGCAAAAAGAGGTAAAGAAAAAAGATTCAAAAAAATATAAATTTGATGGTTATTATTATGATGAAGAAAATAAAATTCATCATATATATGAATTCTTTGGTTGTTATTTTCATGGATGCACAAAATGTTATTCACCGAATGAAATTTGTAAAATGGGATCCAAGAAAACAATGAAAGAATTATACAATAATACAATGGATAGACTTCAAATTATAAAAGATACTTTCTCAGAAGAAAAAGTTAAAATTCATACAATTTGGGAATGTGAATTTGATAAAAATAAATATCTAGAGGTAGACATAGAATTAAAACCTATTAATAAAAGAGATGCATTTTACGGTGGTAGAACTGAAACTATACAATTATATAATAATCTTCCTAATTTAAAAGCAAGATATGTAGATTTTTGTTCATTATACCCGTGGGTTAATAAAAATTGTGAATATCCAATAGGTCATCCAGTTACTTATATTGATGTATCTGTAGGTCATTATAAAAAGAATAAATACTTTGGAATAATGAAATGTAAAATATTGCCCCCAAGAAAGTTATATCATCCTGTTTTACCCTATAAACAGCAAACATGCAATAATTCTCATAAATTAATATTTGGGCTATGTAAAACTTGTATGTCTAGATTAGAAATTAAATGTGATCATATAACAGAAAAGTTTGATTCATCACATGATAAGGTACATGCTATAAAACATTGTAAAGAATGTAAAAATATTAGAAATAAAAAATGTAAACATTCAGATGAAGAAAGAGCTATTATAGGAACTTGGTCAACTATTGAAATAAATAAAGCAATAGAAAAAGGATATAAACTATTAAAAATATACGAGTTAGAACATTTTGAAAATACATCCACAAAGGTATTTAAAAAATATGTTGATACATTTATGAAGTACAAGCAAGAAGCCTCGGGCTGCAAATGTAATCCTAAATATTGTAAACCTGGATGTAAAAATGATAATAATTGTGAAACAAAAATACAATATCTTATAGATAATGCATCATATGATTTAGATATTGATAAAGTAAAGCATAATGCTGGTTTAAGATTTATAGCTAAAATATGTTTGAACTCTTTATGGGGTCACTTTGGAATGAAAGATATTTTTACAAAAAAGGAATATTGTTATAATTCAGATCAATTAACAAATATGGTTTTTAATGAGAAATATGAAGATATAAATATTATGATATTAGATAATGATACAGTATTAACAGAATATCAGAATAAAAAAGAATATACTAAACCTAATCCAAGTGTAAATGTTTATATAGCTTTATTTACAACAGCTCATGCAAGACTTAAACTTTATGAACTATCAGATATCTTACAAGAAAGAGTATTGTATTTTGATACTGATTCATGTATTTATCATGATGATTCCTCAGAAGCATGTAAAAAGATAGAATCTATGTTTGGTAATAGACTAGGTGATTTAACAGATGAAATTGTTTCAAAACATAATGCTAATCATATAACACAATTTGCATCATCAGGGCCAAAAGATTATTCTATGAAATTAGATACAGGTAAAATAGTTAGTTGTTGTAAAGGATTTAGATTAAATGCAGAAGTAGAAGAAAAGATTACAATGGATAAAAAAGTAAAATTAATTACTGATGAAAATGAATCACATGAAACAATTACATATAATCAAATTACCACAAATAAGAAAGATAGAAATTTAAAAACTGTAGAACGAGTTAAAATGTATGATTATGATTTTGATAAAAGAATAATATATAAAGAAAATGAAAATGTAATTATAAGTTTTCCTTATGGCTATTAATAATTTACCAATAAAAATGAAAAGAAATACACATCTTTATGGAAATAAAAAAACTATTAGTCCTTATGCAGCTGAAGACCCTGATGCTAAAGTTGTATTAGGAAGAATATGGTTATCTTTTATCCAAAAGAAAATGTTAAAAGATACTGGTAAGTGTTATTTAACGGATGAACAACAATTAATAATGGATAAGTTTGAGGGTAGAAAATTATCAAAGTTTCCTGCAGGATGGGATGCTTTTATTAGACCAGATTTAGTTTGGGAATATGTTTATGAGGAACCAGCTCCTCAATGATTCATTATATTTTATTTAATTTCCATGCAACAAATCCAGTTAATACCATAGCACCAACAACAAATGCAATCTCTCTATTTTTCTGATCTTCTGATGGAGTATAAAAATCACTTAATGTAGGTTTCTGAGGTAGTGCCTGTAAATTTTTATGTGTAACATAATAATATTCTTTTCCTGCTTGGTCTACTTATTCAAAGGTTTTTTTCTGCATGACGTTCTTTTTGTTTTTGTTCATTAAGAAAATCCAATCTTTGTGTTCTTTCATTATTCCATTTTACTTGTGCTGCTTCTAATTGTTCCAATGCCTTATCATGTCTTTCTCTCTCTTTTTCTGCGTCTCTGCCAATATGTGAAAACAAATAATTACTACCAGAAAAAGAAAAAGGCATTTGCTACTGCTCCACCAAGCATCATCACCACTGCACTAGCCATTTTATAATATAATTATTTCACAATATTTTCTGGAATAATTCCTTGCTTAACTAACATATCTCTCGTCGCCATTGCGAGTAATATATCAATAGATAACATACAAATATCAGTCATATTAAAATCTACTTTTGGTGGTGGTCTTTTCAATAGTTTTCTTCCTAATTCTACATATCCAACCGTTAATAGTGTTTCCACTCCGGCATGATATAACATGTTTGCAATTTGTTTTTCATCAATTTGTGTTGCCATTTTTTATAAGAATTTTTTGATTAATTAAACTCAAATGGATCGTTTTCTTTTTGTCGTATCGTAGGTGCAATAGGTGCAACTTGTTTATTAGATGTTTTAATTTTAGCAATATATAATCCCAATCCAACAACTACAATTGATATACATAATGGTATGTAATTTTTGTATTGAACTTCTTTAACTTCATCCCTAACTTCATCATCATCTTTTGTTATAGATTTTAATTGTATGTTTTCTTTTTTCATTGCTTCCATTTCTTTTCTTTTTAATTCAGCTTTTAATCTTTTTGCTTCTGCACCTTTTTTACCAGCAAATACTCTTTTTGGGTTTTTCGTTTTTTCATTTATTTCACTCATCTTTTTTTAAGTCAATATTTTCACCTTTTTTATCAGTAAAATTAATATGTCTCGCTGTTGTTAACATTGCAGTAATAGGAGCAAGATACATTCCATATCTATAATATAATTCACAACATGTGCTAGTCAAAGCGTGATTGATAAAAGGGTATTCCTCTAAGTCTTGTATTAATTTAGGTGGATTAACAACATTTAAATACTTTTTCACACCCATAACATATAAATTAATAAAAGAATTACCTAATGTCTTAGTCATACTCGCTCCTAGTCTTGCTTCATATCTACAGTAGAGTTTGTTTATTTCTTCTGATGTCATTGTATCAATGTCTGACATCTGTAAGTCTTTACCAAGATATTGTTTACTTCCTCCGCCAGCAACAATGGCTGATAGTCTTTCACGTTTTTTGTCTTCATGGTCATCTCTTTGTTCTGGTAACTCAACATCTTGTAACAATTCTTCGGCGTTCATTTTATATAATTTATTTTTAATTTTAAAATATTTAAATATTATATATCCAACTATTGATAAAACTGCAGTGTTTGTTGTAATTGTTAGTATTTCCAATACCATTGCTTTTTTATTGCTTATTTTTAAGCATTACTTAAGCATTACTAAAGCATTACTAAAGCATTACTTAATCAACCACCCAATAATCAGTAGGTTGGTCGGTTTTCAAAATTAATTTACGATGTTTCTTTTTCTTTAATCCTTCCTTTATTCTTTGACGTTCTTCCAATGTAGGAATAACATCATTCTCTCTCAAACAATTTTCAAAACTATCTCTATCTTTTGTGTAGAACATACATAACCACTTTGTTTGTTCTCTTAAATCTTTCAAAACTGAATTGTATCTTTGCGATATAACCCATACCGTTTGTTTTGCATGTCTGCCTGAAAAAGCGAGTTCAGACAACATGTCTTTTTTCTTTGTTAATTCTTTTGTTGCACTACAATCATCAATGATGTATAATGTAGGGGAATTGGCATATTTTTTAAAAAACGACCGTAATAGTTCTTGAAGCTTTTCTGTTCCATCTGATGTTATAGGATTTACGATTATAATATTTTTTGTTTTTGGTTTTTTAACATCACCAATCCAACTTCTGTTTTTGTATGCCTTGTTCCATTGAATGGTCGGGCAAAGTATAACAATATGACTAAATACACCGGCATACTCTGATTCTAATAAATCTAGCATAAACTCTGTTTTTCCACAGCCAGTTTGACCACAAATAATTGCACAGTGTGGATATTTAGGTAATTCCATTTTTGTAGATTAATAATGAGCTTCTTTAAATCTTCCATCTTCGAAATTGATTTGGGCATCCTGTATTACAAACAGATAAACATTTATTGGTTCATTTCCTCCTGCTTCTTTCGTAATTTGTATTGTTATACCTTCTGAGGCATTTTCTATTCTTCTCCCAGAACCGTGAAGATTGTTATCATCCGTTGAACGTAAATCTAACCATAAAGCGTAATTAGTCGTTAGATATTTTTCTTGCGTTGTGGTAGTAAAATATAAATCTTTAATGACCATACTTGTTTCTCTATTTCTTTTTGAATTTAATGCAAAGAATTTATTTATTTCATCCCACTGTTGGTATGATTTCATTCCTTGACTGTATAATTGATTTGGGACTCCTTCTATAGTCATTTCCACTTTTGTAATTTCAGGATTGTAATAGTCTTCTGTGCTGGTCCTTTCAGGATCTTCGAATAACATAAGGATCCCTTTCATACTTCTTGCCGGCATATTTAAATTAATATTCCAATGAGTATCAGATTTATTCTTCGTTATTTTTCTGTGTCTAAGTATTCTATCGTATAAAATAACCATTTTGTCACTGACTTGCTGTCTTATTTGTCTTGCTAATTCAGTTTCAGAAACCATATCAAATTCCAAACAAATATTTTTGATTGTATAAGTTAGAGTTGCATCTGCTGAATTAATAACTTTCATGTAATCATTGAATGTAAGTTCATATTCTAATCTATCCCCGAGGCCTGCTTGATAAAACGGCGTATGGGTTTCCAATAATTCAAAATCAAGTGGGATGCAAAACCTGTTTCCATATGCTTTTGCTATTGCCTGATCTTCTTTATCTGCTGTTGCATTTTTTGCCCCCACTCTAAGTTTCAACATGTTTTCTTTGCCATGCCTTGGTATGCCATATTTATACGTTCTGTAGGAGTCTTCCATAAATCAATATAACAATGATAGATGTCACTATCATCAATGGACATAACTTCATTTCCACTTATTCTAATTGTTGTTTTCTTGATTATTGCTCTTCCTATATTTGGAAATATAGTTGCATTTGCATCTTTAGAGATTAGTTCAATTTCAAATGCTAATCTGACTGTTCCGGGAACAATAACATCATTACCACTTAGATTAGGAAATCTCACTAACAATTGTTGATTTTGGTCAATAGTTGATGGATTAGTTATCACTACACTTTGACGGATTCCTCTCACACCGCGTGGTTCTCTTATTTTTCTGTAAGGATTTAATTTATTTCCATAGGTCGACATTTTTTTAAGGAAAAATTTAATAATTAAAAATGGCTGAAGGATTTGATTTTGAGAATCCTACATTTGACAGAGATGATTATGATTATGACGATGATGATTATAAAGACACTTTTTTAGATGACCAAGAATTTCAAAGAACATTGAATAATCAATATAAAGCACTAGACGATCTGACAGGATCGGATAAAGAAGAACACCTAAAGGATTTGTTAAAAACGATGTTGAAACGATTTTATGAAAGAAATAATGAGTCTGTAAGAATGGATGTAGATGAAGATGGATGGATTCTTACAAATGATATATATGGCAGACCACTGCTTGGTATAGAGGATGAAGATGGAAAAATTAAACCCTTATCATATTATAAAAGTAGCAAACAAGATGCCGTCCTGCAGTTTTATTCACTTGATACAATCCTTAAAAAAATATAAAGTTAATTTTATCAGATATAATCTTGGCACAACCGATTATCAACCCCCTGCTACAAGAATAAAAGAAGGTAGAGCAGAATTAGCGAGTTTGATCAAAGCAAGAGACGAGATTACAACAGAAAACATTCCAATGCAAGATTTATCTTCAACCAAAGATGTGCAAAATGTAGTAGACACAGCAAATAAGGTTGTAACCACTGTTACATCTCTTTTTGATAATTTAGAGTTGCCAGAAGTCAAAAATGCACGCACACAAACAGATATGAAAAAAAGAGAAATGGATGGTATTTTAAAAGCAATGACAAGTGTTAAAGAAGAGGTTGCAAATGAATTGGTTAAATTGAATGAAACAAATAAAGACTTAGCAAAAGAAAAAGATAAATTAGAACAAGCGAAAGCAGACAAAGATGAATTTCCAATAGAGAGGATAAATGAGCGAATAAGAGGTTTGGAGTCTGAGAGAAGTGCAAGATTAGAAGTAATTAATGTTAATAGAGATAAATTACGAAGTCAAGTAAATAGAATAAAGGAAACAATCAACAAGATATTAAAAGAAGACACTTCATTAGGTGAGAGAATTAAAACATTATTTAGAGAACAAGGAATTACAATTGTTAGTGTTTTAACTGCTTTTGGGATGATTATTGGTGTTATTGTTGAGACTTTTATTCCTACTACTGGTGGTGGATCTATAACCCCTAAACCCCAATCAAAAGATGGTATAGAAAATTGGATAAAAAAACAATTAAGTAATCTTGATAAACTATTGGCCAATCTTGCAGGAAAAGCAGCAGCAGCACTACCGGGTATTATTGGTTCCATTGTGTCTTGGCTGTTGTCTACTACTGGAAAAGTGGTTAACTGGTTTGGCGAACATCTCTGGGCGTTGCTTGTCCTTGTTATTGGGTTATTGTTTGCTGCTGCAAGAGAGTATATTAGTAAATCCTGAGTGCAATAATACCTATTACTATACTTCCTACTATTAAGGCTGTTTTAGTTTCTTCGTGTTGTGTTGATTCTTTCTTTTCAACGGGTTCTGGTAGAGATTTCTTTGTTTTTGGTTCTGGCAGAGATTTCTTTGTTTGTGTACCATTTATGGTATTAGATGATGCTGTAGGAACATCAGGTTTAACATTTACATCACTATTGAAACCAAGCGAGCACTCCGATGTTGCAATTACAATTTTATTATTATATCCAGCGAAAGTACCAATTTGTAATATCATATCACTGGGAGACATGTAGAGACCATGTCCGTATGTATAATCAACTTTACTCGTAGCATATTTCAATACATTTTGATATTTTGTTATTTGGTCGTGCAAATCGATTGGACTGTTAATTGCTTCTTGAACATTTGCTAAGAATTGTTTTTGAGCATCAAATCTTGTGCCTATTTTCAGTATTTCTACACGTGTTTGATATTGTGCTCCTAATAGTGCCCATACAAATATTCTAATACTTTCGTTAATTCGTTCAATACCTGGTTTTGTGAAGCCTTCTGATTTGTCTAATATAAACATTGTCCATGCCTCACTTATATCTACGGTATGTTCTATTTTGTCATTTGCACTAAAGAATGGCCCATCACTTTGATGTTCATATCTGTATTTTCCACTTGGTTTAAAGTATTGTGTGTATCCTCCGAGACTATGACATTTAGAACTACTTTCCAATTTTTGGCGCCAATCTGTATTTGGTGAAACATTGAATTCATTGCATAAGTTTTGGTAAGTTGCTTTATCGTATGTGTTTTTGTAATAACAAAATTTCTCATCTGTTGGTAAAGGTGTTTTAAGTTCTTTTAAAATACGAGCAATACAATAATACACATGAAATGTATATACTGTTTTAGTTAGTCCTGAAGTGTTTTGCAAATGGTCTTGATTACTTACTCCGCATCCTGCAGTGGCACACCAAACAGCAAAATTCAATTGGCACTGCCACCAGTCAAATCATGAATGAAGCCATGTATTCCACGGTGCATTGTTGTGTAATGTTGGATTTTGATAGTTTTGAAATAAGTCGGGAAACGTTACTGGAAAATGGTCATTTTTGTTAACATAAATTGTTTGTTTTACAAGTTCAATATTCTTTTTAGAATATTTAGTATGAGGGTTATATGATGCATTGGGATTGTACTTGAATTCTTTTGGTATCATTTTTTATTAATTAAAAATGTATCATACAATTTCTGATATTAATAAGACAATACACTTGCAACAATATATAGATAACAAATGCGGTATTAAGAGAATTGGTTTGAAGAGTTTTACTTATACTATAGGTTGGCATAATTTGATTGATGAATCTATCCAAAAAGGAACAGATAGACCAATACGTTTAGCTTCAGGATTTTACAGTTTCCAACAAATAGCAGATATATTTCAAAGTAATAATATTGTATTATCTGTAAATGAAACAAATGGCATAGTGCATTTGACATCGACCGTTGATTTAAAAATAAGCAAAGGATTAAAAGAGATGTTAGGCCTCGGAAATAAAAGACGCTTAAACGCAAATCAAACATATGAGGGAGAAATACCGTTAAATTTTACACCTTATAAACAACTATATGTTCATCTTGAGCAGATAAATAGTGCTTACAATTTCTTTGATGGTACTCCTAGTAATATCCTTGGTGTTGTTTCTGTTGAGAATAAATCGTTTGGTGATAGTGTTCATACGCGTTTTAGTAATCCGGAATACAAACAATTGGCACATGGTGATATTTCAGAATTAAGTATAAGCGTTTGTGATAAGAATGGTCAGAAAATAAACAACAATGGTTTACCAATTAGTTGTGTGTTAGAAATTTTATTATTAAAAATGAGTATATTCGGTTTTAAAAAGTGTCCTGAAAAGTATACAACAGATAAGATTTTGACTTTACGTGTTAATGATTTGCATAGAAGATTTACAGATTTAAATAGTAGATTACAAAACGTTCATACGAATGAAGACATTACAATAAGTGCTGAATCAAAAGGTCCTTTAATTAGAGGTGAGGTGTTTTCATTTGGAAATGGAGGTAGAGAGCCAAAAGTTGGTTATGTTATGATGAGGCGTGGTCATATTACAGGTATTAGCCTGTCGAGTGAAAAGTCAAGTGGTGAAGTGCGAGTTGGTGTGTTGGTGGATGGGGTGGTTTTGAGAGGGTGTGAGATTACTTTGCATACAACACCAAGAAAACATGATAATTTTGATAAACCATTTTTAGTTGAAGCTGGAAGTGTTATTAATTTTATAAGTCTGGGGGCTAATGGAACTGTAGTTAATAGTGTTGCCTCGTTATAAATTGAATTCAAAAAATATTTATAAAAATGAAGCAACCTACGGCGCCGAATTTATATCCAGACTTGCCTGTTGAAGACGGACAAAATTATAGATTATAGAAGATATCAGAGATAGAAAAACAATTAATGAAAGAGAGGGATGTAAGAAGAGCATTATATAAAAAGTATAAACGTGGAATTAATATTACTGATAGTGTTGATACAGCATTAATTTCTGCTAGTGTTATTATGGCCGGTCTTGGATTAACTGTGCCAGTTATGTTACCATTAGAGATTGCTGCAGTTGTATGTGGCTGTGTAGGGGTTTGTGTAAAATTAGTCAGGCGTAAATTATCATCAAAGGCACAAAAACATGGCAACATTAAAGTTTTTGCAGACAGTAAAATAAACAGCATTAAAGATTTGATTTCTAAGGCTTTGACAGATGGGCAGATATCTGAAAATGAATTTAAATTGATTTTAGATGAATTAGAAAAATATAATAAACTGAAAGATGGCATACACTCAAAACAAACGGGATTAAGTGAGGCGGAAAGAAAAACACTTATTGAGGAAGGCAAGGCCCAGGCTTTAACCGAGATAAAAAAAAAATAGGAGATGCTTGATTTTATTCAATAAAGTTATATTAATCAATGATCCGCCACCTATTTATAACTCTCACATAAACTAAATATGCAGATTTCTTCATTTTATTTCCATTCTAATTCTTTGCCTGTTAAAAGCTACGCATTCACTGTCCTTTCAATGCTTTGATTAACTTTCAGACCTTTCATCGGGGCCACATCGAAATGAAATGGCATCTCGGGGCCCTGCCGCCCGGTGGGACTGGTGGGGTTTATAAGCATAGACAGGCCGACTCGCGCCGCATTGCCTGGGCAGGCTTAAATCTTCTTATGCGGTTTACTAGTACTTTGCTTTGGTCAAGACCAGGTTATACTAAACCAGTGTGTATAACCAGAATTAGTAACTTTACACCGCTTCTCTGTCCTCCTTGGGAATGTTTTTTCGAGGCATGTGTAAGAACAGGCCCCATATTTTTTTTTTCCAGCATTTGCAGGATTTCAGGCTTTTAAAGCTTGATTTTTTTTTCCTTCTTGATTTCAGGCTTCTAGATCTTGATTTTTCCTCCTATATTCTGTTTAAAACGACTATTTAACCCTTATAAAATTATTTAGCCACACCCATTTCTGATTATTCACCAGTCAAATTAATTGATATGATGTAAAACTGCATTACAAAAAGTGTGGGTTCTGATCGGATGGCTTCTTCAGAAGCCATCTGATCTGGATCTACACTGTTCGCAAAGGTAATGATTGTTGTATTCAGCAGGATAAGGGTGAAGGCTGCAAAATGGGGCCTTTAAGGTATGGAAAAGCTTGGTCGGTATGAGGCCTGGTAAGAATTCTTAATTTAACACCTAAAATGCCGGGTGTGATCATAACTATCATCTGCTTCTTCATCTGCTGGTTGCATTGGGGGGCACTTCTTTGAGACAGAGTGGACCCGGACCAGACAGTCCACGGAGCGATCTGGATCGGAGCCCACACTGTCTGATTGAATGCGGAAGCATTTCGGAGGGGTTAGCAAACTTTGCAGGCGAGTCGGCAGGTGACACAAAGGAAGGGCGTTTTCTAGATGGAGGCTTGCTTCTGCTCTATATATTAGTGCATATACAGGTATAGATTACCAGCTGTTATTAGCTCGGGGATTGTATATTGTAGCGTCTCATAGGCTTTTAGGGGTGTTTGGGCTTGTGGACAGGCATGACAGGCCCAGATTGGCGTGCTCCAGAGGGAGGGCTCCGGTCTGGCTCTGCTATGTTGGCCAAAAAACTCTTGGTGGTGTTGAAGGTTGTCATGAGGGAACCTTATTCATTCTATACAGTATGGGCTGTTTTCTGCTCAGCAAGTCCTTTTATTTCCGTTTTGGGTGCATGTGTTGTCGTTGCTCACTAGGGGCATCTCAGTGATGCACCTCTGATGGGCGCTGGAAGAGTGTGTTTTTTTTTTTCTGTGGGGAAGTGAGAGGATTTGCGCAGTTGGCTCTGGCTGTCCCAAACTCTGATATTTTAAACTACTACTAAAACCAAATCAATTTCTGTGCTCTGTAGACTTTATTTTTGCTATACAATCCAACATATGTTTGGCGAGCAGTTATATGTACATGTAAGGGATGATCAAAATGTGCCTGCTTAAGACAAGTTCTTGCTTGGTATAGGCGATTTAAATTGCTTGTTCCATTTTATATGGAATCGAAGGCATGCATAATCAAGAAAGGTTGCTTGCTTAACCCTTTTTGCACCAAATGGAATCTTCCTACTTATTTATACCAGGAGTCCGTTCCAAAAGTAAGGGGTATCAGACTGTGTTTTCTTAAAAATTTATGTGGAAAACGTCTTAGCTTCTTGCAGACAGTGTGGGCCCTGACCAGGCGCCACGTTTTGTGGCGTCCGATCTGGGCCTGCACTGTTTGCCAGGGTACTCATTTTGGGGTTTCTGGTACAAAATGGGTTGATTGAGGCGGCCACTGTGATATTCTTTAGAATGCAATTCTTTAACTTAAACCACTGCTACCTCAAATCAAATATTCTAGTCCCATGGAGTTTGGGATGGGGGGAGTCGGCTGTGGGGATAGCCCCTCTTGCCTTGGGCGTGAAACAAGAATGATAAGGTACATAATTTTATATACTTGTATATAGTGGATGGAAAACTGACCTTTTAGAATGGTGTTATGGGAAACATGTCGGCATGGGTTAACTGCCTGGGTGTGAGTCTTTATGAAACTACAAGCTTCATTACGGGGACATGCCTGTGCAGGCGCTCTGTAAGCTTAACCCCGAAAAAAAAAATAAGAAAAGTGTACAGTGAAAATTCTTGTTTCTTTTTGGGATATAGACTGTGGGTGCTCGTTAGAGCAGTCTCATTGAGGCTGTTCTGTCAGGTACCCACAGTCTGTGTTTTGGGGCAGGAATGGGAGGGACAAAGTTTACCCCTAGGAGCCCCAGTTTTGTTATAGGAGGGTGGGGTTCGTGGGGATCGAATTTGTATTGGGCGTGTTTTCGTGATGAGTTTAGTCGGACTTTATGCAGCTATGTTTTGTTGGATGTCACAACTCCTTTACAATAAGTAATAAGTGTGTGCAGATTTTGCCCACACATGATTAACGATTGGTTAGGTGAACTGCCTGGGTTTGACTCTTTATGAAAGTGCAAGCTACTTTGCGGGGGCATGACTATGCAGGCGTTTTTGCAAGTTAACAACGGAAAAACAAAAAAAAACACACACAAAAAAAAACCAAAATTGTAAGGTGAAAAATTGTGATATTTTCCTTGTCTCTGGATTATGGATAGTGGATGCTCGTTGGACCTGCCTTATCGAGACAGTTCTGTCGGGTACCCACGGTCTGTGTTTTTGGGCGGGAATGGGAGGAATAAGGTTTACCCCAACGAGCCCCAGTTTTTTAAAAAGGGGGTGGGGTTCGGGGGAAACAAAACTGTATGGGCTTGTTTCATGTGATGAGTTAGTCGGATTTTATGCGGTCATGTTTGTTACATGTAGTTGTCACAACCCCTGCACAATAAATAATGTGCTCAGTTTTTTTGCCCATACATGATTAATGATTGGTAAACTGCCGGGGTGCAAGTCTTTATGAAATTGCAGGCTGCATTGCGAGGACATGCCTATGCAGGCGTTTTGTAAGTTTAACCACCCTCAAGGTGAAGAATTGTGATATTTTTTATTCTGTTTGGGATATGGATTGTGGATGCTCGCTAGAGATGTCTCATCGAGGCGGTTCTGTCAGGGAACTGCAGTCTGTGTCTTTGGGCGGAAATGGGAGGGTTGGGGCTGGGAGTCAAAATGGTATGGGCGTGTCTTCGTGATGAGTTAGTCGGACTGCGTGCTGCCATGTTTTTACTTGTCACAACCCATTTGCAATAAGTGATGTACTCAATCTTTGCCCACATATGATTAATGATTGGCTGGATACAAGTGAAAATTTTTTTTTTTTTTTTTTGTAAAGGGCTGTAAAACTAAAACCTAAAAAAAAATAGAAAGTATACCAGCCCTTCTCTTGCTGAATATTCAGTTTAACCACACCCAATTTTGTCTTTGAATAAGTTGGATTTCTTGATATAATTTATTTCCTACGGATTCATGAATTGAATGTCAGGCAGTGATGCCCTGGACAAGTGGCTTCTTCGGAGGCCATCTGATCTGGTTCTACACTGTCCGCAAGGATAGGGGTTGTCGTGAACAGCAGGATTGGAGTTGGGAGGCTGTAAGTGTGGAATTATGTAGGCTTTGACAGGTGTGCTATTTCTTAGGAGATTGCTCACTGCCATACATTGATCATGTGAAAGACCACTTATAAATTAGTGCCTTATTGGGTCCACTCTTGGGTTTTTGTTTGGCCACAATATATTGTAGTTTTATTGTGTCATTTCTTTTTTTTTTTAGCAGAATGCACATATCATGTACAAAACTTATCTATAAAAGCAATAGATGGGGTGGTGGATATGTTGAGAGGTTAATATGGGTGCCTATTAATTTTTCCCACTCGAAAATCCGGTTTTACATCACCGTATTTGACCTTGAACTCTCGACCGTGAATTCTCAAATAAATAAAAAAAAAAATGTTAATACACAGCAAGGCCAGATAGGCCATCTTGACCCACTTTGGACTCAAAAGAATCTACCACCTCATTATATAGCAGTATTTCTCTTTGTCTGAATTTACATGGAAAATGCAGGGCTTTTTGTGGGCGGTGTTGGGCCCTGGTCGGGCGCCGCCTTTTGTGGCGTCTGTTCTGGGCCTACGCTGTTTGCCAATTGCCTGTTTAACCCTTATCTTGCTGAATATTCAGTTTAGTCACTCCCATCTCTGCCTTTGAACCAGTCAGATTGCTCAAGTGAGCTGTTGCTGCGGACACATAAACTGGATGTCAAGCAGTGTGGATCCTGATCGGAGAAGCCATCTGATCTGGATCTACTCTGTTTACAAAGATGGGGGTCGTTGTGAACGGCAAGATGGGGGTTAAGATACAGAACAGGTTAAGATTCAATAAATGAATAATAAACCCTAAATATGGTCAAATTAATGTATACATGTATGTTCTGTTTCTTGTTCTGTTTATGTATTGACCAAGTACGTTTTTTTTTTTTTATTTTTTGTAGTATCTCCCCTTTTGCTCATGTACTGTAGATTATATCTGACTCATTGAAAGAAAATGCTGAAGGTATCGATACAGGTATTTCCCCATAACGGACCAATCAGAGATAAGATATTTTTGGTATTTCGAGGTTAAATGACGTAAGGATTTAAAAATAAGTATCATTGTGTTGTACACTCGTTAGTGTGTATGTTTTTTTTTTTTTTTTTTTTTTTTTCTCTTTCCCTCCCCTTCTAGGAGGAGTGATGTTTTTGCCTCAGAACTCCTGGTTATCTTTTTGAAGGTGCATTATTGGGCTACCGGGTCTCAATTTATTTTATTTTATTTTTTTTTTCTGGTTTTTATCCTCAATGCATACCCCTTTGTCATGTGTACGCTTTTGGGGCCGGGTGCGGCTTAGGAACTTTGTGAGAGTGGTCGTTTCCATTCATGTTTACCATTCGCACTGAACATGTGTTCGGAATTTCTGTTCTAAAAATAAATCTGTCACTTTACACATGCATGGCGACGGTGTCGTCTCTGAGTGTCGCTAATTATGGCATGGTGTTCGGCGTCATGTTTTTTTTTTATATATATAATTCAGGCATGGCCTGGGCAAGCAAGGCCAAAGGTTATCGTCGCATGACGTCACTTATGGGATTCTATTTTGTCGCGGGCTGGGGATGGGTCTGGCTGGTGTTAGAAACCTAGTTGGGGAGTCCCTCTCGGGCTCGTTTGCCTGTCGTCGTGATTGTTCGCATTTTTGCATAAAATGCGTTCATTTGTTTTTGTTTTGGAGAAAAGTGCCGGCTGTGTGTGTTTTGGTTTTGGAGGCATTTTTTCCAAATAGCTCAATAATGCACCTTTAAGACTGTGATCAATATTAAGTCTTCTTAAGATAGAAACATATAAAAACACTCAGAGGCCTACACAAACACTTTATCATTTGGGTGGGGGGCGGTTATGAAGATAAATAATTACCCGGCCCATGTGACATTGATGCAAGGTGGTTACTGTGCTGATGTGGTCGGATATGGTAATACTTTGACTGAGCTTGACTCTCATGGGTCTGAATGGCTATTTTTAGGAAAACCTTGACAATGCTTGCCCAACTCCGACATTTATTGATGATTTTTGCTATAACTTCCCGTAAAGGTTAGGTACGATAAAATCTTGAGTATCCTAGACTCAAGGTCAAGGCTACTGTTGTTATTTTTATTTTTAAAACAACTCTGTCATTGCTCTTGCGCCTAAGGTTATTGATGGTTTTTGACATAGCGTCACATAAATGTTCGGTAGGATAATACATGTATCTCGAGCAATGATGTTTTTGTTTGATTTGAGGTTTGGCGTCCCCGTCAACACTGTAAAGGTCACTTTGGAGGCGTTGCTTCCGGTTTTGTGGGGCTTTTGCCCGGCATTGGGATGGGGTGGCATTTCAGGCCTTGGCACCCGGAAATAGGGTTTATAGGCATATATAGGCCGATTCGCATCGTTTTGCCATGGCAAGCTTAGATCCTCTAAGGGGCTTACCAGTACTCGTATGCGGGTCGGTTTCAGCTCTGCGTGGATGCATCGTGCGGCCCATATATTTCTTCAAGCCCATAGGCGCGGGGGGCCTTCCAGCAACGTGGACTGAGGGTCCTAGGCACAAGATCAAGATCACTGTGGCTATTTCTGGGTAAAAAAAAAAAAAAAAAAAAAAACCTTGACATATCGGTAGAACCTACATCATTTACTGATGGATTTTATGTTGGACCTCAGCTCAGGGTTATTATGGTCAAGAGCTAGGGGTCAGGGTCACAACGTCTTTTTTTTTTTTTTTTTTTTCCAGAAAATATCGGTCTTCTCCGTAGTGCCTACATTTACCCATAATTTTTAATTTATCTACAGACATAAGTTGGGTATGTTAATATCTCGAGTGCGACCTTTACCACACATTAAGTAGTCTTGTATCGTCTGCAATTCCTTGTGTTTGTTTGTTTTGGTTTCTTACCACAAATGTTGTTATTATTTTTCTTGTCTTGACAATTGATCATGTGATTTCTCCCTTTGACCTGATCACATAGAATGTTTTTGTATAGCGTCAAATTTGTCCATGTTTTATATAGTCTTTTTGTCAGCAGATCTGGTGGGGACATAAAGTGGATCATAAGGGAGGACAACTGTCACGGTGCTGGCAGTATAGTGTATGCGACTCATTATTGTATTACCTCTTATTTGTTGTTTAAAATGTATGGCCGATAAGATAACTTTTGTTTCAATTAACCTTCGAGGTGCCCAACTCGCTGAAAAAAGGAGTGATGTATTAAATTTTCTAAAGCGAAAAAAATTTTCGGTCTATTTTCTGCAGGACACACATTTTACTAAAAAGGATGAGAATTATGTAAGGTCCCAATGGGGTTTCGAATGTTACTTCTCGAGCTATAGCTCAGAATCACGTGGGGTAGCTATTTTGTTTAATAATAATTTTGAGTTTAAATTACATAATGTGGCTAGCGATCCAAATTGAAATAAACTTATTCTTGATGTATCAATAAATGAAAAACGTTTGACTTTAATAAACATTTATGGACCAAATAGAGATACTCCCGACTTTTACCAAAATATTAAAAACGATATTAATAGATATGGTAACAGTGTAATCTTAGCAGGTGACTTCAACCTAGTGATAAACTCTGTGAAGGATTCTCACAACTACAGAAATATTAACAATCCAAATGCAAGACAAGAAGTCTTAAATACTATTACCGAATGTGGACTAACTGATATCTGGAGGGAGCTTAATGCAGATAAATTACAGTATACATGGACTAAGCCTAACAGTAACAAAAGAGCTAGACTAGATTTTTTCCTTATTCAGGAAGATCTTTTTCCTGATGTGGAGGAAACAGATATTCTACCGGGTTATCGAACAGACCACTCAATAATTCTCCTCTCCCTAAAATTTAATAAGTTTCAAAGGGGGTGCTCCTATTGGAAATTTAATAATTCTTTACTGAAAGACATACAGTATGTGACAGAAATAAAAAACCTGATTGGGACAGTAAAACAACAATATGCTTCAATAGATCAAAACATAAACCTACCCATTAAAGAAATATTGAATGAAGAATTGTCATTAGACATTAATGATCACCTTTTTCTTGAGGTCTTATTAATGGAGATCCGAGGTAAAACCATATCCTATTCATCCTACTTGAAAAAACAGGAAAATAAGGAGGAAGAAAAATTATTAAGTGACGTTAAAACTTTAGAGGCTCAGACTACATTGAACCAAGATGAATTAACCGAATTAAAACGGAAACTGGAAGATATGAGGAAAAAGAAGATGGAGGGGGTTAAATTAAGAAGTAAAGCTAAATGGATAGATGAAGGCGAGAAAGTTACTAAATATTTCTGTAATATGGAAAATCGCAACTTCATTTCCAAATGTATGCCAAGTCTTATTACAGATTCTGGCGAGGTCATCTCAGACCAAGATGCCATTCTTCAAGAAACCATGACTTTTTATAAAAACCTCTATTCCGAAAGGCCAGTTAAGATTTTTAATCTTAAAGAGAAATTAAACCACAATGTTCCTGTTTTAAATAATGATATGCAAAAACGTTTGGAAGGAAAAATACAATATGATGAACTGCTATTTTCTCTAAAATGTTCTAAAAATAACAAGAGTCCAGGTTCAGATGGGTTCACGATGGAATTTTTTAAATTTTTCTGGAAGGATATTGGTATTTTTCTGTTAAGATCCATTAATTATAGCTTTGATGTTAAGGAACTTTCAGTTACTCAGAAAGAAGGAATTATCACTTGCATCCCTAAACAGAACAAAAATAGACAGTTGCTAAAAAATTGGAGACCTATTTCTTTGCTGAATTGTACATACAAACTAGCTTCTACATGTTTGGCCAATAGACTCAAAAAGGTGTTACCACATTTGATAAATGAGGACCAAACAGGATTCATGGCTGGGAGATATATTGGGGAAAATATCCGTCTGATATATGACTTATTTTTTTATACAGAGCAAGAAAACATACCTGGACTTTTGCTTTTAGTAGATTTCGAAAAGGCCTTTGATTCTGTGTCATGGACTTTTATTGATAGTGTCTTGGACTTTTTTAATTTCGGAAAAGACTTTAAACAGTGGATAAATATTCTATATAAAAACACAAAATCATGTGTCCAAATAAATGGCCATCAATCACAATGGTTTAATTTACAGCGAGGGTGCCGACAAGGCGATCCAATTTCTCCATACCTGTTCTTATTGTGTGTGGAAATTTTGGCCATAATGATAAGAAATAATAATCTGATTAAGGGCATAAAAGTAGGAAATAAAGAATTTGTAATATCTCAGTATGCAGATGACACATCGTTTGTTTTGGATGGCTCAAGACAGTCTCTTGAACAGGCTCTTGTTGTTTTAAAATTCTATGCGGAAATTTCCGGCCTTGGCGTTAATGTTGATAAGACGTCTGTTATATGGTTTGGATCAATGAAAAATTCAGAAACGATTCTTTGCGAAGAGCATAACTTACATTGGGAGAAAGGTAACTTTAAACTTTTAGGGATCAGCATGTCCACCAGATTAGCAGAAGTTGTCGGTATTAATTATGAGGCAAAACTAGAGGAAGTTGAGTCAGTTTTTAAAGCATGGACAAGAAGAATTTTAACACCAATTGGAAAAATTGCAGTAATAAAATCTATCGCGCTTCCTAAGCTGAATCACCTATTTTTGGGTCTCCCAAATCCATCATCTGATTTGATTAAAAGATTGCAAAATATGTGCTTTAACTTCTTGTGGCAGGGTGTACCAGACAGGATTAAGAGGACAGTTATAACTCAAGGCTATGAGAACGGTGGCTTGCGGATGATCGATATTGAGAAATTTATAGACGCCCTTAAAATAAGCTGGTTAAAAAGGAAATTTAGAGATGAGAAAAAATGTTTTAAAATACATGACATTCTATGCCCTTTTGTGGAGAAACTTTTTTTGTATGGCAGTGATTTCATTAAAAATAATATTGATGCTATTCAAAACCCATTTTGGAAAGATGTGTATAAAGCCTTATATAAGTTTACTATAGCATTCCAACCTGTAACATGGAATGACGTCCTTAGTACACCAATATGGTATAATAACAATATCAGGGTCGGAAGAAGGAGCTGTTTTTTTCGACAGTGGAGTGAATGTGGTGTACTTTTTATTGGTGATTTGTTAGATCGAAATGGAAATTTTTACTCATTAAGGGAATTTCAAGAGCGGTACAACATCAACACAAACTTCCTTACTTTTCAAGGAATCACTGCAGCTTGTTCGACGTATTTAGCAAGATTGCCTGTCCAACGCTTCCCAACAAACGGTCATCGACCAGTTATTTCTGCTTTACTTTATCCTATAATTCAAAACAACCGTGGATGTAGAATTGTATATGATAATTTAATCAATCATAATATCCCAGTAACAGTTCGAAAGTGGGAACAAATTGTTGACTTTGGAGGCGTACCGGATTGGCAAAAGTTATTCAAACTCTTATTTAAGGTAACTAAAGACTCAACTCTTTTATGGTTTCAAGAAAGGATTTTTCATAGAATTTTAGCTACGAATCGTCTGCTAACTAAAATGAAAATAAAGAATAACGAAAGATGTACCTTCTGTCAGAATGCATCTGAAACTGTATCACACATGTTCTGGACCTGATTACATGTCCAGACATTTTGGACAGAATTCAATGCCTTGTTAAGATCAAAAGGAATTAATTTACCTCATGATTGGAAGGAATCCGATATTTTGTTTGGCTCTACTTATTACGACTTAGTTATCAATCAATTAATACTTAAAGCAAAACTCTTTATTTACAGAAAGAGAATGGAGGAAAGTACTCCCGTTTTTAACCAGTTTGTACCAAATATCAGGAATCATTATCTGACGGAAAGGTATAATGCAGTTAAAAATAGCAAGTTAGAAAATTTTGAGAAATCTTGGACACTATATAAGGTGTTAATTATTAATAACAATAGTTAGTACTTTCTATAATATTTATGATGTGTCATCTGTAGTGCTACTCTGGTTATAGTTCCTGTAAATAGTACTGGTTTTGAACTGATTGTGAGAATATTTTTATACAACGGACAATATTCGCCTGCATCACGTGGACGGGCCCGTGAAATAAAGACCCCCCCCCCCTAAACCCCACTTTATATTGCGAAAACTGAGGTTTACGGGGGTAAACATTATTTTCTTTATTTCTGCTGCAGGGCATGGGTTGTGGGTACTCGTTGGGGCCGCCTCAATGAGGCGGTTCTAGCGGGCGCCCAGGACCTGTGCTTGGGGTGGGAATGGGAAAAATATCAAAAATTGTCGCCAAAAATGCCTTTTTTTTTTGAGGTTTGAAAAATGTACTATATCACACGGATGTGTTATCGTGATGTAGGTGGTTTTGTACTGTTATGGAGCTGGCCTTTTCACTACATCGCCGTACCGTTTAACACAACAAATATTATTGATCCTACTGTTAATAAATCTTCCCTCCAGATCTGTGGATAGAATGACGTTACTTGTTCGAAAAACGTATCCATTGGTATGCGACTTTTGACCTTATGCACATTTTTTTCATGTCTGCTGATTTTTTTTTGTTTGTTTTTTGTTTTTTCTTTGCTTCCCTGCCCTCACATTTATACTACTATGATGCCACTTAAGGCGGCATATTCTGGTGGAGTTGGGCCGGCGCGCGGCGGGACCTACAATAGAGCACGGGCGCCCTGTGGGGACTCTGGGTGGAGTGCGCGTATGCGCAGTCTGGTCGGGGACTTCGGTGTGCACTCCGCGGATGGCAAGGGGCCTGGTGCCCCAACGTGCTGCAGAAGAGGTCTCTGGTTGGACTGTGTGGATGCGTGGGGCTGGTCTGTTTTTTCGCCGGGCGTGCGTGTGGGTTGTGGGGAGTGCTGTGCCCCGGCTCAATTGCCTCAGAGTGTGAGTTTGCCCTTCTCAACGTTTTAAGATGTTGTACTGCAATAGTGCAACTAAGTGAGGTAGGGGAGCAAACTTGAAATATTCCACACCTGCATAGGACAGTGATGTTAATACATACCGAGGGCGTTGGCATTAAAAGCACATGCCGGGTCCGGGGGTGGGGCTGTTGGGCCCGCATACGCTTTGATTGGGGTCTCGTGCTGGCGTTCTTGTTTGTCTTTTGTTGTTTTGCCGGGTTTGTCTTTTAATATATTGCTATGGTTGGAGCTTGTGCCGCCGTGGGTAGATCATGAGTGTGGGGCTTTTAAATGCGGTATTGAGGAGCGCCCTTTTTACCATCAGGTTGGCCCCAATCTCGCTGTCGCTTGTTGGGCCAAGCTAATTTTGTGCCGTTTCGGACGGTTGTATGTACCCCTTTTTATTAACTAGCTATCCTGTACTGTTGGAGGTCATCGTATTAATACTGAGGTCGGAAATCAATAGTCAATGGTCAGGTAGTTCCGGGCTGTCCCGGCCGCAGGTCCGCGGTCAGCTGTGTGGGCCCTGGCTTTCTGGCTCGGGTCTATGAAGTGGACCTCGGACCTGTGGCTGGGCCGGTGCGAGGTTGCTTGACAGATGACATTATAATATTGCTTTTTCATCCGCTGCAATCCCTGTTATTTTGCTACGTTCAGGCCTCATATTTTTCAGGCATGTGCAGGATTTCAGGCTTTTAGAGCTTGATTTTTTCTTGATATCAGGCTTTTAGATTTTGATTTTTCTTCCTATATTCTGTTTAAAATGACTATTTAACCCTTGTCCGGCTGAAAAAAGTTATTTAGTCACACCCATTTCTGACTGTTCACCAGTCAAATTACTTGATATGATGTATTTGTTCAATTTACAAACTGCATTACAAACAGTGTAGATCCTGATCAGATGGCTTCTTCAGAAGCCATATGATCTGGATCTACACTGTTTGCAAAGGCAATGGTTGTCATGTTCTGCAGGATAGGGGTTAAGGCTGTAAAATCGGGCCTTTCAGGCTTGAAAATGCTTGGTCAGTATGAGGCCTGTACGTTTTGACATCGATATGAAATAGTGAAAGTATGGTCTAAGGATACTGATATGGGCCCTGACGGTGGGGTGACGTCCACTTATATTTGACTTTCTTATTTTACTTATATATGTTTGCTGGACGTGTCTTGCGGTGGTAGGGGTGCTCCAGTTACGGCGGGGTGTAAGGATGGCTAGGGACGCTGGCGGGTGACCTGACTCCAAGCGTCTGTAGTCTGGGTACGAGGTCGATTGGAGAGTATTGAGCTTCCCCTGAGGGACCCGACGTGTGCTGTTTATTATAAGATAATATTGGATAAATGGTGTTATTGTTTTTCCATTTTAATGGTAAACTATCAAAAATATTCCAAAGACGCCACTTTGGCTCTGGGCTGTAGCCAGAGAGTCAACGCGGCGTCTGTGCCGGTTGTCGGAGGTTCGGATCCTGGGTTCGGGTGGCACGGGAACGTCGAGTTTGAGAATTGGTTTTGATGTCTACTGTCTCCGGGCCTCAGGATGGTGGCGTCCGTCAGCCGAATTTTAGGGAAGATGATTTAACATCACATCTTTTTCAATTCACCTCTGTGACTGCCAATGCTCTGGATATGCCATGTAATATATGTTATAAATGTCTTTATGTCTCTGTGTGAATGAAAAAAATAAAAAAACAATAAATTAAAAAAAAACAAAAAAACTTTCAGACCTTTCTGTACTTTGATTACGGCTTTCAGACGTTTCTGTACTTTGATTACGACTTTCAGACCTTTATGTACACATTCCTTACTAAATACGACTTGAACAAACAAACACTCATAGTCCTTAACATAATCAATAAAGATCTATTTTCATTTTCAATTTTGAGAATACCCTTAAACCACACGATCAACACCTTAGTTGCAGTAAATACATGCTTAACGACAGAAAAAATAAACAGTCAACACCTCCTTAGTTACAGTAAATACCTGCTTGACAACGAAAAAATCGAATTCACCATTTACAGTACGGAGGACACAGTTATTTCAACTATGTCTTTCGATCAGTGTGGAAGAAAATTTATTAAGTTAACTAATGAAAAAGAAAAGATAGAAGAAAAAATAACTAAGTGTGAGAGAAAAATTGTTCAATTTAATAACGACATTGTAGAAAGGAAAACAACTTTGGATTTATTAGAGTCCAGAATAAAAAGTGCAAAAGATGATTTTGGAGATAAAGCAAAAAGAAAAGTATGGTTTAGATTAAGCAAACAAAAAATAAGCGAAAAATGTAAAATAAAAACACTTCTCAAAAAACTATCGATTGAAAATGAAGAGAAAACAGCCTTAGAAATAAAAAGAGCTGACATAATAAGAAGATGGAACATTGTGCAACAAGAAGTATTGTCATTTGAAAACGGGGATGGTCAGGATAATTCAATCATCATAAAACAAGAAAGACAATAAGTAAGTTTTATTTTATCATTTCTCGAGGTGTGTGTTTTTCTAGTAGGGGGTACTTGGAGTATGAAGAAATTTTTTTTTTTTTTTTTTTTTTTTTTTGGGGGGGGGGGGGCCTATACCCACTACATATTGTGTGAGATGAAATGACATCTCAAGCCCTGTCGCCCAATGAAACCAATAGGGTTTATAAGCATGGACTCCATTCAATAAAGCAGAAGAAGTGACTCGTGCGCACTGCTTTGCCTGGGCAGGCTTAGATCCTCTAAGCAGTTTACCAGTACTCGTGTGTGGGTCGGATTCAGCTCTGCGTGGAAGCATCATGCAGCCCATATATTTCTTCAAGCCCCGATGGGCGGGGGCTGTGTGAGTGATTGAGTGTGTTCGAGGTGAGTGATTGAGTGTGTTTGTGAGGTGCGTGAGTGATGAGTGAGCGCTTTATGTCTCACCAACTGTAAGGTATTCGCAGATAAGGACCTCACTCATAAAAAAGACGGTAAAATCCAAGATCGAATGTACAGTGATTTTATATCCCTTTTTTTTCTACTCCGACTGGAGCTACGGTTTTCTCCGTGATTGTCTGCACTATGTTTGATCTAGTCCTTAATGACTATATCAACTACATACATGTATAATAATGACATCCGAAAACAAGTTAAGTGTGTGTTGGTTTCTGTGGGAGTCTTCCCTGTTCTTCACCATAGCGCAGACTATATTTATTTTCTTAATTATCGACTCTACCAGATTGTTTTGAATATTATGCAATGAGAAGTTTTCAATCATGGACAGACTCCATAAAACCGATTCCGCCCCGCCCCTAGGGGCTTGAAGAAACAGATTTGGCTGCATGGTGCTTCCATGCAGAGCTGAAACTGACCTCGCTGGCACGAGTACTGGTAACCAGCTTAAAAGGACTAAGCCTGCCCAAGCAAACTGGTATGAGTCAGACCGTCCAGTGCATGTATGCTTTTTGGTTTCAATGGGCGACAGGGCTTGAGACGTCATTTCATCTCAGTGTCGGGTAAAAGTCCCACAAAATTGGAAGCAACGTCTCCAAAATGACCTACATAGTGTTGACGTGACTTAAGTAACGATTGTAATCCTGGGCCCAGGTCGGTACCTCAAAGCTTAGGTAAATGGTCTGAAAATGGTATTTCTTTCATATCTGGGCCCAGGATTACAATCGTTACTTAAGTTAAGGTCGACTTAACGATTAAAGGAGGAATTCTTATCTTAGTAAAGTATTTCCTTAAAAAGTGCATTCGAAAGCCACCTATTTCATTTACTTAGCTAAGTATTTAACTTCGGATAAAGTCGTAATTTTGACGGAAATTTTCACGACGATTTGCACGTAAGTTTCAATTACACATTGATGTAGGCGGCCCACAACTTTCCCGCGATCTGTCAAAAATCACTTCTTCTGTTTGATTGAATGGAGACAATAGAAAATATGATGGTTTAGTTTCCATTTCACTACATAAACCATGAAAAATGTTTTATACACTATAAAACGTTTCATTGAAGGATCACACTCGATCACGATTTGTGCGGACAAACATTGGTCACAATTTAGCACCACGCCATATTCAAAACGCTGTTTCTCCGGGGTCCCTTTAGAAACAAGAAATCATACAATATTTGAATATACAAACCAAAAGGCTTATATGCAGTGGACGGTCTGACTCACATCGCTTTGCCTGGGTAGGCTTAGTCCTTTTAAGCTGTTTACCAGTGCTCGTGCCAGTGTGGTCGGTTTCAGCTCTGCATGGAAGCACCATGGAAGACAAATCTGAAGCCCCGAGGGGTGGGGGCGGAATCGGTTTTATAGAGTCTGTCCATGATTCAACCCTTCTCATGCCGTTAGGCGTATTGCATAATATTCAATATAATATGGTACAGTAATAAATATATTCTGCACTATGGTGAAGAACAGGGAAGACTCCCGCAAAAACCACCCCAAACTTAACCCCGGCTACAATATTGTTTTCGGATGTCATTATTATACATGTATGTAGTTGATATAGTCATTAACGACTAGATCAAACATCGTGCAGACAAACACGGAGAAAAACCGTAGCTCCAGTCGGAGTAAAACAAAGGGGAAAAAAATGGGATATAAAATCTCTGTACATTCCATCTCGGATTGCCCCGTCTTTTATTTATGAATGAGGTCCTTATCTGCGTATAACCTTACAGTTGATGAGGCATAAAGCGCTCATTCACTCACCTCACAAACACACTCAATCACTCATATGCACAAGCTTACAAGGGAGGTGGACGGCCCCCGCCCAACGGGGCTTGAAGAAATAGAGGGGCTGCTTGATGCTTCCACGCAGAGCTGAAATCGACCCGCACACGGGTAGTTGTAATCCGTTTAGAGGATCTAAGCCTGCCCAGGCAAAGCGGTGCGAGAATATAAACCCTATTGGTTTCATTGGGCGGCAGGGCTTGAGATGTCATTTCATCTCGATGTCGGGTAAAAGTCCCTCAAAATTGGAAGCAACGTCTCCAAAATGACCTTTACAGTGTTGACGGGGACGTTAAACCTCAAATCATACAAAACAAACAAGGGAGGTGGTACGCCTCAAACTTATTTTTATTTAGCATTTCAAGGCAAGGAGAGAAAGCATATGATTGGTTGTGGCCAATATCAGTTGGACACCCCAGTAACGCAAGATGCTCGTCACCTTGCCTCACACAACCAGCACAAGCCAACCACACGCGACCTCCAGTAAACTTCTTAGAAGGCTTAAGCCTGCCCAGGCAAAGTGCTGCAAGTCGGGCCGTCCATGCATATACGAGTTTGATTGGGCGACAGGGCTTGAGATGTAATTTCATCTCAATGTCGGGTAAAGGTCCGACAAAATTGAAAGCAACACTTCCAAAATCAAACCTAAATAGTGTTGCGAGGACGAATCTCAAATCAACCCCAAAAAAATCTTCTTTGTATTTAATAAATTTTGATATCGCGAATCTCACACAAATGGTTCTTTAATATGAAAGTTACGAAACGGGCCTTCGAATTGGATTTTAAATTGAATTTTATTGCCTTTACTATGACCATTTGCCCAGCAAATGTACATCGCTGACATACGTTACAGTTGTTCACGCAAAAATAGTAATTATTTTCATTTCAAGTGTAAAGACTAATGTAAAGCTATATAAAACAATGCTGTTCATACTTCCATGAACGCATCGAGTCATATGATTTTCCATGACGTCAAGTGACGCCAGTCTAAACCATGGTTCTCCATGATCTCATTGGGCGTTCCGCTCTTTATAGAAAACTGCGTGTAAATGTTTTTCAGCTTTAACAGTTTGCCTTATAAGTGAGGAAAAAAGAATGTAAATATAAGAAATATTTTTTCGGTGTTCATGAAGGTATGAACGACAGCGGGTCGCTAGCAAAGTTTATATGAACCCCTTCGGAGTTAATTTACTTTGCAGGCGACCCTGTTCGTTCATACTTTTCATACAGCAGAAAAATAAAAGTCATTTCTTAAATGCACGTGGCGTCATACTATTTCATGACACTTAATATAAAGACGGCATATGATGGTTGTGAACATTGTATGCGTAAAAGTAGCAGGACATGCATAAGCGTAGGAACATGGACCCGCTGTACCACAGGATCAGTTTTTAAATAACAGACAAAAGTGATATGCGCTAGCCTTCCTCCCCACCCCCCTCCCCACAAACCTGTCGGCCCCGCCCATCCATTGGGGCTTGAAGAAATATATTGTCTGCATGACGCTTCCACGCAGAGCTGAATCCGACCGCACACGAGTACTGGTCACCCACTTAAAGGATCTAAGCCTGCCCAAAGGGACTTGAATCTTTTTTTTTTTTTTTTTCTTTTTTTTTTTTTCATGATTGAAGCCCCTATGGCATGCCCAGGAAAAGCGGCGCGAGTCGGACCGTCCATGCTTATAAACCCTATTGGTTTCATTGGGCGACAGGCTTGAGAAGTCATTTCATCTCAATGTCGGGTAAAAGTCCAACAAAATAGGAGCAACGTCTCCAAAATGACTTGTATACTATATAGTTGACGGGGACGTCAACTATAAAACATAAAATATTTACATTTCCAGTGTAAAGTCTAATGTAAACCTATAGAAAACAATTCAGTGACGTTTAGTGACGTCATTCTAAACCATTGTTCTCTACGGGCGTTGATGACGTCAAAGCTGCTCCGCTCTTTGTAGAAATACAGCTTGTAAATGTTTTTCAGCTTTAAAAGTTTGCCCTACAAGCATTATTTCGCCCATTGATGAGGGGCAAATAGTGTAAATATAAAAAACAAACTAAATTTTTCTGCTTTTCATGAAAGTATGAACGACAGTGGGTCGCGAGCAAAGTTTACATGAACCCCTTCGGGGTTCATTTACTTTGCACGCGACCCACTGCGTTCATACTTCCATGAACTGCAGAAAAATAAATTTCATTTCTAAAATATTTACATTTCCATTGTAAAGTCTAATGTAAACCTATAGAAAACAATAGCGTTCATACTTCCATGAACGCATCGAATCACATGATATTCAGTGACGTTAAATGACGTCATTCTAAACCATTGTTCTCTACAGGCGTTGATGACGTCAACGCTGCTCCGCTGTTTGTAGAAAAACAGCGTGTAAATGTTTTTTCAGCTTTGAAAGTTTGCCCTACAAGCTTGTTTTCGCCCAGTGATGAGGGGCAAATAATGTAAATAAAAAAAAAACTTAATTTTTCTGCTTTTCATGAAATTATGAACGACAGTGGGTCGCTAGAAAAGTTTACATGAACCCCTTTGGGGTTCATTTTACTTTGCACGCGACCCACTGCGTTCATACTTCCATGAACTGCAGAAAAATAAATTTCATTTCTTAAATCAATCAAACATACACCTACCCTGACAAAAACAACCAAGTCGTTTAAGACCCCCTTTCGCTTGTAAGAACCTGTCTTCAGCAAACAATAAATTGTTGCCCTGTTACCAGTATTATACAGTATTATGTAAAGGGAAATTTTTATACAGCTCTATCGGTCGAAAACTGTGACACACCAAGGGAGAAATACATCCCAGTTGTTTTATACCTCATCGCCAAGTCGACTTGCGCTACAAGGAGGAAAAAAAGTGGCTCGACCGGGACCTGAACCCAGGGCCTCTTGTATATGATGCAAACACTTTACCGTCTGAGCTACCGAGCATGACTGGTGATTTCGAGCAAATAAAAGCTCTCGTGTTTGCCGTTGTTGATATATACATTCATGTGTCCAGGTCAAATCTTAAAAGTTAAGGTACCTACCTGGGTTACCTTAAATATTTAAGTATTTTCTTTGGTTAAGTATCGACTTAAACGAAAGAAATTCTTTGTAGTTCACTTTATACGATAGTTAAGTAAATACTTAGTTTAAGTAGGTACTTAAAATTTAAGTACGCATTGTAATCCTGGGCCCTGGTCAATAACTTTGTTATTCGTGGATGAATTTGAAATGACTGGGCAGAAATGTTAACCATTATGAGAAGATGGATCGTGCGCAAGACCCAAGTCGGTACCTTCAAGGTCAAGGTCATTTTTAAAAGGTCACATGTGAATGAAGGTGTCTTTTTCTTGTGCCAATACCTGCATTATTCCTTGATGGATTTAGAAATTACTTGGCAGAAATGTTAACCACCATGACACAATTTGTGGGACGAAAGACCCAGATCGGTACCGCAAAGGTGAAGGTCATACTTAGCGGTCAAACGTCAAAAAGGGTCTTTCTTTCGTGTCCAGTCAAAAATAAAATATTCCTAGATGAATTTAAAAGATACTTTGAAGAAATGTTAACCATCATGAGACAATGTGTCATGCGCATGACCCAGGCCAGTACCTTCAAGGTCAAAGTCTTACTTATAAGTAAAAAGTCCTTCTTTCATGTCTGGTCAATAACTTTGTTATTCCTGGATAGATTTTGAAATTACTTGGCAGAAAAGTTAGCCATTATAAGTCGATGTGTCGTGCCCAATCAGACCAGTGCCTCAAATGTCAAGGTTATCCTTTGAGGTCAAAGACCAAAATTGTCTTTTTACGTGTCTGGTTATTAACTTTATTATTCCAGGATGGATTTTGAAATTACCTGCCAGAAATGTAAACCATCAAACACCCAAGACCCAAGTGAGAACCTCTAAGGCCAAGGTCATATTAAGAGGTCAAAGGTCAAAAAGGGGTATTTTTGTGTCTGGTCAATAACTTTGTTATTCCTAGATGGATTTTGAAATTACAATCTGTCACGCGCAAGACAGGTTAGTACCTCCAAGGTCAAGGTCATCCTTACAGCTTGCCACGGGCGTATAATCCCCGCTAGCAGATCTCTTATTAAGGTTTGACTATAGCACCTGTTTGCAACAACCAAAGAAAAACATTACGATAACACACCCGTGCGACATAGTTCATTGTTTCACATCTCCAGAATGGCTACTTTTCAGATGAAAATCCCTGATTATTTTCTAATTTATACTGCAAACATAGGTTGTGGGTGCTCGTTAGAACCTATGTCTTGGAGCACAAATAAGAAAAAAAAATGTATTCCCCGTAAACCCCAGTATTCTCTATATAAAATGGGGTTTAGGGGGTGATTATTTTACGGACTTGTAAAAGTGATGTGATGCAGTGTAAATGTCTTACCTCAACGAGACGTGTATGACAAGAAAAGACTGTACTGATCAACTTTAATCGTATATATACTTATTTATTAATTTATATTATTTCGTTATTTTATTATTATTATTATTATTTTTTTCTTAATCGTGTGTGTAAAAGAGTTCATTTCACACGTGTCCGATGAATCATTTCCTGTTCATGCGGCCCATATGGTAAAATATTACAGTCGAACTTCAATGGCTCGAACACCTTTGGGACCTCGAAAATCTGTTCGAGACAGGGGTAGTTCGGGCCACTGAGGTTACTCTCAGGAGGCATAACGTGATACTTTTAGACACCTTTTCGGTGTTCTATAATGAAAATGTATGCTGTGTGTACTCATTAGAATCGCCTCATCGAGGCGATTCTAATGAGTACACACAGCATACATTTGCAAGATAAAAGACTAAAATCTCCTTAATTATCTCCCACAATTGCTTATGTAGAGGATTTCGCTAGGGGCTCGAGAATGGGTTCGACACATCTATGGTAAACGAGCTTTTTTTTTTTTTTTTTTTTTTTTTGGTTTGGGTTTTACGGCCCTTTCAAGATTATTTCACTCATATCGAGCCGATCGTTCATCAGAGGTGGGCGAAAACCGGAGTACCCGGAGAAAAACCACCTGACCTTCCGTTGCAGAACTTGGCGTCTCACACGTGGCCCGAGCGAGGCTCGAACCTACGGCGGTGAGAGACCTAATGACTAAGAGTCAGCGCTCTTATCCACTAGGCCACGGAGGCCCGTGGTAAACGAGCTATCGGTGTTCGAGCCATCGAAGTTCTACTGTATTAAGAATACATACAGTAAAATACCTATAATAAGACCACCTTTGGGATTTAAAGACGTCTTTTGAACAGTCTCAAAGGTGGTCTCTTACAAAAGGATACCGGAAGTAGAAAAAAAAAGAAAGAACAACTGAAACGTTGTAAATACCATCTTTTAAGAATAATGAGTCTTAATTTTAGTTTATCTAAATAGCAGAATTTCACTAGATTTGAAGTTAGGGACATACAATCACGCGTTTACGCATAATAAGCTATGCACGTCATGTTATCATTCTATTTGCAGGCTGGTTCCGTGTTCTTGAAGAAGAAACAGTACCGTTAAAGACGATCTCCACTTTGGCTAGAGTTATGCCCGTTTCTTTTCTCTCCGCAAAGAAGGTACCAGGATTTTCCTTGCTTGATCCTACCAATGCTAAAGACATTATGTATGAAAAACTCCAGTACCCAGCGGGACTATATCATGTCCATAACATGTACGAAGATTACGTCAAATACAAAGATAACAAGCACGTGACCAAGCGGAAATTACTGCGCTGTCTCGTCTGCGTCTCGGAAGAAGGACTCGAAGTTCTTTTCCCTTTCGATGTTGAAGGGGAATTTTATATAGTTGAAGCGAAGATGGCAACGTCTAAAAGTATCACCAATGAAAGGCATGCATTTGCGTATACATTGAAACAGCTTGTAACAATGGGTGCGTTCACAAGACCTTTGGTGCTGCAGGTCATCATTGGTGAGCCACCAAGCAAACCGTGTGGATTCACAGGAATTGTGAAAGTGTGTGATATACTTCAGGATAGAACAATCGTCGCTGCTTCTCTAGATGGTTCCAGAAAATTTATGGAACTGCCGGTTTTGCCCTATCCTCAGTTCATACGAGCTTTAAATGGAAAAGACTTGTTGGAAACTGGGTCATTGCGACCTGAGCTAATGTTTGTCAGCGGTGGGGCTGCTGACAAATACGCACGTGAGATCAAAGTACGCCACAAAGTGCCATTACAGGATAAAGACAAAGAGATGAGTGCACAACAAATGAAGAAAGAAACACACAGTCTTCCTGTGCAGTGCCAATCTCCTAGAAGAGCATCAGAAAAACAAAAACCTTCAAAGTCCAAGTCTTTAGATTTTACATCAAAGGAAAAACACATGTATATACAACCATTTGATGGACGTTTACCTGCGAAAAAACCTGCTCAAAAGAAAGACAGACAAGTGGCAGGTGACACAGTAGAGAACCACATAATTATAAATCCTTTCGATGGACAATTGTCAAAACCAGCAGTGAATAAACACAATTCTACACAACTTTAAGACACTAGCTCAAAACCGAAACCTTGAACCTGTAAAGATATTTTGTGTGTTTGCATTAGTCTTGCCTCGTCGCAACGATTCTAATGAGTACCCACAACATACACTTCAAGATAATAACATCACGAAAACACGCTTATATGATTTTGACTCTCTTGAATCCCACTTTTATGAAGTAAAACTTTGGTTTACAGGGGTAAACTTAATTTTTCTTTTTTTCGGAGATAAACTTTACAATGCATTTGTGTAGGCGTAATTTCGTAATGTTGATTAAAAATGTTTCAAAATTTTCCTAAATATATTCATCTATTTATTTGTTTGGCCTTGAGGCTTAGATTGTTGGTTCTAATTGCAACAGCCTCTTGAGTTAGCTCTGGTAGCGCCCTAGATCGGCCTTCGTTTTTCTCCTTAAACTGTCATACTTAAATCTTAACGCATGCAGTCTTTTTTGTAAGCTTTACTTGGTATTCTTGTTTAGTAATTGGACTTGTACAGTCATACAAATGCTACAATGCGTCATATGTCCGAAAATAATTGACAAAATTATTGGAACAACTAGGTCAGAGCAAGTAATGCAGTCATTGATCAGGATGGAGTGGTCTGATCAGGGTCTGCATAATAAGACTCTTACATGAGTATGAGAGGCGGATGGAAAAATCCGTCCCTCAGGAACACTGTCCGGCATCACTCGGCAAGCCTCGTGATGCCGGACAGTGTTCCTGAGGGACGGGTTTTTCTATCCACCACTCACACCCATGTATGTGATTCTTTTTCTTGCCTACCTTCCATTTCTGAGCGTGGGTTTTAATACTGCAGACACTTCGGTGGGCGACGTCCGCCATATTGTGATGTTTAGTGACGTCACGCAGCGTGCTGTGACATCAACCTTATCGACGGCGCATATGAGGTCGCATTCAACCAGTACATTTATCAAACATGTGACAAAATTCGATTTTGGGTAAGAACACGAGGGTTAGAACAATATCTATCCCAAGCTAAAACTATTTCCTTGTCTGATGTGCAAGAATATAAGAATCTGATATGGGGTTCTGTTGTAGATGAGCGTTTCCAACCCGAGGGATGACCGTGCTGAGCGGAACCGAGGCTACGCCGAGGTTCCGCTCAGCACGGTCATCCCGAGGGTTGGAAACGCCCATCTACAACAGAACCCCATATTGGATTCTTTTTCTTGCACAACACCTCCGGTTAGTTTTGACAGCACGCACATCTATATTGTTTACAAAATAAAAGTAGTGCGGAAGTAGTTCCGGCAGTTGAATAGAATTGAAGCGCATTTATGTTAGTTGCCTGGGTCGGAACACCAGGGTCAGAACATAAATTTCTATCCCAGGGTAAAATCACGGATTTCCTTGTCTAGTGTGCAAGAATAACTGTTTTCAAATAGTATGAATTATTTGTAGCAAACATTGACTGCATAAGTACTGTCCGTCGAGGAATAGTTGACAGTGACGTCACGACTTGTTTTTGTTCTGAACAATGCAAAGCTTATGGGGCTAACGGTAAAATAGCTCAAATAGTCAGCTACGTCACTGCCAGCTATTTGTTGGCGAACTATACTGTCCGTCGAGGAATAGCTGACAGTGACGTCACGACTTGTTTTTGTTCTGAACAATGCAAAGCTTATGGGGCTAACGGTAAAATAGCTCAAATAGTCAGCTACGTCACTGCCAGCTATTTGTTGGCGAACTATAGTTAGGGCTATTATTCAATTAACAAAATTATTGGACCTTCTAGGTCAGAGCCAGTGAAGTGATGTAGTCCGGCATTGATCAGGAAAGAGTGGTCTGTTCAGGGTCTGCATAGACATCCCTGACTAGTATGATTAACTGTTCTCAAATAATATTTGATTTTTCTTTTGTAGCAAATATTGACTGCCCAAGCAGTTAGGGCTGTTATTCTATTGTTTGTTTTGTTTGTTTGATTTGAGGTTTAACGTCCCCGTCAACACTGTAAAGGTCATTTTGGAGACGTTGCTTCCAATTTTGTGGGACTTTTACCCGACATTGAGATGAAATGACATCTCAAGCCCTGTCGCCCAATGAAACCAATAGCGTTTATTAGCATGGACGGTCCGCCTCGCACCGCGGTTCCTGGACAGGCTTAGATCCTCTAAGCGGTTTACCAGTACTAGTGTGCGGGCCGGATTCAGGTCTGCGTGGAAGCATCATGCAGCCCATATATTTCTTCAAGCCCCTATTGGCGGGGGCCAGTTATTCTATTGTAGTAACATATTATTCTTATTTGGTATTCTCATGTTTTATACATCTGTCATCGATTCTCTATTCAGTTGGTCCACACGTATAATATGCTTCTTTACAAAACGATAACACACCCCACCCGTGCGACTTAGTGGAATTTTTCACACCTCCAAAACGGCTATTTTTCTGAGGAAAATCCGTGATATTTTTGTTATTTATACTGCAAACATAGGTTGTGGGTGCTCGTTAGAACCGCCTAATTGAGGCGGTTCTAACAAATACCAACAGCCTATGTCTTAGAGCATAAATAAGAGAAATAATGTATACCCCCATAAAGCCCAGTTTGCTCAATATAAAGTGGGGTTTAGGGGGTCATCATTTTACGGACTTGTTAACATGATAGTGTGCTCGACTGTGGGCTAAACTGTCGTAATAAAACTTCCGTATGTTGTATTATGAAGCTTTGGAAAGATTTCCTTTTGGACTAAACAACCATGGTATACGAGTCAACAGTGTTGGAGTCATGGAAGGTTCAGTGTACTTATAGCTCTTAGACTGGTACAATTCATGCTTCGAGGGCAAGTCAATAAGTAACCAGCCTATCCTATTTTCAACTGACCGAGACAACCCAGATTTTCATGCCTTGTTTCAATACATCTTTTAGGCATGAGAGAAAAATTACACCCTTATCGCGTGGCTAACGATGCAAACACAAGTTTTTCGTCAAAAGTTGAGCACCTTGCTGTAATTCGGTACTTGTATTTGAAAGGGAAAACATGCCAGGAAATACATTGTGAGTTGACCAATGTTTATGTATAGTCTGTTGGGACCAAAATATCTTAGCGACGAGCAAATGCAACCAGACCATCAGTATGCAGCGCATTGTTGAAGCGGTTTTATGTCAAAGGAAGATTATTTTCTTTCACGTCTGGTGACTGTAGATGAGACCTGTGTGCATTATTATGAGCCAGAGAATAAAACTCAAAGGCGCCAGTGGGTAGGGCCGGGGTCTCCGAGACCAGAGAAGTTCAAAACGCAACCCTCTGCTGACAAGGTGATGGCAACTGTATTTTGGGACGCCTAAGGCGTTATCATGTTGGACATTCTAGCAAAGAAAAGTAAAACAACAGGTGCGTATTAAGGAAAATTGCTCGACCAACTGAGAACTGCGATCCGTGAAAAAACGCCGAGGTAATCTCTCCAATGGGGTTCTGCTCCAACAGGACAATGCAAGAGTCCACAATTACGAAATTACAACGGGTGCTGTTTAGTGGAATTGGTACAAGTTAATACCACACCCCGCCTTTTCTCCGAACTTAGCTCCTAGGGACTGTTTCCTAAAAGGATATCCGCGGACGTCATTTCCGGTCCAAAGAAGAAGTTAAGGAGTGGGTCGGGGACAATGACCCTGACTTCTTCAGTTCTGGGCCGATGGCACTGGAACAGCGTTGGTCCAAGTGTATCATTCTAGAGGGCAATTACATCGCAAACGAAGAGATCGATCTCACGCAAAAATAAGTTTGGCTGGTTGCTGTATTGACTCGCCCTCGTTTAAGCATTTCCCTAGAAGGCTCCCTTATTGAATATTTAACGAGGGATCAATGATCCCAAAGATGTAAAATTTGTGAAATCTTTCCTACAGTCATTTAAACCCATCAATGATTTTGTCACTACTTGTGAAAAATCACTTTTTAAATATATACAGTTCTCATGAGGCAAACCACCTCTTTATTATAGCGTATAGCTAAAGAAACGGATCATTGCAGTAACGCCTTACTGTGTCTTTCTGTTGTTTTGTTTGATTTGAGGTTTTACGTCCCCGTCAACACTGTAAAGGTCATTTTGGAGACGTTGCTTCCAATTTTGTGGGACTTTTACCCGGCATTGAGATGAAATAACATCTCAAGCCCTTCCGCCTATTGAACCAATAGGGTTTATAAGCATGGACGGGCCGACTCGCACCGCTTTGGATCCTCTAAGCGGTTTAGCAGTACTCGTGTGCGGGTCGGTTACAGCTCTGCGTGGAAGCATCATGCAGCCCATATATTTCTTCAAGCCTCGGTGGGCGGGGGCCTCATTACTGTGTCACTGTGGTCACTATGTGTCAAAATGTTGGAACTTAATCCGCCACGCAATGTAAAATCGAGCTATTTTGAACATGCGGGATGTGGTGTATCTGTATTCATCGATGCCGCTTGTATGCAACATATTGAATTGTGCTAAAACTTACTGACATATTCGCCTGTCTTGGGATACAAATGCTTATGATGTTGAGGAAAATTATTAAAACTGTGTGACCATTTAGAAGTTTTGGTTTTTTATGTTCTTTTCAAAGAACAACCCTTTATGACTATAAACAGTGAATGCACCACAGAACCGAAAATTATGGAGTACAAGTTTTTCTGGCCCAGACTACAATGTATCAAGTTTCGGCCGATTTGACCTCTACGCAAAAGAGCTAAACGACTTGTGAAGAAGTTCGTTTACCACAAAACGGGTTAATGAAAATAGTAAATCTTTAATAATAAATATAATCAGTGAGCCTTAGAAAATTTTATAGGGGCGAGCTTTAATTCGGGTAAGATAGTAACCTGATTACAAATCAGTAACCTGAGAATTCAAATTATCATGAGTAAATGAAGTTACCGCTTTCCCAGCTACACCCACATATACCCAGGGTAAGCCAAGTAAGCAAGCTAAAGTAAACTGAAGAGGTAACGTTATAGTCCCTCAGACGGTAATTAGGATAAATAAAGTAAGTGGATAAGTAAAGTAAGTAACCTAGTAAGTAACCGATATACCAGCTGCACCACCCATACCAGGGCCAATTAAAGTTGGTCTTTGAATGTGAATATCGCTTATATTGTTTGTTTTGATAGCCAATTGGCCATTTTGTGGGCAAGTACCTGTCCCCTTGGCTTTCCGCTATTGTTGTTTCTTGCCCTTTGGTGTCTCTGATGGGAGGTAAGGGTTAATTGCAATGATTCCTGGTCATTGCCTTCACCTCTATTTTCTAAGTAACACAATAAATACATGTAAAGTAAGTATCCATTCAACAGCCACACCAGGCATACCAGGGTTAGTTAAATAAGGTAAGTAAACTCCCCCCCCTCTCTCTCTCTCTCTCTCTCTCTCTCTCTCTCTCTCTCTCTCTCTCTCTCTCTCTCTCTCTCTCTCTCTCTCTCTCTCTCTCTCTCTCCGAACGAGGATATGTAGGGTAAGTACGATGACAAGCCAATAAGTATCCAGCCTATCCCATTTCCAATTGATCGAGACAACCAGGATTTTCAAACGCGATGGAACCTCTTTAAAAAACGAATCCAGGTCTGGTCGACCATCAGTTGTCACCGATGAAGAAAGTACGGAATCTGATGTACTCTGATAGGCGAATTAAGGTGAAAAAAACAGCGAGTGCATTACACATTTCACATGGTAGAGTTGCAACAATTTTACGTGATCGCTTGGGTTTGAGCAAGCTGGGTCCCAAAATCCCTTAGCGACGAGCAAATGACAACCAGAGCATTAAGTACGCAGCGCATTTTTGAAGCGGCTTAGGCCAAAGGAAGATGATTTTCTTTCACAACTTTTGACTGAGAAAAAAAAAAACTCAAAGTCTCCAGTAGGTAGGGCCGAGGTCTCCGAGGTCAAAGAAGTACAAAACGCAGCCTTCTGCTGGCAAGGTGATTGCAACTGTATTTTGG
Organism: Lucinisca nassula; assembly: GCA_963580285.1. Classification (NCBI taxonomy): domain Eukaryota; kingdom Metazoa; phylum Mollusca; class Bivalvia; order Lucinida; family Lucinidae; genus Lucinisca; species Lucinisca nassula. The sequence continues at coordinate 131,908,166 of OY757014.1, forward strand.
GACGCACAAGGCGTTTTTATTTTGGACTTTCTAGCAAACGAAAAGTACAATAAAAGGTGCGTATTATGCCAATTTGCTCGACCAACTGCGAATTGCGATCCGTGAAAAACGCCGAGGTAAACTCTTCAAAGGGACTCTGCTCCAACAGGACCAGGCAAGAGTCCACACTTGCAAAATTGCAATGGCTGCTGTTGAGTGGAATGGGAACGAGCTAATACCGCACCCCGCCTATTCTCCGAACTTAGCTACTAGTGACTATTTCTTATTTCCAAACTTGAAAATGGATATCTATGAACGTTATTTCCAGTCCAAAGACGAAGTCGTGGCGGCAATTGAGGCGTGGGCCGGAGACACGGACCCTGGCTTATTCAGTTCTGGGCTGATGGCACTGGAACATCGTTGATCCAAGTGTATCATTATAGAGGCCAATTTCATCGAAAATGAAGAGCTCGATCTCATCCAGAAATATGTTAGGCTGTTTTTATTGACTCGCCCTCGTAGGATAACTGACCAAGCTTTTTAATTTACTTTGCTTATTCAACTTAAATAGGTTTTGGTGGTGTAGCTGGTAGAGCAATTACCGGTACCTACTTAACTATGTTACTTTGAATTCTACTTATGTTATTTTGAATTCTTACCCTTCTCATCCTCGCTGGAAGACACTACACAAGCTTCTTAGTTTACTTAGCTTACCCTGTTATGGTTGGTATAGTTAGTAGACCAGACGTACTCTACTTGATACTTAGAATTTTACTTAGGTTACTCAGTTTACTTATCCTACCATTGAGATCAAAACTACAACACTCAGCAACTTATGTTACCGAACTTACCAGACTTGCTCTTAGCATTAGTAGTAGGGCAGTTCGACCCCCACCCATCGGGTCTTGGCAGCCCCCTTGCTCTGAGCATTAGTAGTAGGGCAGTTCGACCCCCACCCATCGGAGCTTGGCGGCCCCATGATCTTAGCATTAGTAGAAGGGCAGTTCGACCCCCACCAAAAGGAGCTTGGCGGCCCCCTTGCTCTTAGCAATAGTAGTAGGGAAGTTCGACCCCCACCCATCGGGGCTTGGCGGCCCCCTTGCTCTAAGCATTAGTAGTAGGGCAGTTCGACCCCCACCCATCGGAGCTTGGCGGCCCCTTGCTCTTAGCATTAGTAGTAGGGCAGTTCGACTCCCACCGCCCCCTTGCTCTTAGCATTATTAGTCGGGCAGTTTGACCCCCAGCCATCGGGGCTTTGCGGCCCCCTTGCTCTTAGCATTAGTAGTAGGGCAGCTCGACACCCACCTATCGGGGCTTGGCGGCCCCCTTGCTCTTAGCATTAGAAGTAGGGCAGTTCAACACCCACCTATCGGGGCTTGGCGGCCCCCTTACTCTCAGCATTAGTAGTAGGGCAGTTCGACACCCACCTATCGGGCCTTTGCGGTCCCCTTGCTCTAAGCATTAGTATTAGGCAGGTCGACCCCCACCCATCGGGGCTTGGCGGTCCCCTTGCTCTTAGCATTAGTAGTAGGGCAGTTCGACACCCACTTATCGGGGCTTTGCGGCCCCCTTGCTCTAAGCATTAGTAGTAGGGCAGTTCGACACCCACCTACCGGGGCTTTGCGGCCCCCTTGCTCTTAGCATTAGTAGTAGGGCAGCTCGACACCCACCTATCGGGGATTGGCGGCACCCTTGCTCTTAGCATAAGTAGTAGGGCAGTTTGACACCCACCTATCGGGGCTTTGCGGCCCCCTTGCTCTTAGCATTAGTAGTAGGGCAACTCGACACCCACCTATCAGGGCTTTGCGGCCCCCTTACCCTTAGCATTAGTAGTAGGGCAGCTCGACAGCAACCCATCGGGGCTTGGCGGCCCCCTTACTCTTAGCATTATAAGTAGGGTAGTTCGACACCTACCTATCGGGGCTTGGCGGCCCTCTTACTCTTAGCATTAGTAGTAGGGCGGTTCGACACCACCTATCGGGGCTTGGCAGCCCCCTTGCTCTTAGCATTAGTAGTAGGGCAGCTGGACACCCACCTATCGGGGCTAGGCGGCCCCAATACTCTTAGCATTAGTAGTAGGGCAGCTCGACACCCACCTATCGGGGCTTGACGGCCCCCTCACCATTAGCATAAGTAGTAGCGTAGCTCAACACCCATCCATCGGGGCTTGGCGGCACCCTTACTCTTTGCATTAGTAGTAAGGCAGGTCGATCCCCACCCATCGGGGCTTGGCGGCCCCGTTACTCTTAGCATTAGTAGTAGGGCAGGTCGACCCCCACCCATCGGGACTTGGCGGCCCCCTTACTCTTATAATTAGTATTAGGGCAGCTCGACACCCACCTATCGGGGCTTGGCGGCCCCCTTGCTCTTAGCATTAGTAGTAGGGCAGCTCGACGCCAACCTATCGGGGCTTGGCGGCCCCCTTGCTCTTAGCATTAGTGGTAGGGCAGCTCGACCCTACCTATCCGGGCTTGGCGGCCCCCTTGCTCTTAGCATTATTAGTAGGGCAGTTCGACACCCACCTATCGGGGCTTTGCGGCCCCCTTGCTCTTAGCATTAGTAGTAGGGCAGTTCGACACCCACCTATCGGGGCTTTGCGGCCCCCTTGCTCTTAGCATTAGTAGTAGGGCAGCTCGACACCCACCTATCGGGGATTGGCGGCACCCTTGCTCTTAGCATAAGTAGTAGGGCAGTTTGACACCCACCTGTCGGGGCTTTGCGGCCCCCTTGCTCTTAGCATTAGTAGAAGGGTAGCGCGACACCCACATATCGGGGCTTGGCGGCCCCCTTACCCTTAGCATTAGTAGTAGGGCAGTTCGACAGCAACCCATCGGGGCTTGGCGGCCGCCTTACTCTTAGCATTAGTAGTAGGGTAGTTCGACACCAACCTATCGGGGCTTGGCGGCCCCCTCACTCTTAGCATTAGTAGTAGGGCAGTTCGACACCCACCTATCGGGGCTTTGCGGCCCCCTTGCTCTTAGCATTAGTAGTAGGGCAGCTCGACACCCACCTATCGGGGCTTGACGGCCCCCTCACTCTTAGCATAAGTAGTAGGGTAGCTCGACACCCACCCATCGGAGCTTGGCGGCCCCCTTACTCTTAGCATTAGTAGTAGGGCAGGTCGACCCCCACCCATCGGGACTTGGCGGCCCCCTTACTCTTAGCATTAGTAGTAGGGCAGCTCGACACCCACCTATCGGGGTTGGCGGCCCCCTTGCTCTTAGCATTAGTAGTAGGGCAGTTCGACACCCACCTATCGGGGCTTGGCGCCCCCTTGCTCTTAGCATTAGTAGTAGGGCAGCTCGACACCAACCCATCGGGGCTTGGCGATCCCCTTGCTCTTAGCAGTAGTAGTAGGGCAGCTCGACCCTACCTATCCGGGCTTGGCGGCCCCCTTGCTCTTAGCATTATAAGTAGGGCAGCTCGACACCCACCTTTCGGGGCTTGGCGGCCCCCTTAATCTTAGCATTAGTAGTAGGGCAGCTCGACACCCACCTATCGGGGCTTGGCGGGCCCCTTACTCTAAGCATTAGTAGTAGGGCAGTTCGACACCCACCCACCCATCGGGGCTTGGTGGCCCCCTTACTCTTAGCATTAGTAGAAGGGCAGGTCGTCCCCACCCATCGGGGCTTGGCGGCCCCCTTGCTCTTAGCATTAGTAGTAGGGCAGTTTGACCCCCGCCCATCGGGGCTTGAAGAAATAGATGGGCTGCATGATGCTTCCACGCAGAGCTGAAGCCGACCCGCACACGAGTACTGGTAAACCGCTTAGAGGATCTAAGCCTGCCAAGGTAAAGCGGTGCGAGTCGGACCGTCAATCTTATAAACCTTATTGGTTTCATTGGGCGACATGGCTGTTGCCCATTTCATCTCAATGTCGGGTAAAATTGGAAGCAACGTCTCCAAAATGACCTATAGTGTTGATGGGGACGTTAAACCGTAAAATCAAACAAATGAAGTAGGGCATTGCCTATTATCCTGAGGATACTTTCAAGATTAGTTACTCACGTTTCTTGTACTTAAAGGCATTTATTCTGTAACAGTAAAACACACCGTGTGTGCATAATTGTTTTATTGCCACCTGTGATATACTGACTATAGCAGATCAAAGACGGCCCTTAATAGGGGTGATTAGTAGCTCTTGTTGAGCCCATAGGGGCTTGAAGAAATATATGGGCTGCATGATGCTTCCACGCAGAGCTGAATCCGGCCCGCACAATAGTACTGGTAAACCGCTTAGAGGATCTAAGCCTGTCCAGGAACCGCGGTGCGAGGCGGACCATGCTAATAAACCCTATTGGTTTCATTGGGCGACAGGGCTTGAGATGTCATTTCATCTCATTGTCGGGTAAATGTCCCACAAAATTGGAAGCAACGTCTCCAAAATGACCTTTACAGTGTTGACGGGGACGTTAAACCTCAAATCAAACAAACAAACAAACAAAGCTCTTGTTGAATCCCCTGACTGAGACACTTAAGGGGAAAATCAATAATGTACACCAGTCAACAGTAAGTAATTTATTGATTTTCCCCAAGGCGGCCCCTTACCTGTTGAAGACAGAGGACTTCTCTCCAGAGCACTGAGGGCTACATAATATTATGTAATGAAATGATAGACCTCAATAATAAAGAATAAATGCCTTTAACCTGAGATCAAGACTGTCACATTGTTGTTCTAAGAGTTCTGCTTACATTACTTCAGTTACTAAGTCTTCTTACGAATGACTTTGATACAAGTTCAATACATGAGTTTCTTATTCGACTACTGTGTTACCCATCCAACTTAGCTCATTTCCGTATTAGTAGCATGATTTAGTGATCTAGTCAGTTGAGCTAATTTAGGTTTAATAAATGGCAGCCATGGGTACTTAGTTAACCGACCTTTCTTTCAGAGTGATAATGCGTATCCGTGCTGTCTTGAAACTTTTGTTTATATCAGCTATTTCTTAAACTATGCAAAATTGACGTTTTTTTATCAATTGCAACTGCACTCAAAAATAAATATAGTTATTACGTGATTCTGATCGAGGAACATATATTTGTGACATATTAAACTTACTTTACTTATACAAAGTGACGTTAGCAGAATATTGTAAATTGATTATTTTACTTACAGTATTGATATGAACGATGAGTTATATAGCTTAGTAAAGTGAGTAGAATCACAGCCCGAAACTCCCGTTTGCCTGAAAATCGAACTACACCTCATGTCCTGAATCGTGGAATTTCTTGAGTGTGTGAACTTGGCTTGGGATTCGCGGCTTGGAATATCGATTTTGCCTTATCATTCACTAATATTTTACTATACTTTACTACTACGGAATAAATCGAATTCCAAACCCATACTCAAGACTCCAAGCCAACTTCATACACTTGAATTTCTTCTCTATTATATGTTCATAGCAAACCCCTTGCACTATCTACTAAACTCCCTGTCCTGAAATCTTAGACCTATTAATTTATATAGGAACTGTTTTAAGCCTGTGTGTCAACTGATTTACATGTACAGTTTCCCCAGTCAGAACTCACCCGTGCGACATAGTGCATTTTTCACATCTCCAAAATGGCTCCTTTTCTGATGGAAATCTGTGATATTTTTCTGATAAATGCTCAAAACATAGGTTGTGGGTCCTCGTTAGGACCACCTCCTTGATGCAGTTCTTACGAGTACCCACAACCTAGGTCTAGGAGCAGAAATAAGGAAAATAATTTCTTGCACACCAGACTAGGAAATCCATGATTTTACCCTGGGATAGAAATTTATGTTCTGACCCTGGTGTTCCGACCCCAAATCGAATATAATCCCGTGTCTGATAAATGCACTGGTTGATTACAACCTCATTTGCGGCGTCGTCATGCGTGACGTCACTAAACATTCCTGTTGTGTCATCACAAAATGGCGGACGTCGGTAACCGAAGTGACAGCAGCAATGGAAATGGAAGGTATGCAAGAAAAAGAATCCAATATGGGTGTGAGGGGTGGATTGAAAAATCCGTCCCTCGGGATCACTGTCCGGCATCACTCGGCAAGCCTCGTGATGCCGGACAGTGTCCCTCGGGACGGATTTTTCAATCCACCCCTCACACCCATATAAGATTCTTATAGTATACCCCCGTAAACCCCAGATTTCTCTATATGAAGTGGGGTTTTGGGGGTCTTTATTTCACGTACTTGTTCATGTGATTACAGGACGTAAATTCAACATTACATAGAGAAAACAGGGGCTTACAAGGGTATACATTATTTTTGCCCTAAAGATAGATAGTGTGTACTCGTTAGAACAGTCTCAATGAAATATGTTTCGAATAAAAATGAGAAATACAGTGAAATTCCATTATAAAGACCACCTAAAACTAAGGCTAATTCTGCGTTTGAGAACATATTTAGAGGTTGCAGGTATTCTTTCTTTGTGTTTTATACACACAGTGTCCTCTACTAAGAGACCACGTTTGGGACTGTTCAGAAGTGGTCGTAAAGACCACTTTTGAACAGTCCCAAAGGTGGTCTTAATATAGGAATTTCACTGTATATCAATTTCGCTTCATCAGAAAAACTTACAGACGCCATTACAGCCGACGGTGTAGTATTGTAATGTTTCGTGTCTGACGCTTGGGGTGGTTTTGACATTTCACACGTTTTATAAGGGCAACCCAAGAACGGGCAAAATGACAAAAGTGCAGCCCCGGACTCCAGTTATAATGCATGACAGAAGATTCCACTCAGAAAAAATGGTTATTAATGACGTTCCCTTATTTCCACAGTGTTTATGTGAAATTTGAAGCATTTTCGCTCCAGTGCAGACTTCTCTCTACAATTTGCTAATTGCAATCATAGTCGACGTGAAGAAACAATGTGAACCAGTCAAAAATATGCAGGGATACTTCTTTTTGTCTATGTAGTGTGTCTATTTGGCGAAATGACCATAAATGAAAGGTTACCATTTACAAGTATGAGGTTTCACAAAAAGCTTGCCCTACGATAGCAAGCGGCAGGACATATCTGTAATTGAATGCATCCTTATCCTAGCTTCCGCAAATTGTTGAACCGTCTGGCAACGTCTTTTTCGTATGCATTAGGCTGATTTGCAATATATTTGAACTGAGAAAAAGCGAAATCCTGATGAACATGGCCAGAAAGGGCGACGTCACAGAAAACATTTTACCAATGGCACCAACAGGAAGAGCAAACCAACCATTTGATATACAGTAAGAATGCAGCGGAAAGGAAAGTAATCAGCTGCCTCTTCTCCAACGAGAAAAGGGCGTTTCATCAGCCTTAGCGAATCCATTGCTGAGGCTGAAAGTCACTACAGTTTCTGTGTTAGTATATTCAGTTTTAGTAAATTTACTGACATGACGTTGCATTGACGTTGGTACGACGTTGCCTAGACGTCATGTGCCCGCTGGGAATAACTAATCTTTTTATGGGTGGCACGGATCCAATATACATATATATTATTCATTGTTAGCTTCGTTCAAACGAGTAACACGACCTACGTTTTATAACACAAATAAGAAAACTAATGTAATCCCCGTAATCTCAACTTCATTGCAGTTACATGTAACATACTGATATCCAGTAACTGAAAACCACTACTCGAAATTAATACTAACAACTACTCTGCCGGAAATAAAATTGATTGGGCAGGCAGACGTAAAGTTGTGGTTAAATGCTCGTATCTAAGTCAATGGGGGCGCCTAGACATAACATAAACACGCCTGTACAAATACACTGTAAATTCTTCCACTGAAAAAAAAGGGAAAAAAAAAATCAGATGAAAAATTATGATATTTTTTCTTATTTCTGTTCATAATATAGATTGTGGGTACACGTTAGAACCGCCTCATCGATCGGCTAGGCGGTTCTAACGAATACCCACAATCTATATTTTAGATCAGTAATTAGAACAACAATGTTTACCCCTGTAAACCCCAGTTTTTCTATATAAAAGTGGGGTTCGATGGGGGCAAAATTATAAAGGCGTGTTTTGGTGATGGTATGATATAGTGTGTTGCACGTACGTGTACGGTTGAAGTTAGGCCACAGTCACAATTAGAGAACGGCATTGTGTACGGGTCGAGGTCATCGGATGCGGGGAGCGATGTGTTCGTCTCAGGAGCTTTGTGGTTCTACAAGCAGCACTTCTGCATTGCCAAGCCGGTAGGGGATACTGAGGGCTTGTACCAACATCTGGATCATTATGCACTCATCCGTATCCAACTTTGGGCGACCGCCGTATCCGATTTACCTGTAATAATATTGACGGCGAAATGTAAAGAAATATATAACGACACTTTAGTTTTTATTTCATAAAATAAATTTGTAAATAATTACAAAACTTTTGCTGGGAAATTTCGAAACTTCATTTATTCCTGAATATGCTGATATAATTTTCATATTTTTTGGACAAACATTTGCTATACCTTTTGTTGATTGTTTTAGGTGCCTATCGAAATGATTAAAATATATAGTAAAATGTCTATTTCTCTCCTAGGGTTTATTAACAAATCTTAAACAAAAGAGATTTAAATACCATGTTTGGAAAAAGTTGCTGGGAAAAAAACGTAGTGGTGATAATTATGAACGATTTAGTTTTTGTTTCAATTAAATAGAATGAAAATTACTATGTCCTTTTGGCATTTTGTTAGTAGTGGTATTCTTTTTTTTTCTTCTAAAATTCTGATTCGGAAATTATCGGAAGACAGCGGAAAATATCGAGTTATAATTCGGGACCAGGCCTTAACACTTTTTGTACCGGAAACCCCTCAAGGGGTGATTGATTGGCAAACAGTGCAGGCCAAGATCAGAACGCGGCGTCTGATCAGGGCCCACAATGTTTGCAAAATGTTCAGCCAGTTTTCAAATAAATCCGTGAAGAAAACACAACTTGACGCCCCTAAATATTTAAATGGACTCCTGCTGTATAAAAGAAGGGAGATTCCATTTGGTACAAAAAGGGTTAATGGCGACAATTATCTTTTCTTTAATTAGCGGAGCAGAAAAATATTATGATCGCAGTTTGTTTGGTAATTATGATGCCTCCTTTGTGTCTTGTTGTTTTTCAAGTAAATGTTAATTAGAATAAGCCCTTCTTGAATAAGCGGAAAGGAGAGAATGATTCATGATCAATCTATAGAAAGAAATTCCTAGGGTGCAGAATGTGTTCGAATCAGCTATGGTAAACGAGCAATTGATTTTCGAGCTAGCGAAGTTTCCCTGTACACGTTTTTGCATGTATTACCAAAAACATACCTTTATAATTTGGTTGTGGGAAAAAAATTCACAGGAAAAAAAATTCGCGCACCTATAAATTTGACTCTCTTAAACCTCACTTTTATATAATAGAACTCGGGTTAAAGGCGTTCACAGTACAGTAAAATCCTATATTAAGACCACCTTTTGGGCTGTTCAAAAGTGGTCTTTAAGAATATTTTTGAACAGTCTCAAAGGTGGACCCTGACTAGAGGATAATTAGTGCAGAAAACACGAATAAAGATAAAGTGCAGCCTTAAAAAGTGCAGCCTTCAAAATAAGCTTTTTAAAGCAGATTTAGTCATAATTTTAGGTGGTCTGAATTGCGGAATTTCACTGTATTTTCCTTATTTCTGCTCCGAGTCATACATGTTGGGTACTCGTTATTTGCCGAGGCGGTTCTAATGAGTTACCACAATCTCTGTTTTTTTTAGAAAATATCAGACTTTTTTATCTGCAGATATTTATGTATATATAAATATATAATGTAGTAATGTAGTACATAGACAGGTTTTCTTTCGCATGATATTATATAATGTTTGCATATAATTGGTGGACCAGTGAAGGCCCATATCAGATGCGGCATATGCTCTGGGTCTGGACTGTTCAAGTATTGTCAGTATCATATGGGTTATTGTTATACAGAACCATTGATCTAGATCTGGTCTGAACTTTTTTTTTTTCCTTTTTCGAAAACTATTGATATATGAACCTGCGCATGACAAACCTGCAAAAGGACCAGTGCAACCAGCAAACCTGAGATTTGCACAGTCTGATCACAGTCTTTGCTGTTTGAATGAGTCTTTTAAGGCATCCGGATTAGCGAGAGAGCAACACGGGAAGACTGGCCAGACTGAAAGTAAATGCAGGTTGACCTGTGTCTTCGCTGGTTGCACGAATCTTATTGTGGGTTTTGACATACACAGGCCCATATGTTTTGTGAAACCTTAAGATGCCACGAAAAACTGCATCTGAAAATATTGTCATTTTATGTCACCTGCTTCATACTTGCTAACATTCGAAAACATTTGGCACGCATGCAAACAGTGTAGATCCCGATCAGACTGCTCCACAGGTAGCAGTCTGCTCGTTTTGCAGCAAACCAGCTGACAACAAAGACAACGAGAATTGTTGTAATTGGCATCTTAAGGGTTAAGTAAATTTATCATTTTTATAATCCAGCCAAACTGTTTATTGCGCTCTCCAGGACAAGCAATAATTGCCCCTAAGGGATAGGTAAATAACCCTTTCACCCCCGACTTTCTGAAGTACATTATTTCGCCTTCTTATTAGGAATTGATAATTTTTTAAAATAATGTTTCAGATCCTTTATGATGAACTACTCGTTCAGAGTTCAGATATATTTCTCTGAGTATAATACGCTTACTGGCAAACCGTGTTTATCCTGATGAGACTGTGCATTTTGAGCCTCATCTGGATCTACACTGTTTGCATAGGTATATGAACCGGTCTACAAGGTTGGAAGGTTTAAGCCATAAACTTCTGGGATCAGCAGCGTAATGGCTCGGTCAACAGTATTTTGGTCATATTGAACCTGTTACTTTATCTATCCATACTATGAGTAATGACCCACCCATAACACGTTTAGTAAAAAGCGCTTCTAGTGACTAGCCACAACATCTTTATAAAAATGGGTCTTTACTGTGTGTTCACTGTTTGTGAAGGCATATCCTTCCCACAATTTTATGGCAATATTCAAATACACAAGAACAAAAGACAATGTAAAAAAAATGTTTTGAGTAATAGTGTCTGGTCAAGCACCTGGTCACCTAGATGATCGCGTCTCCCAAACGCATGTACACAATTATGGTTATGGAATAATTGATAAACTGAATAGGGACCTTAGGCACTTAGATAACCGGATTGATTCGACACGAGTGTTGAATTATAATAAAAATTGTTTTTTTTTTTGTTTTTTTTTTTTCGTTCTTCTTTTCGCATTTTCTCCTTCCTATCAGTTTAGAAAAGGCTTGCTCGGCTACATTTAAATAACGAAAATGGGGGTTAAAGTCACTTTGAGAAAAAAATAAATAAAAACGATACTGAGGAAACAATACCGGAAAAGAACAGCCTGTGCATCCGCATAGTCTGACCAGTGATTTTGTTGCTTGCGTTTAATTGATCAGAATTGCGTTTGATACAATAAGTGAACCTGCACAACCCGCAGCCTCAGTGTCCGTTGCTTGTGCTGCTTGTGTTCATAATTATGCATGTACTCAATTCAGACGAGGCGCAGTAGTATCAGGATTTACTATAATTATTATTATTATTATTATTATTATTATTATTATTATTTGCTGCATGTGAGCCACGTTTGAGCAAAAAAAAAAATTGTTTTGTTTGATTTGAGGTTTAACGTCCCCGTCAACACTGTAAAGGTCATTGAGCACAAAAAATGTTTCTATTTTAGGTGCATACTTTGCGACTGCTATCCATGCACTTTGTCCCAATGTCAAATCACATACTCGTAAATAGTCAGTTTCTTTTTCGTCACAGCGCCATTTGTTACAGCCTAAATAAAATACTGCAAAGTTCCGCCCACCCATTTTCTTGTTAGCATTGTGCAAATAAATTATAATTTCCGATCGATCAATATTCTACCATCACGAAAACACGCCTATATAATTTTGACCGCCTTGAACCCCACCACTATATAGTTAAACTGGGGTTTACAGGGGTAACCCTTGTTTATCTTATTTCTGCTCCACATTATAGATTGTGGGTGCTCGTTAGAACCGCCTCAATTAGGCGGTTCTAACGAGCGCACACAATCTATATTTTGATTAGAAATAAGAACAGATATCTTATTTCTGCTCCCCAATATAGATTAGGCGGTTCTAAAGGGTGCACATAATCTATATTTGAGCAGAAATAAGATAAAATATCATAATTATTCATCTAAAAATCTAAGAACGAATATCTTATTTCTGCTCCCTAATATAGATTAGGCGGTTCTAACGAGTGCACATAATCTATATTTGAGCAGAAATAAGATAAAATATCATAATTATTCATCTAAAAATGTTCGATTTTTCGCTGTAAAGTCTACAATGTATTTGTATAGGCGTGTTTTTCATAATGACTAATTTTGACGGGATTCTCTACAACTGCTTACTCAAGCCCCCAGGTTTTTATTGATAAAGCAGCGTCCAGGTGATGCGCAAATAAACAGGTAACCTTCGTATTTATCCTCTCTTTCGTGAAAGATAATCGGTAACAAAGCAAGGTAATTCGTGAGGATTAGCAATCAGGAGAGAAAATTGGATTATGCCCCTTGATCTCAGTGGACCTTCAAAGTTCCATATGCTGCCTTCTTGCTAGGAATAAGACTTGGAGCTGGGAATTGTATCGATTCCTGATCATTGCCTCCACTTCTGTTTTGCGACAAGTCTTCTGCCTGGACCACTAGCCGTGCGTTTCTGTATGAAAACTTGCATAGGCATGCTTCATTTGCAGCCTAAGTACGATGGCCAAAATCGCGCGGCCCCAAAAAACAGCACCGTTGACCTACTTTCTGCTCTCGAGCACAGTAGAGAAATCGCGATCTGCACCCGATTTGTCACTGATTACTCTATATTTTGGCTCAATTAAGATTGGCATCCAAAAATTTCTAAAACTGGCAGTGCTTCACTTTACTCGGTAGGGTACAGGCGGTCCAACGCGATTAACACTTGTTCGACAGACTGCCGCGATTCGCAGCCCAGAAGCACATAATTTACGTCTCGCTGTGGAGCTAAGGAGTTCTGCCCGCTCGACCCTGGCAGACGTAAAATGCCTTAGCTTGAACGAACGAATGTAGCAGTGTCATCATCATCATTATTCTCTGTTCAGCTCTTGAGCAGTCCAGATTGATATCACAACATATCTGGATTTATAAAAGAGTACTTCCAGAGCCACTTGTGGCTTTCTTGAAGTCATGCCGACTTCCTGGGATTCTGAGGTGACCAAAGGCCTTCAGCACCAGAGTGTCACTGTCGCTTGTCGTTAGGATCCGCGCAGTCCAGCCCCAGCCAAAACCAAGAAGGCAGCTCCAAGACTACGTCAAGCAGCACCAGCAGTAGTCTAATTCCAGATTTCTGGCCTGGCCGAGGCAACATTTTCAGAAACTGAATGCAGATAAATATTGACAAGATCTTACCTGTGAGATTGCCTAATGCTTGATTTCTTTATAAATAGCCTCACCGAGGCAATTTTTCACTAACTTGCACCGTCGTATAAATTTCAAACCGTTAGAGATATTTTATACAATTTGTCGGCAAACAGATATATATTGATAAGATATAGTCAACAATGTTGTTTAATGCCTGATTTATTTATATAAATGACATTGCCAAGACAAACTATTCACAAACTGATTGCAGGTATATAAGTTTTATTTTGATATGTTTTGGCAAACAGATGTATATTGACAAGACCGTCTAATATGTTCTACAAAGGGTTATCCTTTGGAAGCAAGGAATACACCACAGAAATGGAAAATAATATGGAATGTACATGTTTTCTGGGCCAGACCAGCTAGTTTCGGCCAATTAGGCCTCATCAGTGACAAATTAGGCCTCATCATAATGCCTGATTTCTTCGCAAGAAGCCTGACCAAGGCAAAAGTAGGATTGTTATCCCAACGCTTTTCGAAAAAAAAAAAGTGGGGATATTGTAATGGTCTTCGTCGTCCGTCCGTCCATCCGTCTTACCGGATAACTCCTCCTAGACGGTTATAGACAGAAACTTGAAACTTTGGGAACTGATAGATCTTTGGTCTCGGGAGTGCATGACACTCTCGGAATTTTGATCACACCCCTAGGGGTGGGCCCAGGGGGTGGGGCCCGCGGGGGGGGGGGGGTCAAAATCAAAATTTGACTTCCGCTGCCGAGACACACTTTGAATGAAATTTGATTGAGATAGTCATGTTTAAGTTATTGTATTATTGTGATTTTCAACCTATGATTAGATTTGATATGTAGACACTTTTATGGTTGCAGAAAAGATACTGCTGTCAGCAGATCAAGGTCATAAACTTACTATTTAGAAATTGATATCAAGGTCATTTACTTAAAAATTGTGCTCTGCAATACATGGTTGCATCTGCCGATGGTATCCATGACCCCGTGGTCACTTTCACTATATTTTTTTCCTTGCCTTTCGCTGGCAAGGCGTATGGTAGCTATTGGTGAAGTTGCCAATTCTACCACTGATTTGTTTTGAGGTCTCAGCTAAAACGAAGTTTAAAGACAGGAAATGCAAATTATACAATTTTAGAATTTCTCATCTCAGTTTTATGTATGACTGCTTTTGAAAAATAAAAGCGATTCACCAAATGACAGTAGTATTTGATCAGTCTTGATTTTAAGGTTCTAAAACATATAGTAAAGGGTTGGTCATGTTTGCAAAAGACAATCATTACGCACGTTTATTATTATTTTTATTATGTTTATTATTATTATTGTTACTAATGTGATAATGCTCTGTTCATTCTGCTGACTAAAAAGCAGCAGACCTTTCCTTTGGATTCTTCTTAAAGAAGCCAACTTGTTACACCAGTCATCAGGATAGCTGGTAGCCCAGTATACCAAATAAGATAGGCAGGCAAATACGCGCCAAAAATGTATTGCGACATTTGTTTTAAACGTGATATAATAATGCAGTTTAAACTGTACATAAAATGACAGATTATTAGCTTGGTGGTGCGCGTAAAGCAGTCACAGATGAAAACAGCATGATAAATTGAAATGTAGTGTAATTTCTTTCAAGTCAACGCACAGAAAAATATATATATATATATATATAGTCAGAGGTGTTTGTCAAGTATTAGCTTTTACATAAAAGCTTGTGTCTACGATTGGCCCACATTAAATTGTGTAATCAAAAAAATTATTAATGTCCACTCACTCAACAAACATGAAAGTGTCAATTTCAGGATAAAGAATATGAGAGCTACAGATTTCAATTAAGAAGATTCTTCAAATTGTCTATCATGTACAACTTAACAGACCTTTGGTTTGTTTGTTTGTTTGATTGATTTGAGGTTTAACGTCCCCGTCCATTTTGGAGACGTTGCTTCAAATTTTGTGGGACTTTGACCCAACATTGAGATGAAATTACATCTCACGCCCTGTCGCCAAATGAAACTATGGTTTATAGGCATGGACGGGCCGACTCGCACCGCTTTGCCTGGGCAGGCTTAGATCCTCTAAGCGGTTTACCAGTACTCGTGTGCGGGTCGGTTTCAGATCTGCGTGGAAGCATCATGCAGCCCATATATTTCTTCAAGCCCCTATGGGCGGGGGCCGAACAGACCTTTGGTCTACTTTATGTTCACGCATGTGTCACAAATGAAAAACTACCTCTTTTTAACTCTCAATGACAACGACTGGTAACAACAAAACTATTTACAGCACAATTACGAGGACTGTTCAAATATGAATGCAAGTAGAACGTTTTCTCATGCACTAATGCGAAAATCACCTGGAAATAAATATCACAGCGTTGAAAAACATTTTACCTATACATTGATACCAAACCTGTTAAAATCCGTGCACTTTAGCCATGTATATCCTTCGAAAAACACTGTCTACTCTTGTATACTAATGCAAAACATGGTTGGAAGAAGGTCAGAGTACGCCGTTGAAATACGGTCCTATATTAAGAATCGTTGTATTCTTGGTATACGGTGCAAAGACATTTTTGATGAAATATGTTCGGTTTATGGGCATAATGAAATGTCTTTTCCGACAGTTTTTCGTTGGTGTAAGAAATTCAGCTGTGGGCTAGGCTCAACAGAAGATGCACCACATGATCGTCGGCCGAAAAGAGCAACATCTGCCAAGATGGTTGCTAGAGTGAAAGAAATAGTTGCTACCGATGCACGATACACCACTAGGCATATAGCTAGTATGGTTGGCATCTCATTAGGAGCAGCTCATACAATTCTGAAACGGGATTTGAAAATGAGAAAGATCTGTGCTAGATGGATTCCCCATCTGTTGACAGATGAGCAGAAAAAGACAGGCGTTCAGTGCGTCAAGAAGTTGCTTAAAAAGTTTCCAAATTACAATGCACGGTCTTTCGCTAATGGCGTCACAGGTGACGAGACATGGGTTCATTTTTTTGAGCCAAAACGAAAGATTCAGAACAAAATATGGGCAACAAAGTATTGCATTGCAAAGCGGACCATGAGCGTCAAGAAGGTAATGTATGCCATATTCTTTTCAAATCAGGGCCCTGCTATTCAGGTTGCTGTGCCTAAAGGCAAATCTGTAAATGCGAAGTTTTACAAGAATAAAGTTCTTTATTGAAGAAATATTTCAAATTGAAAATTGAAGAAATATTTCAAAGAACGAAGACCCGCAACTGGTTTGGCCAATGTCAGATTGCTACATGACAATGCGTCGTCGCACAAGGCGTTCGTTGTGCAAGACTATCTGAAGCAGGAAAAGGTTGTTGAACTCCCTCACCCCCCCCCCCCCCCCGTATTCCCCTGACCTTGCCCCGTGTGACTTTTTTTTGTTCCCGCGGCTGAAAAATACCTTTCTGGTCGAAAATTTGTACAGCGCAAACACCTCGGTTCTGCAATATTCCAGTGCCTTCATAGTATACCTCGAAAAGACTACCAAAATGCATTCATTGATTGGATCAGAAGACTGAAAGTTTGTATATCTGTTAAAGGGGAATATTTTGAGGGGACAAAATAAATTTTTCATCGAAATCTATCACGGAATCATTTTTATGTGCTTAGTTGCATTCATATTTGAACAGTCCTCGTACATCTACTTACAATTACGTTTTCTATCACTTCGCATTTTAGATAAACCTTGTGGGGAAAAATAATCTCAGCTTGCCACATAACCACCATTTAAAAATGTAAAAACGAAAAAAGACGATGTACTGAACGGGGGCAAAAAATCAACAGCATGCAAAGCAGAATACCTGCGGCCCATGTTTATTTTGTAGGCATGAGAGCCAGGCATAAGAGTGCCAAACTTTAAACTGCACTCGGATCATCCATTGGTTTTAATACAAATAACAATATTTACATTCCAATTGTATTTACAGAAAACCCATAACTAAAGGTGAACTATTGGGACAAAATGTTGTTCAAATTGACCCCCGTCCATCGGGGCTTGAAGAAATAGATGGGCTGCATAATGCTTCCACGCAGAGCTGAAACCAGTACTGGTAAACCGCTTAGAGGATCTAAGACTGCCCAAACGGTGCAAGTCGGACCGTCCATGTTTATAAACCCTATTGGTTTATTAAGCGGCAGGGCTTGAGATATCATTGCAACTCAATGTCGGGTAAAAGTCCCACAAAATTGGAAGCAACGTCTCCAAAATGACCTTTACAGTGTTGACGGGGACGTTGACCCTCAAATCAAACAAAAACCTCAATATTAACATCTAATGTAAATAAGGCGTAACTATACCAAATTTAGTGACACAGAGGCCTTTCCGATATTTAATCTTCATCAGTATGTCTCAACCCGAAAGTTCTGAAACCGAAACGGATGATAGACAAGACCGGGCAAACACAGCACACCCCCCTCCGAGCACACACCGACCGACGTATCTCATGAGTCAGGTCAACTGAAGGCATTAGGCAAGAGAGGCCTACCCGCGGACTTATAGACGTCCCCCACGGAGCCAACATCAGCACCCATGGCCCACACTCCACGGAAGTCCCGGGCATCAGGAAGGAGATGTCCAATGTAGCGAGAGTGCAAAATTTAAAGTATAACTAAAAGTGGCAACCAAATCCGCTAAAATACATGTCTCACCTGACAAGTCAGTCTTAGTTTTAGAAAAATTAGAATTTTATACTGTAAAAATTAAGGATATAATATAGTTATTTAAATCAGCACCTTAATACTGACGTCAACACCGCAGTATCAACCTCAGCACCAAGGAGCTGATACTGAGCTGATGAAACCCTCAGGGACGAACGAATCATCCTACAGCAGAGATACCGACCTAGTGGCTGCAATTAAGGCGTAACTATACCAAATTTAGTGACACAGAGGCCTTTCCGATATTTAATCTTCATCAGTGTGTCCCAACCCCAAAGTTCTGAAACCGAAACGGATGATAGACAAGACCCGGCAAACACAGCACATCCCCCTCCGAGCACACACCGACCGACGTACCTCATGAGACAGGTCAACTGGAGGCATCAGGCAAGAGAGGCCTACCCGCGGACTTATAGGTGTCCCCCACCGAGCCAACATCAGCACACATGGCCCACACTCCACGGAAGTCCCGGGCATCAGGAAGGAGATGTCCAAAGTAGCGAGACCTGCAAAATTTAAAATAAAACTAAAAGTGGCAACCAAATCCGCTAAGATACATGTCTCACCTGACAAGTCAGTCTTAGTTTTAGAATTTTATACTGTAAAAATTAAGGATATAATATAGTTATTTAAACTCGTAAACCATGTAGTTCATACTACCATGAACACATCCTGTCACATAATTGTCAGTGACGTCAAGTGACGTCAGTCTAAACCATGGTTTTTTACGGGCTTTGGTGACGTTAATGCTGATCCGCTGTTTGTAGAAAAACAGCGTGTAAATGTTTTTCAGCTTTAAAAGTTTGCCCTTTAAGCATTTTTCGCCAAGTGATGAGGTGAAAAGAATATAAATATAAAAAATAAACTTAAAATAAACTTAATTTTTCTGCTTTTCGTGAAGGTATGGACGATAGCAAGTCGCTAGCTAAGTTAAATGAACCCCTTCGCGACCCACTGCGTCCATACTTTCATGAACAGCAGAAAATAAAATTCATTTCTTAAATATTTACATTTCCAGTGTAAAGCCTAATGTAAACCAATAGAAAACAATGTAGTTCATACTTATATGATCACATGATTTTCCGTGACGTCAAGTGACGTCAGTCTAAACCATGCTTATCTACGATCTGATTGGACGTTGGCGAGGTCAACGCTGTTCCGATCCTTGTAGAAAAACAACGTGCAAATGTTTTCCAACTTTAAAAGTTTGCTGTATAAGTATTTTTTCGCCCAGTGACGAGGAGCAAAGAATATAAATATAAGAAATAAACTTAATTTTTCTGCTGTTCACAAACGACAGTCGGTCGCTAGCAAAGTTTACATGAAAATCTTCGAGGTTCATTTACTTTGCAGGCCGCTCACTTCGTTCATACTTCCATGGACAACAAAAAATAAATTTATTTCTTAAATATTTTCATGCTCGATGCATTTACAGAAAACCTCAGTTGTTAACTACTGGGTATTACTGTTTTCCATACTTCATTGAATACACTGTCTCATGCAACGTCAGTGTCGTCGAAATAGTCAATAGTTTTCTTCAGTATGGTTAGACGATGGCGACGTTATTACGCTGGCAATAGGAAAACTGCTAGTAATTGTTTTGGTGTTTCTTTTTCTTTCATTTTACCCCCTTAAACCAGATTTTTTTCGTAATATGATGGATGGGAAATGATGTAATTAATGAAATAAAAGCAATTTATTTAACTTTCAATGAATTATGAGCATGGGTTTGTTTGATTTGAGGTTTAACGCCCCCGTCAACATTGTAAAGGTCATTTTGGAGACGTTGCTTCCAATTTTGTGGGACTTTTACCCGACATTGAGATGAAATGACATATCAAGCCCTGTCGCCCAATGAAACAAATAGGGTTTATTAGCATGGACGGTCCACCTCGCACCGCGGTTCCTGGACAGACGGTTTACCAGTACTAATGTGCGGGCCGGATTCAGCTCTGCGTGGAAGCATCATGCAGCCCATATATTTCTTCGACAACATCGGGTCACGAGTAAAGTAAGTGAACCCCGAAAAGTTTAAGTGAAGCCCTTTGCTCGTGACCAGATGCTGTTCATACTCCGATGGACGTCAAATAAATAACATTCGTTTCTTAAATGATTTAATTGACACACGTGACGTTACATGACCATTAAGCAATGTCAAAATAAATCACGGTGTTCTCCTTTATGATTGGACGATGACGACGTTATGGTGCCAGTCAAGGGAGTCACTGCCAACAGGAGAACTGTGCGCAGTTGTTTTCTTGTTTCAATCATAGTGGCTTGAATCAGTAATGGGGAAAATATACCATACTATATTAGAATTAGAGATAGGCGGCATATTGTCTCTACTACAGTACCGTATATTTTTTCCCTCTAGTCCCTGTGTTTCAATATAAGCCCTCAAACCAGAACTTTTCGTCATGGATGGAAAAGAATGTAAATATAAATAATGAAGGTAATTTATTATTAAACGTCCATTTAATTTTGAATAACACCGGGGTTCACTTACTTTAACTGCTGGTAACCCTATGTTGTCCATACTCCCAATGAATGTTAAATAAGTCAAATTCATTTCTTAAATGATGACCAGTCAATAGAAGATCACTTTCAGCCAGCCACGGACTCTTTATTCTTCTGGAGCAAACGTCAATGCTAAGATGAAATTCCCAATTCTGATAATGACCACTCCTAATCACATGCGAGAAATGTTAGAAAAGATAGCCGATTACTTGTAGACCAATTCTATGTTGCAGATATAACAACAGAGGTCAGAGGAAGACAGCTCTGTTGGTGATACCTTAGCTCTGGCTTTGTACTGTGCACGATTATTCTCGGCTTCGCTGATACTATTTGCCTCATATTCACTAGCATCCCTTCTGATGAGACCTTTTCATTTTGCTCGGTCCTGTTCAATTTGTTCCTACGACTCTGTTTGTATGTTGAAGTACTAAAAGGTGGCTTTGAGTTTTTCCTTGTATCACTTCATCTGACCACCAGAGGAGTGTTTGTCCATTTCTATTTCGCCGTAGAAGATTTTCTTTGGCAAACGTTCCTCAAGCATCCTGTCATGTCACCTAATCTTTAAAACTTTTCTAAGACAGCTTGTATGGTGGGGGTCAGTCTTTAAAACAATAAACTGCCTAACGCCTTTTATAGTCGTCATTCCGATTTCGTTTTAAATGTTGGACTTAAATCTCTTTTGCAAAAAGGCCTATTGGAACTCGAATTTTATGGTGACTTAGCATCTAAATTCAGAAAAATATATTCTTGCAATTACTCGTGCCGGCCTCGGTAGCTCAGTCGGACGTGCGTCTGACTAGTGATCAGGAGGGCGCAGGTTCGATACCTGCTGGGGTCGGCAACTCAGACTCTATTACGGTTCCATCGCTAAGGCTTACTTAAAATTTAATATTAGGTAATGTTGGTTGGTACCTGATGCTTTGTCTCTGGTCAGGCCCATCAGTCTAACTGTGGGTTTTCTTTTGCTCCAGCATTTAAGTTATTTAATGCTGTCGAATCCTCACCGTTGTTTCATCTCTGTAGTTGTTTGATTTTTATGTTCTCGGAGATGTTGAACTGATGAGTTAGGAAACCTCAATGCGGACTGAACAAATTATTTGTCTAAACCACGACACAAGTCGTGATAAGATTCTTCGCTGTGCACTTGGTGGGTAGTTTACTAGTCGAGTTTTTTTTTTGTTTTTTTTTTTTTTTCACTTTTTTCACACTCTTCGGACTGGGCAGATGCTCAGACTGAGATTAGTCTTTGCTGGACGCATAGATGAGTTTTTGTTTTGTTATGCTCAAGTTGAAATAGTCCAATTTTGTTTCTTTCACTAATTTCAGACGTGATGAATTAGTTGTTCGTGGTGGACCCGGTGGGTGTTTTTTTTTTTATTATTATTATTTTCTTTTTAATCAGGTACAACTTTTACATTAATATTCACAATGCTTACTACAAATTACAAGAAAATAATACATACAGAATAGAATCTCGATCAGGCGTCATAGGCATCATTTTAGTATATTTTTTTTTAAATTCCAATCCATCCCGATCCCGCAGTACCTGAATGGACAACATCATGTTATCATAAGCTGGGCCAGCCGACAGACTGGGCAGGGCTTGTCTATTTTGAGAAATATTGATTGTAAATATATGTTGTTGTTTCGTCAGAGGCGGGTACATATATCTATATGTAAGGTCGTTTTGAACGAATATAATATAACCTTAAAGGATATTCTGTGCATTAAAAAAAATATAGAATATTAACCATTTTTTGAAAAACTTATCCATTTTGCCATTTATAGATGCTATATACTTCTCACTAGATAATTTTTGTTTCAAAACTGAAAGAAACCCTTGAATATGTAATCTCCTGTCTGAAAATTTATTTTTGTAGATATAATATTTTGCAAAGATCTGCACATAATTCACAAGTTCGTTTGTGCTTTGAACGGAAAAGATAATAGACCGATCATTTATAAGTTTAAATTTACATTGGTTTCCAGCCATATTTTAAGCTGTTGCCAAAAATTTTTAACGATTGGACACTCTAAAAACAAATGACAAATCGTCTCTTCTTCATTCTGACAATATTTACATACATTACTGTCTATTTTATTAATTTTCTTCAAAAAAGAGTTTGTAACTAATATTTTGTTATTTATTTTATACTGAAACGCTCTTAATTTAATCTCTTTTATTTTGCTAATTGAACCATGGTACTTTTTCCAATCGTCTTCGTTTATATTGCCAAGGACTGTTTGCCATTTTACTGGAGTAATAACAACACTTTCTCCCATAATGGTATCATAAAAATCTCTACTACCTTTTTATGTTTTAACACCAGACCCACATAAATACTTCGTAATACATTTGTCTTGTTCAGCATTGAGTAAACTTTATTGTCGTTAATTATGTTTTTCCACTCGTTTGGTATTTTGTTGATGACATTTAAGTAGTCTAAAAAGGTTCCCCTTATATGATATATATTCTTAAGTCTATCGAAACTATACCATTCCCCACGATCATCTATTAGATCGTATACCGATTTAATACCTTTTTGAAACCAGTCTTTAATGAAGATAGTTCCTGTTCCAATATTGCTATTATACCACAATGGTGATGTTAAGATATCATTTATAGATTCTATCTTCACCTTTGTGCAATAGAAGGCCCAATGTTCCATAGTGTCTTTCCAGAAGGGATTTCTTAAATCCTGACTCAATTGTTCAGCATACCGCCCACCTAGAGTTATTAGTTTTGTAATGTCAATATTTGCTAGATCCACCCATGAATCTTGACTTGACTGCGTCATAATTCGTCTTATCCAAGAAATTTTCAGAGCTTTAATAAAATTTGTGATATGCGTCATTCTAAGGCCCCCACAAGATATATTCTTAATAATGACTTTTCTACTTATACGGTCAGGGCCGTTATTCCAAAGGAATTTGTAGAATCGACGTTCTAGTTGTTTTATCAAGTCTGAAGGCGGGTCCGGTAATACTATGAATAAATGGACCAATTTTGATAAAGCCAGTGATTTAATGATTGTAATTTTACCAATTAAAGTTAATCTTCTTTTTGACCATTGGTTTAAAAGTTGAATAATTTTATTCATAATATCTTGAGTATTTATTGTCCATATATCATTAATATTAGTTGAGAAGTTGACCCCTAAAATTTTAAGTGCCTCGACTCCAGTCTAGCCGATATTGAGTACATAGTTTATCTGTAGAGAGTTGTTTTGCACCTATCCAAATGGCCTTGGTTTTATCCACATTTATTTGTAAACCTGACATTTGATAAATGTATTTAATGTATCCAAAGATTCACGTAATGAAATTTCTGAGCCGTCAAGCAGTAGCTGGGTATCATCTGCATATTGCCTTATTTTATATTCTTTGTCATTTATGTTTATACCTTTGATGTTGATATTCTTTCTTATCATCTTACCAAGAACTTCCGCACATTAAATAAATATATAGGGGGAAAGAGGGTCTCCTTGTCTGCAGCCTCTTCTAAGATTAAAAAATTCAGATATATGACCACTCTGTAATATGCATGACTCGGCACCCTTTTGGAAAAGATTTATCCACTGTTTAATCGAAGTGCCAAAATTGAAGTAGTCAAGTGTTATTTATAAACTTCCATGAAACAGTGTCAAAAGCTTTTTCAAAGTCTATAGATAGTAGTAACCCTGGTATATTCTGATTCTGAGTCTCGAAAATAACATCGTGGATCAACCTTAAATTATCACCTATAAAACGACCAGAGATAAATCCTTTTTGATCGTTATTTATTAATTGTTGTAAAGTGCGTTTCAATCTATTTGCTATCACAGTGGAGGCTAATTTGTACACCACATTTAGAAGAGAAATCGGTCTCCAATTTTTTAAATTATCTCTATTTTTATTAGGTTTTGGTAAACATGTTATAATCCCTTGTTTCTGAGTAATACATGTACTTAGTGACCCTGTTCTATATGCATAATTTAATGATCGATGTACAAAATGTCCTAAATCAATCCAGAAAATTTTAAAAAACTACACTGTGAAACCATCGAGACCTGGTGTTTTGTTATTTTTCATGCTTTTTAATGCAGCCCCTAATTCTGAATATATTATTTCTCCTTCTTGTTTTTCGGCATCTTCTTCATTTAATTTATTTTCATTAGGCCCGGTGGGTGGTTCTTTGGCATGACACACTGTTTCAACCTTGTTCAAAACTGTGCCAAATACCATCAATATATCTCACAGGGTATCCAAGTTATGGTCATCACAAGATTATATTGTTTGGGGAAATAACTAAAAAAATAAAAAGTGCACCCTGAGTCATGATTTTCACACATGAAACACCTGCCTAGCCTCACGTACAACTATACCAAGTCCCATCATTATGTCTCAGAGTATATAATTTTATTAGAAGGGGATATAACCCAAATACCATCGCACTAGAGTTGTGGTTCCTGCGCATGACATGCTGTCTCAATCTTGCCAAGTATTATCCATATATCTCAAAGGGTTTCTGAGCTAGGGCCCACAGGATTTTGTCAGGGGAGGTAACTCACAAACCAGTGCACCAAGAGTCGTGGTTCTTGCCCGTGACAGGCGTGCTTAACTTAAACAATGAACGTCACTCGAAGACTGTTGAAGATACGGCGATCACAAGATAGTCATACAATTTTATTAGAGGGGGAGATAACTCAAATACAATAATAACCATGACACCCAGAGTTGTGGGCCTTGTGAATGACATGCTGTATCAATCAAACAGTGAATGACCGTAGAAAAGATTTCATGATCAATCTCCACGAAAGAATATTGCCGACCCCTACAGGTATCGAACCCGCGCCCTCCTGATCATCAGTCAGACGCGCATCCGACTGAGCTACCGAGGCCGGCACATGTAATTAGTATTGTATTGTACATGTACACAACTGTGTTATGGGCTGCAGGCCTTAAATCATAATTAATTTCTTGTACTTACATGTATTTCGATAGCCAATTGGCCATTTTGTGGGAATGCCTTTCCGCTAGTGATGTTTATATTAGGATCTAGTTATTTCATAATCGTGTTTCTTTCCCTGTGGGTTAGTTGTATCGATCCCTGATCATTGCCTTCACTTCTATTTTAAACATGTTCGACCCGTAAAAACTGACATCTCCCAACGCATATGCACAATATGACCAGAGTCTTCGTATCTGTGACATCCCCAGAAATGGTCTCGAGGTTAATGGGGCGCCGTTTTACTATTTAATCCGTATTTATAGACATCCATAAATCGAATTAAGGATATCCATAATTCGATTTATGGATATCCATAAATCAGCCGAATAATGGATATCATTAATTCAGATCGATTTATGGATATCCATAATTCGATTTATGGATATCCATATATCAGCCGAATAATGGATATCCATAATTCGAATTATGGATATCCATATATCGAATTATGGATATCCATAATTCGATTAATGGATATCATTAATTCAGATCGATTTATGGATATCCTTAAAATGAAATATGGATATCCATTATTTCTCTGATTTATGGATATCCATAATTCGAATTATGTATATCCATAATTCAGATCGATTTATGGATATCCATAATTCGAATTATAGATATGTCCATAAATAATTATGGATATCTATAAATACGGATTAAATAGTAAAACGGCGCCCCATAGAGATTAACCATGCTAGTTAGTCGATATTCCAATATGAACTATTTCTAATAGTTGCCATTCGGGGCTTGAAGAAATATATGGGCCGCATGATGCTTCCACGCAGAGCTGAATCCGACCCGCACACGAGTACTGGTAAACCGCTTAGAGGATCTAAGCCTGCCCAGGCAAAGCGGTGCGCACGAGTCGGACCGGCCATGCTTATAAACCCTATATGTTTCATTGGGCGATAGGGCTTGACAGGTCATTTCATCTCAATGTCGGGTAAAAGTCCAACAAAATTGGAAGCAACGTCTCCAAAATGAGCTTTACAGTGTTTACGGGGACGTTAAACCTCAAATCAAACAAACAAAAACTTTCTAGTAGTTACTATAAAAAGGATCTGTTTTTTTTTTTTTTTTCTACAAATGCAAACTTCTCATATAGCCTATAACTTGAATAAAGTATCTTTCTACAGATTTACAATTGGCATTTCTACTAGGAAAAAAGTTAGACAATTTTTACCAAAAAAGTGTCTAAAAGACTACGCAACAAAATCGTATTCCGAACTGCGGAACTGTCGTTAATCCTGTCAAACAGGTATCCAAGCGAGCTCAGCATTCCTCAAGGTATTAAGAAACGGCAAAATCGGGCAAATAATTGCCGTTATCGTTCTTGATATTCATCGTGCTCAACAAATGGCTCAGATGAACGCGCAGTCTGATGCCAACTGTCACCGGTTAAACAGGCCCATGAAGCATCGGTTCATTTACTACTTAATGCCACGATGTTACGTTTCATTGTATACCACACTTTCATGCTGATCGTTTACCCTTCCGCTGATTCAAGAAGGGCAGTTTGTCAGTTTCTGGCGAAAGAATGTGCACTGTACTGTTTAACCGCTTACGTATAAGCCTGCCCAGTAAAGTATGGATAGGTTAACTGACCTAATTAGTTTTTAGTTTGGTTAATTAGTTTTATATGGCATGGTTGTGACACATTTATTGCGTTCAACCCGGCCCCCGCCCATCGGGGCTTGGAAAAATATATGGGCTGCATCATGCTTCCACGCAGAGCTAAATCTGACCCACACACGAGTACTGGTAAAGCGCTCAGAGGGTCTAAGCCTGCCGAGGCAAAGCGGTGGGAGTCGGCCAGTCCATGCTTATAAACCCTATTGGTTGCATTGGGCGACAGGGCTTGAGATGTCATTTGATGTCAATGTCGGGTAAAAGTCCCACAAAATTGGAAGCAACGTCTCCAAAATGACATTTACAGTGTTGACGGGGACGTTAAACCTCAAATCAAATAAACAAAATTGCGCTCTTCCACAACCAACTATTCATCCATTGTAGTGGAAATCAAATGGTTCGGACCACCTATGAGACCAAGAAAATTTGAGACATGGCATGTTTAGTCACCGAGGGTTAGTCAAAGTGCCAGACCAAGAGATATCATTGCAATAATATGGGTGAATCTTTTCGATGTTCTATAAAATAAAGGTATATTGTGTGTACCCATTAGAATCGCCTCAACGAGGCGATTCTAATGAGTACTCACACCATACCTTTTCAAGGTAAAATCAGAAAAAAGCTCTCTCTAAATTGACCAATATATATGGGTATCTGGCATATTTAACGTCACTACAGCTGGTGTCTGGGAATGTGTGGCGGCCGTAAAAAGTATCCCTGCCCTCCATCATAGTGTAGTTTATATTTTCTTGTCCTTTGGGATCATTGATTCCATTCTGGAATTTTTGAAAATATTTGAGGGTCACTGATGATGCCTAATTGGCCGAAACTAGCTAGTCTGGCCCAGAAAAAAATGTACACTTCATATTTTTTAGTTCGGTGGTGTATTCCTTGCTTGTAAAGGATAACTTATCCCTTTTATAGAACATATTTACTGGAAGAATACACAAGAGAATCAAGGGTGAGTTCGAATCAGCCATGGTAAACGAGCCAGCGGTCATCGAGCCATTGAGTTGCACTGTATGGGTGATGTGGTCAAGAATTTCAAAATCGGTATGGTCCTACTTTGCTTCCTTGGGACCCCATTTTAACAAGACTGGACATCGCTTCATTGAGACCCAATGTCAGAAAGACTGGACAGGTATAAACAAAGGTTAATTCATTTATTCATTCATTGGTTGATTTTGGTTTATTGGTTGATTGAATGGCTGACTGATTGATTGATCGATGCATCCATTGGTTGATTGATCGATTGATTGATTGATTGATTGATTGACTGTGTTGGGGTTTAGCGACACGTCAACCTTTGTAGGTCATTTTGTGTCGTCTCCCGAAGAAAGATAGAAGAGAGATAGAAGAGATAGTAGAGGATATGAAAGTGATGAGACAAGGGAGAAAGGGGAAAATGAATGAAAGTGAAGAAACAGAAGAAATAACAACTTTCTCTCTCTTCCCTTACCTGCTGCAAGGACTGTTGGACGTAAGATACATGACACATTCTCCTCGCCAACTTACACCTAAACACCTTCTGTTTGCCTTGATATAGAATGTGGATGCAAGTTAGAATTACCACATCTTTAACACACGAGGGATGTTCGAAAAGAATTGCTTATTTTTATCTGGAGACTTCAAATTTCAAGTTAGCCCAAAATTGCGCATTTCATGCCCTCGAATTGCTCCCCGTGCCTAGAAATGCAAAGTATCAGCCGATGTATCCACTTCTTGAAGGCGTCACGGTACGCTGATTTGGGCACAGTAATAAGGTACTAATGAATGACAGGTCCAAGTGCCTGTCGGGACTGGTATTTCCGCCCAGCAAGGAATGATTTCAATTTCGGAAACAAAAAGTAATCACATGGGGCAAGGTCTGGGGAATACGGGATGTGAGGCAAAACAGTTACTTTTTCTTTCTTCAAAAACGCCGTAGCTATTGCGGACGTTTGAGTGGTTGCATTGTCAAGTAGAAGACGGACATGTTTAAAAGCAGTGGCAGGGCGTCGTTTCTGATAATACCTTTTCAGTTTCTTCAGTACTACGTCTTTGTGGTACTTTCCGGTGATGCTTTTGCCCTTTTTCACCGGCACTTTTATTGAAACTCCTTCACCAGAGAAGAAGATTGCATACAAAACCTTCTTTGTACTCAAAGGACGTTTGGCAAATTATTGGGCGTTTGCTGTGTTAAGTGGCCCAGATTTTATTGCTAACCTTTCTGACGGGCTCAAAATAATGGGCATAGGTTTCATCATCTGTGACGACATTGGCAAACTGACTGTTTTTTTTTTTTTGTTTTTTTTTGTTTTTTGTTTTGTCATATTTTGGAAACATTTGAAGCAGCTTTTTGGCCACTTTAATCCGTTGCCTCTTTTGCTCGTAGTCAACAGATGTAGCACCATCTATCAGAAATGTTTCTGACTTTCAAATGCTTCTTCAAAATAAGGTGAACCGTTGATAGTGATATGCCTACCTTTCGTGCAATATCACGAACTGTAAATCCGGCATCTCCTTCAATGATTTACTTTAATCAAAAGCAGTAGAAATTTCAGTCATCAGCTTCTTCAAGAACAACCAAGTTTTGAGCAAACTTTGATGTAAGCCCGTTTTTATCTTTATAGTCGACGCTTCTACCAACCATTTTTGTCGCACCTGCTTGTAGCAGGGTGCGAAATAGGCGTCCGATTTTCCGTCCGTGCGTCCGCCCGTCTGTTAACATTTACGTCGAAGTTCGACATTTACGTCAAAGTTTTTTATTTTACAAACCTCAGCTACCATAAAACCTTACATGAAACATCTCATAGACCTTCTCACTTTGTAAGCACCTTGACCTTGTGACTTTGACATTTATTTTGCGCTCCAGTGACTTTGACCATTACGTCGAAGTTTGACATTTACGTCGAAGTTCGACATTTACGTCAAAGTTTTTATTTTACAAACCTCAGCTACCATCAAACCTTACATGAAACATCTCATAGACATTCTCACTTTGTAAGCACCTTGACCTGGTGACTTTGACCTATATTTTGCGCTCCAGTGACTTTGACCATTACGTCGAAGTTCGACATTTACGTCGAAGTTCGACATTTACGTCAACAGTTTTTATTTTACAAACCTCAGCTACCATCAAACCTTACATGAAACATCGCATAGACCTTCTCACTTTGTAAGCACCTTGACCTGATGAATTTGACCTATATTTTGCGCTCCAGTGACTTTGACCATTACGTCGAAGTTCGACATTTACGTCGAAGTTTGTATTGTAATCAACTTTAAGACTAAACAACCATCAAACCTTTCATGAAACATCACCCTGAGCTCCTGACTAGGCAAGCACCTTGACCCGGTGACCTTGACCTATATTTTACGCTTCCGTGATGTTGACACAAATTACGTCGATGTTCCAGATCTTCTCAAATAAAAGGCATACAACAATAAAATCTTGAATAGTGCTTCTCCTAGATGTATTGACTCTGCAGGTACCTTGACATGGTGACCTTGACCTATATTTTACGTTCCACTGACTTTGACACATTTTACGTCAAAGTTCCAGATCTCCTCAAATAAAAGGCCCACAACAATCTAATCTTGCATAGTGCTTCACCTAGATGTACTGACTCTGCAGGTACCTTGACCCGGTGACCTTGACTTATATTTTACGCTCCAGCGACTTTGACAAATTTTTATGTCGAAAATCCAGATCTCTGCAAATAAAAGGCCTACAACCATCAAATCTTGCGTAATGCTGCTCCTGGATGTACTGATCTAGCAGGTACCTTGACCTGATGACCTTGACCTATATTTTACGCTCCATTGACTTTGACACAATTTGCGTCAATGTTCCAGATATTCTCAAATAAAAGACCTGCAACCACCAAATCTTACACAGTGGTTCTTCTAGATGTACTGACTATGCAGGTACCTTGACTTTGTGACCTTGACCTATTTTTTGCACTCCATTGACTTTAACACATTTTAGGTCGACATTCCATATCTTCTTAACTATAAGGCCTACAACCACCAAACCTTGCATAGTGCTTCTACATTTACTGACTCTGCGGGTACCTTGAACTGGTGACCTTAAACTATATTATGCACTCCAGTGACTTTAACACATTTTACGTCAATGTTCAATATGTCCTAAAATAAATGCCCTACAACCACCAAACTTTGCATAGTACTTCTCCTCAATGTACTGTTTTGGCACGTACCTTGACCTGGTATTTTTGGTACAGTGACTTTGACACATTTTACATCAACTATCAACTGCTATGAAATTTACTTAATTAATAACAACCTTCTGATTGTGGCTTCTCAGCAGGTGCGACGCAGCCTTCTGCGGAATTCTTGTTACTGCAGTGGTCAATGACTGCGTGTATTCAAATGGCAAATTTTATGTCTTACACTTAGTCTAACGTGTACATTTATACACCAGTGTGCAGATATTGAATAGCCCTATACAAGTATGTATTGGTTTTGATCGTGCCCCGCGTGGATATCGAGCTAGAGGACAATAAGCATTTCTTTTCGAACATCCCTCGTAGCTTGTGGGTAAGAACGGCCTCAACGATGCCAAGTATACCGGTATAAATCTCACTTTTCTCTATATAACCCTAAAGTGGTACCTAGGCAAACAGTGCAGGCCCAGAACGGACGCCGCAGCGTCTGCACTATTTTCTATCAAAAACAGAATAAAAACGAAAAAAAAAAATAGGCCTCACATCCCATATATGACAAATGGACTTGTCCAATATATAGCAGTGGAAGCAATGGGTTAAGGTATTGCAAACTGGCTGAAAGTTTTGCGAACACTGTCAGTCATGATCAGACGCTACCGCGTACTGCGGCGTCTGATATGGGTGTCGCGTTCTGTGGCGTCTAATCTGGGCGCCGTTTTGGGGCTTTCCGCATAAAATGGTTTAGGCAAACATGCCAAATACTTGATAATGCTTTACGTTGGGGCTTTAAAAATGGAGGATCCAACCTATTGAAGTTTATTCTAAATGATGACGGTGTATATCAGACGGTATTTGTTAGTCAACAGGGGTGTAAGAGCACATGTTTTACTGGCGCAGCGTTACTTCTGCCTTCCTCTAGCCACCCTCGGTCGCTCAGTCGTATGCGCGTCAGACCAGTTGCTGGTGATCAGTAGATCACAGGTTTGATCGACGCTGGGTCCAGCAACAGTCTTTCGTGGGGACTGGTTATGAAATATCTCTATTCTGCTGATTCAAGAAGGAAACGAATGTGCACTGTACTGGTCAACCACTTATATACAAACCTGCCAGGAAAAGTACGATTTGATAAACCGGCTCGACTAGTGTTGAATGGCCGTTTAAGGGGAATGGGAACACCTAGCACATGTTTCCGCCATTTTTCGAAGAGGGTAACTTTCGGGACTTCCTGTTCACTTTTCTATAGGCTCAGTCCCACTGAAAAACGGGTCTACTCTGAAAGGAAAGAATTTGCTCCTCAGGAGCAAATTCTTTCCTTTAAGAGTTGACCCTATTGACATGGGAGAAAAAATACTTTTGCAGGAGTTACCTCCCCTGGAGGTGTATCCATTCCCCTTAACTCCCATTTCTGCCATGTCGATCGATGTCTCATTGTTGGTTTTCTTCTACCTGTGATCTCTACGGTTTTTCATTTTCATGGACACCTGTCAACAACTACGCTGGACTGGCTCTGTCTAACCCTTTTTGTGCCAAATAGAATCTTCCTCCTTATATATGGCAGGAGTCCATTTTGAAATTTAGGGGTGACAGGTTGTGTTTTGTTCAACATTTGTTTGGAAAATGGCTTAACTTTTTGCAAACAGTGTAGGCCCTGATCAGACGCCGCGTTCTGCGGCGTCTGATCTGGGCCTGCACTGTTTGCCAACTACCCGTTTTTGGGTTTCCGGTACTAAATGGGCTAACTGACTCAGGTAACGGAGGTACTATGCTTAGAAAATAGTCAATGATGAGTACGTTTCTATTTCATCTTCATTGGAAACCGGGGTCCAGGCCAGGAATGGCTTTTTTTCTTCGATGGCCATCATTATAATTCTTTGAGGCGGTTCTTACGAGTTGTTACATTCTAGAATACGGAATCACCCGGACGGTGAGGCGTCAGTTTCAGACGGACATCATAATTTCACACGGGTCTCTTTTCCTATTACATGTATTTTACAAAAGCCGGTGGCTCCTACACATTCCTGAATCTCTAGATCTTGCATCTAAGTGGAGCCTACGTGGTACCAGTCGCGTCGTAAGAAAACTTGATTAACTGGGCAGTCTGATCGGCACCTTAGCGGTCGCTCATTACGAAAACACGCCTATATAAATACAATGTAAACTTAACCGCCGAAAAAAAACGAAAATTTTAAGATGAAAAATTGTGATATTTTTCTTATTTCTGCTCAAAATATCGATTGTGGGTTCTCGTTAGAACCGCCTCATCCTGTAAACCCCAGTTTTACCATATAAAAGTCCGGGTTCAATGGGACCAAAATTATATAGGCGTGTTTTCGTGATGGCTTGTATAGTTCAATGCATCCAAGTTCTATATCTAAAATTTCAAGACTCAGACTAGGCGGTGTACCTGAGCAGGCTGGTTTGTGTCTTAACCTTTTTTGTACCAAATGGAATCTTCCTCCTTATATATAGCAGAAGTTCATTTCAAAATTTAGGGGTGTCAGGTTGTGTTTTCATAAAAAAATTATTTGGAAATGACTGAACTTTTAGCAAACAGTGGAGGCCCTGATCAGACGCCGCGTTCTGCGGCGTCTGATCTGGGCCTGCACTGTTTGCCAGGGTATCCGGTTTGGGGTTTCTAGTACTACATGGGTTAACTGGTCGCAGTCGCTGAAGACAGTTCTTTTTTTTCTAGCGACCTTGCTCATTATACTGAGACCGACCTCGGTAGACTTGTGATCGGGAGGATACGGGCTCGATACCTGCCGGGATCGGCAGCATTCGTCTGTGGAATGTTTTCTACGGTCATTCTCTCCCTTCCGCTGAAGAGTTTCTGGCGAAAGAATGTGCACCGTATATTTCACGATCCATCTCCACGAAAGAATGTTGCCGACTCCGGCAGGTATCGAACCTGCGTCCTCCTGATCACCGGCCAGACGCGCATCCGCTGAGCTACCGAGGTCGGCTGGGAAATATATGACAAATAGATTATGATATGATATGAAATATGGCATATGCCATATGGTTATCGCACCAGTCATAGTGGTATTTTTGTTGTTGTTGTTTTTTAGATTAAGGGCCCAGTCAACAATGGGTCATATCAAGCGGGTCGGTTTACCTAGTCATACTTTCCCTGGACAGGCTTATACGTAAGCGGTTAACCAGTACAGTGCACATTCTTTCGCCAGAAATTGACAAGCGTCCTTCTTTTTTTTTTTTTTTTTTTTTTTTTGGTTTGGGTTTTACGGCCCTTTCAAGATTATTTCACTCATATCGAGCCGATCGTTAATCATAGGTGGGCGAAAACCGGAGTACCCGGAGAAAAACCACCTGACCTTCCGTTGCAGAACTTGGCGTCTCACACGTGACCCGAGCGAGGCACGAACCCACGGCGGTGAGAGATCTAATGACTAAGAGTCAGCGCTCTTATCCATTAGGCCACGGAGGCCCGTTAGCGTCCTTCTTGAATCAGCGGAAGGGAGAGAATGACCGGAGAAGTGATTTCCTGATCAATACCCATGAAAGAATGTTGCCGACCTGGCAGGTATCGAACCCGC
This sequence comes from Lucinisca nassula, assembly GCA_963580285.1. NCBI lineage: Eukaryota > Metazoa > Mollusca > Bivalvia > Lucinida > Lucinidae > Lucinisca > Lucinisca nassula. Next base: position 131,943,059 of record OY757014.1, read on the forward strand.
GTCCTCCTGATCACCAGTCAGACGCGCATCCAACTGAACTATATCGAGGCCGGCGACATGCGAGTATAGCTCGGACAGCATGTCTTAGTTGGACTGTGTCGGTATTTGTCGTTGTGAATTAGTCATACATGTAGTAACGCATAAGGTTTGTATTTTGTAACAACTGAATGGTAGTTTTTGTCAATTCTCCATAAAAACCTATGTTGTGGGTAGAACCGCCTCCACGAGGCGGCTCTAATGAATACCCACAACATAGTTTTATATGGAGAAATTTCAATTATCACAAAATACGCACCGTGTCTGTTGCTTTTTTGGAGCTGTTACGAGACTGGTCAATAACAACGTGGCATTTTTGGATCGTTTCTTTTACAATTGACCCAAAGTTATAAAAGACAGAAACTGAATTCGTGCTGTTGTCCTCGTGACTATCACTGATTTGGGAAAACAAGATTATGATTATTAAAAGAAAATACTGATTCCCGCTGTTATCATAAATGTTACACGTAGGTCAGAGCTTTTAATTTTGCAAAAATGTATAACCAGATCTGACGCCGCGAAACAGGCGTCTGCTCAGCCGGCTGCTCAGGGTCTACACTGTTTGTTTTAAATACTGGTATTTAAGGAATAAGTCTGCGTTCAAATCGGTGCTGAAATAGATGACAGTATTCCTGCATAGAATGTACAATCTAGGGTTTCAAATTACCCATTTTTATTTTGATTCTAATGTATGTTACTGCGTAATACAGTACAGCTTCAGTGGTTCGACCCCCGATGGCTCGTTTACTATGGATGAGTCGAACCCGTTCTTTTAGTCCACAGGGAATTCCTCCAAATACGATACAGGGGTAATTTAGGAAGATTTTCTTCATTTATCTTGCAAATGTATACTGTGTGTACTCATTAGAATCGCCTCGATGAGGCGATTCTAATGAGTACACACAATATCCATTTATAATACTGAACACTGAAAAGATATCCACAAATTATCTCCATAATGTCTCCTGGTATGGCACTAAAAGTAACCCTCTATGGCTCGAATTACCGCTGTCTCGAACAAATTTTCATGGTCCCAAAGGTGTTCGAGCCATCGCAGTTTGACTGTATATATGCAGCCTGCCTCTCAGAACAACAACAAAGGTTATCCCTTAAAACCTTAAGCCCTGGTACATATACTTATGAAAACAGTGTAGATCCTGATGTGATGGCTCTGGGCTACCTTATCGAGATAGACTTCTATCTCCAAGAACACAAGAGTGAGAAGGTTTGAGGGTAAATAAATCAAAGCACTCACAACACTGATTGGCCGATTGTTTGAGTGCAGGCTGTGAAAATGGTCATGAACGCGGACTTGGACTGTTTGGGTATATCTTTAAGTTCTTGTAGCTAATGCAAACAGTGTAGACCTGATCAGACGCCGCGTTCTGTAGCGTCTGTTCTGGGACTACACTGTTTGCCAAACCAAATACATGATTCCAGTCCAGATTTTAAGATAACTCTCTTACATGTACGCAATACTCTGACCTCATAGTGGAACAAATAACAGCCTATTTTTGGGTCGAAAGTTACAAAGCATATACTTTCTTCAGTGCTAAAGTTCACGTGACTATCACTGATTTGTCGGAATATTTTTTGAAAATAGCCGCAGTGAGGACAGAATGTTGCTTAAGAGGGTTATTTTGGAATCAATGGTAGACCCAGACCAGAGGCCACAGAACGCGGCGTCTGATCAAGATCTACATTATTTGCTTAAAAACCGGAATTTTAAAGTTAAATGAAATAGTTAAAAAAAATCACAGTCCAGGACTATTTCTCCGACCTTCACTTAGAGACAATCGAAACACCAGTACTCTTAGGGCTTTGATTATTATCAGATATGGAAAACACAGACGATTGAAAGAATTTTGATCTTTGGAGACTTAGTAAAATAAAAGACAGCAAAGCTGGCTTCTTTACACAGCAAAGACTAGCTAATCAAGCACCGTGCACATGGCAATATAAAAAATAATGTCTGCCATACAATATGTATAAAAATAATTTCCCTAAAATGAGTGTTTTGCAGTGGAAACTCTCAATGAAAACATGCTGTAGAGCTTCATGTGAGTGCTTCGGACGAAATCCTATAATACAGCAAAACAACTTTATAACACCATTGTTCGGGTTCGGAGCAGAAATAATGTTTGTTATACAAATGAATTATACCCAGACAAAATTGTAAAGATTATACAGAAAAATGACCAATTATGGTCATTTTTCTGTATAATCTATACAATTTTGGGACGGTTTTAAACCACAATAAATCCAAAACACGCAATTAAGAACAGTGTTAAAAAGGGGTATGTGTGTGCATCATGTTTTTCTCCATCTAAAACAGATATGGTCGGTGTTTATATCGACCAAAAATCTGTTTTGTGGCGACTCAAACTGTTTTTCACTCCACCTGGACAATGTCAGTGGAACTTTCAATCAACAATTTGTAAAATGTTTGCTTTTCCTCGGTAGGCGTATTCCAGTGAGTTCCATCATGCGCCCCTGTGCCAGGGGTGTGGCCTCCTCACTCTACAGGGAGTCGGAGCCCGAAGATTCCTTCATAAAGTAATCACTAGGCTCGTCGTCCGTCACACTGATACTGTTGATCACATCTAATGTTCTCAAACTTTAATCTCGCTTCTTTCTCTTCTCTGTTGGGATGTGTTGTACCATCTGCTGGCATGTGTTCATTTTACTCATGCCAGAGTAAGAATCTTCTTTACACAGCAAAGACTAGCTAATGAAGCATTATGCCCATGACAATATAAAAATAATGTCTGTCATAGTCTATGTATAAAAATAATTTGCCTGCCATTAAAAAAGAGTATTTTGCAGTGGAAACTCTCAATGAAAACGTGCTGTGGAGCTTCATGTGAGTGCTTCGGACGAAATCCTATAATACAGCAAAACAGCTTTATAACACCATTGTTGGGGTTCGGAGCAGAAATAATGTTCGTTATACAAATGAATTATACCCAGACAAAATTGTATAGATTATACAGAAAAATGACCATTTATGGTCATTTTTCTGTATAATCTATACAATTTTGGGACGGTTTTAAACCACAATAAATCCAAACCACGCAATAAAGAACAGTGTTAAAAAGGGGTATGTGTGTGCTTTATTTTTTGTCAATCTAAAACAGATGTGGTCGGTGTTTCCATCGACCTACAATCTGTTTTGTGGCGACTCAAACTGTTTTATCACTCCATCTGGACACTGTTAGTGGCACTTTCAATCAACAATTTGTAAAATGTGTGCTTTGTCACACTAGGCGTATTTCAGTGAGTTCCATCATGCGCCCCTGTGCCAGGGGTGTGGCCTCCTCGCTCTGCAGTGAGTCAGAGTCCGAAGATTCCTTCATAAAGTAATCACTAGGCTCGTCGTCCGTCACACTGATACTGTTGATCAGATCTAATGTTCTCAAACTTTCACTTCGCTTCTTTCGCTTCTCTGTTGGTACGTGTTGTACCATCTGTTGGTCTGTGTCCATTTTGTGTGTGTGTGTGTGTAAATTCGGGTTTAACGTCGCTTTCAACAATTTTTCAGTCATATCACGACGGTGTCTGGTTGCGACAGGGAGCTCAATGCTCACGTTTATAGTGCTGCCTCACTGAAGTATCATGTCCCAGACACATTACATGATACCACACCCAGTCACATTATCCTGACACTGGATCGACCAGTCCTAGCTCTACCCCGTAAATGTGAGTGCCAAGCGAGGAGCAGCTAGTACCATTTTTTAACGACTTTGGTATGTCGCGGCCCGGGATCGAACCCGAGACCTCCCGTTCCCCGGAGCGGACACTCTACCAACTGAGCTATCGGGGCCGGTCTGTGTCTATTTTTGGAGACAATTTTATCATGGCAGAGTAAGAATCTTCTTTACACAGCAAAGACTAGCTAATGAAGCATTATGCCCATGACAATATAAAAATAATGTCTGTCATAGTCTATGTATAAAAATAATTTGCCTGCCATTGAAAAAGAGTATTTTGCAGCGGAAACTCTCAATGAAAACGTGCTGTGGAGCTTCATGTGAGTGCTTCGGACGAAATCCTATAATACAGCAAAACAGCTTTATAACACCATTGTTGGGGTTCAAAGCAGAAACAATGTTATAAATGGTCATTTTTCTGTATAATCTATACAATTTTGGAACGGTCTTTAAACCACAATAAATCCAAACCACGCAATAAAGAACAGTGTTAAAAAGGGGTATGTGTGTGCTTTATTTTTTGTCAATCTAAAACAGATGTGGTCGTTGTTTCCATCGACCTACAATCTGTTTTGTGGCGACTCAAACTGTTTTTTCACTCCATCTGGTCACTGTTAGTGGCACTTTCAATCAACAATTTGTAAAATGTGTGCTTTGTCACACTAGGCGTATTTCAGTGAGTTCCATCATGCGCCCCTGTGCCAGGGGTGTGGCCTCCTCGCTCTGCAGTGAGTCAGAGCCCGAAGATTCCTTCATAAAGTAATCACTGGGCTCGTCGTCCGTCACACTGATACTGTTGATCACATCTAATGTTCTCAAACTTTAATCTCCCTTCTTTCTCTTCTCTGTTGGGATGTGTTGTACCATCTGCTGGCATGTGTTCATTTTACTCATGCCAGAGTAAGAATCTTCTTTACACAGCAAAGACTAGCTAATGAAGCATTATGCCCATGACAATATAAAAATAATGTCTGTCATAGTCTATGTATAAAAATAATTTGCCTGCCATTAAAAAAGAGTATTTTGCAGTGAAAACTCTCAATGAAAACGTGCTGTGGAGCTTCATGTGAGTGCTTCGGACGAAATCCTATAATACAGCAAAACAGCTTTATAACAACATTGTTGGGGTGCAAAGCAGAAACAATGTTTGTTAAACAAATGAATTATTCCCATACAAAATTGTACAGATTATGCAGAAAAATGACCATTTATGGTCATTTTTCTGTATAATCTAAACAATTTTGGGACGGTCTTTAAACCACAATAAATCCAAAACACGCAATAAAGAACAGTGGTAAAAAGGGGTATGTGTGTGCATCATGTTTTTGTTCATCTAAAACAGATATGGTCGGTGTTTATATCGACCAACAATCTGTTTTGTGGCGACTCAAACTGTTTTTTCACTCCACCTGGACAATGTCAGTGGAACTTTCGATCAACAATTTGTAAAATGTGTGCTTTGCCTCGGTAGATGTATTTCAGTGAGTTCCATCATGAGGCCCTGTGCCAGGGGTGTGGCCTCCTCACTCTGCAGGGAGTCAGAGTCCGAAGATTCCTTCATAAAGTAATCACTAGGTTCGTCATCCGTCACACTGATACTGTTAATCAGATCTAATGTTCTCAAACTTTCATCTCGCTTCTTTCGCTTTTCTGTTGGTATGTGCTGTACCATCTGTTGACCTGTGTCCATTTGTGGAGACAATTTTATCATGCTAGAGTAAGAATCGGCAAACTTTTGGCATAGCATTTTAGCGTCAGTGTATGTGGCTAGATCAGAATAGGAGTCTTCGTTAAGCGCTGTCCGAACAGTACATTTTGTTTTCACGGGAATTTCAAACAACACATTTCTTTTGTTTAGAATCGTGCTTCCTATGATCGTGTCTAATTTAGAACTGTCTTTTAAGATCAGCATTCCAGTAAATATGCAAGGGACGAAGGGGGATTTGCCGCAAACCATTCTTACTTTCAGTGGGAACTTGAAGTCCGAAATAAGATCCTTCATTCTGAACACCGCTCTACTGTCCTTATTGCCTTTTTCATATAGAATGCTAAAACGCCCTCTGGTGGTGAAGGGCACTAGCACCTCCTCCCCGTCCGTATCTCGACACTTGAGATAATTGATGTCCACAGTTGTCCATTCTGTCTTTTTCTTTTTGAATAATCCTGTCGTTGCACTGGTTTGCCATTTAGCAGCGAACGTACCCTCCACTCCTAGGACTGTGCCTCGAGGAATACGACGTTCATTAAATGTTTGGCCCACATCGTCGCCCTTATCCGCCTCCGACTTCACTTCACGAATAGCTCGTATTTTGGTGCGAAGAAAGAACTTTCTTGGCATGATATCTGCTACCTGGCCTATGGTGGTGCACACTGGAGCACGTCCAAAGTCAGGAGGGACCAACTCAAACCATCCTGAAACACAGAATCATATTCCGTTTTAAAACCCAAAACAAAGACAGGTCCGATGCACATGTTTGTTTGAATTGAGGTTTCACGTCCCCACCAACACTATTCAGGTCATTTTGGAGACGTTGCTTCAAATTTTGTGGGACTTTTACCCCGCACTGAGATGAAATGACATCTCAAGCTCTGCCGCCGAAAAAAAAAAACAATAGGGACCACTTTGCGTGGGAAGGCTTAGACCTCCTTAGCGGTTTACCAGTACTCATGTGCGGTCGGTTTTAGCTCTGCGTGGAAGGAACATGCAGCCCAATTTATTTTCCAAGGCCCGATGGGCGGGGGTCTCCGATGCACATGACGGACCTAAATAGTGTTGACTGGGCCGTTAAACTCCAATACAAACAAAACAAAGCACATGCCGGACAAGAGCTGAAAGTTTGTATGAGTCTTTCTCTACTCATATTTTCCATGTGTTTCTGGAGGGACGGTCCAACTATGTCTTCTATAACCATTTGTGCTAATTACGGTAACACAACGTTACTGTGTGTTATTTTTTATGGTGTTTTTATTTTCATATTTGCATAACTGGGCATTTTTCAGATGAAAACGTTGGTCATTTTCCCTTTTTCCTCTCCGATAACAGACTGTGGTGCTCGAAAGAACTGCCTCATTGAGGCTGTTCTAACGAGTACTCACAAGTTATGATTTTATCAAAAATAAACTTTACCCCTGTTTACCCCACTTTTTCCAATATTAAGTGGGATTGCACCTTGCCATGGGTATTAATTGCTCGTAATTATTTACATGATGTTAAGTATTTGTATCCAAACATTATCACTAATCTTTGGAAGTGCAGGGAACATTATAACCTCTACCTTTGCAAACAGCGTAGCTCAAGAGCAGATGGCTTCTGAAAAAAAACATTTGATCAGGATCTACACTGTTTGAATGAATACCTTATACATGTATCAAGTAATTTGATCGGTCGATAGTCAGAAAGGGGGTGATAAAAATTAATTTATTCAGCAGGATAAGGGTATCAAAAACCTTTGCTGAAAGCTTTTTTGTATGACATGAGCCTCGTCACGAGAATATCCGTCTTCGGATATTGCGTTCATGCAAGACACAAACAGATCTTCTCAGCTTTTGTTTGTTTGTTTGTACGTTTGTTTGTTTGTTTGTTTGTTTGCTTGTTTTGGGTTTAACGACATGTCAACCCTTGTGGGTCACTTTGTGTCGTCTCCCAAAGAGAGAGAGAGAGAGAGAGAGAGAGAGAGAGAGAGAGAGAGAGAGAGAAGAAATAGTAGATGAGATGAAATTTGAGACAGTGGAGAAGGAGAAGGTTAAAGGGAAGTTTAGAAACAGAAGAAACTAGACAAAGTGCCCAGTGGGGCACGTATACCCCCGGCCAGTGCCATCCCCTTTTAGTGGAAATGACAATTTGTCTGTGGCATTCAACCTTTCCATATAAACTTTCCATCTAGTCCACTGAGAATAACTATTGCATTTCAACAAAAAAATAGTATAATTTATCAAATCCAAAGATGAAATTGCTTGTCTTTGCTGAATAACAAAAAATCAAAGTTTGTGGCAAGTTGTAACAATTTTACCTGGAAACAACAAACATAGAATAGGTTGTCATAGAACATTTGCTGAATTAAAGTAGCTGTATTATGCCATAATAGAGCAATGCATTTTTGTATTATTACTTGCATTTATTATTGTGTGCATTTCAAGAGGAAATATTATGCAAAATTTAACAGTTCTAGTCACTGAAGTTTCTAAGATCAGACGGATCAATACATAAGCTGACAAATCTGACAAGGGTCACAGCATATCAAAGGAACAAATAACTAATAATGAACAGATGGAAAGACAAAAAAGCGAATACAAAATAAAAAGGGAATTTGCACGAAATTCCCTTTTTCGTAAGGAAATTCACGTTTTTGGATGTCAAAATATTAGGTCAAAACAAGGGTAGAATTTTGCAATGTGTTTTATACCCTCTAAAACTGCGAAATATTTAAGGGTACAACATCCTGTCTTCAAATCCTCCCTTCAAATTAAACAATAAAATCCGTGGAATATTCCAGCAATTTGCACCATAACATTTAATTTTCTATTCATCAGACCAGACATTTTTATCCTTTTTTACAAAATGGTCAAACTTAAATTGCTGGAATATTCCACTGATTTATATATAGAGAAAGTGGTGTGGGCTTGTAATTGCAGGAATATTCTAATGATATATATGAACAAAGACAATCTATATTTATCTTCATATTCAGATTATCTGTATCTATTTCTGCTGCATTTAATTCATAAACCATTGAAATTGTTGGAATATTCCAATGATTGCAAACTTTGGGGCCTTTTCTTGACCTAACACCAATCAGCTGTTAATCAAGAGAGTAGACAAGAAGACAAGGTATGAGTTCATTTTTTAATTCTCATTTTGTGTATGCAAAACAAAAACAACAAACAACTATACATGTATTTCACAACTAAAATCATTGGAATATTCCAGCAATCCAGTTCAAAAATGCGACTAGAAGTCTAAAATTGCTGGAATATTCCAACAATTTCCAAAAGCTACATAAGCTGTCACCAACAATTGTTTAACTGTTGAAATTACAGGAATATTCCAACAATTTACAATACAAACACAATTTGTCAGAATAAGGCATTTCCCATTTATAATACTATTGGAATATTCCAGCAATGTAAATAAGCATACCTTTCTCATACCTTTCTTAAATGATGTGAAAGCCAATTCTTGACATTTTAAGAACGTACAACAATGCAAAAAGGTGGCATTGCAGGATTATTCCAAGGATTTCAAACTTTGCATAATCATGAAAACTACCGACATCTAAAATTGCTGGACTATTCAACAATTTCCAAAAGATTCACAAGCTTTCATTACAACTATTTAAGTTCGAAATTACAGGAATATTCCAACAATTTACAAAATATACATTTTTTCAGAATATGACTTTTCCCATCACATAATCATGTAAAGTACTGAATTAAAAAAAGCTGAAATATTTCTGTAAGTTCAAATGGATACAAAAGCTGTCAGTAAAATTGTTTAAAGTTTAAAATTACAGGAATGTTCCAACAATTTACAAAACATTCTTGACAATCTTGAATGAGCAAGAGTGAGAAAGCTAAAATTGCAGGAAATTCCAGGGATTTCGACATTTGGAACCATTAAAATCATAAAAATCTACTGCAGTTTAAAATTGATGGAATATTCCATCAATTTCAGTAAAATTATTTAAACTTTGGAATTACAGAATTCCGGTCATTCTTAAATATATAATAATGAAAAAGCTAAAATTGCAGGAATTTTCAAAGGATTTCCAAAAGCTACATAAGCTGTCACCAACAATTGTTTAACTGTTGAAATTTCAGGAATATTTCAACAATTTACAATACAAACACAATTTGTCAGAATAAGGCATTTCCCATTTATAATACCATTGGAATATTCCAGCAATGTGAATAAGCATACCTTCCTCATACCTTTCTTAAATGATGTGAAAGCCAATTCTTGACATTTTAAGTACGTACAACAATGCAAAAAGGCGGCATTGCAGGATTATTCCAAGGATTTCAAACTTTGCATAATCATGAAAACTACCGACATCTAAAATTGCTGGAATATTCCAACAATTTCCAAAAGATTCACAAGCTTTCATTACAACTATTTAAGTTCGAAATTACAGGAATATTCCAACAATTTACAAAATATACATTTTTTTCAGAATATGACTTTTCCCATCTCATAATCATGTAAAGTACTGAATTAAAAAAAGCTGAAATATTTCAGTAAGTTCAAATGGATACAAAAGCTGTCAGTAAAATTGTTTAAAGTTTAAAATTACAGGAATGTTCCAACAATTTACAAAACATTCTTGACAATCTTGAATGAGCAAGAGTGAGAAAGCTAAAATTGCAGGAAATTCCAGGGATTTCGACATTTGGAACCATTAAAATCATAAAAATCTACTGCAGTTTAAAATTGATGGAATATTCCATCAATTTCAGTAAAATTATTTAAACTTTGGAATAACAGAATTCCGGTCATTCTTAAATATATAATAATGAAAAAGCTAAAATTGCAGGAATTTTCAAAGGATTTCAAACTTTGGAACCTTTCACATTTCATAATTATGACATCTACTGAAGTAAAAAAATGCTGGAATATTCCATCAATATCCATAAGATACATAACATGTCATTAAACTTGTTAAAAACTTTGAAATTACATGACTATTACAACAAATTACAAAATAGATCCAATTTTTCAGAATTTGTCATCAGTTTTCATTAAAAATCACTGGAATATATTCCAGCAATGCGAATATACGTACCCTCTTTTTGAAACTTTTTAACATGATTCAACAGGACAATTCTTCACATTATTGAATTTATAACAATGAAAAAGCTAAAATTGCAGGAAATATTCCAAGGAGTTCAAACTTTGGAGCCCTTCTACTTTCATAATCATGAAAACTACTGAAATCTAAAATTTCTGGAATATTCAACAATTTCCAAAAGATCTCACTTAAACTGTTTTAGTTTGAAATTACCGGAATGTTTCAACAACTTACAAAATTAATACAATTTGTCAGAATATGACACTGCACATTTCATAAACATGAAAACTACTGAAGTAAAAAAAAATTGCTAAAGTATTCCAACAAATTCCAGTAGATGCACACGCTGTCCCTTATATTGCTTGAAATTACAGGAAAATCCCATCAATTTACAGAAATTTTGGAATTCTTTCATATATAATAACAAAGTTAAAATTGCAGTAATATTCCAAGGACTTCAAACTTTGGAACCTTTCACATTTCATAATCGTGAAATCTAAAATCTAAAATTGCTGGAATATTCCAACGATTTCCAAAAGATACATAAGCTGCCACTAAAATCCTTTAAACGTTGAAATTACAGAAATATTCCAATGATTTACAAACATGAAAAAATTATCAGAATATAATTCCCATGTCATAATCATGAAACTGCTTAATTCTTAAATTGCTGGAATATTGTGTCATTTTCCAAGAGATATACAAGCGGTCACTAAAACTGTTTAAAATGTTTCAAAAAAATACAGGAATATTCCAACAATTTACAAAATATACAACGTCTATCAGAATATACCATTTCAATAAATGGCAATAATATTCCGACAAGTTCCATACAATAACAATTTCAGTTTCATTCTGTGGTCATAATTCATTGAATATTCCAACAATCACCTCTTAATATCGTAAATAGCTTGGATTGCACAATACCTTAATATATTGGTATCTTTATTCTTTAGCCACAGAAATTGCTGGAATACTCCTACAATTTCAAATGTTTGCAATTAAAACTACTGATGTCATACTTAGTTTATGAATTAAATTTTTTTAAATCAAAGAATAATCCCAGCGATTCCATGAGCTTACCTCATTTTTTTATTCTCTAGACCATTTAATTACCAATACTTGCACCTCTTTACAGCATTGAAATTGCTGGAATTAGAACCATTTTCATAAAGAAAAGCTGTCACTAAAATTGTTTAAAGTTTGAAATTAGAAGATTATTCCTAAAATTTACAAAATATTCACATTTTTTTCAGAATATGACATTTCCATTTTCATAATCGTGAAAACATCAGAAGCATAAAATTGTTGGAATATTCCAATGATTTCCAGAAGATACACAAGCTGTCACTTAAATTGTTAACAGTTTGAATTTACTATAAAAATCCTAAAAAGCCGGACACCTTAAGGACTTACTCTAATTCTCCTAAATATTTTGACAAGTTTGTTTAATGATCTAGCAAGAAGTCCAAAAGGTACAGACGGAATGGCAAACAGTGCATACCCTGATCAGAATGTTTCTGAAGGAGCAGTCTAATATGGGTTTGAAAACACACACAGTTTAGACCCTGATCAGACTGCTCATAATCTGGGTCTGTACTTTTGCTTAGGCTTATCTATCCCAATACTTAGGATCATTATTACGGCACACGAATATTTAAACAATTTACAAAATATCATATAACATTTCAACTTGTTTAAAAATAGAAAGTGAAGGCAATGATCAGGAAAAGTTTTTAAGAGCTCATAATATCCAAACCATATGAAGGATTTGGTTCATGTTTGATATGCTGATAGATATAGATCCAAGGTTTTATTCAGCAATACCCACTCTCGTGCGCATACATCACGAAAACACGCCTATTTAATTCTTACCACCTTGAACCCCACTTTTATATGGTAAAACTGGGATTTACAGGGGTAAACCTTATTTTCTTATTTCTGCTCTATCATATAGATTGTAGGTGCTCGTTAGAACCGCCTCGTGAGGCGGTTCTAACGTGTACCCACAATTTTTGTTTGGACCAGAAGTAAGAAAAATATCACTTTTTTTCATCTAAAAGTTTTCGTTTTCTTGGGGTAGAGTTTACAATGTATTTGTATAGGCGTGTTTTCGTAATGGAACTGAAAGATTTTAGTGATCGTATTTTCCAAACCATATTATGGTTCATATTGGATATGTTGATAATGTTAATATTCAAACATGACGGACCAAATGTTTATCAGGAAATATCCATGTCCATGGCTTCAGTTACACTTTTCAGGCAAGCTATGTTGTCTGGTAACAGCTCTTTGTTTTGATAGACCTCTTGTGCCGTTTAAAATACAAAGCTAAAAGGTTGCCTTTGGAAACAAAGAACACATGAAAGAACGAAAATCGGAGGCTCGGTTTTATTCAGTCTCTTCATACACAGCAATGCAGTTTGCAAGGCTGCTCCCCACCCTCCCTCATGTTTCAGCCAGGTTTAAGATGGTCTACTATTCGCCAGTTTCCTTAAAAACCAACAGTCGCTCAGACCGCATTCATCATATCTGTTACTTTGAGCTACAGTTTTATTTGTTTGTGTTGAGGTTTCACGTCCCCATCAACACTATTCAAGTCATTTGGAGACTTTTCTTTCGATTTTGTGGGACTCTCGTCCGACATTAAGAATAAATGGCATCCTACGCCCTACCACCCAAATAAACCGCTAGGGTTTACCTAGAGATCGTGTGCCACCCCCACTCCATTGTACTAAGGAAATGCCATTATGGAAACTGTTCAGATCCCTGTTACTAAATAATAGGCGAGGTCTGCTGACAGCCGGCTGGCACCAGACTTTTAGGTCTAGTGACAGCCGGCTGTCACCAGACCTAAAAGTCTGCTGACAGCCAGCAATAAAAATTGTTCAATAGTAAGTACATTTGTATCTCTTTTCCACTTTTAAAATTATCCTTTTGAATGAAATATTATACTACTTTCTAAACTTTGGTATATAGTGAAAATTGAATTTAAAAGTTATTATTAGTTGTATATAATTTAGCTAATATTTCATGGGGAGGTCTGGGTGGGAGGGTTTATCCATATGATATCGGTCTGGTCTGTGGTCTTTTATTAACAGATTCTAAACTAAAGGCATACAACTGGCAAGGTTTGGAAATCTTTTGGTATGCTGCCAAACTATGCAAAAATATGTCACTGTATTTGGACTTCGTGAATTTTGCACCTCCCAGCTTTGCTTGTTCTTGTTAAAACTTCTTTTATATCAGCTTGGTAGTATGTTTTATTTGAGGTTTAACATCCCTGTCAACACTGTGTAGGTCATTTTGGAGAAGTTCCAATTTGTCATCTCAAGCCCTGTCGCCCAATGGGCAGGGGTGGTCAGACTCTAATGCTTGGCCTGGGCAGGCTAAGATCCTCTAAGCGGTTTACCATTACTTGTATGTGGTCGGTTTCAACTTTGTGTGGAAGCATCATGCAGCCCATCTATTTCATCGAGTCGTGATGTGCGGGAGCCAATCAGCTTGATAGAGTCAAAAAGAAATACAATATATGGAAGGACTTGCCAAATGAGTCTATAATAATTTTGTCCGCCAGCAAAGGGGATTGAGAACTATTATAGGCTATTGGGCAATGTCTTCCACATATTGTACTAAGCAGTAAGCACATCACTAAGAACAGAAATAACAGTAACTAAGTTTTATGACCCTGACTTGGGGCTTGGAGAAATAGACTGGGCTACATGAAGCTTCCATTGAAATCTAAGCCTGCCCAGGAAAAGGTGACGTGCGTCAGACCGCTCCTTTAACCCTAGCGGTTTCTATGGGCGGTAGGGCTTGAGATGTCATTTCATCTACATGTCAGGTAAAAATTCCAAAAAATTGGAAGCAACATCTCCAAAATGACCTTAATAGTATTTACAGGGATATAAAACCTCAACACAGCCAGACAAAACAAAGATTCTGTTGTAAGTCTTCTGGACCAAATGATGATCTCTTGTCAAATATGGTCTATTATCAGTTCAACACACAAAATACTTGACTAAATTTTGATGACCATGATCTACTTTTCAAGGTCAAAAGGGCCCAACATATTTTCAAAAATTCCAACTTTTCCCCGATCTGCACATCTCCTGAACCAAATCATGAATTCCAGCCAAATTTGAATAGATTTTGATGACCTGGATCTACTTTTCCAGGTCGCAAGGGTCCAAACATTGTTCAATTGTTGCTTATCTTCACCATACATGTATCTCCTGATCCAATTACAGAACTAGAAATGTACCAAGTTGGACCAAAATTAATCAATTTTTTTTTCTGAGTTGGGATACAGAAAAGCCATTTTGGGCTGAACATTAAGTTTTCAGGAGCCAATAACCTTGAAAATTAGGTCAAGGTCCCCAAAATCTGGAGTAATCAAACCTTTGGTTAGTTTGGTACCGGTAGGTGGTAATGAAGCTTGACCAAATTTTTTTATTTATTTATGCGATAGTGTGCAGACTAGACTTTTGGTCCAAAATTGACATAATGACTCTCCCCCATCCTTGTGATATAACCATGTAAGTTTGGTCACAACAGGTTCAGGAGATACAGTGCCTCAAACAGGCCATGCTGAGTCGCTGACGTCAATGCAGACAGGATCCGCATCTAATACATGTCCCTCTCCCCTTGTTTTTTTTTTTTTAGAACCTCCGTGGTGTAGTGGTTATGCTACTCGCCTTGTAAAACAGGGGTCACAGGATCGATCCCGGGCTTCTCCAGACTTTCGGATGAGTCTTTAAACCGAGGCCCTGTCTCCGTATGACCTAAGCTGTTGGTGAGACGTAAAACTCAAACACACATAACTCAACTTGTTGTTGTTTTGGTTTTTGTTTTGTGTTCATGGGTATTTCAAGATTATTTCGAGTGATCTGTTAGTTGGAGAAAACTGGAGTACCCAGAGAAAAACACCTGACCTTCCCTTGCAGAACTTGGCGACACACATGACCTGAGCCAGGCTTGAACCACAGCCCACGGCAGTTTGAGACCTAATGATTAAGAGTAAATGCTCCTACCCACTATGCCAGGCAACATAACAAAGCCTAAATGAGCCGGTCCTCATTTTCAAGCCAAACAGTTACCTGTATTAGGATCATATTTATAGTGCCTAGTGGGGGCATACTTTTCTTTTGAAAAAGCTGTTCTTAAAAGCTGGACTTATTTTCTTTATTATATGTAGTTGAAAGCGGCAAGCCCCCTTGGCTAGGACATGTATTTGTTCTTCAGCTAGGTGGATTTTGGTAGCATGTACTTTATTCCAGGAGACCTCCCCATTCAGTGAATCACCAGTTGAGTTCCCATTATATTACAATTGCAGCATCTGTCT
This sequence comes from Lucinisca nassula, assembly GCA_963580285.1. NCBI lineage: Eukaryota > Metazoa > Mollusca > Bivalvia > Lucinida > Lucinidae > Lucinisca > Lucinisca nassula. Next base: position 131,958,934 of record OY757014.1, read on the forward strand.
TTGTCATGTTTGTTCAAAACCAGATGCAGTGTGTGCCTATCACTTCCCCCTCCCCCCCCCCCCCCCCCCACACACACACACCCAACCCCACTGCTTTGCATATGCAAAAAGCAACCAGTGATGGATTTAAGCCTAAGCCCAGCTTTATCCACAAGTTGGAACTTGTAAGTTCTGCTGGTAATATGCCTAGAAATATCCTTCTTATTATTACTAAGCTGCAAATTCATTAGAGCATAAATGTAACACTTAGTTTGACCAAAAAAAATAATATTGCATCCTTCACTATTCAACAAAGTTCTGTTAATAGTATAGCATCACAAAAAAGAAGATAAGTTTAATAGTGAAGAATATGCTTATTATTGAACAAATATTATAGCCGGCTGTCAGCAGACTTTTAGGTCTGGTGACAGCCGGCTGTCACTAGACCTAAAAGTCTGGTGCCAGCCGGCTGTCAGCAGACACTTCCTAAATAATATACAGCCATGTATATTGTTGTTTGGTATGATAATACTTATCCAGTGGTACTGACCAGGGATCTTCCTGGGGCGTGCCACACTCCTCTAGCTCACATATAGCTTAATATCATGGAAAGCTTTATAGTCACTCTTTTTAGCACTGACGGGTTCGCCATGCCCTCCAGATAAATAAGGCTTACATCAATTCAATATAGTGCAAATTATACATTGTATTTTCTTGTCCTTTGGGATCATTGAGTTCATTTAGAATCATTTTGAAAATAGAGTTCTCGATGCTAGAGGGCGTGGCCGGTGTTGCACATTTCAGTACAGGTCATGAACAGACTCAAATAAAACCGAATCTGCTATTTGCGTTTATTTGGTAAATTATTTGCTTCCAAAGGATCAAATCGGCTCCGTCCATCGGGGCTTGAAGAAATAGATGGGCTGCATGATGCTTTCACGCATGATGCTGAAACCGACTGCACACGAGTACTGGAAAACTGCTTAGAGGATCTAAGCCTGCCCAGGCAAAGCGGTGTGAGTCGGACGGCCCATGCTTTTAAACCATATTGGTTTTATTGGGCGGCAGGGCTTGAGAAGTCATTTCATCTCAATGTTTGGTAAAAGTCCCACAAAATTGGAAGCAATGTCTCCAAAATGACCTACACAGTGTTGACTGGGACATTAAACCTCAAATCAATCAAAGCCAAAGGATCCAACTACTTAGAACTTATTAATATCTCAGAAACTCTTCAGATCCCCATCGCCGTAATATACATGCCTAAGTTGTTGATCCTTATAAGATGCATTCAGTGCCACTAACCAGGGCTTTGCCCTGTCCCCTCCAGCTCATATAGGGCTTAATATGACAGAAACAGCTTAAAGCCCAACCCTAAACCATATATTTTGCTGTTCATTATAATAAGGTACATACACCGACACCAACAATCATTAATGCCCCCCCCCCCACCCGGGTATGTCCTATCCCCTCAAATACCAGCAGATTTATATTTATTCTAAGAACATCAGTGTGCAATCCGCAATAGAAATAACCCATGAAGACCCCAAGAACCCCCACCCCACCCCCACAAAAGGTTTGAAGATTAGAAGCTCATTCAGGATTTCTAACCATTTACGAATGAAGGAATAGATAATCAAATTCAGCTGTTGGTTTTTAGCTGGTTGTCCGCAGTCTCACAGGCTGGTGACAACCGGTTTTCAGCAACCGTCGCTAATAACAATAATAATAATAATAACAATAACAATAATCGAGAAACAGTCATTGTTCTGAAGCCTAATTTATTTCCAATTTTAGAAGGTATGTGCGTGATAAATATATGGACAGCATCTTTTTATTAAAATCAATCATAACCTATAATCTTTATCAGCTTTATGACCCCCATAGATAACCAGCCCATCAAGTCAAAGCCACACCTACGTTTGTCTGCTGGTTACCCGTACATGGTAGGCTTAGAACCAGACCCCCGGCTTTAAGTGTCAGCGATTGTACCCAGCCCCCTTCACAGCTACAAAACATATCGCGAAAACAGTTTCCATAAAAAATCATGCTTATTTAAAGTGACAACGTCGATGCAGCGTAATGGCATTGTATTGAATCGACTTCTTACTTAGACGGTATTTGCCCGCAGAGACATGTTTTATCAAAAGAAAGAAGTATCTTTATCACAAAGGCGACCAGTACAAACTCTGACGAGCCTGTGCAAACGCGCAGTCTCGCCAGAGCCTTTCCTGCTCTCGGACATGTAGTACAAGAGAAGCCGAATCTGTCACGTGTATTAATTAGTTGCGCACATGCATGTGAATTTGATGATGATAAGGACCTGTTCTAGTGCAATGGTCCTTAAATAATCAGCACTGACGCATCTGGCCTATTTTCATTACATGCTCATGTAGACTCAAAAACGATCGAAAACTGGACAAGACGCCTTGTTAAAAGGAAACTTTTTCAAGATGAGATGGGATCTTTTTTTTGGTAGGTTTAACGACGCCGTCAACGCTGTATAGGTCATTTTGGAGACGATGCTTCCAATTTTGTGGAACTTTTACCCGAGATTGAGATGGAATGGCATCCCAAGACCTGTCGCTCATTGAAACCAATAGGATTTATATGCATCGCCAGTCGGTTTCAGCACTGTGATCAACTATATATCTTCAAGCCCCGATGGGCGTGGGGCGCAAGATTAGATAGCAATATAGTTTAAAGGAGGCTATACTGCTTATATTGTGACAAAGTTGGCACAAGATTCAGATTAATGCCAGGGTAGTGGTTAGGGGTTATTACTAGGCCTATTACTGATCGAATTTCCTTGCTTCCAAAGGATAGCCCTTTTACTTCCATATATATAGAAGCCTCCGTGGTGTAGTGGTTATGCTACTCGCCTTGTAAACCAGGGGTCGCAGGATCGATCCCGAGCTTCTCCAGACGTTCGGATAAGTCTTTAAACCGAGGTCGATCCCGTATCCGTATGACCTTAGCTGTTGGTGAGACGTAAAACTCAAACACTCACTCACTTTACTTTCATATAAACCTCTGTATGTCGCCAGGATTTTAGCTACTTGGTGTTCAGCTTATCATAATAAGAACTGGCAAGAATTAAAACTGGTAAACAGCTAGAGTATTGTAAACCTCTTCATTTATATGTTGTCAGGCTGTTAAATGACCACAGGCATTAAAATGAAATACTATAAAGATACAGTGAAATTCTGCTTCAAAAGGCTTATATAGTAGGTTGCAATTATTCTTTCTTTGTGATTTCTGCAAACAGTGGTCAGAGACCACCTTTGGGACTGTTCAAAGTGGTCTTCAAGACCATTTGTGAACAGTCCAAAAGGTGGTCTTAATATAGGAATTTTACTGTATTATTTAAAATTAACCCTGGAAATTATTGTCCCACATTTTTGCTCTCACAAACAACTTCATATTTTTGACACAAATCCTTGTAATTAATGTAAACAGTGAGGACCCTGATCAGATTTCCTCCTGGTGTACTTCCAATAAATACAGAAATGGACACAACAGGAAGCTCAGTTTCAAAACTAGTCTTATAAGTGCCTGAGTGTATGTTAAACCCTTATCCAGATGAACACAACAACCCCTAGTTATGCAAACAGTGTAGATCCAGATCAGATGGCTTTTGAAAAGGCAGTCTGATCAGGCCTTAAACTGTTTGTCATGCAGTTTGTGAATTATATTACGAAATTTGAATGCTTGATAGTCAGCAATTGGTGTTGCTAAATTAATTTATTCAGCAGGATAATGTTTAATGGTTAAGTCTTCCAAACGAGACTTATTGGTTTTGCTGGGTTTCTTCTCTTCTTTTTCTTTTCTGCGATGTTTTGTCCAGACAAGTCCTCGGTATCTCTAAGCCGGGCTATTTTGAAATTTGTGGATATGATCGGTATGAACATGCAATTGTGCATGAGGGTTTGAAAATTAAAACAGTGGACCAAAAGGTCCCATGGGGCACGCAAAACTCCGCCCAAACCTTTGACGGGCGAGCTGTCCGTAACCACTCGACGGATTTTTCCCCGAAATTTGGGGATATGATAGATATCAATATGAGGTTTTGCAAGGGGGTTTCAAGGGGTCCCTCTGGGAACATGGCCCGCCCCATCGACTTCATTAAAAGCCTAATATCTCATAAACTGTTTAGATCCTCTCACGCGAACAAGTAAGAGCTCTGATAAATATTATTGTTTCTTGTACCGGCCCCGATAGCTCAGTGGTAGAGCGTCCGCTTCGGGAATGGGAGATCGCGGGTTCAATCCCCGGCCGCGCCATACCAAAGGCGTGAAAAATGGTACTAGGAGATCCCTTGGCTGACGCTCGCATTATCAGGGGTAGTCCTAGGAAGATAAATGAAGGCAGGTAAGTATTTGTTAGAGGATACTTTGTTTGTCGCAATAAAAGCTCTACAGAGCTTATGTTATTTGTTTCGAATATGCGACGTTAAATAAAGCTTCTTTATCTTTATCATTTTTTTTATTTTTGTGACTTTGTGTGGGGGGTTTTAAACGACCCTAATATTTTCTATCATATAAATATTATTGTTTCTTGTGACTTTGTGTGGGGGGGTTTTAAACGACCCTAATATTGAGCCGATCGTTAATCAGAAGTGGGCGATAACCAAAGCACCTGAAGGAAAACCACCTGACCTTCCGTTGGAGAACTTGGCGAATCGCATGTGACCCGAGCCTGGCTCGTATCACAGCGGCGAGAGACCTGATGATTAAAGACGTGACTGGACTATATAAGGAATCACAGGAAATTCTTTGTGTGACCTCTGAAGGGTTAACGTCAATTCTGTTAAATCTGATTGGCTGTAAATGGAGAGCTATTGTGACATTACAGTGAATACCATAAGTGATTGACAGCCCTGCTTTATTTGAAGCTAACCTTGTTTTCTCAATTATGTAATATAATTGGTTTCAATAGACAAACATGCCTGTGTTATTACAATTTAGTCGGGATTAATTAATTAATTTATTTTTATGTTTAAATTACAAAGAAACAAAATATAAACATATTTCATAAAAATAAATTAAATAGCAAATTTAGTTCTAATATAACCAACAAACAAATTGAAGCTTCAAATTTGAAGAAAAATTATCAGCAAATAAATAAAATGATAAAAAGCCAAATGTTTGTTGGAAAGAATTGCTTTTTATTTTGATATATTAGAAAGCTTTTTCCATTCGTCTTCTTGTTTTTCTTCTTCTTATAGAATAAAAAGTAAAATGAATTATACACAAACAATCTTAGTAAAGTAAATAAAATAAAATTAGTTCAGCTAAACAAATAATCTCAGTTTATTTATTTTTCTTTCCATAAAATATAGATTTGGTGTGTTCGTTAAAATTGTCTCAGTGAGGCAGTTCTAACGAGCACCCACAATATACTATATATAAAGTGAGGGTGTACATTTGTATGAACTCCATGAGGTGATTCAAATGCTAATCCCCACAATATACTATATAGAATGTGGTACTTGCTCTATTTCTAATAAGTACTTGGACTAGCATTTTACATATACAACTGTTCAATGAGGCGGTTCGTACGAGCCCTATAGAGTGTTGGTACTTGATTGAATGGCCTCAATGAGGCGGCTCTAACGAGTAGCCACAAGGAATTTAATAGAACCGCTTCAGTATGCGTTTCTAATGAATACTAGAACTAACATTTTACATATACAAAGGTTGGTTTCGTTAGGCCACAGGCCTTGAGATGTCATTTCATCTCAATATCGGGTAAAAGTCCTACAAAATTGGAAGGAACTTCTCCAAAATTACCTTTACAGTGTTGATGGGACGGTAAACCCCAAACCACGAGTAGCCACAAGGCATTTATTAGAACCACTTCAATGAGGCAGATCTATTCTAGGCGCTTCTAATGAGTACTAGGACTAACATTTTACGTATACAAATGTTCAATGTGGCGGTTCTAACGAGCACCCACAATATAATAATATAGTGATGGTACTCATTCAAATGGCCTCGATATAATCTATACATTTTGGGATGTGTGTTAGAACTGTGTTATACCCCAAACTCTTTTTACAGAGAGGTTAATGTATACAGAAAAAAACATGGAAACTCATATGATAGCTCTTCCAAGCCAAATTAATGTTTATGCCCAGATCATGATTTTCTTTAATCTTCCGTTAAAACCCTTAATATTATTATGCATAGAATAGATACAAGAGGGGAAAATTGTTTGTCCTGGAACGATTTGACACAATTTCTATCACTACGCTGATTTATCCCACTGTTAAATTTTCTTACAAAATTAATTTTTATTTTTTCCTTCCAATAGCAAAAGAACATTTTGTAATATGCATGTCTCAGATTTATTCATTTAATTTGGAACATTATGGGTTGTTTTTCTAGAAATATGTTAACAGCTAAACACCCATGAATTTTAGCCCAGGTGACAGAGTCCTTAATTCACAATATGAATAAGTATACATGTATGTAGAATAATAACGCCTAGAAAAAATTAAATATATAAATCCGTATTCAAGCACACGAAAAATATTTCTTGTTCCTTGTAACTCTAATCCTTTAGCATACCTGCATACCTGTCAATTTGATTTTGTTTATCTGTCAGTTTGTACACGGTCCATGTATTATGCAACACAAGCCATCTGTTTGGTCATGTGTTTAGCTTAGAAATTATTGAAATTAATGTCCATTAAAATCAATAATCACCAGGAACAACAATATATTCTCATATATGCCGATTTTTTACAGATTTCAATCAGGCTGCGCTATCACGAGACAGGTCATTCTTACTGGGACTAAAACTTAAATGTAAAACAATATTTATTTAATTATTTATTTAGTTAATCATTTATTTATTAATCGAGACACGTCACATCAGTCTTTGGGTTGGAGAGATCTGTTTGAGCGTCTGTATAGCCTTACATTAAAACATTAATGTATGGAGAAAAAGAATGCTACGCAAACATACACACATAATAAGAAAATATCAATTTTCTTTTTTTTAAATCCTGGTCTCTTCCCATCATGAAAACAGGCCTATATAATTTTGACTCCCTTGAACCCCTCTTTTATATAGTAGAACTGGGGTTTGCAGGGGTAAACCTTATTTTTTCTTATTTCTGCTCCAAAATATAGATTGTGGGTACTCGTTAGAACCGCTTCGACGAGGCGGTTCTAACCAGTACCCACAATCTATATTTTAGAGCAGAAATAAGAAAAATATCACAATAAAATTTTCATTTCTTCGGCGATAAAGGTTACAGTGTATTTGTATAGGATTGTTTGGGAAGGCTGAACAGAATGCGTGACTGTGCAGTCTGATCGCACAGTCTGATCTACGTTTTCTTATTCGCACTGGCTGTTTTGCATGTTTTGCCGTGTACCAGTTCATATTTATGGTCTTCAAATGTAGGAGAAAGTGAGTCAAAGGAAAAGAAGTGGTGGAAAAAATGTCGCGAATTTTGGGTAGGAAAAAGTTACGGAAGAAAAGTCAACATCACGAAATTCTGACCCCATTTAACTCCACTTTATTGGAAAAAGGATGTGGTTAACAGGAACAAACCTTTCTTATTTTTGCTTTACATTATAGATTGTTTTGTTTGTTTGTTTTGGAGTTTGACGGCCCTGTTAGGTCATTTTTGAGCCGTTCAGTTTACCTATCCACACTTTTCCTACGTAAGCGGTTAACCAGTACAGTGCACATTCTTTCGCCAGAAACTGACAACTGCCCTTCTTGAATCAGCGGAAGGAAGAGAATGACCGTAGAAAAGATTTCATGATCAATCTCCACGAAAGAATGTTGCCGACCCCGGCGGGAATCGAACCCGCGCCCCCCTGATCACCAGTCAGACGCGCATCTGACCGAGCCACCGAGCCCGTAAATTATAGATTGTTGGTACTCGTTAGAACCCCCTCGCCGAGGTGGTTGCAACGAGTACCCTCAAAATATATTGAGCAGCAATAAGAAAACATCACGTTAACAACTCCGTGTAATGATTTCCCCTCTACACCCCACATTATACAGAGAAAACGGGTTTACGGGGTAAACATATTTGTCTTATGACTGCCAAGACATAGGTGTTGGGTACTCGTCAGATCCGCCTCAATGAGGCACTTCTAATAAGCAAAACGCGGCTTTTCAAATAACTTAAAATATTTAGCACTAGAAAAAAATGAAAAAATGTTAGCTAAAAACGTCTGATAATCTTCTTACTTCTACCCAAAACATATTGTGGGTACTCGTTAGAAACCCTCCACATAGCGGTTCTTACGAATATCCACGATCTATCCTTTTGAGAAGAAAGAAGAAAAAGCATATATACCCCTGTTAATCTCAATTCTACTGTATAAAAGTTTGGATCAGGGGGATGGGTGGGGGTAGGGGCAGTGCTTTCGTGACGCATACATGTACATTGTGGCTCCCTACCAAATTTGCTACCGCATGCATAATCCAAAACCATGTGTGCTAAAAGGAGTCCTTTTCGCGAAAAGGACATACCCTAAAATGCGAAAAGGACTTTTTTAAACGAAAAGTTACTGTTAGCGAAAAGGACTTCTCTATATTTTTGTTGCGGACGAGATGGGACATGGAAGTTCTTGTAGTTATCTCTTGCATTAAACTTTAAAAAAAAGAAAAGATTTTGATGATATTCCTTGTATTTGGATTGTTTTGGGGTTTAACAGTCCCGTCAACAATATTTAGGTGATTTAATTAATAAGCGTACTAAATTAATTAAGAATTATTAAATGAGTTCATTTCAACCGGTTTAAAACTTCATCACGTGAACCAGTCCGTGAAATGAACACCCCCCTAATCCCCACTTCATAAAGACAAAATGGGGTTTACGGGGGTATTCAATACTTAACTTATTTCTGTACCAAGTAATAGGTTGTGGGTACTCGTTAGAACGCAATTCTAACGAGCACCCACGACCTATGATTGCAGTAAAAATACGAAAAATACCACGCATGTTCATCAGAGAAGTAGCCATTTCGGAGATATCGAAAATGCACTATGTTGCACGGACGTGTTGTAGTAGACCCCACTTTATTTTAAGAAAACCGGGTTTACGGGGGTATTCAATATTTTTTCTTATTTCTGCTCCAAGACATATGTTGTGGGTACTCGTTAGAACGCGTTTCTAACGAGCACCCATGACCTATGATAGCAGTAAAAATAAGACAAATACCACGCATTTTCATAAGAAAAGTAGCCATTTTGGAGATGTGAAAAATGCGATATGTCGCACGGGTGTGTTAGCGTAATGAGATATTAAATATTCACAAAATAAATAAATCATCACGAAAACACGCCTGTATAGTTTTGATCCCCTTGAACTCCATTTTTATTTTGTAAAACCGATGTTGACAGGGGCATACCTTATTTTTCTTATTTCTGCTCTAAAATATAGATTGTTGGTACTTGTTAGAACCGCCTCGATGAGACGGTTCTAATGAGTACCCACGATCTATATTTTGATGTTGAAAAGACTATCGGTATCTTCTTGCCTTCGTCTTTACGTTTCTCTCTCTCTCTCTCTCTCTCTCTCTCTCTCTCTCTCTGCGACTGTCTTTCTGTCTCTCTCGGCCTTTTGACTGCAGATCAAAAAAGAAATCCGATCGGTATCATTACTTAATTGCATTAACGGTGTAGTTAAGTTCTTTATTGAGAAAAAGAGACCTTCAAAGAAACACAAATTAAAGGTACATACCGCTCTCCTTTGTCTTCAAAAGATAAATGAGCAATTTTAATTAAAATTGAAACTGTCTTTAAAAGCATGTTTTCCATTGAGTCCTTACATTCGTTCATTTCACAATGGCGAAAACAGACAAATGTTCAGTTTGTTCGGCGAGTTCTAACGAGTACCCACAATCTATTTTTTGAACAGAAATAAATAAAAACAATGTATACCCCTAAACCTCATTTTTTACCATATAAAAGTTGAGATTATGGTTTCAAAATTATAAAGGCGTGTTTCGCAATTAAGTGCTCTTTAGAATTCACTAATTAAGGCGGTTCTAACGAGTACCCTGCACTTCGCGAATTGTATATTTCGAGAAGTTAGTCTCTCTATGTCCCAACCTCGTATTTCAGTCTTTTCATATAGTTGCGTATGTTTAATTCTCTCTCTCTCTCTCTCTCTCTCTCTCTCTCTCTCTCTCTCTCTCTCTCTCTCTCTCTCTCTCTCTCTCTCTGATTATACTATCAGTCTCGCCCCGCCCATCGGGGCTTGGAAAAATAGATTGAGCTGCATGATGCTTCCACACAGAACTGAAACCATTATAAACGACTTACTGAGGCTGTTTTAACGAGTACACACAACATCTCTGATAAGAAGAAAAAAAATGTATACATATCTATGTCTGTCTGTCTGTGTGTGTGTGTGTCTCCCTCTCTCTCCGTCACTCTCAATGTTTGACATGTAAACCCAAAACAATCTCTCTCTCTCTCTTTCTCTCTCTCTCTCTCTCTCTCTCTCTCTCTCTCTGACTATACTATCTGTCTCGCCCCCGCCCATCGGGGCTTAGAAAAAAGATTGAGCGGTTTTAACGAGTACACACAACAGCTTGGATAAGAAGAAAAATAATGTATACATATATATGTCTGTCTGTCTGTCTGTCTGTCTCAGAACAGTTAACATTTTTGTTTTGTTATGGTTTCTTTTTTTCTTTCTCTTCATCATGAAAACCCACCTAAATAATTTTGACCCCCTTGAACACCACTTTTATATAATAAAACTGGGGTTTACAGGGGTAAACCTTATTTAAAAAAAAAAATCACGATTTTTTTCAAAATGATTTCTCATTTTAAGATAGAATTATATTGCATAGGCGGTGGTTAAAGTAAGAAAGTCATAAATGCCAACAGCTTTATTTATACAATTTTGATGACACGTGCCGAATGCAATAATCCGTTATTACAGGTAAAAAAAAACTCATAGGAAAGAAACCATACGCGTGCCTGGTAGGTAAATTGATATTATATTGCATAGGCGGCGGTTAAAGTAAGATAGTTGATGACACGTGCCGTACTCATTTTTTTTAAAGTATTCATTTTAATGAAAGAGATAACTACAAGAACTTCCATGTCCCATCTCGTCCGCAACAACAATGTAGAGCAGTCCTTTTCGCTAACAGTAGCGTATAAAAAAGTCCTTTTCGCATTTTAGGGTAAAAAGGACTCCTTTTCGCGAAAAGGACTCCTTTTCGCATTTTAGGGTAACCCGGCGGTCCAGGCCAAATATATCAAATATATCAATCAAATTTATCTAGAAGCGGGCAGTTTACAGATATGAATTTGATTGGCTAATGAGGAAATAATATTGTAAACTTTCAAATGTTGTCTAATAATGTATTATTATTATTATCATATATATTAGTATAATATTTATTATTCTGCGATCAGGGCCATAATAAACTAGTTATTATGTTCTGGCAATATCCCCCACCCACGAAATAGAAGGCGGCCGTCGGTTGCGCGTCTGACCGGTGATCTCGAGATCGCTGGTTCGATCCCCGCCTGGTCGGCAACCGATGAAAAATTGACTTGGCCCTTAAACTCCAAACCAAATTAATAAAGAAATAAAAATTAAATATATAAATCCGTTTTCAAGCACACAACAAATATTTCGTGTTCCTTGTAAGTCTTATCCGTTAGAATACCTGCATACCTGTCAACTTCTGTCATTTTGTCGCCGGTCCATGTATTACGCAACACGAGCCATCTGTTTGGCCATGTGTTTAGCTTAGAAATTATTGAAATCAATGTCCATTGAAATCAATAATCACCAGGAACAACAATATATTCTCATTTATGCCGAATTTTTACGGATTTCAATCAGGCTGCGCTATCACGAGACAGGTCAATCTTACTGGGACTAAAACGTACATGTAAGAATTTATTTATTTATTTTTTATTTATTGATCGAGACATTTGGGTTGGAGATATTTTGCTTGTGCGTCTGTATAGCATTATATCATATCATTAATGTTTGGGGAAAAAATAGCAAACCACGAAAATGCTACACAAACGTACACACATAATTTTAATTTCCTTTTTTTTTAAATCCTTGTCTCTTCCGTTCAGCGAAGGCTGATCAGAATGCGCGACTGTGCAGTCTGATCGCACAGTCTGATCTACGTATTCTTATTCGCACTGGCGGTTTAGCAGGTTTTGCCGTGTACCGGTTCATATTATAGTCGAGAATACACATCACGAAATTCTGACCCCGTTGGACTCCACTTTAGGGGTTGACAGGAACAAACCTGTTTTTCTTTTTTTGTTTTTCTTATTTTTCTTTAAAATATAGATTGTGGGTACTCGTTAGAACCCACTCGCCGAGGCGGTTGCAACGAGTAGCCTCAATATATATATTGAGCAGCAATAATAAGCAAAAATCACGTTAACAAATCCGTATAATTATTACCCCTCTACACCCCACATCATATAGAGAAAACTTATGACTACCAAGACATATGCATTGGGTACTCTTCAGAGCCGCATCAATGAGTTAAGTTTAATGAGCACCCGCAACCCATGTTGGAATATGAATAAGGAAAATATCACAAAATTTCGCCAAATAAAATTGTTTTGTGAGATACGAAGATGTGCTATCTCTCAAGGGTGCGTTATCGTAATACTATTAAAATTTTTCAACTTAATTTCGTTTTTTTTTTTTTTTTTGGCGGTAAAATTTTCAAATCATTTTTATGGTTGTGTTCTTGTTTACCTTATTTTTTTTACCAGAACGGAACAGAACAATTCCTTTTTTGGATCACTGATGATTTAACCCTTAAGATGCCAATCACAGTATTGTCATCTGCGTTAATTTGTCATCAGCTGGTGACTTATTTTTTTCAAACAGAGTGGGCACAGATCAGTCACTGATCCTATAGGTGCAGTCTGATCTTGGTCCACACTGTTGCTTGAATACATTTTTTCCCTAAAGATTTGTAAGAAGATGAAGAGGCGACAATTTCCAATTCAGGTTTAAGTTGGTATCTTCAGATATAAAAGAATTGGCAGTGATGAACAATATCAGAAATCAGAGAGCCTTCGATACTTACACTTTAAAAGCAAAAAAAAAAGACATAGTGTTTGAGTTTTGACCATTTTATTTTGAAAATAAAGTTCACTAGTAAATTAAATAACGTAATCAATTAAAGTTTATTTTAAACATTGGAAATTACATTAAAGTTTTTAGCATGTATATATGTAAGAACCAAAATTGACACGTCTCTGGGATGAACGTTCCTTTAATCGGGAAAAGTATGGTTTGCAGGTGCTGTGATTATTTTTATTGATGACTATATTCTTTTTAATTGATAGTTTTTTATATTTTTCATTTGTGACTTTTTTCCAGTGACTGTCTTTCCGATCACCCTTCCTAATACGCGACAATACGAGCAGTCTGATTTGTGTAATTGGACAGATGAGACTGCACCCCCCCCCCCGTAAAAATAGGCTCAATGTTAGGACCAATTCTTTTCACTCTTGTGTGCTCAGCAGAGACTAATATCGGTCTGCGCATGCGTAAAGTCTGATTTTAGTTTATCCCGTTCGCCTTAGGGTTTATTCTTTTTGTCAGCTGTCGGTCTGATATGATACCAGAATATATGTGTTCCGATAAAACACTGGTCTTCACAGTGTAGCCCGAACGGTTTCCGTGCCAGTTTACAGTGCGCCGACCTAAACAGATGTCCATGTGAACACAGACGGGTCACGGAAAAAAGTCAGTTTCGGGTGGGAACGAAGGTTTCCATCCTTGTTGATCCCTTAGAGTCTTAATTCACATTACGGTAACACACCCCTGTGCTCGGCCTCCGCCCATCGGGGCTTGCAGAAATAAATGGGCTGCATGATACTTCCACGCAGAGCTGAAACCGACAGCACACGAGTACTGGTAAACTGCTAAAAGGATCTAAGCATGATGTTGTATGTAAAACAACATACAGCTGTCATGCAGCTGGTTAAATGTATACGCAAGCTGGTCTTAATCTAAGATGGTCTTAACTTTTTATCAAATTAATTGTAATTATCTCTCTACGATGCAGGTAAATGTTTGCTAGACAAGGTTTACACATCATTTTTATAGGTATTTTAATTTTCTTTATCATCACGAAAACACGCCTAATTTTGACCGCCTTAAACTCCACTTTTATACAGTAAAACTGGGTTTACGGGGTTAAACATTTCTTTTTCTTATGCTCAAAAACATAGATTTTGGGTACTCGTTAGAACCGCCTCACCGAGGCGGTTAGAACGAGCATCCACAATCTATGTATACGAAATAGATTTTTTTCACCTATAAATTTTCATTTTGTGGATGCAGAATTTTCACTATTTTTGAATAGGCGTGTTTTGTAATGTTTTTGTGTGGCATTACTGGTATGATTCAGTAATTTACCAGTACTCGTGTGCGGTCGGTTTGTATCTCTAGGAATGTAGTTGCAGTTGTTAAATATTCGCGAAAACAGGGGCTTGAACCAGTGACCTCTGGTCTTTATATTTGGAGGTTTTTATATCTTGCATTTGTAGTAAAACGACACGATATTAACTATATAAAGACTATGGGCGCTCTTTGTAGGAGATAAAATCACAGGAAGAAAGTCACAGAAACACCAGGAAAACACGCATATACATTTTTAACACCATTAAACCCCATATACAGTAAAGCTGCATGGGGTTTACAGGTGTATAGATTTTTTTTTCATTTCTGCTAAAATGATGAAATGTGGGCACTCGTTAGAACCGCTTCGTCGAGACTGTTACCATTTCTGATAAAAAACACACAAACTGTGGGTCCAACAATCTATGTTTCAGGCAGAAACTCGAGCAGAACGTGGCGTCTGATCACGGTCTACACTATTTGCAAAATTTCCAGCAAATTTCCAAGTAGGTTTCGGAAGAAAAACACAACAAGACATCCCTAAATTTTGAAATGGACGTATGCTGTATATAAAGTGGAAGATTCCTTTCGGTACAAAATGGACAAAGGGACAATTTTCCCCAATAATAACTTTCTTTACAAATAAACAGTATTTGAGTGTCTTGAAACATGAAATCTTGTGATTAATTCCCAACTGATGTGCCCATCATCAAATTAATCTATTAAAATAAACTAAAACAAACACATGGCACAGTTGGCAGTGCTTCTGACTCAAGAGCCAGAGGTCACTGGTTCAAGCCTCTGTTTTCGCGAATATTTAACAACTGCAACTACATTCCTAGAGATTCAAAATGGGCATATGACAGTGACTGGTGAAAGTGTGTGCACTTAGTATGGAATAAAGGCTTCAAAAGGCCACTTTTGAATAGTCTTAAAGTGGGTCTCATTACATGAATTTTACAATAGCACTAAAAAGATCTGGAGGATGCTATAATTCTTAAATGCCTGTAGTTTTATAAGCAAATAGTGTAGACCCTGTTCAGATGTCAATTTCTGTGGTATCTGATACGGGTCTACCCTGTCCCACTAGAGGGTAGCTTGTCTCTAATGAGGTCCAGAATCTGGTCTTAGACTGTTTTCTTTTGTCCTTTAATTCCTGCAGTTCAAGCAAACAGTGAAGTTCCTGCTCAAACGCTGTCTTCTGTGATTTTTCTGATCAGGGTCTATACTGCCCTTCTTGAATCAGCGGAAGGGAGAGAATGACCGTAGAAAAGATTTCATGATCATTCTCCACGAAAGAATGTTGCCGACCCCGGCAGGTGTCGAACCGGCAGGTGTCGAACCCGCGTCATCCTGATCACCAGCCGGACGCGCATCCGACTGAGATACGGAGGCCGTGGACACCAGTTGGATAAATACAGAAGACACTAGTTTCCGTGGGTATTTGTTAGATGCCGTCGAACATCACGTTAGCTGGTCAGTAAACCCCACTTGATACAGAAAAAACAGGGTTACGGGGATGCAGCAGAAATACAAAATACCAAAGATTTTTATCAACAAACGTGTCGTTTTAAAAGCCAGGAAATAATTGACCTTGTCACATTGATGAGCTGTCCTAATATATAAATAAGCTACATAGAATGAGGTGTTTTTTGAGGTTTGTTTGTTTTCGATGTTTACTGTGAATTACAGGGTACCAATTTGTTTAAAAATCCTTTTCCGACCTTGTGCTTACAGATAATGAGCAACCAGAGTGGGCGAATACTACCAATTTAAAATAACAACACTATATCTATAGATGTGGGGCTTATACTGTTTATAGCGCAGGAACGCAAACAACATCGTATCAATGTGGGTACAACGTCGACTCTAATGCGACTTTGTTTGAACGTCTTTGCTCAGTGTGATAGTATGTAGTTTCTTGTAATGCAGAAATCCACTCGTACAATAACAAGTTTTTCATAAAATTGATATAAAATGTCGAATTGCAGGTGGTTCTAACGAGTACCCACATTCTTGTGTTTTTCAACACAGATCTGGAATATAATTTTAAATTACATTAAACACCACATTCTGATAAAAATTTGTTAACTTTGGGCAGAAATTATTGTCCGGATAACAAGCATGGGGTCGGCCCCCGTCCATCGGGGCTTGAAGAAATAGATGGGCTGCATGATGCTTCCACGCAGAGCTGAAACCGACCCGCACACGAGTACTTGTAAACCGCTTACTAAGCCGGCCCAGGCAAATCGGTGCGAGTCGGCTCGTCCATGCTAATAAACCCAATTGGTTTCATTGAGCGGCAGGCTTTGAGATGTCATTTCATCTCAAGTTCGGGTAAAAATCCCACAAAATTGGAAGCAACGTCTCCAAAATGACCTTTACAGTGTTGACGGGGACGTTAAACCTCAAATCAAACAAAACAAATAAACAAACATGGGGTGGCTCAGAAAAAGTTATCACAGCTTTAACAGGTAGATATGCCTGTCTAGCCTGGCTCCCCGGCTCTGAGTTAAGAATTCTTACTAAGATGACATAATCCTCCTTGATTATTTGTTGCACATCTTAACTCCCTTACCTTGCGAAAACTCGGACTTGTCAGCCAAATCAGAGAGAATTTTGATAATAAGGTAAAACTTTTTTATATGCTGACCGTATACCAGTTAGACAGGATGTGTGTGGGGGGTGCAGTTTAATAAGATGAACACACGACCAGCGTGGTAGCCCCATTGTGCTTCTAAATTAATCAATGATAAGTGGAAAGCCAAAGGGATCGTAATTTTCCCACGTCTGGCGAAACGGTTACCCAAAATACTAATATATTAGCAATACACACATGCAAAGACGAACTACGAGAAAAGAAACAACGACAAAAGTACCTAGTTTTTCACTATTTTTATTTTTCGAAAATAGTTACGTTTTAACTCTGGCTGTTAAATTTGATACAAAAAGGATGATGATGATGATGTGACTGGTGAGTTAATGAATGAAATAATAATGGATCGCCTTCGATACAATCTACGTCTCACAGCCCCTGCCAATCGGGGCTTGAAGAAATAGATGGGCTGCATGATGCTTCTACGCAGAGCTGAAACTGACCCGCACACGAGTACCGGTAAACCGCTTAGAGGATCTAAGCCTGCCCAGGCAAAGCGGTGCGAGTCGGCCCGTCCATGCCAATAAACCCTATTGGTTTCATTTGGCAACAGGGCTTGAGCTGTCATTTCATCTCAAGGTCAGGTAAAAGTTCCACAAAATTGGAAGCAACGTCTCCAAAATGACCTTTACAGTGTTGACAGGGACGTTTAACCTCAAATCAAACAGACAAGCTACGTCAAACAGACAAGCTACGTCTTCCTTTTTTGTAATGGAATATTATGCTCGGAAAACGATGATTATGTAAAAGTGAACACACATGACTTAAAAACCTCAATTCAAACAAATAAAACCTTTACTTTCCTGTACTGAAAGCAGGCATTGTAGACCCTGATCATGTGCTGTTTTTTATTTTGATGTCTGGCTCTTAAATTAAATTAACAGTGTTGGCCTGCTAATGACAAGTGGTGCGAGTCGGACCGCTCCTTTAACCCTAGCGGTTTCTTTGGGCTGTAGGGTTTGAGATCTCACTGCATTAGTTAACTTCACCACAGCTGGTGTTTACGGAATGTGTGGCGACCGTAAAACGTCTCCGTGCCATTCATCATCGTGTTATATTTTCTAGTCCTTTGGGATTATTGATTCCATTGCGGAATTTTGCAAATGTTTGAGGGTCACTGATGAGGCCTTATCGGCCGAAACTAGCTTGTTTGGCCCAGAAAAATATTGTACACTCCAGTTTTCAGTTATGTGCTGTAGTCCATTATCTTTCTATGGAACATATTCATTAAGGACATCTCCATTGGGGTCCCAGATATTACTATAATATTTCAAGTCCTTTATGTGTTGCCTCTTTTTCATCCCGAGGACACTGATGAAGATTTCGTCTCATGAAACCAAGTTTTCTATTTGCCTTAGTACCCATGTTGCTAATATGTGTATTCCATCTCAAATGGAATCCATATTTTCGAGGACCGTTTCCTCTAAGGTGTAAGAAGCCTAAATCTTCCTGGTTATCTGCATGATATTGTATTTAACGGACTGAAATCTCATGCCCGATTTTCGTGCCCAACATCCTAGTCTATCTATGTTATTCTGAAGTTTCAGTATCTGCATCTCTAATTTCCCGCTATCGAACACAGTCGTCTGCCAACAGTTTAATTTCTGAGTCAATATCAGTGGAAATATCATTAGTGTAAAGGGATAATAACAGTGGACCAAAAACAGTCCCGTGAGGGACAAAAACGGAGCCCACTCCGAAGATTTTACCATTTAAATCTGTAGCAGAGGAAGATATCTATCCATTTGAAAGCTCCATCCCACTCCCCAAGCGCCAAGGCCATAGCCAAGTTTATGTTCATCCGAGTGGATCATGATGTTTGAACAGACTATATTTTAGCAATTTACATTGAACAAACGTCGGGGACACAGGGCGATAATTACGATCAAGAGCCCTATCTCCTTTTTTAAAGAGTGGACAAATGTCCACCAGAGGCCATTCTTTGCGAATATCTCCAGCCAGTCTTTGGGGATTTCACAATGATAAAGCATGTGTGTTTTCGGTGTGTGTGGGTGTGTTTTTTCAGATTTGTTTTTGAACTTCTGCATTGATTTAATGGAAGTGTCTCCTGACAACGGGTGGTCTCAGGAGACAACGGATTGTCTCCTCCGATTGTCAGGAGACCTTTTGGTAACAAAAAGTCTCCTGACAACCAGCAAAGTTTTTTTTCCAATAAAAACCTGCTATATTAGCATTTGTTATAATCATTAATATCAAACTTTCTATGTATACTTGTGCACCAATTCAAACACTGAAAATAATGTGAAATGTTAAAAAAATGGTTTAATACAGGAAAAGTTTATATTTAGTGATAATTATGGATATAGCCATACATTCATTTCTTAATAAACATATACATGTACGTTGTCATTCATCTTAATTGTAGTTATTCTATCAAATGCCAACACTCATGCAGCATCATGTTACTGTGCCTATGATAATGTGGAATTTATGAGTGTTAACAACAAGAAATTTCAGATGAAAAACCTGTTTTTCTTATTTCTGCTCTAAACAGTTGAACATGAAATGACAAGAGTTTTATCAAGTTGACTTTTCAAATTGATGTCTTACTATATTTAAAGTGGTCTATGCCATTGCTTAATTTGATTATGCTGACAACCGGTTGTCAGGAGACCACGCCTAATTTAATTGTAGAGAAAGTTCTTGTAAGCAAACATCGAATCACAATTTTTCGGACAGTGTAAACTAACAAACAAACATTTTTGCGGACAGTCATGATGAGGGGCGTGCTATCTCTTTATGCCTCAAAATTCAAAGTCCTCGTTGATTAGGCTAAACATGCTTGAAATGGCTTGGAAAATGATTATTACGGAATTAATTGTTAAGAAATCACTTCTGTGCTTGTTTTATTGACTTTAAACGATGTGAAACGCAGCTCGGTGGAGATGACAAAATGGTTCGAGCGATCCGAACGCTTTCGTGTTTCTGTTTGCGAAAAGAATATTTCCGTCGTACATATTGTCTGGGAAGACAAACTAACATTTCGTCAATATTCCGGTTTCCAAGGCGGTTCTTCTGTCGAGGTTTATTTTTGGCGAGGTCTGCTGACAGCCGGCTGGCACCAGACTTTTAGGTCTAGTGACAGCCGGCTGTCACCAGACCTAAAAGTCTGCTGACAGCCAGCAAAAAAAAATTGTTCAATAGTAAGTACATTTTATTTCTTTTCCACTTTTAAAATTATTTTTTTTCATTAGATACTCTACTACTTTCTAAACTTTGTTATATAGTGAAAATTGAATTGAAAAGTTATTAGTTGTATATAATTTAGCTAATACTTCATGGGGAGGTCTGGGTGGGGGGTTCATCTATATGATATCGGCCTGGTCTGTGGTTTTTTGTTAACAGATTCTAAACTCAAGGTTGAGGCATACAACTGGCAAGGTTTGGAAATCTTTTAGTATGCTGCCAAACTATGCAAAAATATGTAACTTTATTTGGACTTTGTGAATTTTGCACCTCCCAGCTTTGCTTGTTCTTGTTAAAACTTCTTTTATAACAGCTTGGTAGTTTGTTTGATTTGAGGTTTAACATCCCTGTCAACACTGTGTAGGTCATTTTGGAGATGTTGCTTCCAATTTTGTGGGACCTTTACCTGACATTGAGATGAAATGTCATCTCAAGCCCTGTCGCCCAATGGGCATGGGCGGTCCGACTGTAATGTTTGCCTTGGCAGGCTAAGATCCTCTAAGCGGTTTACCATTACTTGTATGTGGTCGGTTTCAGCTTTGCATGGAAGCATCATGCAGCCCATATATTTCTTCGAGCCATTATGGGTGGGGTCCAATCATCTTGATAGAGTCAAAAAGAAGTACAATATATGGAAGAACTTGCCAAATGAGTCTATAATAGTTTTGTCCCCCTGCAAAGTGGATGGAGAACTATTATAGGCTATTGGGCAAGGTCTTCCACATATTGTACTAAGCACATCACTAAGAACAGAAATAACAGTGACTAAGTTTTATGATCCTCACTCAACTCCATTGGGGCTTGGAGAAATAGACTGGGCTACATGAAACTTCCATTAAAATCCATCCAATTTGAGTACTGGTGGACCGCTCAAGTCTAAACCTACCCAGGAAAAGGCGATGCGAGTCGGACCACTCCTTTAACCCTAGCGATTTCTATGGCTGGTAGGGCTTGAGATGTCATTTCATCTACATGTCAGGTAAAAGTTCCAAAAATTGGAAGCAACATCTCCAAAATGACCTTAATAGTATTGACAGGGATGTAAAACCACAACACAGCTAGACAAAACAAAGATTCTGTTGTATGTCTTCTGGACCAAATGATGATCTGTAGTCAAATATCGTCTATTATCAGTTCATCACACAAAATACTTGACTAAATTTTGATGCCCATGACCTACTTTTTAAGGTCAAAAGGGCCCAACATATTTTAAAAAATTCCAACTTTTCCCCAATCTGCACATCTTCTGAACCAAATAATGAATTCCAGCCAAATTTGAATAGATTTTGATGACCTGGATCTATTTTTCAAGGTCGCACGGATCCAAACAGTGTTCAATTTTTGCTTATCTTCACCATATCTCCAGATCCAATTTCAGAACTAGAAACATACCAAGTTACACCAAAATTCATCAATTTTTTCCCCAGACCAAATAGGTTTGGGGGATATAGCGATCAGCCTGGCGTCCGTACGTCTGTCCGTCCATCCGTAGATGCAACCTTGTGATAACCATAACTCCAATACCCTTTAAGATTCATTGATGGTTCTTGACACAATTGTTCACAAGGCTGAGAGGGCGTGTCATGCGCAAGAACTAGAACTATTGGCTGCCATAGTTTTTGAGTTATCTCCCCTTTTAATAAAATAGAATGACTACCTTGTGATGGCCATAACTCCGATACCCTTTGAGATATATTGATGATACCTGGCACAATTGTTCACAAGGCTAAGGCCGCATGTCATGTGCAAGAACCACAAGTCTGGCTGCCATGGTTTTTTAGTTATCTCCCCTTCCAATAAAATATAGTAACTATCTTGTGATGGCCATAACTCCAATAACCTTTGAGATATATTGATGGCCCCTGGCACAGTTGTTCACAAGGCTGAGACAGTGTGTCATGCACAAGAACCACAATTCTGGGTGCCATGGTTTTTGCTCACCAGAGCCGAAGGCTCCGGGGGAGCTTATAGGATAGGCAGTTGTCTGTCGTCTGCGTCCTCATCGTCTGGCGTCAACACTTTCAAACTACATCTCCTCTGAAGCCACTGGGCTGATATAGCCCAAATTTCATCTGTAGCATCCTTGGGCTGAGGGATTGAAAGTTTGAGTTTTAATGAAAATCAGCTCATTAGTTTGGTTGCTATGGCAACTTATAGTTTCCATAGACCATAGACTTATAATGGGGAAAAATAGAAAAATGGCATTTACTGCCAAGCCTTTGCAGATATTCTGACAAAACTTTTATAGAAATATTCCTTGAACTAACTTCTTTTAGCCACATGCTTTTATGCCAATTTAACTCCAATACCCTTTGAGATATATTGCTGGTACTTGGCACAATTGTGGACAAGGTGGAGACGACATGTCATGCCTAAGAACCACAACTCTGGCTGCTAGGGTATTTGAGTTATCTGCCCTTCCAATCTAATCGTATGACCACCTTGTAATCAAACTCCAATACCCTATTGAAGGAATTTGGCACAATTGAATACAAGGTATAGAAGGCATGTCATGTGCAAAAATCACAACTCTTGGTGCTGTGGTATTTGAGTTATCTCCCCTTCAATATAACAGTACGACCACCTTGTGATCACCATATCTCTAATACCCTTTGAGACATATTGATGGTACTTGGTACAGGTATACATGAGGTTAAGCAGGTGTGTTGTGCATAAGAACCACACTTCTGAGTGTGTTGGTTTAAGAGTTATCCCCCCTGACAGTATAATCTTGTGATGGCTATAACTCCAATATCTTTGAGATATATTACTGGTACTTGCCACAACTGTACATGTATATACAAGGATGAAATGCATTTCATGTGCAAGAACCACAACTCAGTATACCTGTACTTTCTGCATTGGAAAAATACAGAAAAGCCATTTTGGGCTGAAAAGTAAGTTTTCAGGAGCCAATGACCTTGAAAATTAGGTCAAGGCCCCCAAAATCTGGAGTAATCAAACCTTTGGTTAGTTTGGTAGATGGTAATGAAGCTTTACCAAAATTTATTGATTTATTTATGAGATAGTGTGCAAACAAGTCCTTTTTGGTCCAAAATTGACAGCTTTTAGGGGCCTGTGCCCTTGAAAATATATAAAAGGTCATCAAACCGTAATGACTCTCCCCCATCCTAGTGATATAACCATGTAAGTTTGGTTGCAATAGGTTCAGGAGATACAGTACTTCAAACAGGCTATGCTGAGTCGCTGACGTCAAGGCAGACATGATCCGCATCTAAAACATGTCCCTCTCCCCTTGTTGTTTTTGTTTTGGATTCATAGGTATTTCAAGATTATTTCGAGCGAACTGTTAGTTGGTGAAAACTGGAGTACCCAGAGAAAAAACCTGACCTTCCCTTGCAGAACTTGGCGACACACATGATCTGAGCCAGACTCGAACCACAGCCCCAAAGCAGTGTGAGACCTAATGATTAAGAGTAAATGCTCCTACCCACTATGCCAGTTTGTTTGTCATGGCAACGTAACAAAGCCTAAATGAGCTGGTCCAAGCCAAACAGTTATTGGGATCAAATTTATAATGCCTAGTGGCTGCATACTTTTCTTATGAAAAAAAACTGTTCTTAAAAGCTAGACAAATTTTCTTTATTATATGTAGTTGAAAGCGGCAAGCCCCCTTGGCTAGGACCTGTATTTGTTCGTCAGCTAGGTGGACTTTGGTAGCATGCACTTTATTCCAGAAGACTTCCCCATTCAGTGAATCACCAGTTGAGATCGCATTATATTACAATTGCAGCATCTGTCTTCCATGTCATGTTCAAACTCAGATGCAGTGTGTGCCTATCACTCTCCCCCCCTACCCCCCCACCCCCCCAACCCCACTGCTTTGCATATAAGCAACCAATGATGGATTTAAGCCTAAGCCCAGCTTTATCCACAAGTTGGAACTTGTAAGTTCTGCTGGTGATATGCCTAGAAATTCCCTTCTTGTTATTTACTGATTATTATTTTATTGCAGCATTAATGTAACACTTAGTTTGACCAAAAATACAAGCCCACATAAGAAAATATTGCATCCTTCACTATTCAACAAAGTTCTGTTAGTAGTATAGTATCCCATAAAAGAGGATAAGTTTAATAGTGAAGAATATGCTTATTATTGAACAAATATTATAGCTGGCTGTCAGCAGACTTTTAGGTCTGGTGACAGCCGGCTGTCACTAGACCTAAAAGTCTGGTGCCAGCCGGCTGTCAGCAGACACTTCCTTTATTTTTTGTTATGGTTTGTCTTTGAGTGTTTGTGTCGCTTGTGTTATTTTGTTTTGGATGGCCAATTGGCCATTTTGTGGGAACGTAGCTGTCTTTTTGGCTTTCCGCTATTTATTTGTCTAAATCGCGACGGAAGTAAGGGTGAGGATTGTGGCCACGTAAAATCGGTTTAAGCCCCCCCCCTCCCCCCAGTGGAATTCGTTTCCGCCGACCGTTCCATGGCGGTTCTTCTGTCGCGGTTTATTTTTGATATGGTTTGTCTTTGGGTGTTTGTGTCGCTTATATTATTTCATTTTGGCTAGCCTATTGGCCATTGTGTCGGAAAGTAACTGTCCTTTTGGCTTTCCGCTGTTGATGTTTCCATTTGTTTCATGTTTGTGTTTCTTTCCCTTTCGTGTCTCTGATGGGAGCTGTGGGTTGATTGTAACGATTTCTGATCATTGCCTCCACTTCTATTTTGCTTGTAACAAGCGAATTGTATGCAAAAGAGGATAAAATGCTACCCCCCCCCCCCCCCCCCCCCCACACACGCACACAAATTACTCACCTTCAAATTCCAGACAACTTTGCAAGTGTTGCGACTTCGGTTTTGGTCACTGTACGCAAGTCACGTAATTATACACTGTGAATATATGCATAAACTGATATACGTTTTCGAACATGAGCGCCTAGTGAACACTCAAATCAGACTGCGTACCTACTGAGAAATGACCCGAAAAGACCTATATAACGCACAGCGAAGACAGTGATAAGACAGGCGAATATTATCTGAGTTTTTGCCGAGCACACACGCCCGAAGACACGTTTTTGCTTGATACGGCACGTTCGTAAAGCTCTATGGCTTCTGGTTGCAGAGATTTCCTATTTCCGTATAAACATTTTCGGTCAGTCAATTTTAAAACTTTGCAAATTTCATTTTATGTACCGATTGTATTGAATGATTTTCTGATTTTGATTTTCAGACTGCCTTCAAAACCTAGTCTTCGGGATTTATATTCTATCATCTTTTCTACAGCCAGAGAAGGCCGAGAGTTCAACAGGGAGATCTTTATATATCTAACCTAAATTGATGCAAATTAAGATGCACTGATGAGTTAGAAGGCCTTCTTGCGGACTGAACAAATTATTTGTCTAAATCGTTAGGGCGAGGTTTGCGGCCACGTAAAACCGATTTAAGCCCCCCCCCCCCCACACACACACACACAACCCCCGGTGGAATTTGTTTCACTGACCGTTCCAAGGCGGTTCTTCTGTCGTGGTTTGTTTTGGTTGTGGTTCGTCTTTGGGTGTGTGTAGCGCTTATTTTACTTTGCTTTGGATAGCCTAATGACCATTTTTGGGGAAAGTAACTGTCATTTTGGCTTTCCGCTAGTGATGTTTCCATTAGGGTCTAGTTGATCGATGTTTGCTTGTTTCCTTTGGTGTCTCTGATGGGAGCTGTGGGTTAATTGTATCGATTCCTGGTCATTGCCTTCACTGCTATTTTACTGACAGTTTATGCACATTGCTGGAATATATTCCAGTGGTTTTATGGGAAATTTTAATGTTCCGACTATTTGTAAATAGTTTGTAAATTGTTGGAATACTCCTGTAATTTCAAAGATTAAACATTTTTAATGACAGTAAATGTATCTTATTGAAATTGTTGGAATATTCCAGCATTTTTTTACTTCAGTAGATTTCATGATGATGAAATGTGAAAGGTTCCAAAGTTGAAATCCTTGGAATATTCCTGCAATTTTAGCTTTTCCATCATTATGTATTCAAGAATTTCAAGAATTCTGTAAATTGATGGAATATACCCTTAATTTCAAGCAACTTAAGGGACAGCATATCCATCTAATGAAACTTGTTGGAATACTTGAGCAATTTTTGACTTCAGTTATATGTAGTTTTCATGATTATGAAATGGGAAGTGTCATATTCCTACAAATTGTATAAAATTTGTAAATTGTTGAAATATTCCTGAAAATTCAAACTTGAAAAAAGTTTCTCAAGTGAGATCTTGCGTATCATTTGGAAATTGTTGGAATATTCCAGCAATTTTAGATTTCAGTAGTTTTCATAATTATGAAAGTTGAAGGGCTCCAAAGAATATTCCTGCAGTTTTAGCTTTTTCATTGTTGTACATTAAATAATGTCTAGAATTGTCCTGTTGAATCATGTAAGAAGGTATGTTTATTCGCACTGCTGGAATATATTCCAGTGATTTTTAATGACAACTCACAAATTCTCACAAACTGTATCTATTTTGTAAATTGTTGAAATAGTCAAGTAATTTCAAAGTTTAAACAACTTTAGAGTTTAGTATTTTTCATGATTATGAAAGTTGAAAGGCTCCAAAATTTGAAATCCTTCGAATATTCCTGCAATTTTTGCTTTTTTATTATTAGAGGTTCAAGAATGACAGGAATTCTGTAATTCCAAAGTTTAAGCAATGTTAGTGGCAGCTTATGTATCTTACTGAAATTGATGGAATATTCCAGCAATTTTAGATTGCAGTAGATTTCATGATTTTGAAATGTGAAAGATTTCCAAAGTTTGGAATCCCTGGAATATTCCTGCAATTTTAGCTTTTTCGTTCTTGTTCATTCAAGATTGGAAATAGATTTGTAAATTGTTGGAACATTCCTGTAATTTCAAACTTAAAACAATTTTACTGACAGCGATTGTACCCATTTAAATGTGGAATATTACAACAATTTTTGACTTCAGTAGTTTATATGATTATGAGATGGTAAAAGTCATATTCTGAAAACTGTGTATATTTTGTAAATTGTTGGAACATTCCTGTAATTTCAAACTTAAAATAGTTTTAATGAAAGCTTGTGTATCGTTTGGAATATGTTGGATTATTCCAGCAATTTTAGATTTCAGTCGTTTTCATGATTATGAAAGGTGAAGGGCTCCAAAATGTGAAATCCTTGGAATATTCCTTGAAATGTTGCTTTTTCATTATTATATATTTAAGAATGACCGGAATTCTGTAATTCCAAATAATTTTACTGAAATTGATGGAATATTCCAGCAATTTTAGACTCCAGTAGATTTTTATGATTTTGAAATTTTAAAGGTTCAAGATGTTGAGATCCCTGGAATTTTAAACTTCAAACAATTTCGCTCACAGCTTGTGTATTTATATGAACTTATTGGAATATTCCAGCATTTTTTTAATTCAGTACTTTACATGATTATGAGATGGGAAAAGCCATATTCTGAAAAACTGTGTATATTTTATTAATTGCTGGAATATTCCTGTAATTTCAAACTTAAAATAGTTTTAGTGAAAGCTTGGGTATCTTTTGGAAATTGTTGGAATATTCCAGCAATTTTAGCTTTCAGTAGTTTTCATGATTATGAAAGGTGAAGGGTTCCAAAGTTTTGAAATCCTTTGAATATTCCTGCAATGTTACCTTTTTCATTGTTGCACATTCTAGAATGTCAAGAATTGTCCTTTCACATCATAGTTATAAAACAGGTATGATTCAAATTGATGGAATATTCCAATGATGTTATCAATGGAAAATTAATCGGAAATGCCTTATTCTGACAAATTGTGTATACATTGTAAATTGCTGGAATATTCCTGTTATTACAACAGTTCCAATTTTAGTGACAGCTTATGTATCTTTCGTAAATTGTTAGAATATTCCAGCAATTTTAGACTTCTAGTCGCATTTTTGAACTGGATTGCTGGAATCTTCCAATTGAATTTAGTTGTGAAATACATGTATAGTGGTTTATTGTTTGGTTGTTTATTGTTGCATACACAGAATGAGAATAAAAAATGAACTCATACCTTGTCTTCATGTCTACTCTCTTGTTTGATAGCTGATTGGTCACAATGGTGTTAGGTCAAGAAAAGGATCCACAGTTTGCAATCATTGGAATATTCCCACAATTTCAATGATTATGAAGTAAATGCAGCAGAAATAGATACAGATAATCTTTAAAGTCTGAATAAGAAGATAAATATAGATTGTCTTTGTTCATATAAATCATTCGAATATTCCTGCAATTAAAAGCCCACACCAATTCCTCTATATATCAATCAGTGGAATATTCCAGCAATTTAAGTGTGACCATTTTGTAAAAAAGGATAAAAATGTCTGGTCTGATGAATAGAAAATAAGATGTTATGGTGCAAATTGCTGGAATATTCCACGGATTTTATTGTTTAATCATTCGAATATTCGTGCAATTAAAAGCCCACACCACTTTCTCTATATATAAATCAGTGGAATATTCCAGCAATTTAACTGTGACCATTTTGTAAAAAAGGATAAAAATGTCTGGTCTGATGAATAGAAAATATGATGTTATGGTGCAAATTGCTGGAATATTCCACGGATTTTATTGTTTAATTTGAAGGGAGGATTTGAAGACAGGATGTTGTACCCTTAAATTTTTCGCATTTTTGGAGGGTATAAAACAAATTATAAAATTCTACCATTGTTTTGACCTGATATTTTGACATCCAAAAACGTGAATTTCCTTACGAAAAAGGGAATTTCGTGCAAATTCCCTTTTTATTTTGTATTCGCTTAAAACTATTTAGTCTTTGATATGCCAGGAGTATAATGGAAACAGTTAACACAAAACTTTGACGTAATCAAAATGCTTAAGTCTTAATTATTGACCCCTAGCCCCACCCTGGGGCTTGACCCAGGAGCTTAGAAATTCCATATGGAAGTTTATACAATAGAGATATTCTGTACCAAATATGTAGAGAATCTAACATGAGGTTACAGAGAAATGAGCAATCAAAAAGGTTTTACACAAAACTTTGACGTAAAAGTTGACAAACGGATAGACAGCCCACGCAGGGGCTTGATCCAGGGGCTCAGATATTCCATATGAAAGGTAATGCTATAGAGATACCCTTTGCCAAATATGAAAAGAATGTAACATGTAGTTACAGAGATATGAGCAGTAAAAAGGTTTAACTCAAAACGTTGACGTAAAAGTTGACAAACGGACGGACAACCCACCCAGGGGCTTAGATATTCCATATGAAAAGTAATGCTATAGAGATATCCTTTACCAAATATAAGGAGAATCTAACATGTGGTTACAGAGATATGAGCAATCAAAAGAGGTTTAACACAAAACTTTGGCGTAAATGTTGATGAACGGACGGACGGACGGATGGACAGCCCGTCCAGGGGGCTTGATCCACGAGCTTACATATTCCAAATGAAAGTTAATGTTATAGAGATATCCTTTACCAAATATGAAGAGAATCTAACATGTGGTTACAGAGATATGAACAGTAAAAAAGGTTTAACACAAAACATTGACGTGAAAGTTGACAAACGGACGGACAGCCCATCCAAGGGCTTGACCAAGAGACTTAGATATTCCATATGAAAGGTAATGCTATAGAGATATCCTTTACCAAATATTAAGAGAATCAAACATGTGGTTACAGAGATGAGCAATCAAAAAGGTTTAACACAAAATTTTGACCTAAATGTTGATGAACGGACGGACGGATGGACAGCCCACCCAGAGGCTTGACCCGCGAGTTTAGATATTCCAAATGAAAGGTAATGCTATAGAGATGTCCTTTACCAAATAGTAAGAGAATCTAAAGTGTTGTTACAGAGATATGAGCAATCAAAAAGGTTAAGCACAAAACTTTGACATAAATGTTGATGAATGGACAGAAGACGGACAGACAGCCCACCCTGGGGCCTGACCCTCGAGTTTAGATATTTCAAATGGAAGGTAATACTATAGAGATATCCTGTACCAAATATGAAGAGATCCAACATGTGGTTACAGAGATATGAGCAATCAAAAAGGTTTAACGCAAAACTTTGACGTATAAAATGACGAACGGACGAACGAAGAAACGAACGAACGAACGAACAAAGTAACGAACGTACGATCGAACTAACGAACGGACGGAAAGACGAAAACTATATACCCCCTGACATACTTCGTATGCCGGGGGTATAATAACAACATTCCCCCTCTATAATTACATGCTGCAAGGATAGCAGGCTTGTTCAACTGTAAGCCAATATCAGTTGGACGCCCCAGTGACGCAAGATACACGCCACCTTTGCCAAACACCCCGCTCAGCTACTTGACCAATTTGACTCTTGAAATTTTAACGTAAACGCATCCGAGTGACAAAGTGCATTCTTTCGTAGTTCCAAAACAGTTATTTTCTGATGAAAACGTGTGATATTTTTCCTATATTTTTAGTCCAAACATGGGTTAGGGGTGCTCGTTAGAACCGCCTCACTGAGGCGGTTCTAACGAGTACCCACAACCTATGTCTAGGAATAGAAATAAGTAAACTAATGTATGCCCCCGTAACCCCCAGTTTTCTCTATACGTATAAAGTGGTGGTTAGAGGGGTGTTCATTACACGGACCTGTTAACATGATGCTAGAGGTAAACAGTGAATTCTAAGATCCTGATCAGCCTGAGCAAATGTCACAAGTAGGTTTTCCCATGTCGTAGCTCAAGTGTCAAGACAATTTAGGTACTCCGGTTTTCGCCCATCTCTGGGCAACGATCGGCTCCAAATAAGTGAAATAATCTTGAAAGGACCGTAAAACCAATTTTAGGTGGGGGCGAGGTTTAAGATTTACGGCCCTTTAAAGATCATTTCACTTCGAGCCGACCATTTATCAGAGGTGAGCGAAAACCGGAGTACCCGGACAAAAACAACGGACCTTCTGTTGCAGAACTTGGCAGCTCACACACACACAAATAATAATGATGGTAATAACAATAAGAAGAAGAAGAAGAAGAAGAAGAAGAAGAAGAAGAAGAAGCAGAAACTCCATATTATGGTGAATGGCGACACCTGACATAGTTTCTGTCGCATGTTGTAAATTGGGACAACTTTGGTACTTTTTCGATGACTTTTTGTTTTGTATCCAGAACCCCACGCCCCCCAGGTTTATGAAGCGATTGACCTAACCACCACATCACTCTCTGAAAAAAAAGATCTTATCTTAAAGCATTATTTAATCATTCTCTTAAGACCCCTATTAATGGCATAGGGTTTAGGTATATAGCACACGGCTTTTACAGCGTCGTGGTAGAGTATTTCGTTATCGATCCGATCCGGTTCGATCCCCGGCAGACCAAAGATAATTATCCTTTCATCATCTGATACAGTGATAAGGCAGACGAAAATATTTTTGAAAGACATTGCCATAACACATGTGTGTGACAAGATGCATTCTTTCATATCTCGAGTGAGTGAGTGAGTGTTTGAGTTTTACGTCCCACCAACAGCTAAGGTCATACGGAGACGGGACCTCGGTTTAAAGACTCATCCGAAAGTCTGGAGAAGCCCGGGATCGATCCTGCGATCACTGGTTTACAAGGCGAGTAGCGTAACCACTACACCACGGAGGCTTCTTTTCATATCTCGAATATGTTGACTTTTCTAAAATAAAAAAGTGTGATATTTTTCTTATTTATACTCCAAACATAGGTTCTGAGTGCTCGTTAAAACCGCCTGATTGAGGCAGTTCTAACGAGTGCCCACAACATATGTCCTGGAGCACAACTAAGAAAAACAAGAGCTGTCACTGTACGTGACCAATGCCCCCCGTGGGAGCAAATTTCTGAGTTTTTGCAAAATTTCAAGGGAGATAATTCAGCCAAAAATGAAAACAGAGTTATGGCCCTTGGTCAGTATGTAGCCCTTGTGATGGTGTATAAGTGTGTGAAGTTTCATGGGGCTAGGTCAAATACTTTTGAAGTTATGAACAAGGATAAAGTTTTGTGACGGACAGACAGACAGACAGACAAACAAACAACAAACAAACAAACAGACAGACAGACAGGGCTTTTGTGTGTGGTGGGGGGGGGTCATTCACAGGTACTTGTTAACATTATGAAAACACGCCTTTTCAAATATATTGAAAATTTTACCACAAAAACAAAAAAAAAAAAAAAAAAAAAAAACAGAATATTTTCAGATAAAAAATCTGATATTTTTTCATATTTTTGCAAAACATAGATCGTCGAGGCGGTTCTAACAAGTACCCACAATCTATGTTTGAGCAGAAATTATAAGAATAATGTACAACCCTGTAAACCCCAGTTTTACTATATAAAAGTGGGGGGTTAATGGTGTCAAAATCATACAGGCGTGTTTTCGTGATGTCCGATAAGGCAGACAAAAATAGTTTTGAAAGTGATGTCTTAATGAAGATGTGTCGGCATCGGTGGGTAGGTCGGATGCCTGTCCGACTGATGGTAAGGAAGTCGCGGGTTCGATCCCCGTGGAGTCATCAACAGTTATTCGTGGAAATTTTCTGCCTTCCGTTGATTCAAGAAGAGCAGTTTCTGACTGGTTAACCTTGTCAGTTTCTGACAAGCCTGTGAGTAAGTCGATCCGTGAAACTAAATTTCTGTGTTTGTTTGATTTGAGGTTTAACGTCCCCGTCAACACTCATAGGTCATTTTTGAGACTTGCTTCCACTTTTGTGGGATTTTTTACCCGACATTGAGATGAAATGACTTCTCAAGCCCTGTCGCCCAATGAAACCAATAGGGTTTATAAGCATGGACGGTCCGACACGCGCCGCTTTGTCTGGGCAGACTTATATCGTCTAAGCGGTTTAACTGAACTCGTGTGCAGTCGGCAGCCTGTCCAGGAAACGTGCGCTGTTGTAAAATGACCGCTCGACATGACCTGAATCGCAAGGTTGCCGTTAAAACCGCAAGGTTGCCGTTAAAACCGCAACGTTCAGTTTTCCGAGGCAAATGTTGATCAATATAACAGGTTTTAACTGAAAGTATCGTGGAACCCAAATATTCGATCCGTGAACTAAATTTCTTTGTACATGAATGAACAGTCAAAACCAATTGTTATGTGTAGGTTCTGTGAAGTAAAAATATGTCTCATTTGTGGCATGCATGAGAATATACGTGTTAAAGAATTTTGTTGCTATCCTGCATAGCATTGTATGATTGTTTATTTATATATGCTCATGGGCCATATGGCTTATTGCATTAATAAATTATCTATCTATCTATAAAGCCTAAGGGTTCCATTCGTCATAATTTAATAGTTTGTGTACAAGAACTTTTTGTACGGACCATGACGTGCAGCAGAACGAATATACGAGTTTATGCCTGTGTAATTTGAGTTTTACGTCCCAACAATAGCTCAGGTCATACGGAGACGGGACCTCGGTTTAAAGATTCATTCGAAACTCTGGATAAGCCCGGAATCAAACGGAACGATCCCTGGTTTATGAGGCGATTAGCCTAGCCTTCAATGCCTCGATAGCTTAACGAGCTCGTTAGTGGTCATATTGTTAACTGTTCTAGCAAGTTTAATACCTAAAAGTTTGGTATTTTTAAATGTGAACAGCTTTTGCAACGTAAGCGGGTAACCAGTACAGTGCACATTCTTTCGCCAGAAACTGACAACTGACCTTGTTCACGCCTACGGAACGATACAATGCGTAACCATTGGTTAAGAACGTGAAGCAATTAGAGCGACATCCGGTTAGGCATTAGATCGCTAAAAAAGGTAAAGAAACTTGGCATTTTCTGTGTTTCATAAATTATATAAATTTTACGAGGAAGTTATTTAAAAATCGGGGAATTACATTCAGGAGCCCATTGATATCGGCGTCTTTGGAGTAAATACCAAATCCCGTACTTCACGCATTTTGGCTAAATTTAGTTTCTCCTGCTGAAGGTGACCTGAAACCTTAGAAAACTCGTGGTTTTTCGAGGTGTTTGTTGCCTTTTATTTAATATTGCGCTTAGCTACAAGTTCAGCGTATTAACATGCACACACAATGAACATATATGGTTATATGTGTTATGGATAGTTTGCTTGTCAATGCAGCACTATCGAGAAATCACCACGGAAAAGGTCGAAAATGGTTGGTTACGCATTAGATCTATAGAAATGATAACAAAACTTGCAACTATAAAGCGGATCTGTTTTCATCTCCACGGCCCCAGAATCACCCGCACCTTGTTCTACGGAACCATTTTTAGCCAACCTGATAAGCAGTGTGCTATTGATTCGATAATGATATAGTATTTTATGGAAACATTTTCAGTCTCCAGAATCATAGTACCGAATGATTTTCACTGACTTTTACGCTGTGTTTGTTTTATCAAAGGTGCGGTAATTGCCTGAAATGAAATAAAACAGGTTTTGGAGTTATAATTTCTGCGAAGAACCCATCATCTGCCAAAATTTGCTGGTTAAGCATTAGATCGTATGGTTGAGCATTAGATAACCAGAGGAGAAAATCACACCAGTTGCTGCCTAAGTAAATGCCAGCAGTTTAATTCAATAAAAGGTTGTCTACATATGTCTACATATGATTTCTAAATTGTGTTAAAATCATCAGAGAAAGAAAGCTGTGATGAAAAATACTTTTCTGGACAAGACCAAGTTTCGTGATATATATTGAATGGTAACAGAGTTATGGAGCGGACACGAAACTATGGCAGAAAGGGTTATGTTCAATGTTCAAAGGGCAATAACTTCAAAAATGGGAAAATCAGCGTTGCAGAACATATATTTTGTGCGTTGTCTTATGATGCGTTACCTATCTGTGAAATTTCGTGAAAATATCTCAACTGGTATCCATTGTTTGTTTGTTTGTATTGTAGTTTAACGGACCAGTCAACGCTATTTAGGTGATTTTTAAGCCGGTCAGGTTACCTATCCACTCTTTTCCTGGGCAGGTTTATACATAAGCGGTTAACCAATACAGTGTACATTCTTTAATAATAATAATCGACCTTATTTATAGAGGGTAACACATTTAGTACTAATACTAATCTTCCATGTGGCCCTCTTTTCCTGGGAAAAACCAGTAACCAACCATTTTCGACCTTTTCCGTGGTGATTTCTCGATAGTGCTGCATTGACAAGCAAACTATCCATAACACATATAACCATATATGTTCATTGTGTGTGCATGTTAATACGCTGAACTTGTAGCTAAGCGTAATATTAAATAAAAGGCAACAAACACCTCGAAAAACCACGAGTTTTCTAAGGTTTCAGGTCACCTTCAGCAGGAGAAAATAAATTTAGCCAAAATGCGTGAAGTACGGGATTTGGTATTTACTCCAAAGACGCCGATATCAATGGGCTCCTGAATGTAATTCCCCGATTTTTAAATAACTTCCTCGTAAAAATTATATAACTTATGAAACACAGAAAATGCAAAGTTTCGTTACCTTTTTTAGCGATCTAATGCCTAACCGGATGTCGCTCTAATTGCTTCACGTTCTTAACCAATGGTTACGCATTGTATCGTTCCGTAGGCGTGTTGTTGAATTAGTGGAAGGCAGAGAATGACCGAGAAAGATTTCATGATCAATCACGACGAGAGAATATTGCCGACCCCGGCAGGTATCGAACCCGCGTCCTCCTGGTCACCAGTCAGACGCGCATCCGACTGATCATGAGCTACCAAGGCCAGCGGAATATGTAAGACTAAAGCTTATATAGTAGGTTACGAAAATTCTTTTGATTGTTTTGTATGCATACAGTGCCCTCTGGTCAGAGACAACCTTTGGGACTGTTCAAAAGTGGTCTTAAAGACCACTTTTGAACAGACCCAAAGGTGATCTTAATATAAGAATTTTACTGTAATAATATATTGTTTGTTTGTTTTGCGAGTTCAACGGACCAGTCAACACTCTTTAGTTCATATGTAGCCAGTCGGTATACCTATGGGCAGGCTTATATGTATATATGTTCCAGCAGGTATCGAACCCATAACCTCCTGATTAACTGTCAGACACGCATCCGACCGAGCTACCGAGGCTGGCTAGTTCGTAATTACTGTAGTAGAAGCACAGCTACTGTTCGGCCCCCGCCCATCGGGGCTTGGAGAAATAGATTGGGCTACACTTTGGGCCACACAGAGCTGAAACAGACCCCACATGAATATCAGTACACCGCTTAGAAATTCTAAGCCTGCCCAGGCAAAGTGGTGCGTCGTACCATCCATGCATATGCACCCTATTGGTTTCATTGGGCGGCAGGGGTTGAGATGTCATTGTATCTCAATATCGGGTAAAAGTCCCACAAAATTGGAAACGTCTCCAAACTAACCTAAATAGTGTTGACGGGGACGTTAAAACGCACATCAAACAAAACTGAGATCGCTACTTTTTATGACAAGGACACTTTTTGTACTGTTATTATTATTACATCTAAGTTTCTTAATGAAAAAGCAAGTTTTCTCCCACCTTCAAAATCCTCCGGAATTGTAAGCGTCTGTCCGACCTCATAGTATGGCCCATCTTTATCGTGGTATATCGTCCTCGCAGACGCGTGTCTCTTGCACGTGCGTGTATGAAATAGCACGGGCTGATCTGCGTATATCCTCAACCCAGCGGGTAGTGAGCCCGGGATTCCGGAGTGCCGCACCCCTTCCGCACCATCGACAGTCTCTCCATACTTCACCACTTGTGGCAATCCAGATCCATTTTCAAATTTATCTAGATTTGTGTCAGTTTCACTCCATTCTATATTTGGAACTAATTTGTCTTCAATGGTCAGCACCTGAAGTTCCGTGGCTTCGGAAATGTCGTACTTTTCGGCCATTTATTCCCCTTTACGCCATGTGTCAACAACAAGCTTACTACGATTTACGATTACGCCACACAATAGGTATGAATGGATTTTAGGAAATCAACCATAACGTTCGCCTACTTTACTACTAAAATTAGATTTGACTAGACTTTGAAAACCGGTTTTCGTTCATTTTATGCGAAATGAATTAATTATTGGTTGCTAGTTAAAGTGACAGTCCTTGTTTGTTTGTTGTTTGATTTTTTGACCGTCAACACTGTATAGGTCATTTTGGAGACGTTGTTTCCATTTTTTGTGAGACTTTTTAGTGAGACTTTTATGAGCCATGTCGCCCAATGAAACCAATAGGGTTTATTAGCATGGACGGACTCGCACCGCTTTGTCTGGGCAGGCTTAGATCCTCTAAGCGGTTTACCAGTACTCGTGTGCGGCCGGTTTCAGCTCTGCGTGGGAGCATCATGCAGCCCATATTTCTTCAAGCCCCGATGGGCGGGGGCTGCGGTGATCCGCTTGAACCCTACTTTTATAAAGTAAAACTGGGGTTTACAGAGGTAAACCTTATTTTTCTTTTTTTCTGTTATAAATTATAGATTGTGGCTAACATGTACCCACAATCTATATTTTAAGCAGAAATATGAAAAATATCACAATTTTTCGTCTTAAAATTTGCCCTTTTTTTCAACAATAAAATTTACAATGTATTTGTATAGGCATGTTCTCGTAATGAAACAAACCGACAAGAACCCTTACGGTGGCTCTAATGAACACCCATAACCCATATTTGTGGAATATCTAAAATGCCAATTCCATTTCATTACGATAACAGACCCCTTTAACATAGTCCCTTCTTTGGTCACTTGCTCATAAAAATTTGTGACAGAAATCTGTCCCTAATTGCACCCATATAGGGACTTGAATCATGAAAAAAAAAATATTTTTTTTTTTGGTACTATATTAGAGACTATAGTACCAAAAAAAAAAAAATCACTTGTTTCATGATTCAAGCCCCTATGATTGCACCCATACGGGACCAGCTCTCACGCGTCATGACGTTCCAAATTATCGGATAACGTCGGCTTTCATCTGGGATCACTGATTCTTCTTCTCCTATTACTGAGAAGCCTCCGTGGTGCAGTGGTTACGCTACTCGCCTTGTAAACCAGGGATAGCAGGATCGATCCCGGGCTTCTCCAGACTTTCGGATGAGTCTTTAAACCGAGGTCCCGTCTCCGTATGACCTTAGCTGTTGGTGGGACGTAAAACTAAAACTCACTCACTCACTCCTATTACTACTACTCGCTCACATCTGAGCATTACGAGCAGGATTTCCTGGTTGGTAACCAGTACTTTTTTTAAGCAATGTGGATGAAGTGTAATTTTGAAAGTGTTTGTTTGTTTGTTTGTTTGTATTGGAGTTAAACGGCTCAGTCAACACTATTTAGGTCATTTTAAGCCGGTAAGTTTACCTATCCACACCTTTCCTGGGCAGGCGTATACGTAAGTGGTTAACCAGTACAGTGCACATTCCTTCGCAAGAAACTGACAACTGCACTTCTTAAATTAGCGGAAGGGAGATAATGACCTTAGAAAATATTTCATGATCAATCTCCACGAAAGAATGTTGCCGACCCCAGCAGGCATCGAACCCCCGTGCTCCTGATCACTGGTCAGGCGCGCATTCGACTGAGCTACCGAGCCTTGAAAATGTTTAAGCGTCACTAATGAAGCCTAATTGGCCCAAAAAGGCTAGTCTGGCCCCGAAAACATCTACACTCCATACTTCTCAGTTCTGTAGTGTATTCCTTGCTTCCAAACATCACGAAAACACGCCTATATAATTTTGACCCCCTTGAACCACACTTTTATATAG
The DNA here is from genome assembly GCA_963580285.1 of Lucinisca nassula. NCBI lineage: Eukaryota > Metazoa > Mollusca > Bivalvia > Lucinida > Lucinidae > Lucinisca > Lucinisca nassula. Next base: position 131,997,830 of record OY757014.1, read on the forward strand.
TAAAACTGGGGTTTCCGGGGGTATACCTTATTTTTCTTATTTCTGCTCAAAATATAGATTGTGGGCACCCGTTAGAACCGCCTCGATATACCTTATTTTTTCTTATTTCTTCTCTAAAATATAGATTGTGGGTACTCGTTAGAACCGCATCATCGATTTTGAGCAGAAATAAGAAAAATATCACAATTTTTCATCCTAAAATTTTCATTTTTCCGGCGATAAAGGTGGCAAAGTATTTGAATAGGCGTGTTTGCGTAATGGTATAAGCATTTCATAGTGCATATTTCTACTTGGTATTCTATGGAAGCCGATAGGGGACATTTTGACTTGTGACTTTTGAACTTGTGACTTATGACTTGCGACGTCGGAGTTGCATGCCTAATTTTTGCGACTTATGACTTTTGACTTTTGACAAATCTGACGCAGTGGAAGACGGCGGTCAACGACGGTGTCGATCCAGCGATTTTGCTGCTCCTGTATTATATTGTTTGATGAATGCCATTAAGAAGACTTGTTTATGTTTTTTACTCTGTTTTTGTTATCTTTGTATGACTTATGACTTGCGACTTATAACTTTGACTTGTGATTTATGACTTGTGACTTATCACTTTCGACTTATGACTTGTTGACTTTTGGTGCAAACCCGAAAAATATCGGGTAGCGGACAACGGCACCGACAATTCCGGTGTATATTGTTTAGAAATGCCACTTAGAAGACCCTGTTTCATGTATTATCAACTCTGTTTTAGTGACAATTTACTACCGCCTGTGTTGTTATGTCCTATTACTTTAGATTCGCGCCAAGAAATTGTCTTAAGTTGCAAGTCAAAACTCAAAAGTCATAAGTGACAAGTCATAAGTCGAAAGTCACAATTCGAAAGTGAAAAGTCATAAGTGACAAGTCAAAACTCATAAGTCAATATTCATAGGTGACAAGTCATAAGTCTTAAAAATTCACAAAATCAGAGTAAATGACCTACCATATGATCTTTTCGGTGGCATTTTTCAAATAATGTAAAACAGAAGGAGAAAAATCGCTTGCCTCACCGGAATCTTAGCCGTCGTTGTCCGAAATCGACCGTTGCTTGAGGTATGTCAAAAGTCACAAGTAAAAAGTCATAAGTCGCAAGTCGGTAGTCACAAGTCGTTAGTGACAAGTCAAAATGTCCCCTGTCGGCTTCCATAGTATTCAGTAGTTTAAACTTCTATAACTTCGTAATTTTCCGAATAAGATATGCATTTCTAAATTAAATCAAAATGGACAATCTGATACACAAATGTCTCGACTGTGTTAAAATTTTTGGCCGGCCCCCGCCCATCAGGGCTTGAAGTCATATGAATAGACTAGACTGCACGATGCTTCTACGCCGAGCTGAAACCGACCGCACATGAGTACTGGTAAACCGCTCAGAGGATCTAAGCCTACCCAGGCAATGTGATGAGAGTCCATGCCTATTGGTTTCATTGGGCGGCAGGCTTGAGATGTCATTTCATCTCAATGTCGGGTAAAAGTGCCACAAAATTGGAAGCAACGTCTCCAAAATGACTTATATAGTGTTGACGGGGACGTTAAACCTCAAACAAACAAACGATTACATGGTATAAAACAAGGCTACTATAAATAATTATTTCTGATGAAAAGTTGTTTTTTTTTGTTTTGTTTTTGTGTGTGTGTGTTTTTTTTTTTTTTTTTTTTTTTTTTTTTTGGGGGGGGGGGGGGGGGTGAAAATTCCCAATATCCATATCTTTCATATTTCTATCCAAACATAAATTGTAAGTGCTTGTTAGAACTTCCTCGACGAGGCGGTTTTAACAAGTACCAACAATCTATGTTTTGGAGCAGAAATAAGAAAACTAATATACAGTTGACTCTCATTATCTCGACCTCGCCTTTCTCAATGTATATCAATATATCAATGTAAACTCCATTTTACTCTAAAAAGAAAGGTAGAGTTTACATGGGGTTTCTCTACATTAACACGTTAACAAAATGTAGAACAAAACTTTCCGCCGTTTTCTGTGCGCTTTTTTTTTTCTTCTTTTTTTTTCTGTCATTGCGAGTCACACCTTTCATGTCTGCGGTACTGGATTGAGAAAATGCTTAGGGTATCAATTAATCAATTACCGTAGAAACTTGTTGTTAATTATTTTCGGCACCATCAGCCTCGGATCAGTTTCCTCCAAGACAATCCCTCCAGCAAACATTGATGTAATATATTTTTCTATTGGCTACACCCGTATCAGATTCTCCAAGAGCTTGCATATGGTTGGCTTGTGTAAACAACGCGATGTCTCACCAGATCTCGTTCTTCCTTGATGGACATGCTCCCCACCGAACTTTCCTAAACCCATGCTAATGATATTATTATACAAAGCAAAATGTCAAAATGCCTCGAAGAAATTTTAACCTACCGCAAAAATAGTGAATCCGATATCTTTTTGATGAAGATACGACCACTTAGAGTCGGAGTTTCGGTAACTTCCCCGGAATCCCTGCCGTGATCTTGTTTATTTGACCAGGAATCTATGCCAGCCGATCTCATATCTTAATTGGTACCATTAATGTGATTTAAAAACTATTTCCGAATTATTATGGAGACCTAGAAACATATATATATGAACTTTCACACTGGGAGATGATTCAGAAATAATTTAAGCGGTCTCATCGCGCGTTAATGGTCAACCTTTTAAAACAAAAATGGCATAATTCGTGGATTCAATAATCGTTAATAAGTTAACAGCATTTGAATAACTAAAAGTATTAGAAAAGTGCTATTTTTTTCTTATAAAATTTTTCAACCAAGGATACATAATTTATAAGTAAACTGACCTTTACCACATGGAATAGAGGTTAACGAGGATACGTGGATGACAATGTTTTCTGCCAGTCAGTTTCTTCAAAATTCGAGGTCGTCATTTCTAATCAGAGACATCTTAGGAGCGGAATCCGCACTAAATGGTTCCGTAAAATACGGCAGTCTCGAACAGACCCTTGGTGGGGCGTCTACCCACGCCTACTCCGGGGCGGGAATGTCACAGGGGCTCACACCTTATCAGGGATCGTTGTCGTACCCCGACGTCAGAAGAGGTAAGTGGTCTTAAACATATACAGTGAAATTCCGCTATTAAGACCACCTTAAAATAAGTCTATAAATTCTGCTTTAAAAAGCTTATTTCAAAGGTTGCAGTTATTCTTTCTTTGTGTAGTCTGCATACAATGTCCTCTGGTCAGAGACCAACTTTGGGACTGTTCAAAAGTGTTCTTAAAGTCCCAGAGGTGGTCGTAATATAGGGGTTTTACTGTATTCAGTCACTCATTGACTCGCTCGCTCGCTCGCTTGCTTGCTTGGTTGCTTGCATACACATTTCCTTCCTTTTGGCCCCCACCCACCGGGGCTTATAGAAATAGATTGGGCTGCACGGTACTTCCACGCAGAGCTGAAACCGACAACACAAGTACTCGTAAACCGCTTAGAAGGTCTAAGCAAGCTAAGCCTGCCCAGGCAAATTGGTGCGAGTAGGACCGTCCATGCTTATAAACCCTATTGGTTTCATTGGGTGGCAGGGCTTGAGATGCCATTTCGTCTCAATGTCGCGTAAAAGTCCCACAGCATAGGAACCAACGTCTCCAAAATGATCTAAATAGTGTTGACAAGAACATTAAACCTCATTTCAAACAAACAAATCCTTATCTTATTTATTTTTATCATATGACGTCGCGTCTGGGAATGTAATAACGCCATGCAATAAACTCGATAATCCACTAGTAGATTAAATATGCAAATTAGTTAGATACGACCCGTAACGTTACATGCACGACGTGCTTAACGACGTCACTTTTACTAATGACGGAATATTGGTATTTTTAGAACAAATACGTTTTAAATGCCATATAATAAATAGAATCTTGCATTATTGAATTTATTAAACTCGTTGAGGAAAACGGATAAAATGCTCGGCCAAGCCTCGCATTTTATCTTTTTTCCTCAACTCGTTTCATAAATTCAATAATACATGAATAGTCATGTAAGATCCTCTTTATTTATTTATTTATTTATATCCACAATCTGCTGTGTTGTTTTATTAGGCGGAAAAGTATTGTTTTACATTGAAAATTGTCGCTTTCATTTTTTTCTATAGGGTCGTTATGTATCTCGTATTTCCCCCAGGTCTGGGAGTCAGCATATTAAAAAGGAACCCACCGTTTGCGATTATGACAACAGTATTTGTTTCAAAACATTTTTATATAGAGGATCTTACATGAGTGTTCATGTATTATTAAATTTATTAAACGAGTTGAGGAAAAGTGATAAAATGCGAGGCTTTGCCGAGCATTTTATCCCTTTTCCTCAACGAGTTTAATAAATTCAATAATACATGAGCACGAATGCAAGATTCTATTTATCATATGACATTTATAACGCATTTTATTCACGTTTGGTTACGAATGCAAGATTCTATTTATCATATGACATTTAAAACGCATTTTATTCACGTTTGGTTACAAAAATAAATTCAATAATACATGAGCACGAATGCAAGATTCTATTTATCATATGACATTTATAACGCATTTTATTCACGTTTGGTTACAAAAATATCACTATTCCGCCATTAGAAAATGCGACGTCGTTAAGGACGTCGTACATGTAACGATACGGGACGTATCTACCTAATTTGCCTATTTAATCCACTATAGTGGATTATCGAAAATATAACATGGCGTTATTACACTCTCATACGCGACGTCATGTGATAAATAAAGACTATTGCGCAATAAAGAATTGCCTTAAGGAGTAGCATGATAGGTATATTAAATGACCGTTTCCTTTAATTAATGTTAAGGACTCTTGTAGGAATCGCCTCGGCGATTCTAACAACTATCCACATTTTTTTCTTGGTGTATACAGTAAAATGCCGCTATTAAGATCACCTACAATTAAGACTAATTCTGCTTTAAAAAGCTTATTTAGTAGGTTGCAGTTATTCTTTCTATGCGTTTTCTGTATACAGTGTCCACTGGTCAGAGACCACCTTTGGGACTGTTCAAAAGTGGTCTTTTGAACAGTCCCAAAGGTGGTCTAAATATAGGAATTTTCCAGTATATAGCGTTTGTTAAATGTTACATGTTCATGTATTATTGAATATATTAACCGGGTTGAGGAAAAGGGATAAAATGCAAGGCTTCGCCGATCATTTTATCCCTTTTCCTCTTCGAGTTTAATAAATTCAATAACACATGAGCAGGAATGCAAGATTCTATCGATCATATGGCATTTAAAACACATTTTATCCACCAGTTTTTACAACTTTTCCGCCATTAGTAAATGCGACGTCGTTAAGGACGTCGTACATGTTACGTTACTGGGCGTATCTAACTAATTTACATATTTAACCCACTAGTTTGTTTGTTTAACGTCCCCGTCAACACTGTAGAGGTCAATTTGGAGACGTTGCTTTCAATTTTGTGGGACTTTTACCCGACATTGAGATGAAATGACATCTCAAGCCCTGTCGCCTAATAGGGTTTATTAGCATGGACTCGCACCGCGGTTCCTTTCAGGCTTTGATCCTCTAAGCGGTTTACCAGTATTAGTGTGCGCGCCAGATTCAGCTCTGCGTGAAAGCATCATGCAGCCCATATATTTCTTCAAGCCCCTATGGGCGGGGGCGGTTAACCCACTAGTGGATTATCGAATTTATTACATGGCGTTATGTCACTCTCAGGCGCGAATATCTCTTAGACTATTAATCCCACTCAACTTGTCAAGGAGCTAACGAGTAGTTCCACTGAAATAGTCATTTTAAAGGAGTTTCGCATTATATCGAATGCCCGTAAAAAGCAGACTGAAGGCATCCATTAGGGCCAGACAATCATGTGAGTTTAAGCCATCTTTATATGTCTTTAAAATAAAATTTTGTGATGAAAATTTGTGACATTTCGACGATATCTGATTAAAACATAGATTTAAGTGCTTGTTAGAACCACCTCGATGAGTTGGTTCTAACGAGCACCTACTGTATTTGTTTATGAACGAAAAACAAGAAAAATCAACCCTACTTTTTGCATAAAGAGTGTGGTTTATAGGGGTGTTCTTTTACGGGCTTTGTTTAAACATATATAGAGGATCTTACACGAGTGGTCATTTTATATGATATTTTTGAAACGAGCCTTCGGCGAGTTTCATAAATTTCATATGAAATGACCACGAGTGTAAGATTCTGTTTATCATATGACCACTTTAAATTGGATTACATCGCCTTTTAATTTCATTTTTCCCCAAAAAAAATGCATGGTTGACATGGACGTCGTCTTGACGTTACATAATCCCGCAAAAGTGTTATTACACGTGTGATCATACGATTTTTATTACACGATGTTATCCACTGCTTATCAACGACGTCATATGATAACATTTTATATTGAAGTAATTCATATACACTTACACAAATTCAATAACTTTCAACGGGACTTAGAAAGATCCCAGTAGGCTTATATAAATCTTTTTTTTTTTTTTTTTTTCTTTTTTTTTTTCATTATTTTCCAAGAAATCAAAATATTTTAAAATGTCTGCATTTAGTGCTTTAATGGCTAGACAACATGTCGATACAAAACTAAATTAATCATCACTAAAACACGCCTATATAATTTTGACCCCCCTTGAACCCCACTTTATATATAGCAAAACTGGGGTTCACAGGGGTAAACCTTATATTTTCTTATTTCTAATATTAAATATAGATTGTGGGTACTCGTTAGAACCGCCACGTTGAGGCGGTTCTAACGTGTACCTACAATCTATATTTTGTCCAGATATAAGAAAAATATCACAATTTATCAAAATTTTCGATTTTAAGCGTTAAAATTTACAATCTATTTGTATAGGCGTATTTTCGTAATGAAGTACTTTTTGTTTTAAAAAAAGATACAATTCGTTATAGATTCCAGCAAAATGAAGTTATTTAGGGCGCCAATCTAGGTTTCAACATAAACACAAATGTTAAGCGCTGTGGTGCAGTGGTAAAGCATCAGATCTGAGATCGAGAGGTAGCCGGTTCGATCCTCGCAAGCGCCAAGTGTTGTTTCCGTGAGCAAGAGACTTTATCCACATTGCTTTGTACTGGTTTCTACCCAGGAAAAGAGGGCCACATGGAAGATTAGTACTTGTGCTAAATGTGGTACCCTCTGTAAATAAGGTCGATTAATATTATTATTATTATTATTATTATTATTATTATTATTAATAATAATATAGAGCCAATTACGAGAAGTTCTAAAATCAAAATATGCCACAAACTGCCACCAGGTTGAACAATGCCATGTATTGAATGTCATTATATACAAAAGAAGAAGGGGTTTACACAGCTAGTCATTATATTGAAAACTATTTTATAAAGTGAAAAGTGGGGTATACATGTAGAAGGGTATACATTGTTTTGCCATTTTTATCACCAACGTAAATAAAGGGTACTTGTTAGAACCGCCTCAACGATGCCTGAAGCGGAAATGAAAAAAAAAAATATCACAAATATTCATCAAAAAAAACAAACGTTACTTTTGCTACCAAGAAGAATGCATTCCGCATTAGGAAAACACGCCTATACAAATGTGCTGAAAATTTTACCACCAAAGAATATGAAAATTTTCAGTGAAAATCCTGATGCTTTTCGTATTTCTGCTCAATAAATAGATTGTGGGTACTCGTTAGAACCGCTCGATGCGGTTCTAACGAGTACCCACGATCTATGTAATTGAGCAGAAATAATGAAGATGATGTATGTCCCTCTAAACCGCAGTTTAACTATATTGAAGTGGGGTTTAATGGGGTCAAAACTGTATACATTGTAGGTGTTTTCATGATAGTTACTCGGGTATGTTATCCTTGTACGTGTCACTCGTCTTTCTTCAAATCTTTGTCTTTCTTATTATTATTTCAAATCTTTTCCAAATTTTCGAGTCTCCTCTCTTCAAAAAGGTAAAATGGACACTACTCTTAACATTCTTATCATTTCAATTTAATTGTTTGTTTTTGGCTGAGGTGTTACGTCCCCACCGAGACTATTTAGGTCATTTTTGAAACGTTTATTCCAATGTTGTGGGATTTTTACTCGACACTGAGATGAAATGGCATTTCAAACCTCGCTACGGTTTATATGCAGGGACTTGCACCACTTTGTCTGAGACGTCTCAAACATTTGAAGTTGTTCATTCGAGTTTAACGATCCAGTCATCACTATTAAGCTCACATCGAGCCGTTTAGTTTACCTAACGCAGAGTTATTTATAAGCGATAGATCAGTACCTTTCGCCAGAAACTGACCAACGCCTTTCTTGAATCAGCGAAAGAGAAGAAAAAAATGACCGTAAAAAAGATTGTATGATCAATGTTGCCGGTCCGGCAGCTAACGACCTCCTGACAACCAGTTGGCCAAGATTCCAACCGTAACCAGGCCCCGAGGTTATAAAACCTTTTTCATGCTCAACTCAGCTGAGTATGAAACTTGTGGTGCTCGTAAAAATTAAAATACTAAGAAGTTGAGCGATTTTTCTTTCTCAGATAGCAGAGAATGTTATTTGTCCTGCTCACAAATTTTAAAATGCCAACAATTTTGTTGGCATTTTTCAAATTTGTGAGCAGGACAAATTTCATGCTCAAGTGAGTTAAGCATGAAAAAAGTTTTATAACCTCGGGGCCAGCTCTTAATGAAGCATAAAAACGTGATGTTTTGAATTATCATTATTGTTATTTTATTATTATTATTATTATTATTATTATTTAGCTGTTTTATCATAAATTACTCCACTCATAAAGTAGTTCTCTATCAAAAAGATGCCGACCGTAATGGACAGATGTGGTGATTAAAATGTATTATTATTATTATTATTATTATTATTATTATTATTATTATTATTATTATTATTATTATTTTTAGATATAAGAAATGTGAGGCAAATTACATTAATTTTAGCCTGGAAATTACTGTTAGTTTTCTTTTGTTCATAAAAATTCGATAGACACGTTTTTGAGTTTTGTCCCATCGAATGTCGCAAATATCACAGTTTACTTTGACACCCGTTTAACGCATTGTTTCTAGGAAAATGATAACAGTCTAATGCACTTGCGTATGTAACGCAACGTTTGATTGGATAAAGTCAAATATCCTGCGTTCTTGTACACCATAGTTTGAGCTTGGAACAGAAATTCTGGTCTTGCACACCAGACAAGCAAATCCGTGATTTTAACCTGGGATAGAAATTTATGTTCTGACCCTGGTGTTCCGACCCCAAATCGAATATAATCGCGTGTTTGATAAATGCACTGGTTGATTGCAACCTCATGTGCGGCGGCGTCATGCGTGACGTCACTAAACATTCCTGTTGTGTCATCACAAAATGGCGGACGCCGGTAACCGAAGTGACAGCAGCATTAAAAATTCGCAATAGAAATGGAAGGTTTGCAAGAAAAAGAATCCAATATGGGTGTGAGGGGTGGATAGAAAAATCCGTCCCTCGGGATCACTGTCCGGCATCACTCGGCAAGCCTCGTGATGCCGGACAGTGTCCCTCGGGACGGATTTTTCAATCCACCCCTCACACCCATATAAGATTCTTATATTCTTACCCTGGTGTTCTTACCAAAATTCGGATATTCTCGCGTGTTTGATAAATGCACGGGTTGAATGTACCGTCGTTAAAGTTGATGTCACAGCACGTTACGTGACGTCACTAAACATCATTGTAGTGTCATCACAATATGGCGTACGTAGGCAAACGAAGTGACTGCATTATTAAAAATCCACGCTCAGAAATGGAAGGTATTCAAGAAAAAGAATCCCGCACCCATGGGTGTGAGGGGTGGACCCTCGGGATTATTGTCCGGCATCACTCCGCAAGGCTTGTGATGCCGGATAGTGACCCTCGGGACAGATTTTTCCATCCACCCCTCACACTCATGTAAGATTCTTATATTGTTATATTGCAAACGGATATCGAGGCTTTGGATTAGTAACCCTCTCGCGCTTGCCTTCGCTGGATTGCTTTGTCCGCCATCTTGGATATATTGGACAGTTGATAAGAAATAAAAGCACCTCACTTATTTCCAGTCAATAAATAAATAAAAACTTTCGACTGTTTTTATTTTTATCGGTATCTTATTTCATTGTTTTCTGTTTTAAAACACACATTCTTACATGCCGTAAACGTTTTTCTACTTAGCAACGTTATCAACGCAATGCATGTATAATGGCGCGACGTGACATGTAAGCATGTGCCGCTACAAAGAAATTGTTTGGAAAAGTGCAACAATGTACAACATGCCGTGAAAACGCGTTGAAAACCGCCTTAAAAAACTATATTTGCCATTGCCTGACGCCTCGGGCAAGTATCGCTCTCTGGCGGGGAATATGATCCCATGGTCAAGAAACAATTAAAATAACTTATATCTTAATGTCGACGTAATGACGTAATGTTGCTTTTCATGGGGCAGCATTTGGTTTTACGCAGCTCACAGTGGTTGCTACCCTGAGCAAATAAGCACACATTTTAACAAAACAACATAATGAGGATAACTGTATTGGGGAGGTAAATCGTCCCAAAATGACAATTTTGAATACATTTTTCCCCTATTAGATTACATGTAACACACCCATATGAGATATTGCATTCTTTCATGACTCCAAAAACGACATTTCGTCCCCGCCTATCGGGGCTTGGAGACATAGATTGGGTTGCATGTTGCTTCCACCTAAAGCTGAAAGTACTGGTAAACCTCTTAGAAGAACTAAGCCTGCCCAGGCAAAGTGGCGTGAGTCAGACCGTCAAATGCATATAAGCCTTTTGGTTTCATTGGGCGACAGGGCTTGAGATGTTATTTCATTTCAATGTCGGGTAAAGCTCCCAGAAAATTGGAAGCAACGTCTCCAAAATGACCTAAATAATGTTGACGGGTCGTTAAATCTCATTTTAAACAAAAACAAAAACGACAAAAGTCTATACGTTGTTTTTCTACAGTTTTACTATAACACAGATTGTGGGCAAATGTTAGAACCGAGGCGGTTCTAACGAGTGCCCTTAATCTTTGTTTTGAAAAAAAAATGGAAACCAATTAATAACCTTTATAAACCCCACTTTTTGTTTATAACGTTGGGTTTAAAAGGGAGTAGTACACGTACTTATGGACGTGGTGTAAAATATATTTGTTTGCCTAAATGACGGTTGCAGCCAACAAAGTCATGCATGATTTCTAGTACATTGGAGGGCTACATGGCCATTATCCATCACAGGCATCAAGCCCGTCGTTCCGGTCATGTCCTCAGGATAACATGCCCGTGTAAGATTGTGAACTCTCGACACGAAAAAGGCCCATTACGAAAATACTCCTTTGCAAGTATATTGAAATTTTTACCGTAAAAAAAATGAAAATTTTCAGACAAAAAAAAAATGATATTTTTCATATTTCTGCTCGAAAACATAGATTGTTGGAATTCGTTAGAACCGCCTCGACGAGGCGGTTCTAACGAGTACCCACAGCAGAAATAAGAAAAATAATGTATACAACTGTAAACCTGAGTTTTATTATATAAAAGTGGGGTTTACTGGGGTCAAAAATTAGATCGGAGAGTTTTCGTGATGCCGTGGAATTTTTTATGATGAAACTGTTTGATATTTTTCTTCTGCCTGGAGTGTTGGTAAGGCGGATCTCACGAATACCCATGATCATGAGGATTGAAAGATGCATTTGAGCAAAACTCTGGAAAATAATGCATGCCCTTGAAGGTTAACAAAGGTTAGTTAGTTGATGTAATGGGAAAAAAATCCATAATTTGTCCGATCCTTACTGAAATGTCTCACATTTTTATCCAAACATTACGATAACACACCCGTACGACATAGTGCATTTTCACATGTCCAAAATGGCTACTTTTCTGATGAAAATCCTTGATATGTTCCCTATAAATGTCCAAAACATAGGCTGTGTGTGCTCGTTAGAACCGCCTCATTGAGGCGGTTCTAACGAGTACCAACAACCTATGTCTTGGAGCAGAAACAGTAAAAATAAAAAATAAACAAATAAATAAATATTATTTAAATAAATAAATAAATAATAAGGATTGGTTGAGAAATGAATACAAATGATAAATAGAAACATTGTAATGAAAAAAAAAAAAAAATACTGAATAAATAATATTTTTAAATTATTAATCTGATCAGTTTTACAGAATTACGGTCCTTTTCGAATTGCAATGCGAATTTCCGTTCCCGAACCATTTCCACACTGCAACAACTCTTGTATTTTATTGTTATTATTTTTTTTTTACATAATTAGACTTCAATGTTAATTTTACTTGTTTCCTCGTTATTGTATGTACATGTACACATGTTCCTGGATTTTGATCCGACCATTTCTGACAATCATAACGGTCCTTTACGTTTATTTTTACTGCCCTGACTTAGAATTTACATTTGGGCCCCGTCAAGCGATTTTGGTACTTATCGTCCATGCGAGCAGCGAAGGTTCAGGCGATCCTGCGCATCAGTGAATCAAGAGGAACCTTCAGACAGAAAGCCATATCCCTGGACCCTCTGAATGGCTGGGCATGCGCAGTTAAAATCTGTCATGACGGAATGCTCGAAGACACAAATTCGCTTGGCGGGGCTCATTTGCAAAACATGTGTCTGGAGCCTTAGCCTTTCAAAACGAAGTGAGACGTATTTTGAGACCTTACTTCCATTCAGGCGGCGAGATTTCGTGTTACCAAATAGACATGTAATCGTAACAGCCCGGAATTCGTACAAACACTATATTTTTAAAATTCTGTGACAAAAGGTACCCGAAACATGTTCTAAAAACAGAATAGTCTCATCATGCTCTCAAAGGGCATTTATTTACTATACGTCCACGTTTATGTATTAATAATAATAATAACTTTATTTCAAGAGGATAACATATTTGGCACGACTGTCAGTCTAACATGTGGTCCTCATTGTAACATTTATGTGAGCATTGTTGATAACATTTTCCACAGCAAATGATACAAACCGAAGTTAAAAAATATATACAAATATACACCTTTGACGCACAAACAGTTTTATAACATTTATTATCACAATAATTCTTCACAATCTCCAGACGTTTCGGCTTTTTACAGCCTTTTTCACGGATTTTTCTTTCAAGCTATCACATATTTTTCCTATTCATCTTTCCACCATATTTAATGTTTTTGTTATGCCAAACGTTGCCGCGGCGTCATGACGTCGGATTCCCGACATCATAACGTCGCAACCCTGTTTGGCGCCAAAAACCTAGGACCAGCTGTTCAAAGCATCGGTAGTCCAACAAGCTCTTTAGTGGTCATATTGTTAGCTGTTCCAACAAGTTTAATAGGTTGAAAAACTGCGAGCAGCCCTTGCATACGAAAAAGCTGCTCACATTTTTACAGCAAAATTATTAGCACACCTGCCACAACAAATGATCAAAGTTTTAGCGATCCAATAACCAACTGAACAACTGGCCCATGAACAATATTGAAAATCAATGCTGCTACAATCATGTAACTCTATCAGTGATGCCTTATGTCAAAGCGAAAAGCTAAGGCTCGGTCGCGGCTGCTTATCTTTACAGTCTCGCCAGAGCCCTCGCTGTTCGCCCACAAATAGAACGGAACAAACTCATCCCCCCCCCCCCTGACACTCACAGCACTAAAGCAAACTTACATCTACACTAATTGGAGAACACCTGAGAAACATACCTACGAACCAATAATAAAATGATCTAACAATAAGAACAATATTTCCGACAGCAACAACAGTAATAATAAAAAACTACAATATAAACCCCTTTTGTACCAATTAGAATCTTCCACCCTACACACAGCAGAAGTTCATCCCGAAAACCAGGGGTGTCAGATTGCGCTCCCTTCAAATTTAGGCTGGAAAATGGCCTAGCGTTTTGCAAACAGAGCAGGCCCCGACCAGACGCCGCATCCTGCGGCGTCCGATCTGGGCCCGCACCGTTTGCCAACTACCAAATTTTGGCTGGAAAATGGCCTATCGTTGGGCCAACACTGCAGGCCCCAACCAGACTCCGCATCCTGCGGCGTCCGATCTCGGCCCGCACTGCTTGCCAACTACCAAATTTTGGCTGGAAAATGGCCTAGCGCTATGCAAACAGTGCAGGCCCCGATCAGACGCCGCATCCCGCTGCGTCCGACCCGGGCTCGCACTGTTTGCCAACTACCGATTTTTTTTTTTTTTTTTTTTTTTGGTGGAAAATGGCCTATGGTTATGCAAACAGTGCAGGCCCCAATCAGACGCCGCATGCTGCGGCGTCTGATCTAGGCCCGAACCGCTTGCCAACTACCAAATTTTGGCTGGAAAAGGGCCCAGCATTACGCAAACATTGCAGGCCCCGATCAGACGCCGCATCCTGCAGCGTCCAATCCGGGCCCGCACTGCTTGCCATCCACCAAACCTTGGCTGGAAAATGGCCCAGCGTTATGCAAACAGTGCAGGCCCCGATCAGACGCCGCATCCTGCAGCGTCCAATCAGCATGCGGCGTCTGATCGGGGCCTGCACTGTTTGCATAACCATAGGCCATTTTCCACCAAAAAAAAAAAAAAAAAAAAATCGGTAGTTGGCAAACAGTGCGAGCCCGGGTCGGACGCAGCGGGATGCGGCGTCTGATCGGGGCCTGCACTGTTTGCATAGCGCTAGGCCATTTTCCAGCCAAAATTTGGTAGTTGGCAAGCAGTGCGGGCCGAGATCGGACGCCGCAGGATGCGGAGTCTGGTTGGGGCCTGCAGTGTTGGCCCAACGATAGGCCATTTTCCAGCCAAAATTTGGTAGTTGGCAAACGGTGCGGGCCCAGATCGGACGCCGCAGGATGCGGCGTCTGGTCGGGGCCTGCTCTGTTTGCAAAACGCTAGGCCATTTTCCAGCCTAAATTTGAAGGGAGCGCAATCTGACACCCCTGGTTTTCGGGATGAACTTCTGCTGTGTGTAGGGTGGAAGATTCTAATTGGTACAAAAGGGGTTTATATTGTAGTTTTTTATTATTACTGTTGTTGCTGTCGGAAATATTGTTCTTATTGTTAGATCATTTTATTATTGGTTCGTAGGTATGTTTCTCAGGTGTTCTCCAATTAGTGTAGATGTAAGTTTGCTTTAGTGCTGTGAGTGTCAGGGGGGGGGGATGAGTTTGTTCCGTTCTATTTGTGGGCGAACAGCGAGGGCTCTGGCGAGACTGTAAAGATAAGCAGCCGCGACAGAGCCTTAGCTTTTCGCTTTGACATAAGGCATCACTGATAGAGTTACATGATTGTAGCAGCATTGATTTTCAATATTGTTCATGGGCCAGTTGTTCAGTTGGTTATTGGATCGCTAAAACTTTGATCATTTGTTGTGGCAGGTGTGCTAATAATTTTGCTGTAAAAATGTGAGCAGCTTTTTCGTATGCAAGGGCTGCTCGCAGTTTTTCAACCTATTAAACTTGTTGGAACAGCTAACAATATGACCACTAAAGAGCTTGTTGGACTACCGATGCTTTGAACAGCTGGTCCTAGGTTTTTGGCGCCAAACAGGGTTGCGACGTTATGATGTCGGGAATCCGACGTCATGACGCCGCGGCAACGTTTGGCATAACAAAAACATTAAATATGGTGGAAAGATGAATAGGAAAAATATGTGATAGCTTGAAAGAAAAATCCGTGAAAAAGGCTGTAAAAAGCCGAAACGTCTGGAGATTGTGAAGAATTATTGTGATAATAAATATACAAATATACACTGTATGCAATAAGCGTTGAAAGGACCTTGACTACCAAGGCTGTGGCGGAAACCAATGTCCAACCAGCACGCCCCTACTCCCATACTAGTTTGATAGTCCGTAACATCGCAGACGTAGCCTAGAATATACATGTACACTATCTTTGTTTAGCAAAAATAAAATAGACCAAGAAAATTGTGGATATTTTAACTTTTTTAACTTTTAAACGTAACGTTAGTACTATAGATCAACAGGTCGCAAGCTTGTCCATTCGAGTCACCTTAAGCAAAAAGCCCCGAGGCGTGGGAGTAGGGTCACACATACCGAGGCATCGAAAAATGTCGAAAGAGTGGCATCTTCAAGCTCGGCAAAAAATTCGGCAAAATGAAGCTGTGAGCACAATACGCGTATCTCTGGCCGAATTTCATCAAACTCGCGCGAACGTACGAATATGCCTTAGAGATAATTCGACTTTCGTGACCTTGACCTCATTTTCAAGACCAAATGATCACTTTTTATCATTTATACGCGTGATCATGTACGCCTGTGGACATTTCATTTTAAATTATTTACCGAACCTTCGCGCCCCCGCCCATCGGGGCCTGGAGAAATAGATTGGGCTGCACGGTCCTTCCGCGCAGAACTGAAACCGACCGAACCGCAGGCTTGAGTACTGGTCAGCTTTGGTCTAAGTCTGCCCAGGAAAAGTGGTGCGAGTCGGACCGCTCCTTAAACCCTAGCGATTTCTATGGGCGGTAGAAGTCATTTCATCGCAATGTCGGGTAAAAGTCCCACAAAATCGGAAGCAACGTCTCCACTATGACCTAAATAGTGTTGACGGGGACGTAGAACCTCTACTCAAACAAACAAACAAATTTACCGAACCTTCGGCAAGTGAATGGGATTGAAGCAGGTAATGCTAGAGGGCGAATAATGTTATTTCTTCTATTTCTTCACTTTCATTCATTATCCTCTTTTCTCCCCTGTGTCTCTTTTTTCTCCTCTACTGTCCCTTCCATCTCTTTTCTCCCTTTCTCTAGGAGATGATATAAAATGACCCACCAAGATTGTTAAACCCTAACATAATCGATCCATAATAATGACTTTCTACAAATACATTTTTTCGCGTTTATGATAAATAATTGCGACGTCCGCTGTCTGTATTTTCCCTCGACCCAGACATCATGGTTGTTTGTCCGTCAGTTTCCCATATTATCTAAAAACTATTACCAAGTGACCGGATATTGTGAGTGATAGGTAATTAATTAGCCACTGGTGTAATATGGAAGCAATTAGTTGATTTTATCGTCTGAGATTTTATCGAATTCAGTTTGATCGGTTCTATATATTCCCAGCATTAGTTTAACCCACTTATTATACCAGTGGAGAAAGGTTCTTCTCTGTTATACATGCAAGGATTAGGAACGAATGTAGCAATCTCAAAGGAGACTTATATTCTTATCATATATGTCATTCGCCATACTGCAGTTGTTCAGAAGTTATTGAAGACGCTGAACACTTCTTTTTTTAGATGTCCCAATTTCCTCACAGAACGTGTTACTTTGTTCCAGACTACCAGACCTTTTCACCCTCTGTCCTTGAACAAGATTTTATTCGGGGATCTTTTCTTGACTGATCAGGATAATCTACTTCTTTTCGGTGCTGTCCAAAAATTTATCAAAGCTACTAAACGTTTCAATAATTCTTAAAAATACATGTATGAACATGCATCTCTTTTGACAGATCATGAAGCTGTCTATTATTTACTTGTTGAAAGTGGTTGCCTTGCTTTACAGAATTTCCCGACATGGTTATTTATTTATTTATTCATTATTCATTTTTATTCATTTATTCATTTCAACATGTATTATATTTAGCCATTACCATGTGCATTAACGATTTGTGTGTATAATTGTAGGGGAAGGGCCGTAACTAATGTTGTGAGAACTTGTGACCCAACCCCATTGCTTGCTATTATAGGCAATAAAATATGATTAAACTAATAAATAGAATCTATAATTGTTCTAGAAATCCCAACCCTCGGGTCAAGCGGTCACGCTGGAAACGAGGCTTTGTCGAGTTTCCCACGTGACTGCTGGGCCCGAGGGTTTGGATTTTCTGTCGTGATCGATTCATTGTCTTAATCTCGGACCGAGCTGAATAACCAGCACGCACACATCGATAGGGCAATGTCAAATCAACGTCGGCGCAACGTCATGACGTTGCACCGACCTAGATTTGACGTTGCATAAACGTCGTGACGTTGTACCGACGTTGATGGGACGTCAAAATTACGTCATGTGCCTGCTGGGTTTAGCCTTTTTGGGAAGCTAGAGAAAAAGGGGCAAAACCAAAGATTTAAAAGAAGTCGATAAATTTTGATTCCAAAATGTTACTATATTAAAAAAACGATACGCATCTACAGATGAGATTTTTATTCAGAAATAACAAAACAATAGAACTTCTGAATTGCTATTTCACCAGGTGCTAACGTCGATAATATAGAAAGCCGACCGTTACTTACAGCTGTGATATTCTTGCCATTGTGACATGAGAGTGTTTGTTGTATTTGTTTGATTTGGGGTTTAACGTCCCCGTCAACACTGTAAAGGTCATTTTGGAGACGCTGCTTCCAATTTTGTGGGACTTTTACCCGACATTGAGATGAAATGACATCTCAAGCCCTGTCGCCCAATGAAACCAATAGGGTTTATTAGCATGGACGCTCCGCCTCGCACCGCGGTTCCTGGACAGGCTTAGATCCTCTAAGCGGTTTACCAGTACTAGTGTGCGGGCCGGATTCAGCTCTGCGTGGAAGCATCATGCAGCCCATATATTTCTTCAAGCCCCTATGGGCGGGAGCCGGAGTGTTTGTTTTAAAACATTGACTAAGCTCATATGCTGGGGTATTGGGCAAGCAGTGAAAACCCAGGTCAGACGCCGCGTCCAGTGGCGTTTGATCTGGGTCAACAATGTTTGCTTAAAAAATACAAGAATTTAAAGGTTAAACGAAACAGTCTTAAGTTTTCGTTCAGGACCATTTTCCAAACCTACACTCAACAACATTCGGCACACCAGTCCTGTCAGTACTTTGAGTGAAGTATTTGCATCCTAATAAATTGGGTGCGGTTCGAAGGAGTATCCGCGATCTATGGTTTTGATAAAAAATACGAGGACAGTAAATGTGAATGTACAGGACTGCGAACGTTAGTTGATAATCTTGTAAAGCGGGGTTTGCCATACTTACGTTACCCAGGAGGTGAGGTTTGCCATACTAACGTTACCCTGGAGGTGAGGTTTGCCACACTTACGTTACCATGGAGGCGGGGTTTGCCACACTTACGTTACCCTGGAGGCGGGGTTTGCCACACATATGTTACCCTGTAGGCGAGGTTTGCCACACTTACGTTCCCTGGAGGTGGGGTTTGCCACACATATGTTACCCTGTAGGCGGGGTTTGCCACACGTTACCTTGGAGGTGGGGTTTGCCACACTTTTTGTCATCATGGAGGCGGGGTTCGCCACACTTACGTTGCCCTGGAGCGGGGTTTGTCACACTTTTTGTTACCCTGGGAGCGGGATTTAGCCAGTACACGTAAATGTACAGGATTGCGGACGTTAGTTGTTAATATAATAAAGTGGGGTTACTTACGTTACCCGGTAGGCGGGGTTTGTCACACATTCGTTAACCTGGAGGCGGGGTCTGCCACACTTTCGTTGCCCGGGAGGCGGGGTTTGCCACATTTACGTTACCCTTGGTACATGCATCTATAAATATATAGTATATATAGTATTGATTCAGAAGGAGTCGTCTCAGCAGGATCTACTCCGTTTGCCATCCTGTTGATGAATATTTATAAGAATGGTCATGTTGGGATGGTTGGATAGACGAATGTGTTTCGTATCTTACGTCATCGGGGCGACCAACATATAGAGTAAAATTCCGCTATTAAGACCACCAAAAATTAAGACTAAAACTTCCTTTAAAAGCTTATTGAGAAGGTTTCAGTAATTCATTCTTTGCGTTTGTACACCTAGTGTTTCCTTTTAAGAGACCACCTTTGGGGCTGTTCAAAAGTGGTCTTCTAGACCACTTTTGAACAGTCCAAAAGGTGGTCTTAATATAGTAATTATACAGTATTAGCTTACAGCTGGGCAAGGCCTGCTATCCTGTAGTAGTTAAGGGTAGTGGGTGAATGTTGTAGTCCTTCTGTTTCATCACTTTCATTCATTTTCCTCTTTCTCCCCCTATTATTCTCTTTCATCTCATCTACTATCTCTTTGCTCCCCGGGTGTTGTTGGGTGTTGTGTGTCTTGCGTTACTGGGGAATCCAACTCATATTGGCTTACAGTTTGTCACGGCCTGCTATTGGGTAGAGCGGGCTGGGAGTGGGCATTCTGGGAGATGACAAAAAATGACCCACAAGAGTTGACGTGTCGCTAACCCCCATTCAATATCTTTGCTCCCTTTCTCTTGAAGACTACAAAAATGACCCACAAGAGTTGCCCTGTCTTTAAATCCCGACACAAGCAATCATTCATTCATTCATTCATTCATTCACTCAATCAATCAATCAATCAATCAATCGATCAATCAAGCTCTAACAATCAAATTCAAAGGTTCATAAACTCAGACATGAAAGTTTTCACTAATCATACGTCTATGTTCTTTTGTATACATAGGCATACAATCTGATTAAAGAGGGACCCCAGCTATCTAAATGATCCATCAGGTATTCTAGAGAAAATCCCATTAATCTCAGTTTAATTGCCTGTTTCATGATCACTGTTTGTCAGCTGCAACATGAGCTAATTTATGTGTTTATACTGGCCAGCTGTAAGGCTGCTGGTCAATTTTCTGAAGATAATTTTTCTTGCAGGATGTTAGGTTTGTTTGCTTTGAGGTTTAACGTCCCCGTCAACACTATTTAGGTCATGCAGGATGTTGAAAAAAGTATTGTCATAAATAACTTAGTGTATGCACACAGCTAAGATTCAGATCAGCCTGTGCATTTGCTAAGTCTGATCAAAGTCTATTTAGGTTACTGAGAACTCATCTGCATGTGAATGGCAAAGACTGTCCATACTTCGCGACTGCCCAGACTTATCAGAGTCATGTCTGCATACAGGTGTTATTTGTAATTGGACTCGCTTACTCTTCAAGCCCTTCTTAGGCTAAACTTTCGGGCACCTTTTTGTTGGTATCAAGGTTGATATGGGGCCTTTATTGTCCAGACGCACTGGTCTGGCAGACAGTATAGATCCAGATCCAGATCTAAGAGGAGCAGTCTGATCAAGAAATATAAGGTATAAATATATCATGGATAATTTGAAATTACATGTTCTGTCCACTCATAAGAAACACATCGAGGAAGGGATTCTAAAGAGTACACACAACATGCATTATTTATTCTGAAGAACATTGAAAAGATGTCAATATGATGCCTCCTGGCCAGGCTCTGTGTTCAACTCTCCATGGTTGACAAACTACCCCTGTCTCATACAAATTGCGGACCCAAAAGTGTTTGAGCCATTGAAGTTCGACTGTATATCCTATGAACCTATTACTCTGTGATCAATTGTTACGCAACTCATTATGAAAACACGTCTATACAAATATATTTTGTCAATTTTTCGGCCAAACAAATGAAAATATTATGTTGAAAAATTGTGCTATATTTCTAATTTCTGTTCGAAACATAGATTGCGGGGACTCGATAGGACAGCCTGGAAGAGAGGGTTCTATCGAGTACCCACAGTCTATTTTTGAGCAGAAATAAGAAAAATAATATACACTCCCTTAAACCCCAGTTTTACTAAATAAAAGTGGGGTTTACGGGGGTCAAAATCATATAGGTGTGTTTCATGATGTTGTACGCTATTAGGAAACTTTCATCTGTTGATCCCGTTTTTTTCTCGTGGCGTGAGTGGGTGCCGGGCGTGAGGGACACAACAACAGTCTTATCAGCAAGTCTATGCATGATCTGCACCATATGCATTCAGGGTTACGACCAGAGACTGAATTCTCCAATGTTGCCTTAGACTTTTTATAAGACTGTATGTTGCTTTATTCAATGAAACACAAACGATCATCCAGTATCATTCACTTTTTTCATATTAAGAAATAGATAAATTCTATCATAGGCATAAAGAAACAGTTCCCTGTACCTTCGGGGGTGTAGCTACCTGTACGCAGATACGCACTTGCGTGCACATTGCAAACATTAAAAAATAGATGTAGAAGAAGAAGAAAAAAGGAAGAAGAAAGAAAAGATAAGAAGAAGAAGAAAATATTTATGTTTGTTTGATTTGAGGTTTAATGTCCCCGTCAACACTGTTTAGGTCATTTTGGAGACGTTGCTTCCAATTTTGTGGAACTTTTATACGACACTGAGATGAAATGACATCTCAATCTTGCCGCCCAATCAAACCAATATCGTTTATTTGTATAGGCGGTCCGACTCGCAGCAGTTTTCTTGGGCAAGCTTAGACTTTCTAAGCAGATTACCAGTACTCATGTGCGGTCGGCATCAGCTCTGTGTGGAAGCATCATGCAGCCCAATCTATTTCTCCAAGCCCCGATGGGCGGGGGTGGGAAATGTGTATGTATGTATGTGTCTGGGATATCCAAAACACTATTTAATAGCCAACAAGGTAGAAAACCACACTAACAGGAAAGAATTTGCTCCCTGGTATTTTCTTTGGTTTGCGCCAGATTACGGAACCCGGGAAGGGACTTGCATTTTTATTTCAAAATATTGTGCGAACAAGATAATATCTTGCGCGCACAAGATAATATCTTGTGCGGACAACATAATATATCTTGTGCAGACAACATAATATCTTGTTCGCACAACATATCTTGTTTGCACAACATAGATCTTGTGCGGACAACATACTATCTTATGTCTGATAAAATTGTGCGAAGAAGGTATTATGTTGTGCAAACAAGATATTAGGTTGTGCGAACAAGATAGTATCTTGTGTGTACAAGATGATATCTTGTGTGCACAAGATATTATGTTGTCTGCACAAGTACTATGTTGTGCGAACAGGATATTAAGTTGTGCGAACAAGATATTATGTTTTGCGGACAAGATATTAAGTTGTGCGAACAAGATAGTAAGTTGTGTGAACAAGATAAATAATATTATCTTGTCTGCACAACATATAAAATAAAAAAATACATGTCCCTTCCTGGGTTCTGTAACATATAGCTCAGACATAAATAAATAGCCACCTGACAAAAGTCAGAAAATGACCTAATCCAACAGTGATAAGTCCAATCAATCTGGACATCTACTCAATGTCCACATACAGATAACTGGGCTACCTTTTGAGCAAAATCAGATATATCTATACAGGCTGTCTTTGTGTAGATAGAGTGAGTTGCCTGGAAAAAGGTCATTTAATTAGTGGTTCTGTCATATGATGTCTAAAATACTGACAGTCATAACCTGATTAAATAATTATAGTTATTAGCCTTATTCGGGCCTGAGTAGTTCAGGCAGATGCGCATCTGACGGATGATCAGGAGGACACAAGTTCGATACCTGCCAGGGTCGGCAACATTCTTTCATGGGGATTCTTTACATTCTGCTGATTCAAGAAGGGTAGTTGTCAGTTTCTGGCAAAAGAATGTGCACTGCTTACGTATACGTGATCATGTAAAGGTTGCATTTGTGTTTTTATTGACAGAGCACTGCGCCTCTGATTTCAATGGTAAGTGTTTTTGAAAGACAGATTGAGTCATACGTTTTACTAACATCAAACAAGTAGCTGTACAGAGCTTTTTGGACACATTATATTCAAGCTCCCCTTTGACTTTCTAAAACTCTCAATGATAACACAACTGCAAGAGTTTATTTTATCACTTGGGAACTTGCAGGTAATTATGGCCAGCAGAGCAATAAATGAGTCTCAGGGGAGGTGTGCAGACAGTTCAGAGAATAATTAATCAAGCAAATGATGTCTGTCTGATATTCTTCCCAGGGTGAAGGGGGTCCCTCTTTAATTAAGGACCACTTTGATCTAAGCCATACAACACCACAGATATACAGCAAAGAAAGATCGACCATATCATAATCTAACTGGTTATTAAATGCAGGTGTAATATCATAATCGCTCATCAGCTAGCAGATTATCTTTATCATTTCCTATAAATATATCATTATGATATTATCAACAAGTGATTAGCGAATGAGCCAAACCACGTCAAAACACAATTCATCCCAGTCTGACATTTACAATACAGTCAACCCTCTTTATACCGACATTCATTATAACGGCAAAACTCGTTATGGCAATTTGAATGGAATGACTACTTAGCTAAAGTCTTTGCCTCGGTTCCGAGCGGCCTGGGCTTCCCTTGGGTTGGAAAGAGTCCATAGCCATGTAAGTGTCTCATTGTCTAATACTCCAAGAAACAAATGTTACAGATATTTGTTAGAATCGCCTCACCGAGGCGATTCTAACAAATGTCTGTAACACTTGTTTCTTGGAGTAATAAACAGTGAAAAGGCCTTTTATTACCTATCATACTCTTAACTTGGAGTCTTTATAACGGCGAATTCTTTATAATGGCACAATAAAAGGGAACACATACTGACGAAATAACGATGGTTCTCTGTTTATAATGGCGTTGAGACCGAGACAAGTCTTCAGTTCATTTAAATCTCACACAAGTCTCACGGGAGGAGACTTAAATTTAATGTAATCGAGCCTGAGATTTTCTTGTCGAGTTCTCAACCCTTCATTATAACTTATAAAAAAATATTATTCTCTCACCCACCAACTTTAAAGAAAGTGTTGTGAAGGGTAAAATGTTTGCAAAGATATTGCCACCAGACCGCACCCCACCCCACCCACTCAAAAAAAGAAAAAGAAGAAAGAAAACTTGAGAAAAGGCTCATTCACACAAAAATGGTATTCTATAGCTAGAGTTGCTTAAATTCATTTTCAAAACATTCATTTATACTTAATGGAAAATTTGAAATGGAGACCAGCTGTTGATTTCTTAGAACTACAGTGCATGTACATTTCATGACACTTGACAGCAGTTTGATGACATACTGAATGTCCATTTCATTAAAAGTTTAACAATGGCATGACATTGTGCTGTTAAAAACGAACCATGTTTGCATGGGCACCAAAACGCCCAGCAGAAGACAATTTAGACAATTTAATCAAAATAAATAGTTCCAGGTCAATATAATGTTTTAATACATAAAGCAATGGATGACAGGTAATAAAACCAAGGGTGAGACAGCGGGTTGAGACAAAGAAATCACACAGACATACAAATATTGGATCTGACATGAGTGTTCATGTATTATTGAATTTATTAAACGAGTTGAGGAAAAGGGATAAAATGCGAGGCTGTGCCGAGCATTTTATCCCATTTCCTCAACGAGTTTAATAAATTCAATTATACATGAATACGAATGCAAGATTCTTTTTATCATATGACATTTTAAACGTATTTTATTCATGATTGTTTACAAAAAATGTCAATATTCCGCCATTAGTAAACGCGACGTCGTAAAGGGCGTCGTACATGTAACGTTACGGGACGGGACGTATCTAGCTAATTTGCATATTTAAACCACTTGTGGATTATCGAAAATATTACATGGCGTTATTACACTCTCAGACGCGATGTCATATGATAAAAGGATATTTTTGTCCCATGGGTGAGAAAGCTCTCGCTGTCATTCGAGTAGTCGTGGTGAGGGAGTGGGTGGTGGAGCGAAAAAAATACCTGTGAAAAAAGCATTGGCGTACAAACTAAATAGAGTCTTTGCTATCCGAACTCAATTTAAAAGGTTTGGTGTGCATTACCAAACGTTTATGAGCAATAAGTCATATCATACATAACCAATGTTTTCATACATAACCAAATGTTTATCAGCAATAAGACATTTCTGCACCTTGGGATAAACATAATCAGTAGCTTTGAGATGGAATGAATCTGTAAACTATTAAATAATTTTCCTGTAATAGTCATGAATTATGGCAACGTTTTCTGAAAGTAAACAGCAACTACATCAGTTTGCAGAAGCAATAAAAAGGATGGTTCTTGTTTTTTTTTTTTTTTTTTTTTTTTGTTTTGTTTTTTCTTGAAATCCACTTAAATTCATCATGTTAACAAGTCCGTGAAATGAACACCCCCATACACTCCACTTTATATAGAGAAAACTAAGGGGGTATACATTATTTCTTATTTCTGCTCCAAAACATAGGTTGTGGGTACTCGTTAGAACCGCCTCAATGAGGCGGTTGTAACGAACACCCACAACCTATGTTTGCACTATTACTAAGAAAAATATCACAGATTTTCATCAGAAAAGTAGGCATTTTGGAGATATGAAAAAATGCACTATATCGCACGGGTGTGTTTTCGTAATGAAACGATCAAATTATCTCAAAGATTTTACTAAAATTTAAAATACGATGCTTCTTAAATCTGCATGATCCCCCGCGGGCACAAATTTCATATCAACGTCGATGCAACGCCATGACGTTGCAGCTATGTTGATGCGACTTCTCTGAAACGTCACGTCGTTAAATCGATGTTGATGTGGCGTTGCTAAAACGCCAATTGCCCTGGTTCTGCGATGGTCAAATGAATGCGAAAAGGTTGTCTGTTGTTCATGACGATAACATACCCGTGCGACATAGTGCATTTTTCACATCGCCAAAATGGCCATTCTTCTGAAGAAAATCCGTGATATTTGCAAACAAAGGTTGTGGGGGCTCGTTACCCACAACCTATGTCTTGGAGCAAAAATAAGAAGTTTTCTCTATATAAAATGGGGTCTTAATTTCACGGACTTGTTCACGTGATGCCTATTATTGTTGTTGTTGTTTCTTTAGTTATTATCGTCAAATTTTGTTATTGACTTCTTTATTTTACAGGAAGTTATTCCATAGAGTCTCTCTTAGAGAACAAGGACTCCCCAGTGTCTATTCCCATCCCCCTTCCAGTTTACATTCGAACAAGATCGCCCCCGGGTTCAGACGTCTTCGGAAAGCCAAAGAGATGCCGCAGAAGTCGAACAGTATTCACAGAACTACAGCTTATGGGTCTGGAAAAGAGGTTCGAGACCCAAAAGTATCTCTCGACTCCTGACAGAATGGACTTAGCTGAGTCCTTAGGTTAGTAGACAATGCTGGAACAGCACTGACCTTACATAACTGGCACTTTTACCATAGGAAATGTCGATTAAAACCCATTCTTAACCATTTACGCGGAATGGTGTTACCTTGCAGATTTTCCCGCCATTTTTCAAAGGGAGACAACTTTCAGAACTTCTTGTCTTGTTCGCTTTTCTATAAGCCCTGTCCAACTGAAAAGGGGTCTACTCTTAAAGGAAAGAATGTGCTCCTGAGGAGCACATTCTTTCCTTTAAGAATGACCCCTATTGTCCTGGGGAGACGACAAAAATACTTTTGCAGGAGTTGCCTCCCCTGATGGTGTATCCATTCCCCTTACGCACAACACAACAGTTTTGAAGAAGTCAGCAATTTTATTTCTAAATGGTTATTTTTCAGAGGAAAGAAAAAGACAAGAAGGCTTGGCATTACAACGATTCACATGACAAGCCAAGCCTTATTTTCCCTGAAAATAAGAGACAAATGACGTATCAGTTTTTGATTTCACTTTTTCATGTCGAGTAAATTGCATATTGTATCAACATGCATGTAGCTTTGTGAAATCTTTTTTTTTTTTTTTTTTTTGCTAATTAGATTTTTTTTGCTAATTAGATTTTTGTAAAATAGTAAATATCATATACAGACAATTTACCCTCAAAACGCACACCAACGTATGCTGGGTTGCATTATGTACTAATTTGTTGAAAATTGCGTCAAGAACATTGTTTGTTTCGCCTATTCTTATAGTTTGATCTTTGACTGATTTCTACTGCATTCAACACAACCTCATTATAACACTTGTCATTATAACACGGTTTTTATATAACGCGGTTTCAAGATGGATCCCAAATGTATACATTATAAAGAAAAATGTCCATAAATGGCCATTTTTCTATATAATGTTTACATTTTTGGATATACATAGTGAAAACACGCCTATATAATTTGACCCCATTAAACCCCACTTTTATGTTGTGAAACTGGGGTTAACAGGGGTAAACATTGTTTTTCTTATTTCTGCTCAAAAACATAAATTGTGGGCACTCATTAGACCCGCCTCGCCGAGGCGGTTCTAACGAGTTCCCACAATCTATGTTTGGAGCAGAAGTATGGAAAATAACAGATTCTTTTATCTGAAAACAATATCTTTTTTGTGTTGTGGGGGGGGGGGGTATTTTTTCTTATATATTTGAATAGGTGTGTTTTTGTAATGACACGGTTGTTTCTCAGATAGCAGAGAAAGTTATTTGTCCTGCTCGCAAATTTTAAAATGCCAACAATTGTTGGCATTTTAAAATTTGTGAGCAGGACAAATTTCATGCTTAAGTGAGTTGAGCATGAAAAAAGTTTTATAACCTTGGGGCCAGGCATCTCAGATTCCTATAACACAATAAACTCGAGTCGACTCTAATGTGTGTATGCATACAACAGCTATTTCAAGATGACAGAATGAAATCCCCAACCCTCAAGTATCAAACACTCTATCTTATCCTGAGCTATGCACATTACGATCACAAACCCGTGCGACATAGTGCATTTTTTCACATATCTAAAATGGCTACTTTTCTGACGAAAATCGATGATATTTTCCTTATTTATATAACAAACATAGGTTGTGGGTACTCGTTAGAACCGCCTCATTGAGGCGACCGCCTCATTGAGGCGGTTCTAACGAGTACCCACATCCTATGTCTAGGAGCAGAAATAAGGAAAATAATGTAAACCCCCGTAAACCCGTTTTCTCTATATAAAGTGGGGTGTAAGGAGGTGTTCCTTTCACGGGCTTTGTTAGCGTGATGGAAGGGATTCTGAGGGACTCGACTCAGGCATTATAAACGAGATTGTCGTTGTTAGAGACACTGAAGGTTCATAACAGAATGTGATTCACTAGAATAAAGCCCGTTTTGTGTTCTGATTTGTGTCATTTGGTTTCATTACGAAAATACACCTATTCAAATATGTTGGAAATTGTATCACAAAAAAAAATCCAATGGAAAAATCCGATATTTTTTTTTTTTTTTCATATTTCTGCTCTCAACATAGATTGTGGGTACTCGTTAGAACCGCCTCTGGGAGGCGGTTCAAACGAGTACCCACAATCTGTGTTTGTGAGCATAAATACCAAAAAGTGTGTATACCCCTGTAAACCCCAGTTTTCCTAAATGAAAGGTGGGTTTGAGGGGTCAAAGTTATTGTTTTCTGGGTACTCATTTGACCCGCCTCGCTGAGGCGGTTCTAACGAGTTCCCACAGTCTATGTTTGGAGCAGAAGTATGGAAAATAACAGATTTTTTTATCTGAAAATCTTCTTTTTCTTTCTTTTTTATTTATTTATTATTATTATTTTTTTTTTGTGGTATTTTTTTCCTATATATTTGAATAGGTGTGTTTTTGTAATTACACAGGTTGTTAACCGATTCAGTACCAGAAACCCCTATTGGGGTACCTTGGCAAACAGTGCAGGCCCAGATCAGACGCGGCAGAACGCGGCGTCTGATCAGGGCCTCCACTGTTTGCTAAAGGTTCAGTCATTTTCCAAATAAGTTATGATGAAAACACAACATGACACCCCTACATTTTGAAATGGACTCTTGCTATAGATAAGGAGGAAGATTCCATTTGGTACAAAAAGGGTTAACTAATGGTCCCAAACAATAGTGTTATAAAGTGGCTATGGTAAATCAGTAATCTCAGATTCCTATATATATAACACAATAAACTCGTCACGTGAACAAGTCCGTGAAATGAACACCCCCTAAACCCCACTTCATATAGAGAAAACTGGGGTTAAGGGGGGTAATTATCATCGGCCTTATTTTTGCCCAAAAACATAGATTGTGGGTACTCATTGAGGCGGTTCTACCGAGCACCCACAGAAGAAATAAGAAAGATGTTGTCATTTTTTCCCAAAATTTGTCATTTCTGACACCATGTTGGACGCCATTTTTTCACACGGATATGTTTTCCTTATGTCGAGGCGACTCTAATGTGTGCATACAACAGCTATTTCAAGATGAAAGAATGAAATCCACACCCCTCAAGTAGCAAACACTATATCTTATCCTGAGCTGTGGGAGAAATTCTGAGGGACTCGACTCAGCCATTATAAACGAGATTATCGTTGTTAGAGGCACTGGAGGTTTATAACAGAATGTTTTGTTTGTTTGTTTGATTTGAGGTTTAACGTCCCCGTCAACACTGTAAAGGTCATTTTGGAGACGTTGCTTCCAATTTTGTGGGACTTTTACCCGACATCGAGATGAAATGACATCTCAAGCCCTGTCGCCCAATGAAACCAATAGGGTTTATTAGCATGGACGGTCCGCCTCGCACCGCGGTAACTGGACAGGCTTAGATCCTCTAAGCGGTTTACCAGTACTAGTGTGCTGGCCGGATTCAGCTCTGCGTGGAAGCATCATGCAGCCCATATATTTCTTCAAGCCCCTATGGGCGGGGGCTTTATATATGACAGAATGTGATTCTTTGTTTGATTTGAGGTTTAACGTCCCCGTCAACACTGTAAAGGTCATTTTGGAGACGTTGCTTCCAATTTTGTGGGACTTTTACCCGACATTGAGATGAAATGACAGCTCAAGCCCTGTCGCCCAATGAAACCAATAGGGTTTATTAGCATGGACGGTCCGCCTCGCGCCGCGGTTCCTGGACAGGCTTAGATCCTCCAAGCGGTTTACCAGTACTAGTGTGCGGGACGGATTCAGCTCTGCGTGGAAGCATCATGCAGCCCATATATTTCTTCAAGCCCCTATGGGCGGGGTCTGATTTGTGTCATTTGGTTTCATTACGAAAAAACGCCTATTCAAATATATTGGAAATTTTAACAAAAAAAAAATTCCAATGGAAAAATCCGATATTTTTTTTTTTTTTCATATTTCTGCTCTAAACATAGATTGTGGGTACTCGTTAGAACCGCCTCTGGGAGGCGGTTCTAACGAGTACCCACAATTTGTGTTTGTGGGCAGAAATAAGAAAAGGTGTGTATACCCCTGTAACCCCCAGTTTTCCTATACGAAAGTGGGGTTTGAGGGGTCAAAATTATTGTTTTCTTGATGTGTTACATTTTAGAAGCCTCCGTGGCATAGTGGTTACGCTACTCGTCCTTGTAAACCAGGGATCGCAGGTCCCGGGCTTCTCTAGACTTTCGGATGAGTCTTTAAACCGAGGTACCGTCTCCGTATGACCCTAGCTGTTGGTGGGATGTAAAATTCGGACACTCACTCACCCCTGATGTATTACATTTTCTATTTCAAACAGAGCTTACGAACATGTTATAAACTTTTTTGATTCGATATCTTTCGAGATCGGCAACTTCCTTTCGTGGAGACTGCTTATATTTTTTCTATAAGTCGTTCTCTCTCTTCAGCTGATTCAAAAATAGAAGTTATCAGTTTCTGGCGGACGAATGTAAACGCTTCAATGATATGTATAATAGCCCCCGCCCATCGGGGCTTGAAGAAACAGATGGGCTGCATGATGCTTCCACGCAGAGCTGAAACCGACCCGCACACGAGTACTGGTAAACCGCTTAGAGAATCTAAGCCTGCCCAGGCAATGCGGTGCGAGTCGGCCCGCCCATGCCTATAAACCCTATTGGTTGCATTGGGCGGCAGGGCTTGAGATGTCATTTCATCTTAATGTCGGGTAAAAGTACCACAAAATTGGAAGCAACGTCTCCAAAATGACCTTTACATTGTTGATTGGGACGTTAAACCTCAAATCAAATCTCTCACTTCAGCTGATTCAAAAATGAAAGTTATCAGTTTCTGGCGAACGAATGTAAACGCTTCAATGATATGTATAAATCCGCGCATACAGGGAACTGTAAACTGGCCGGCTCGATATGACCTAAATAGTGCTGACTAGGTAAAAAAAAAAAAAAAAAAACATGTTTATTTAAGAAGCAGTGAATTGTTGAGTAATTTTTTGTTTGTTTGATTTGAGGTTTAACGTCCCCGTCAACACTGTAAAGGTCATTTTGGAGACGTTACTTCCAATTTTGTCGGACTTTTACCCGACATTAAGATGAAATGACATCTCAAGCCCTGTCGCCCATTGAAACCAATAGGGTTTATAAGCATGGACGGTCCGCCTCGCACCGCGGTTCCTGGACAGGCTTAGATCCTCTAAGCGGTTTACCAGTACTAGTGTGCGGGCTGGATTCAGGATTGGAGATTATCTGTGAAGTTGATCAAATCACGAGTACATAGGGCGAGTGATTTGTTTACTAACAACTGACCGAGAAACTGTGATTAATTACTCACAGATTGGAGGTCAGTTGTAAAGTAGATCAAATCACGAGCGCCTAGCGCGAGTGATTTATCTACTCACAACTGACATAAAATATGATTTAATTCTCAACAATTCACACACGAGAGCTGAAAATCGACAATAATGTTGTTATTTCCTTCAGATTCTCCCAAACTTTCGCCAATGTTAGAAGAAATTCTGCCGAAATTATTGGCTGTATGTAACACATGTATTTCTGTCCTTTTGTCACGATTTCGATGCGAGAAAATGACGTTTCACTGTCTAGCATGCCTAGATAATTTTACCCCCTTGAACCCCATTTTTATATAGTAAAACTGGGGTTACAGGGGTTAACTTTATTTTTCTTATTTCTGCTCAAAACTATAGATTGTGGTTACTCGTTAGAACCGCCTCGATATCACAATTTTTCATCTTAAAATTTTCGATTTTCTGCGGTAACATTTACAGTGTATTTGTATAGGCATGTTTTCGTAATGAAAAATCTACGATTAACGTCATAAAGCAGAGGCGGTTCGTGCCACTGTCTTCCTTCCAGTGATTTACTGCAGAATAAATAAATCACAGTTTCTTGCCATTGTCTATGTGCTGGAATAATGAACAATCTTTAATCTGTTTGCAGGACTAACTCAGCTTCAAGTGAAAACGTGGTATCAGAACAGAAGAATGAAATGGAAGAAACAGGTAGGTTAACAACACATTGTATGGTAACGCCCCTGCAATACGTACCCCGATGAACCCTTTTTGAATATAGAAAATCGGGTTTTACAGGTAAGGTAACCTTGATTTTTGTCGTGCAAAGTGAAGAGGTGTCTTCGAGGATTAGTACCCAGTGAGACTCAGATCAACCTGCGCATCCGTGCAGCCTGCTGAGCGCTATTTGGATGGCCACTATCTCACCTGACGCCAAATTGATTTTCAACCGTTACTCCCAGTGGCATATTTATATGAGTCCCTGACATTTTCTACCACTATAAAATCAAAAACATGTTTTTCTTAAAGTAAAATCTTGTTGTTTGCCGAAAATAGGTCTCACTTAATGTTTTTCAACATACTTGAACTAGTTATTTCCTTAAATTGGTTGGTCTAAAAGGTGGAATCACATCGGCACTCCAGGTCACAAAAATGCGACTAGGGGGCTCTGCTAGGCAGTCGCAATTATGCGACAAGGGTGCCGAAAGAGTTAATACAAAGCACGTTGCTTCCAATTTTGTGAGACTTTTGCCCGCCATTGAGATATATGACATCTCAAACCCTACCGCCTAAAGGGTGTTATATGCAGGGACGGTCCCGTCCGATTAACATCACTTTGCCCTGGGCAGGCTTAAACCTTCTAAGCGGGTTACCAGTACTCATGCACGGTCGGTTTCAGGTCGGCGGGATAGCACCATGCAGCCAAATCTATTACTCCAAGCATAGACGGGTGGGGTGGCAAAGCTTCTTCGTGCAATCATGGAGTTTTATTCTGACAAGTTTTTATGCTGACTGACATAACAAGCCCGTGTAATGAACTCCCTCTAAACTCTACTTTATATAGAGAAAACTTGGGTTTACAGGGCTATACATAACAATAATCGACTTTATTTATAGAGGGTAGTAGTCTAGTACTAATCTTCCATCTGGCCCTCTTTTTCTTCCTCTTCCTGGATAGAATCCAGTACTAAGCCATGTGGATAAAGTCTCTTGCTCAAGGGCTCGCGGGAATCGATCCGGCAATCTCTCGATCTCACACCCGATGCTTTACCACTGCACCACAGCGCTCCTTTTACATTATCACTCTACTGTACATTATCAGGTCAACGTGACATTGCACTTCTAAGAACTGGACTGCTGGGAAAATTGACAAAAATATAAGAGTGTACAATGGTATTCACTGATAAATAGAATACCCGATTCGTGTCAAATGATATCAAGTTTATCAGGATCGGTTTCGAGAACGCATGTAGAATCATTCGGCAAGCCTCGCGATTCTACAAGCGTTCTCGAAGCCTTGCCTGATAAAATTGATATCAAAAGACACTCACCTGGTATTCTCTATATACCATCCCTCTTTGACAGCTTTATGTGGGGCCCTTTCTGACGTGGTCAGTGATCAAGGTTGCATTTGATTTCTTCAATATGTTCCTTTGTTGCAGGTTCTGCAGCGAGGCGGAACAGAATCACCGACAAAACCCAAAGGCAGACCAAAGAAAGATTCATATGGCGATCTTCCGTGTGGAAGCAACGAAGCAGTGGACAGTCATTCTGATTATGCGGAATCTGACTCGGACAATTCCGGAGATGGAGTCGTTAATCTTTCTCAGCCCAGATCCACAGACTGTCCGAGATTTTACCAGGATCGAAGACTGTCAGTTTCTGAATGTGTCACGTGATGAATTATATAAATTGTTGCGAGCAAAATATTGGGTCATTCTAGTCAAAGATTGGCAGTGTGAACGAACTCCTTCTGTACAACATATACGACCAAAACTGGAATCAGATCATTAAATGTGACCCGTCAACCGGGACCTTATGGGCGTATGAAGGTGCTAACTAAGACTTATACGATTAATTGGATAATCGATTAATCTATCGATAAATTCCACAAAAATGACTATCATAACTGATTTGCCTTTAATGGATTATTTGATAAATACAATTTATTACCCAAAGTTGTGCCTTTAATAGCTGGATGAGTGGCAAACAGTGTAGATCCTGGTGTGACGCTGCATTCTGTGACGTCTCATCTGGGTCTACACTGTTTGATAAGACCTGTCTTTTCAAATGCATATGGTAAACTACAACAAATGGTAGGAGTCATGCTCAGACAGAAAGCCAGACGGGTAAAAATATGATCAAATCTTCAGTGATTACTGTTCGATTATCTAATATCGATTATCTTTTCAGCTCCGATTAGCCAGCCCTAGTGCTGACTTTTGGACCATACAAAATACACGCATTATTCAGAAATGAGCAGGGAATGTAAGACACTAGACTGAATTTTATAGTGACTGATAATCGAACCATCTAATTTGGATAAAAAGGCACGTGCAAAATAAATCGAAATACGTGGCTTTTATAAGCAGGCTCTTGTTTATAGTGTAGAGTGAAAGGGGACACTCGAAGCATTCCAAAACTCCTTGATCTTGAAAATTTGTTCATTGAATGCCGACATTGTTTTATTATTTTGATAGTGATTTGCATAAATTGTGTCAATTACTATAATCTAAACTGAATGATCTGATCTGATACTTAAACGATTTTCTAAAATAGAATACATTTGAAATTGAGGGACAATATCCTTCTAGAAGAGTGTAACAATGGTGACAAACTATGTCAAATTTTGGAAGCGCTATTTTTATGCAAATCAGATAGTTCGATTATTAATCCTGTCCATTGTCTTACATTCTCTTCAAAAATGAATGACGCCTGTATTTTGTTTGGTTCAAAAGATAGTACTTTCATAAAAAAAACTTTAGACCGGTCACAAATGTAAAACATAGTGTTATAAAGATATCTACAAGCATGTAAATGCAACAAAACTAGTTTCGCATACATGCAACATGATCATTGAATGCATTAACCCATAAAATGCCAATCACGACAATTGTCGTCTGCTTTGCCGTCTGTAGGTTTTTTTGTTTTGTTTTTTTGCAAACAGTATGGACCCAGATCAGACTGCTCCTTAAGAGGAGTCTGATCTGTGCCGGCACTGTTTGCCTGTTTGCAAAAATATTTTTAAAAAACGTTTGCTAGAAGATTCGGCAGACGACATAAGCAGACGACATTTTCAGAGGCTGATTAAGGATTAAAACATAAATTCTTTGGGATATACTTATGTGTAACCCATAACATGCCAATCACAACAGTTTGCGTCTGCTTTGCCGTCGGTTGGTAACTTTGAAACAGCGTGAACCCAGATAAAACAGCTGCTCTAGGAGCAGTCAAATCAGGGTCCACATTGTTTGACTGTATGCTAAAATATGTTTAAAAAAGGGGTTGCAAGAAGATGCAGCAGATGACATTAGCAGACGATATTTTAAGATGTATTTTTTTTTTAATTTTGTTAAAATTTGCATTAAATGTATATCCCCATAAACCTTACGTTTTGGCCATGATACACAATGTATAAAGTGGAGTATGTACATTACATAGATATATTTACGCATTGTTGTTCACATTGACTCACGCGACGTTACACGTCAAAATATGGCGACGTTAGCGGTTCCACCGATGTTAACATATGTTCTTATTCTAACCAGGTTTTTTTCTGTCCCATAATGGATAGAAAATAGTATAAAATTTATTAAACTCGTTGAGGAAAAAGGATCAAATGCCCGGCAAAGCCTCGCATTTTATCCCTTTCCCTCAACTCGTTTAATAAATTCAATAATACATGAACACTCATGAAAGATCCTATATGTACATGTATTTTCAAATTATTAAAAACAATAAAACAAGATAAACAATTTTTGTTAACAGTTTATTTTCCTTACAAGTACATGTAGCTACCGACCCCCGCCCATCGGGGCTTGAAGAAATAAATGGGCTGCATGATGCTTCGACGCAGATCTGAAACCGACCGCACACGAGTACTGGTAAACCGCTTAGAGCATCTAAGCGTGTCCAGGCAAAGCGGTGCGAGTCGGACCGTCCATGCTTATAAACCCTAGGCGACAGGGCTTGAGAAGTCATTCTATCTCAATGTCGGTTAAAAGTCCCACAAAATTGGAAGCAGCGTCTCCAAAATGACCCATACAGTGTTGACGGAATATGTAGCTACTGTGTCATTTCGTCGATCAAGTTAACAACACAGACACCTTTATTCATCCTAGCGAGAAACCAAACACACAGTACAATTGGTCAAACTATGACGATTTACTAACAGAATTAGTCTCAATATGGGTTGAAGCCTCCGTGGTGCAGTGGTTATGCTACTCGCCTTGTAAACTAGGGGTCGCAGGATCGATCCCGGGCTTCTCCAGACTTTCGGATGAGTCTTTAAACCGAGGTCCCGTCCCCGCATGACCTTAGCTGTTGGTGAGACCTAAAACTCAAACACTCACTCGCTCAAACACATTCGAACATACCTAGACATTAGAAAGACGGAAAATAAAAAGAAACTGAGATAATCATTCTGTACGAACATATACATGTATTTTCAAATTATTAAAAAAACAAACAAACAAACAAGAGAATCATTATTGTTGACAGTTCTTCACTTTGCAAGTACATTTAGCGTCTGTGTCCTTTTATTCATCCCAGCGAGAAACCCAGCATAAAATGGTCAATAATTAGTTCCAATAATAGCAGCATTTCACTGTGTTTCACAGATTTGTTTTCTTTTCACATACAACTGCATTTTTACCGATTTCTATTCAGCTTTATTCTGCTTGTTAGAACTGCCCCATCGTGCCTGTGAATAAAATACACTCCTGTAAAAATACTCCTCCAAATCACAATGTAAATGGTTTAAATATACACATGTATTACGCAATGATGGACAGATAAACCATAGTGTGTATATATTCTATATTTATATTTTATAAACATACGAGTAGTATGGATGCTCCGTAGAACCGCGGTTCTAACGAGTACCCATAATCTATGTTGTAATTCAAAAATACTGAGGGGAAAACTGTATAGCCCACTATATGAAAGTTTCTAGTGTGTTCTTTTCACGGAACCAATTATCCTTTTGGCGCTCTGCGTGTAGTGTTTCAATTATAGTGCCGTCTTTTTGTACCAAATGGAATCTTCCTCCTTATATATGGCAGGAGTCCATTTCGACATTCAGGAGTGTCAGATTGTGTTTTCTTCAAAATTTGTTTGGAAGATGTTTTTTTTTTGGGGGGGGGATCGAGGTTTAACGCCCCCGTCAGCACTGTATAGGTCATTTTGGAGACGTTGCTTCCAATTGTGTGGGACTTTTACCCGACATTGAGATGAAATGATATCCCAAGCCCTGTCGCCCAAAGAAACTTATAGGGTTTATAAGCATGGGCGCTCCGACTCGCACCGCTTTGCCTGGGCAGGCTTAGATCCTTTAAGCTGATTACCAGTACTCGTGTGCGGTGGGTTTCAGCCCTGCGTGGAAGCATCATGCAGCCCATCTATTTCTCAAAGCCCCGATGGGCGGGGGCCGCGTGTGGTAGATGGCTTTACTTTTTGCAAACAGTGTAGGCCCTGATCAGACGCTGCGTTCTGCGGCGTCTGATCTGGGCCTGCAATGTTTGCCAGGGTACCCGTTTGGGGTTTCCGGTACAAAATGGGTTAATGATACAGAATGGTAGTATCGTTATTAGACATACAGCGTAGACCCACATCGGATAGACAGTATATTCATTCTGATCGGGGTCAGCACTGTTCTCCATATATATATATTTGAACATGATTCAGGCCGTACGCAGACTCTGGGGGTGGGGGTGAATTTCAGGTATTTTGCAGAGGGTGAAAAACTGCATGTGTTTGAGAATTTTCCAAAAAAAGGGTGGGTGGGTGCGTTTGCACCCCTCCCCATGGATATCATCATAATTCCGATGGAAACAATTTTTTAAAAAAAAGTTATGTTAACCAAATGGCATCAGAGCTAAAGTTTAAGACATTGACTATGCCTGGGAACAGTAATATTTTGACCTTGAATATGCATACATTGGCATGCCGATATGCATAAACTTTGACTCTCTCAAGCCCTGGTCGGAAGTTCATTTCAGAGTCGGCAACTCCAAATAAAAACCTGCATATGTGGGTTTGCCTGTAACATATCCTACCACCACATAGAAAGATCAAAGATTTCAAGTGATAGATAAGTTCACCTACCTTGGGAGTTGTGCACATTGATGGCGAAGCCAAGCCGTGGCAGCCAAAGCCGGTGCAACGTCTAGTTGACAACAGAAGTACGTGAAACAGTCTATGTCTGAACTGGAATTAGACTTGATGCATAGTTGAAAGTTTACAGGTCTACAGTGCTAACGGCAACATCTCTTTAACCCTTTTTGTACGAATAGGAATCTTCCTCTTTATATATAGCACGAGTCCATGTAAAACTTAAATGGGGTCAAGTTGTGTTTTCTTCAAAATTTACTTGGAAAATGGCTTAACTTTCTGCAAACAGTGTATGCTCTGATCAGACGCCGCAGAAGTGGCGTCTGATCTGGGCCTGCACTGTTTGTCAGGGTACCCGTTTTGGGGTTTCCAGTACAAAATGGGTTAAGCATGTGAAACTTGGACAACCAACGGCATACCAAAAGACTGAATCACTCCATACAAGCTGTCTTAGAAAACTTTAAAAGGTTAAGTGGTAAGCTACTCTTCAGAAACTGGCACAATTACGATGGGCACGCCATGTTACCATATTGCCTGATGAAAGCTTGTCAAAGAAAACCTCTCGTGAACTACAAGCCAATGTTTTTTGTTTGATTTGAAGTTTAACGTCCCCGTCAACCCTATTTATGTCATTTTGGAGACGTTGCTTCCAATTTTGTGGGACTTTTACCCGACATTGAGATGAAATGACATCTCAGTCCCTGCGGCCAAATGAAACCAATATGGAATATAAGCATGGACGGGCCGACGCGCAGCAATTTTCCTGGGCAGGCTTAGACGTTCTAAACAGATTACCAGTACTCATGTGCGGTCGGTATCAGCTCTGCGTGGAAGAATCGTGCAGCACAATCTATTTCTCCATGCCCCTATGGGCGGGGGCGGACAAGCCAAGGTACATGTATACAAGAGCACTCCAAAGCCCCAATCAAGGACTTCGACATAACAACAGAGTCGCTGGAACAAACTTAACAGGAATCATAAGAAGGAGCGACAGGCTGTTTTCACCAGAACGTCCTTGCGGCATCTGCAACAGACAATTCTCGTATGTTTAAAGGGAATGAGAACATCTGGCAGATTTTTTCCGCCACTTTCCAAAGGGAGACAACTTTCGGGACTTCCTTTTGGCTTTTCTATAAGCCCTGCCCCACTTAAAAAGGGGTATACTCTTAAAGGAAAGAAATTGCTCATCAGGAGCAAATTCTTTCATTTAAGAGTTGACCCCTATTGACGTGGTAAACAAAAATACTTTTGAAGGAGTTAGCTCCCCTGAAGGTGTATCCATTCCCTTTAAGCTCACCGAGACACACAAACTGCAGCACTCCACGCGTTTGACTGGTCTTTGTCAGTGCATGTACTATTACTCGAAGACAGTCAAATCTAACTAGAACTTAAAATGGCAGTTTTGTGATGGAGAAGAGCTCTGACCCTTTCCAACTGTATAGGGGGCGGGAAAAATCACACATACTTGGGGTCAGTGGAGCTTTCTAGTGGTGAGTAGAGCGGATGATCAAAAACTGATCTCTTGGATTTTTACTCTTTATTTTTGCATTTTATCATACTTGAACAACACTGGCCTTAATCCATACACTGAATGGTTGTGTCAC
Organism: Lucinisca nassula; assembly: GCA_963580285.1. Taxonomy (NCBI): domain Eukaryota; kingdom Metazoa; phylum Mollusca; class Bivalvia; order Lucinida; family Lucinidae; genus Lucinisca; species Lucinisca nassula. The sequence continues at coordinate 132,038,435 of OY757014.1, forward strand.
GTCTAGAAAATCGTTTGAAAATAATGATATTTTATGGAAAGGATAAAATTAAGATAGGTAATTTTATCATATCCATAAATAGTATCTTAATTTTATCCGTTCCAAAAAATATCATTATTTTCAAAAGATTTTCTATTCGTGACACAACCATTTTGTATCGTAATTTTATCCTATCCATAAAATATCATTATTTTCAAACGATTTTCTAAACGTGACACAACCATTTTGTATCGTAATTTTATCCTATCCATAAAATCTCATTATTTTCAAACGATTTTCTAGACGTGACACAACCATTTGTATGGATTAAGGTGTTGTTCAAGTATGATAAAATGCAAAAATTAAGAGAAAAAATCCAATGGATCAGTTTTGGATCATCCGCATTACTTACCACTAGAAAGCTCTTCTGTGGGTAAAATACCTTCTGTGAAGTTACCGCCACCGGTAAGGTTAACTACCATCCAGTCACACCATGTAAAGGCAACCTGTTGTCCCAAGCTGGTCTTGAAGCTGTGTAACATATGTGTGCAGTTACAATGAAACTTCGATAACTCGAATACGATTGGCTTATTTTCCATGGCTAATTCGAACTCATTCTAGTATCCCATAGTTCCAGATATGTATCCATATATTTAGTCCGATTTTTATCTTGAAAATGTATGTTGTGTGTCCTCATTAGAATCGCCTCACCGAGGCGATTCTAATGAGTATACACAGCATACCTTTAGTTTATAGAAGACTGAAAAATTATCCTTAAGTCTTCACCAATATGCCTCATGGCCTGGAGCTATAATTAACCCTCAATACTTCAAACTGCCCTTTTTATGTCCCTGCCATTCGAATAATGGTGGCAGGGAATATAGTGTTGCCCCTGTCTGTTCGTTCGTCCGAAACTTAAACACGATCAGTGTATTTCTTATTTCCAGATTGGTTTTGAAATTACTTGGTAGAAATGTTAAACATCAAGAGACAATGTGTCGCGCGCAAAACCCAGGTCCGTACATCCAAGGTCAAGATCGTACTTAGAGGTCAAAATCAAACGAAGGGTCTGAAACGTAAACACGGTCAATAACATTCTTATTTCTGGTTGGATTTTGAAATTACTTGAGACGATGTGTCGAACGCAAAACACGAGTCCGTACCTCCAAGGCCAATGTCGTACGTACGAAATTACTATATGTTTGTAGAAGTCAGCGAACCGATATCGTAGTCTCAGGTGCATACTGACGGTAGGCAAGAAGGGCACATTGTCGGATGATATAAAGAATAGAAAACGTTGAAATTTGTAATTTGAAAAAGAAAAATCGGTAGCTATCGTGTCATGAGTATCAGTTGGTTTTTGTTTGTTTGAATTGAGGTTTAACATACCCGTCAACACTGCTTAGGCCATTTTGGAGAGGTATGGCTTCCAATTTTGTGGGACTTTTACCCGACATTGAGATGCAATGACATCTCAAGCCCTGCCCCCGAAGAAACCAATAGAGTTTACATGCATGGACTCATACAACGTTGCCTGGACAGGCTTAGACCTCTAAGTGGTTTACCAGTACTCATGTGCGTTCGTTTTCAGCTCTGCGTGGAAGCACCATGCAGCCCAATCTATTTCTTCAAGCCCCGATGGGCGGGGCCACCTATCATTTGGAAGAGCGTAAAAACAACGATTACATGTAGTAGAAAATTTACGGAACCCGGGAAGGGACATGATTTTTTATTTTTTATTATGTTGTGCGAACAAGATAATATCTTGAGCGGACAAGATATTATCTTGTGCGGACATGATATTATCTTGTGCGGACAAGATATTATCTTGTCTGCACAACATAGATTTTGTGCGCACAAGATATTATCTTGTCCACACAAGATATTATCTTGTCCGCACAAGATAATATCTTGTCCGCACAACTTCCCAAGATCTATGTTGTGCAAACAAGATAATATGTTGTGCGAACAAGATAATATCTTGTGCGCACAAGATATTATGTTGTGCGAACAAGATCATATCTTGTCCGCACAAGATAATATCTTGTCCGAACAAGATAATATCTTGTCCGCTCAATATATTATCTTGTTCGCACAACATAATAAAAAAAATCATGTCCCTTCCCGGGTTCCGTAAAAATCAGCGATATTTTTTTTTTCTATTTTTTTAATGCAAACATATTGTATGCGCACGACAGCGCCACCTCATTGAGGCGGCTCTATCGAATACCCACAAACTATGTTTTTTAACAAGAATAAAAAGAAATGTTTACCCTTGTGAACCCATTTTATAGAACATTTAACTTCACCACAGCTGGTGTTAAGGAAATGTGTGGCAGCGGTAAAACGTCTCCCTGCCCTACATCATAGTGTAGATTATATTTTCTAGTCCTTTGAGATTATTGATTCCACTGAGAAATTTTGAAAATATCTGAGGGTCACTGATGGGGCCTTATTGGCCAAAACTTGCTAGTCTGGCCCAGAAAATCCTGTACATTCCACAGTTTTCAATTCTGTGTTGTACTCCTTGCTTCCAAATGATAACCTTTTATTATTCATCATATGGCGTCGCGTCTGAGAATGTAATGAACGGATTAAATATGCAAACTAGTTAGAAACGCCCAGTAACGTTACATGTACGACGCCGGCCCCCGCCCATTGGGGCTTGAAGAAATAGATGGGCTGTATGTTGCTTCCAAGCGGAGCTGAAACCGACCGGCACACATGAGTACTGGCAAACTGCTTGGCGAATCTAAACCTGCCCAAGCAAAGTGGTGCGTGTTGTACCGTCCATGCTTGTAAACTCTATTGGTTTCATTGGGCGACAAGGCTTGAGATGTCATTTCATCTCAATGTCGGGTAAGAGTCCCAAAAAATTGGAAGCAACGTCTCCAAAGTGACCTGACAGGGACGTTAAACCTTAAATCAAACAAACAAACAAAGCATGTACGACGTCCTTAACGAATGGCGGAATGAAAATTGACATTATTGTAAAAACAGATCGTGAATAAAATGCGTTTTAATGTCATTCGTGCTCGTGTATTATTAAATGTATTAAATGCGTTGAGGAAAAGGCATAACCTGCTCGAAGAAGCCTCGCATTTTATCCCCTTTCCTCAACTCGTTTAATAAATTCAATAATACATGAACACTTATGTTAGACCCTCTATATAAAGTGGGGTTTACAAGGGTAATCATTGCGCGGACATGTGATGGGTGAGTCTGTAAGGTGAGTATCTCAGTGCTGGATTTATCAACCGATTACGATAACACACTCGTGCACGGCCCCCGCCCATTGGGGCTTGAAGAAATAGATGGGCTGCATGATGCTACCACGCAGAGCTGAAACCGACCGCACACGAGTACTGGTAAACTGCTTAGAGCATCTAAGACTAGCCAGGCAAAGCCATGCTAGTCTGACCATCCATGCTCATAAACCCGATTTGTTTCATTGGGCGACAGGGCTTGAGATGTCATTTCATCTCAGTGTCGGGTTAAAGTCCCACAAAATTGGATGCAACGTCTCCAAAATGACCTATACAGTGTTGACGGGGACGTTAAACCTCAAATCAAACAAACAAACAATAACACACCCTTTGCTACCTTATAGTGTATTTTTTCACATTTCCAAAATGGCTACGTTCTGATGAAAATCTGCTATATTTTTCATATTTATACTACAGACATAGGCTGTGGGTGCTCGTTAGAACCGCCTCATTCTAACGAGTACCCACAACCTATGTCTTGGAGGAGCAGAAATAAGAAAAATAATGTATACTCTCATAAATATGTTCTATAAAAGGGTTACCCTTTGGAAACAAGGAATACACCACAGAAGTGAAAAATATGGAGTTTTGTCTATATAAAGTGAGGTTTTAGTGTGTGTGTGTGTGGGGGGGGGGGGGTGGAGGGGAGTCATTTCAAGGACTTGTTCGCGTGATGGAACAAGAAAATTTTAGTGGTGTTCTAAGGTTTTGCAGTACAGACGCATTGGTGCCAGGGTATATAAATTTTCTCACTGACAGAAACTGTTAACAGCAATTAGCCTTCGTTACTGCTAGAATTTTATCCTAACAATCATTAATTCCATATGATTTTTGTTTTGTCAGACTGAAGCTCCCTTCCTCAGCTACAAATGCCAGCTTTAATCAATCCCATTTGATTCAATAACATAAAATTATGTTAATATTAGCAGATTGCTTCGAATCGTGATAGAAGGCAGTGATATATGCTGTGCGTCCGTCCACACCAACACGCTACAATTTCCTTTTTTATTTGTTTGTTTGAATCGACGTTTAACGTCCCCGTCAACACTGTATAGGTCATTTTGGAGACGTTGCTTCCAATTTTGTGGGACTTTTACCCGACATTGAGATGAAATGACATCTCAAGCCCTGCCACCCAATGAAACCAATAGGGTTTATAAGCATGGACGGGCCGACTCGCACCGCTTGTACCAAATGGAATCTTCCTTGTTATATAAAGCAGCGGTCCATTTCAAAATTAACGGGCGTCAGGTTGTGTTTCCTTCAAAATTGATTTGGAAAATGAATGAACTTTTAGCAAACAGTGGAGGCCCTGATCAGACGCCGCATTTTGCGGCATCTGATCTGGGCCTGCACTGTTTGCCAGGGTACCCGTTTTGGGGTTTCTGGTACAAAATGGGTTAATATTAGCAGATTGCTTCGAATCGTGATAGGAAGGCAGTGATATATACTGTGCGTCCGTCCACATCATCGCGCTACAATTTCCTTTATACAAAAAATGGGGTCTGCAAGTGTGCACATGGTTTCTTGTTTTACTTTTAAACATAGATTAGAAGCCTACGTGGTGTAGTGGTTACGCTACTCGCCTTGTAAACCAGAAGTCGCAGGATCGATCCCGGGCTTCTCCAGACTTTCGGATGAGTCTTTAAACCGAGGTCCCGTCTCCGTATGACCTTAGCTAAACTCAAACGCTCACTCACTCTTTAAACATAGATTATGGATACACATTAGAACCGCCCGAACCATTTCCTTATTTTTCCCCAAAGCATATACGAATAGAGGGATCTCTTAGAAACGCCTCAAGAGGAACGTAAATTAGAAAATATCACGTTTTACTGGAAAAGGGCAATTTCAGAATTTTATCGTACGTAACATCTTGGCAAGGCCATGGTGATCGGGTGGTACATGGATCTGTTGTCCTTATCTGAATGAATGTTGGTTTGTTTGATTTGAGGTAGTACGTCCCCGTCAACATTGTATAGGTCATTTTGGGAACGTTGCTTCCAGTTTTGTGGGAATTTTACCCGACGTTGAGATAAAATGACATCTCAAGCACTGCTGCCCATTGAAGCCAATAGGGTCTATATCAATGGGCGGTCTGACTCCCACCACTTTTCTTGGACAGGCTTTGACCTCTAAGCGGTTTACCATTACTCATGAGCGGTCAGTTTCAGCTCTGCGTGGAAGCATCGTGCAGCCCAATCTATAGCTTTAAGCCCCGATGGCATGCTGAATGAATGAATTTAACCACACTCATTTCTGACTATCAGCCAATCTAATAACTTGGTATAAAGCATTCATTTCAATTTTCAAAATGAATGACAAACAGTATAGATTCTCGATTTTGAGATCATACCTATGCTTGTGCTCATATCGTAAAGCTTCGTCAAGTCCTTTCTGGGTATTAGAATTTAATACGGGGCTAAGAGGCCCAATTGTCAGAAACTAGCCAGTCTGACTCAGAAACTATATGTTTCTAAATGTAGTTTTATAGTCTCATTTCACTTTTCTGTACTGCAACGGCTGCTGTAAGGTACCGTAAGTTGGGGATAGGTTGAACGCCATGGGGAATCATAAATGCGAGGGTCTCTGAGACCTTGTATAATTGTTTTGTTTGTTTGATTGATTTGAGGTTTAACGTCCCCGTCAACACTGTAAAGGTCATTTTGGAGACGTAGCTTCCAATTTTGTGGGACTTTTACCCGACATTGAGATGAAATGGTATCTCAAGCACTGTCGCCCAATGAAACCAATAGGGTTTATAAGCATGGACGGTCCGACTCGTGCGCACCGCTTTGACTGGGCAGGCTTAGATCCTCTAAGCGGTTTACCAGTACTCGTGTGCGGATCGGAAGCAGCTCTGCGTGGAAGCATCATGTAGCCCATATATTTCTTCAAGCCCCGATGGACGGGGGCCGAACCTAGTATAATTGTATGTGACTAGCTAGTCTGGCAGGCACAATTAAGGAGCCTAATCCTTGATTTTCAATCGTGTGTGTGTGTGTGTGCGTGTGTGCGTGGGTGCGTGTGCATGTGATGTGTGTGTTCGTGCGTGTGTGCTCTTTGATTCCAAAGGCAAACTTTATAGCTTTATTCCGTAATTTGAGGTCCGTGACTTTGAAGTCATATAACTTTTGTTGACAACACTGTCCGATTATTCAATACTACATACCATAACAAGTAAATAGACTGGACCCTCATCCCCACCCACACAAAAAAATAGGACACTGTTAAATGTGTGTAACCCTTTCAACCTTATAGACAGGCAGACATACGTGTAGTTAGTTATACAAAAAGTGTAGATGCAGATGAGACGGCTCAAAATGAGTCGTCTAATTTGGATACACACTGGTTAGTTTATTATTATTTATTTATAATTTTGTAATTTTGACATGACTCTCTTTTTGTGGCTCAAACTTTGCATTAACCTAACCTATTCAGTAGGCACTTAGCCTGGAACCCCATAACTCCGTTCACCTAAGGTTGGGCAATCCTGCTTTCAATTATTTGTTGCAAGAATAATTTTCTGCAAGTATTTTTTTAAACATTTGACTAAATGCCTATGAGAATCTCAATATTTAAGAAAATAAACATCACTTCTGTTAATTCTACAGCCATCTAGAAATGCAGTGCGTGGTTTGGGCATGTTCTCATAACTCCGTTCACCCAAATTTATTTGATTATCATAAGTAATCAGATTAATTCTATAAATATTATACATGATGAGTATTTTATTTAGACTGTGTACTATTCTAATTTGTTGATCCTTTTTTATTTTCGGTCACATGCTTTTCACTGGTTAGAGATTATTTTGGGGTACTCCTAAAATTTTAAGAATTTTGTAATAAATTTTGATTTCTGTGAACTAATTTGTAAATCAAAACTGATTTTCTTCAAAACAGGTTGCAATGTTAGTTATTAACTACAATTTCTGATGTGACAAAACTGTGAAAATGATTCCTTTTCATATTAATTAAAAACGAGGGTGAACGGAGTTATGAGACTGAACGGAGATATGAGAAAAGGGGATATCTATTGTTCCATACATTACAGGCAAAACTTCTTACACAATTTTTACTTTACACAAGTAGTTCTTGAAATGCTTCAAAGGTTCTGCAATGAAATGGTTCTTTAAATTGATATTATGAGTTATCTCCTGGAAAACAACAACAACAACAAAAATTGTCCCACCCATCGGGGCTCGGAGAAATAGATTTGGCTGCATGGTGCTTCCACGCAGAGCTGAAACCGACAGCACACGAGTACTGGTAAACCGCTTAGAAGGTCTAAGCCTGGCCCAGGCAAAGTGGCGTGAGTCGGCCCGTCCATGCGTATAAACCCTATTGGTTTCAATGGGCAGCAGGGTAAAAGTCCCACAAAATTGAAAGCAACGCCTCCAAAATGATCTAAATAGTGTTGATGGGAACGTCAAACCTCAAATCAAAGAAAAAAAACATCAGTTACATCATCTATGAATGGACGGCCAAGTTAGTTTCCAAAGCAGACTGAAGGTTCTTGCAGAACAGTTTCGTCACAAGAACCAGTCATTGCGCGATTTGTTACCCTTCCAAATTGGACCATGGTCCTTCGGACACGTGCACCGATGGCAATATAAGGATTTTAGTTACAAAGTAGCAAACTTTGTAGATCCTCACTTTGCACGTTTTGGGCTTCAAATTTCCGTATTTAAGCCAATCTATAGAGAAACCTCTCGCTTATATGACCTATAAATAGAACTGTGTATTATTTGATTTTTGAATAATAATAATAATAATAATAATAATAATAATAATAATAATAATAATAATAATAATAATATATAGGCTGACTCCTGGCATGTAACATATACTAGGACCAAAGCGTAGGTAACTTTGTTAATTTTTGACGACATTGTTTTAATAATGCACAGAAAATTATCTGTTTTTTTTTAGGAGAACAGACATGTACAACCGGTTTTATAAAATCATGATGTTCACTGCACGAATGTTATGATTTTATTCCATTCTATGTGGAGCATACCGCGGAACAGTGTTCCACAAACCCATTTGCAGTTAATCGATTCATCGGTTTCTTGTTTATGGGCGAGTCCAAAATCAAAAATCCGCTTTAGATACTCAGGGCTGAAAGGGTTACTGTATGATTATAACATCACGAAAACACGCCTGTATAATTTTGACCCATTTGAACCCCACATTTATATAGCAAAACTAGGGTTTACAGGGGTAAACCTTATTTTTCTTATTTCCGCTCTAAAATTCTAACGAGTACCCACAATCTATATTTTGAGCAGAAATAAGAAAAATATCACACTTGTTCATCTTAAAATTTTCCTTTTTTTCCGCGATAAAGTTTATAATGTATATGTATAGGCGTTTTTTTTTCGCGCATTTTCCTATTCGCTGTTTCAAATCTAGAAGGGAAAAAATATGGAACTGTTGTGTCATAATAAATTATACTCTCATGCTCATTGTCGAGATATCTCGAGAGCAAATCGTGAAAGTTCAATTGCGCGCTAATTGTTCGTAACGTGCCCGTCAGTGTCAATCTAACGCATGCACCTCGCGTAAACAAATGCATAAGTGCTCTTAATTGCGCTTGACAAACTGAGATCATTGATAAGCAGACGACATGGTTTACATTAGGATTCTTTGATCGCAGACGAACATTACAGACTTAAGAAAGTAATACATAGAATTAAGAAGCCAAAAGACCATGTTTCTTTCATCATGAGCCAAACGCTAAAAGACAAAAAAACTTGATATTTTTATTTTTCAGATTTACACCAAGTCCATAGACGAGAATGCAGTTTCTGATCAGAATCTGCGCTATTCATACCTTAAACAATCAAAGCACTGAGAGTACTGGTGGGTCGATTGCCACTGAATGTCGGCTGGGAAAATTCTGTAGTCCTTGGACCACACGGGTAATTTGATTTTGTTTGATTTGAGGTTTTGCGTCCCCGTAAACACTGTAATTGTCATTTTGGAGACGTTGCTTCCAATTTTGTGGGACTTGTACCCGACACTGAGATGAAATGACATCCCAAGCCCTGTCGCCCAATGAAACAAATGGGGCTTATAATCATGGACGGTCCGACTCGCACTTTGCCTGGGCAAGCTTAGATCCGCTAAGCGGTTTACCAGTACTCGTGTGCGGTCGAGGAAGCATCATGCAGCCCAAATATTTCTTCAAGCCCCGATGGGCGGGGGCGATGACCACACTGGTAAAGGCAACCACACAAGGTAAGGAACAAACGCACAGGATAAGGAAACTTTTCCGCACAGGATAAGGAAGAAAATGGCGGACTCGGGATCACATGTGCAGATTTGTTGTTGTTCTGGATCTCGTGTTATGGTTATAATGCCACGGTCACAAATCACTATTCGAGCCTCGTCCGACTACTTGGCGATTGATTTGGGGGTGAAATTGGACTGGAGTCCGGCCGGCGTCCCGCCAGATGTTGGGGCGTCAGTGATGATCGGGAGGGGCCCGGTGAAATTTTAACTCGCACTAAAACTTCTCACCGAATTCTCAGCGACTTCTAGGTCGGTGGCCCATCGAATAAAAGTGAAACAGAGCTCACATTGACGTCGGGACGATGTCGATGGCATCGGCCGGCATCCGGTGGTCGTAGATTTTGTTTGATTTGATGTTTAACGTCCCCGTCAACACTATATAGGTCAGTTTGGAGACGGTGCTTCCAATTTTGTGGGACTTTTACCCGACATTGAGATGAAATGACATCTCAAGCCCTGTCGCCCAATGAAACCAATAGGGTTTATAAGCATGGACGGTCCGACTCGCACCGCTTTGCCTGGGCAGGCTTAGATCCTCTAAGCGGTTTACCAGTACTCATGTGCGGTCGGATTCAGCTCTGCGTGGAAGCATCATGCAGCCAATTTATTTCTTCATGCCCCAATGGGCGACGGTCGTAGAGCGGACCCCGACCAATAAGATAATCGGGCAGTAATATAATCGGGCAGTAATCGGCCGACGCCCGGCCAATGCCTGTCCGGCGCCCGACAGGTAATGGAGCGGAATCCCGACGAATCCCGTTTCGGCTGTCACCGCTCGATCGCCGACTGGTTTCCTGCCGGCGTCCCACTGAATGACGCTCGACAATACAACGACCCGATCTCCGATGCGTTCCACTTTCTAGCAGACCAGTAGGTGCAGTGGTGGGATAAGAGGCATCTTGTTCCGCTTTTCTTCGAACAATGTTTTCTTCGATGTCAACAAAATGAAGGATGTTCACCCACCAATCAAACTGACCCATTTATTGTACCCGGCAGGAGAAGATGTTATATACCCCTGGACAACTGGACCATTCCCGGCGGGTGTAAACCCTTCCCTCGCCTGGCGACGGGCCATGCCCGGCCGGGAACTGGGCGGACATCTTCGGGACATCGACCGATGCTCGGCCGGCTAGTAACAAGCGCCAGGAATACGGTCGGCGAACGGCCGGTAACCTGCAGTGCATTTCCGCCCGGCTTCCTCGCAAAAATCTGGCAGAGACCGCCCGGTTCCCGGCGGATGTCCCTCCAGGACCCGTACGGCATACTCTTTTCCAAAACTGAGCCAGACACCCGCTTCCGACCCCTTCTCGACTTGAACAGCTCGGCCGACCACCACCTCTAGTAAAGCTCGGCCGGGGTACGCCGAATTTGTGACCGAGGCATTAATCAATACGGCTGCTGACATTAGCTTCACGGAGCCCACATGTTATTCACAAATTTATCTTCGATCGTCCGAATTCGACAGTTACAGCCAGTCAAACGGAGAACCCGACACAGTGGAGATTGTTTGTTTGCTTTGGGGTTTAACGTCCCCGTCAACACTTTAAAGGTCATTTTGGAGACGTTCCTTCCAATTTTGTGGGACTTTTATCCGACATTGAGATGAAATGACATCTCAAGCCCTGTCGCCCAATGAAACCAATAGGGTTTATTAGCATGGGCGGTCCGCCTCGCACCGCGGTTCCTGGCAGGCTTAGATCCTCTAAGCGGTTTACCAGTACTAGTGTGCGGGCCGGATTCAGCTCTGCGTGGAAGCATCATGCAGCCCATACATTTCTTGAAGCCCCTATGGGCGGGGACCGGAACACAATGGAGATACTCAACCACGAAATCTCATTATTTTATATGGAACGCTCTTCTGGGAAGACGGCATGCACTTTTTTGTTGGTTTTAGACATACATATGATATATCAACTGTTGCAAATAAATACGATTTAAGGAAAATTTGAAATTTGGAGGCCCACAGTGAGAAATCCTAGTTCAATTTTCAATTCAACCCCACGGACAAGGAAATGGGTACATCGCATATGATAAGACATAAAAAAATTCCGGCCGAAAACGGTAGTTGTATGGTCGTAGCGCTAGTAAATTTCGATCTCAGACTAGGTTTTCCGATATTAATAATTGGTCCTACATAGTTTAAAGCACCAATTGTGACCTTTAGGGAAACCTTCAAAGTTTGTCTTGGCATGTGCATTGCTCTGGTTCTAGCAGTATAATCACCCATTAAGGGGGATAGATGGATTGGTTTCATCGCGATCATGAATTAGAGAAATGATATCTATTCCCATGCAGTATTTCTGGTAGAAAATTGAATGTTTGTCCTTTTTGCTGAAAATAAGGTAGGATGGTTAACCCTTATCTTGCTGTTCACAACAACCCCTATATTTGCAAACAGTGTAGATCCAGATCAGGTGGCTTCTGAAGAAGCCACCTGATCAGGATCTACACTGTTTGGCATTCAATTTATGAATTTGTAGGAATAAATTGCATCAAGTAATTTGATTGGTTGATAGACAGAAATGGGTGTGGCTTAAATGAATATTCAGCAAGAGAAGGGTTAACTTCGCCAAATTCGTGAGACACACCTACTGCATGGTCAGGCCTAAACACCAGCCGTGTTTCTGCTAACCCGACCGACCCTGCTTCAGACCACTCGACTCTACTATTTATATCAATAAAAGAACAAAATAAAAATTAAATCACCAACCCTATTATTTTCAGTTTCCAACCACACCCAGTGTCGTCTTTGCATGTTCTCTTAGTAGTTTCTTGTTTTAAGTACATTTTCTAAATGCTAAACTAAATGCCAAGGTACTAAATGCCAAAACGTACATTTTCGTAGTTTTTTGGCATTTAGTACCTTCCAAAATACAGAGCTGACTTTTTTGAGCATCTAAAATGAATTATGATATACAGTGCAAGTCTTAACATTAACATGACGATTTTATCAACAAAACACGTGTATAAAAACAAAAACACATAAAATTACAGTTGTTGTTGTTGTTGCTGTTTGTGTGTGTGTGTGTGTGTGTGTGTGTGTGTGTGTGTGTGTGTGTGTGTGTGTGTGTGTGTGTGTGTGTGTGTGTGTGTTTTCGGGTGTGTATCGCTTATATTAGTTGTTTTGGATAGCCAATTGTCCGTTTTGTGGGAAAGTAACTGTCCTTTTGGCTTTCCGCTATTGGTGTTTCCATTAGGGTTTAGTTGTTTCATGTTTGTGCTTCTTTCCCTTTGGTGTTTCTGATGGGAGCTGTGGGTTAATTGTATCGATTCCTGATCATTGCCTTCACTTCTATGTTTCAATTTGTGCATTAATTAGTGCATAATTTTTATATGATCTAAACTATAAAAAGTAACGCACAAACGTGGGCTCTGTGTTTAATTTTTATTTTTTCATAACGTAATTTTCTAATTTTTGGTCATTCTCTCAGAAATTTCAACATAAAAATTGCCATAACTCCGTTCATAGTAAAGATATACATATGTTGTTGGTACTCATTTTCTTACTACCCAAGTAATAATTTGGTACATGTTTCATTTTGATCCGGTGATTTTGTTTTATTTTTCGTTTATCTCCATGATAATGTAAGTGGGTGGGTACACTAGCTACGACTCATTTAGTGTACAACTGGTTAACAGTGCTACCCGACATATTACTGTACCAACTGGAACCTATAAAAGTGTTTCCAAAGGCATTTTCTATTGTCTTTTTCTTTCAAAGGCAAAGGCATTTTCTATTGTCTTTTTTTTTTCTTTTATAACACTTTTCTTACTATTTTCGTCTTCTGTTATTGACGCAATACAGAAACATCAAAAGACAAGTTATTCTGAAAATACATTAAGACGAAACAATTTGTTTCTGTATGTTTCCATCAACTAAGCCTGTTAGTTAGTGAAACGACATACACTGAAGAGGATTCGATCGGGGGCCAAAAAGTGGCCCAATCATATCAGGCCCTTAAATGACCATGCAGTAGGTATGGCTCACGAATTAGGAGAAGTTAACTATCCTTACTTATTTTCAGCAAAAAGAACAAACATACAATTTTCTACCAGAAATACTGCATGGCCAAAGATATCATTTCTATAATTCATGATCGCGATGAACCCAATCCATCTAGAACCAGAGCAATGTACATGCCAAAACAAGGCACAAATTTTGAACGTTTACTAACGGTCACAATTGGTGCTTAAAACTATGTAGGTCTAATTACTAATATCGGAAAACCTAATCTGAGATGGAAATTTACTAGTGCTACGACCATACAACTATTATCATATGCGTTGACGACCCCCGCCCATCGGGGCTTGAAGAAATAGATGGGCTGCATGGTGCTTCCACGCAGAGCTGAAACCGACCGCACATGAGTACTGGTAAGCCACTTAGAGGATCTGCGCCTGCACAGGCAGAGCGGTGCGAGTCGGACAGTCCATGTCTATAAACCCTAATGGTTGCATTCAGATGTCATTTCATCTCAATGTCGGGTAAAAGTCCCACAAAATTGGAAGCAACGTCTCCAAAATGACCTATTCAGTGTTGGCAGGGAGGTTAAACCTCAAATCAAGCCCCCGCCCATAGGGGCTTGAAGAAATATATGGGCTGCATGATGCTTCCGCGCAGAGCTGAATCCGGCCCGCACACTAGTACTGGTAAACCGCTTAGAGGATCTAAGCCTGTCCAGAAACCGCGGTGCGAGGCGGACCGTCCATGCTAATAAACCCTATTGGTTTCATTGGGCGAGAGGGCTTGAGATGTCATTTCATCTCAAAGTCGGGTAAAAGTCGCACAAAGTTGGAAGCAACATCTCCAAAATGACCTTTACAGTGTTGACGGGGACGTTAAACCTCAAATCAAACAAAAACAAACAAACCAATAAATTCATATGCCTTGTACCTATTTCCTTGCCTGTGAAAATCAAACTAGGATATATCACTGTTGGCCTTCCAATTTCAGATTTTCCTTAAAACGTATTTATTTGCAACAGTCCGATTTGTCACATGTATGTCTAAAACCAACAAAAGACAAGAGCTGTCACTATAGATGACCAATGCCCTCGGTGGGAGCAAATTTCTGAGTTTTTCCAAAATTTCAAGGGGAGATAATTCAGCCAAAAATGATAACAAAGTTTTGGCCCTTGGTCAGAATGTAGCCCTTGTGATGGTGAATAAGTGTTTTAAGTTTTATGGGGCTAGGTCAAATACTTTTGAAGTTATGACCAAGGTTAAAGTTTTTGTGACGAACCGACAGACACACAAACAAACAGACAGACAGGGCAAATACTATTTATCCCCCGAATCAAAGATTCTCGGGGTGGGGCATAAAATGTGCATGCCATTTTCCCAGAAGAGCGTTTCATGTAAAAAAAAAAAGATTTCGTGTTTGAGTATCTCCACTGTGTCGGGTTCTCCGTTTGACTGGCTGTAACTGTCGAATTCGGACGATCGAAGATAAATTTGTGAATAACATGTGGGCTCCGTGAAGCTAATGTCAGCAGCCGTAATGATTAATAACCATAGCACGAGATATAGAACAACAAAAAACCTGCAAATGTGATCCCGAGTCCGCCATTTTCTTCCTTATCCTGAGCGAAAGAAAATTCCTTATCCTGTGCGTTTGTTCCTAACCCCGCATGTGCGGTTGCCTTTACCAGTGTGTGGATAAAAGTGTTTCGTATGACCCTTGACTTTTAATTTTTTCTTAAAGCAAAAAATGTGGACCATGATCAGAACAATGCGTCTGACCCGGGTTTACACCGTTGGCAAAGCCGAACCCATGATTCCAGTCCAGATTCTTTCGTTAACTAATAAGACATGCGCGTCAATTTTCTATAAATAGCCGTTACAAATCAGTGATGGTCACCCGAACATATGCCCCACTCAATAGCTCAGTGGTTAGCGCGTTCGACTTACGATCGAGAAGTTGTGGGTTCGAATCCGGCCACCGGAGCCGAGGTGTGTCCTTGGGAAAGACACTTTATGACAATGCCCTTCTCGGCCCAGGTGTAAATGGGTAGCAGTGTTGTAAAAGTCACTGCCCCACTAACGTCCGGAATGAGTGTTCTAGAGCGATTCAATAAGCTTGGAGCTTTCATCGCAATCGAACTCAAATAAATTAGTATAAACTAACTTTGTGTACAGGCAGTGGTGGTAAGACTGTTAACGCTAAGCAAATTTTACTTTTGCTCACCTAAGAAAAAATTGCATTTGTGTAAGTTTACTTACCTTTGCAAATTGGCGCATGAGTACGGGGCTTTAGAACTAACAACGTATCTTTTCCTATCCCCAGTTAGAACACTTAAATAGAATAACCCAAGGACGAACCGACTGGTTTCCTGGAAGAAGCGTCCCTTTACCGCTATAGTAAGGGGTCTTACCCTCACCCGCAACGTAATCGATATTTTTTAAATTGGTCTCCCCTTCTTTATTTGCAACATTTTTAACTCATTTTGTACTAAAGAGAATCCTCGACAAATCCATTTCAAAATTTAGGGGTGTCAGGTTGTGTTTTCTTCAAAATTTATTCGGAAAGTGGATGAACTTTTTGCAAACATTGTAGGTCCTGATCAGACGCCGCGTTCTATGGCGACTTATCGTCTGCCAATTGCACGTTTTGGGGTTTCCAATACAAAAATGCGCAAGGCGAATTAATCTCATAAATTTAAAGTCCCTGTGTAAAATTTATTATATTGAAAAGTAAACAGGAAGACAGGTGCTTTCGTGAAATTAATTCACAGAAAATACACACTGTTATATTCAGTATGAGGAACTTTAGAAACTGTTTTGAATATGCAGCAATATTTTCTCACGGATGTCTCTTGCCAGGAGTCTTGGTGGTGATGAGGCCATCTGCATTAAGGTCAAACTTTGAACTGATGTTAAATTTGGGTCGATTGTCGATTACAATCAACCCAACAAAACCTGTTTATTACCTTGTTGATCCTGTAGAGGCCACATGTTTGATTCAGTCTTCATCAAACTTTACCAGAATCTTTGACTTGATGATATCACTGATAAGTTTGAATGTGGATTATGTTAGGGCGAAATGTAGGTCACTAGGTCAAATTTCTTTAATACCTTGTACATCCTCTGGAGGCCACGGTTTTGTTTTAATCTTCATGAAAATATACCAGCATATTTGTCTTGATGATATCTTGATCACAACATCTGAATATGGTAATATGGGTCATGTTGGATCAAAAACAAGAACGCTAGGTCAAGTCGCTTGAAAACATTGTTCAACCTCAAGAGGCCAAAGTTATAGTTAAATATTCATGGAATTTTACCAGAATGTTTGGCTTGATGGTATCTAGGTCAACTTAGAATATGGTGCATGTTGGATCAAAATCTTAGTCAACAGGTCAAATTGCCTTAAAACACTGTTCACCTTCTAGAGGCCATGCTTTTGCTTCAATCTCTGTGAAACTTTACCAGAACGGTTGACTGGATGATACCATGGCCAAGTATGAATATGGGTCATGCAGGATAAAATAACTAGGTCACTATATCAATTACTTTCAACCGTCCACCCTCCAAAGGTCACAGCTTCAATCTGCATGAAACTTTACCAAAATGTTCGTCTTGGTTATATCTTGGTCAAGAGCGAATATGGGTTATGTCAGATCAAACACCAGGTCACTAGGTCAAGATGTTGGAACCTTGTTCACCTTTTAGAGGCCACAGTTTTGCTTCTATCTCCATGAAACTATACCAGTACATTTATCATGATGATATCTAGGTCACATTTAAAAATACGCTATGTCAGACTGAAAACTTGGCAACTATGTCAAATTGTTTCAAAATCTTGTTCACCCTCTATGAAACACAGTTTTGTTTCAGTCTTCATGAAACTGTACCAGAATATTTGACCTGATGTTATCTTGATCAACTTTGAATATGGGTTATGTGACTTAGGCCACTTGGTCAAACTGCATTAGCACCTTGTTAATCCTCTAGAGACCACAGTTTTGCTTCAGTCTATGTGAAACCACATCAGAATATTTGTCTTCAAATTGATAATGTCGAGGTAAAGTTTGAATATGGGTCACGTGGATCAAAAACTAGGTCACTAGGTCAAATTGCTTTAAAATTCTGTCATCCCTCTAGAATCCACAGTTTTGCTTCTTTCTTGATGAAACTATACCAGAACGTTTGTCTTGATGACACGTAAAGTAGAATTTCTTCAAAACTTTGTTCATCCTCTAGAGGTCACAGTTTTGCTTCAATCTTCATAAAACTTTGCCGGAATGTTAATCTTGATAATACTCCGATCTAGATTAAACATTGGTCATATTGGATCAAAACTAGGTCAGTAGGTCAAATGTCTTTATCCAGTTTTCTCTCTCTAAGGGCCACAATTTTGCTTCAGTCTACATAAAACCTTACCAGATTATGTTTCGTGATGTATCAATGCCAAAATTTGAATACGGGTCATGTCAGGTCAAAAGTAGGTCACTAGAACAGATTACTTTAAAACCTTTTACACTCTAGAGGCTACAGGTTTGCACGAATCTTCACGAAACTTTACCAGAATGCTAGTCTTGATGATATATCAGTCGACTGTGGATCATGCTGTATAAAACCTAGGTCACCTTGTCAAATTTCTTTGAAAGCTTTTCTCTCACAGTTTTGCATCAATCAGTTTTGAAACTTTATCAGAATGATTGACTCGATAAGGCCATTGTTAGAATACGGGTCATATCGGGTCAAAACCTAGGTCACTAGGTCTAATTTCTTTAGATCTTTCTGTTCACACTAGAGGCATCAAATGATTCAGGTGAGCGAACAAGAGCCACCATGGATCTCTTGGTTTTGATCACTTTTTCTTTCAAACGCTGTAGGCCCTAAATCTAGATGCCTTGCCAAGATCGAACCTGTTTGCCATCCTGTTAACGATTTTGGACCGACTCCCTGTTAACCCATTTCAGACTGGAACCCCTAAATGGGTGTACCCTGGCAAGCAGTGCAGGTCCAGATCAGACGCCGCGTTCTGCGGCGTCTGATCAGGGCCTCCACTTTGCTAAAAATTCAGTCATTTTCCAAATAAATTTTGATGAAAACTTGACCCGACACCTCTAAATTTTGAAATGGACTCATGCTTTATATAAGGAGGAAGATTCCATTTGGTACAAAAAGGGTTAACAAGAATGGACGTGTCCAGATTCAAAGGGGTGAAATGATAAGCTTACAGTGCTAAGCAAGCGACTCTTAACCCTTTTTGTACCAAATGGAATCTTCCTCCTTATATAGCAGGAGTTCATTTCAAAATTTAGGAAATTTAGGGGTGTCAGGTTGTGTTGTCATCAAAATTTATCTGGTAGAAGAAAGTCGTTTTATTTAAAGATTGTCTTTAAATTTAAAGACTGTCTGTAAATTTAAAGACTTTTTAGTCTGTAAATTTAAAGACTGACACAAATAAAATCATGAAAATGGTGTAAAACGGAAAAATCGCACTTTGATGTTTATAGTAATATGGCCGTTGTCTATGGAATATTTAATTATGTGTAACTGCAAATTATATAGTTGTCTCTATTTAATTAAATTCCTTCCGCCATAATTGAAGAGTTCTCAGAAAAACAGTTTTGTAAAAAGATTCATATGTAAAATGAGCTCAGGAATGAATGTGTATAACGATTTTATCATTTCGTCAATATACGGACCACTCGCTTCGACAGACAGATTTTCTGACAACTAAAATTGATGAAAGTTTCAGACGGACTACAACAGTAAAATGTCCTAAACGAAATGACGTCAGTACGAAACTCATCTTATGTTCGACATTTGCCTTACTGCAGAGTTTCACGGCATTTGTGGTCTAAGGGAAGGAACTGTGTTGTTTTATTTCTTAATTATTTCTATCATTAAAACGATGTTAGAAGACAATAAAATACATGCAGTCTTTAGCAACGCACGTTTTATTAATGAGATGAATACTGAGGCTGCGTATGAGAATGTGATTTTTTCGTGTTACTCATTTTCATGATTTTCCGTTGTAATACTCAGTGTTAGTCTTTAAATCTACAGACTAAAAGTCTTTAAATTTACAGACAGTCTTTAAATTTAAAGACAGTCTTTAAATAAAACAACTTTCTTCTACCTGTTTATTTTGAAAATGACTGAACTTTTAGAAAACAGTAGAGGCCCTGATCAGATGCCGCGTTCTGCGGCGTCTGATCTGGGCCTGCACTGTTTGACAGGGTACCCGTTTTGGGGTGCCTGGTACTAAATGGGTTAAAACACGTGCAAGTCGGGGTTATGCCATAAAGTGTTCAGAGCATTTCAGTATGTATGTTATCTTTTACAAGTAGTGTTTCTAAGTTAATGATACTGTAACTCTTATACTGTTCAGCGTAATGCATGCATGTACATTACATTTCTTGGAGAGGGACAGGGCGGAGCTATCGTTCACACCTGCGTTTGGAATAGTCAATTCAGAAAAGGGCGGACCAAGTCATCCTGTATCACCTGTAACAAAATGGTCCGCTTTCAAAAAGCTTGGGAAAAGCACTCAACCGAATTTTCTTGTGGAAATTTGACACATATTTGCTTCGCACTGCAAATTTTATCTGCGACTTCCATACTTATACCCCTGCTATTTATTCACACTACTTTTTATCTACTATTTGTTCGCCATCATGTTTCGGACGTGTTCCAACTTTCCTGGTTAGAATACTTAGTTTCCTGCCCCAGTGTTTCTTGCTACATGGTCATTTTAGGCTCGTCATTCTTTTTTTTCTTCTTCTTCTTCTTCTTCTTCTTCTTCTTCTTCTTCTTCTTCTTCTTCTTCTTCTTCTATCCTTTAATGACTCTAACTGACCATGGCTGTTGAATCTAGTAGAAATCATCCTGTTCGGGACGTGTTCGCTGGTGATCTGAACTCACGTTTGCTTAGAATTGGCCAATATAACTTTTCACCCGGTGTTAAAAAGCTGTCTTAAAGACCACTTCTGAACAGTCCCAAGGGTGGTCTTAATATAGGAGTTTTGCTGAACTCCTATGGTTAACTGAATATTAACAGTGGACATACACTTCAAATGTATTTCCTGGCAACTCGCATATGCATTCCCGCATTTTAGCAAAGCTAGTGCTGAAGAGTTATTACATCCAAACAGAAGCCATAATGTGTCCTGAGTCATGTCATAACAGTGACAGTTCCATTGTAAAGCCTAATGTAAACCTACAGAATACAATGTAGTCTATACTTTCATGAACGCACCGAGTTACATGATTTAAAGTGACGTCAAGTGATGTCAGTTTAAATAGACGATCTTGCTTGAGTGTTCATGTATAGTTGAATTTATTAGGCGAGTTGTGGAAAAGGAATAGAATGTGAGGCCACGCCGAGAATTTTATCCCTTTTCCTCAACGAGCTTGATAGACTTAATAATGCATGGACGCGTTTATCACATGTGACATTTAATACGGATTTTGTTCACAATTTGTTTACAACAATGACAGTATTCCGCCATTAGTAAACGCGACGCCATCAAGGAATTTTTTTACATAGACGCGACGTCATGTGATAAAACTATGGTTCTCTACGTCTGATTGGCCGATGGCGACGCTAACACTGTTGTACTGTTTGTAGATAAACAGTGCCTATATGTTTATCAGCTTTAAAAGTTTGTTTTATAAGCTGCTTTTTTTTCTTCGCCTAATGATGAGGAGAACGTAATTATGAAAAATATACCTAACTGTTCTGCTGTTCAAGGAGCTGTGAACGCCAGCGGATAGTTAGCAAAGTTTACATGAACCCCACTCGTGGTTCATTATCATCGCAGGCAACCCGCTGCGTTTATACTTTCATGAACAGCAGATAAATGAAATTCATTTCTTAAAAGAATAGTGGTATAAGTACTGTACTAATGATACCAGGAGTATTTTCATTTATACAAATTCCAATATTGTTATCATTATTCTGTTATGTACATACTGGTCAGTTACCATTTACTATGTTGTTTATCTAGCAGTTATTTATCTTATGTTCACCTATTTTTATACCACACTCGGGAGTTCTGTAGGGCTGGAGAGTGTGCGGACGGTGTTATGGAGGTTCTCTTTCGGAGAATAACTTTCTAGATCTATGGGTATTCCTGTAGACCAATGGAGAGTCTCCATAGGACTGTTTCACGCTTCCACCACAATCTGAGGCCATAGACGTATCTATTTTATGTTCAAGCATTTTTTCTTTCTTAATGATATTCTTCTTTACATTAAATATTTTCTTAGGTCCGTTAATGCTTTCCTAATGGACAGCACTTGTAATATAAGTTTTCATTTCATAATGTTTTGCTCTTGCTTCAGTCTTTCGATATAGAACCGAAGCCTGGTCCAGCTAACACATCGACTGACCTCTCAATATTACTTTGAATATAAGGAGTGTAAGAAACATAATTGAATATGTTAAGGACTATTTCACAGATTTTGACATACTTTGCTTTACTGAGACACATCTTGGTCATTGCGTCACGAATGATATGTTATTCCTATCAGACATTTTGATGAACCTTGCAGAAAAGATAGATCCAACCATGGTGGGGGTGTGATGGTTTATCTTAATTCAAATCTTATTCACTCAAGAAGAACTGATTTAGAAGTATTTTGTGATGAGTCAATCTGTGTGGAAGTCAAGGTTAATCACGTAAATTATCTCCTTGGTCTATTTATAGTCCTCGAACAGCTGACATTGACTTTTTTTCATAATTTGAACTTAAACTTCGAGGAAGCACTTGCTTTTTCCAAGAATTTGATAATTCTTTGTGACCTCAATGAAGACCTTTTGAACTCTAATTTTCACAGTTTGAAAGATCTTATTACTATCATTTCACTGCATGAAGGTACTCGTTTACAAGCTATATTAGATCCTATTCTAATACCTGACGATATGTTATACTCAGATTCTGGTGTTCTAGAAACTCCAACTGATATAAGTGATCACAGAGCGACCTTTGTTAGAATCCCTTTCCATTACAGCTGTCAGGCAACTTTTAAAAGACTTGTGTGGTTATACAGAAATGCTGATTTTTTCAACAACTGAAAACTTTAGTTTCAAACTACGATTGGAGCATCCTGTCTGCGGGTTCTGTAAATGAAGCTTGTATGAAGTTCACTGATACATTTCTGGAATTCATAAAATTTTGTATACCTTAAAAAATTGTAACAGTTCGTCTAAACGATAAACCTTGGTTTGATGCAGAAATTCGCCATTTTATTCGTATAAGAGATAAACTTAGAAAGAAATCAAATAATTCTGGCAGTATCAATGATTGGAATAAATTTAAACAAATGAGAAATAAAGTTAATAATCTGAAAAAAACACGCCAAAGAAATTTTTTATAACAGTTTGGAAATTTCTCTGTCTGAATTTCAAAACAATGACAAGAAAAAAAAATTGGCAGGTTATCGGGCATTTTTTAAAAATAATAACAACTCTGGAAATATACCTCCATTGGTAAATTCACTTCAGGACCAGAATGTCTATTGTTTTACTGACAGTGAAAAGGCTGAATGTCTCAATTCATATTTTAGTTCAATTTGTGATCTAGGTGATAATAACGCACAACTGCCTGCATTTCAATCCATAACTGATAATTGCACGACCCGCAGAAAAAGAAACCGACTGAAGTCTGTTGATTTCTAAGAGTGCCCTAAAATCACCGTGTCATTCTGTCATTCTGTCAGTCTGTCAGTCTGTCCGTCCGTCCGTAACCCGTTTGTGAAAATTGGTGATAGTGACCTAACGAGTATTTCCTGGTAATCAATACCCATCTTGTACGCATACCTTATATAGACTGTTTGTACACAAGTACATGTATCCTTTCTTTTTACAGGAAACCAAAACTGATATTTATAACCAGTGCAAATATGTGTCTGCATGAATTATAGGTAAACGTTCCCAACGGACACGCAGCGCCGCAGCAACGTTGATTCGTTGATGTGTCAACGCTGAATCGACGATGCGTGTGCCACCTGACACCATACTGAAAGCGTGTCCAATAATCCCAACCTTAGACAAATTTAACCCAACAATAAGTTTACATCTAGCTTGTGGTTATTTCAATGTACACCCCAAGCTCCAGCTCCAAACTCACCCTATCGCGAAGTCCAAGGGCTGGACCCTACCCCGTCAACGTCTATGTCTGCAGACGATGACGAGGTGAGGCCTTGCCGTTGGCCTTTTAGTACGATCAGTTTTTTTTTTTCCGGTACGCTTTCAGATATATACATGTAAAATGTGAATATCATTATATTTACAATTCACAGTTCTTGTTGTGACCGTCAGTTTTTTGTATGCTACTATTGATTATTTTTTCTCATATGCTACTTGTGTGTAGCCTGAGATTTATTGCAAAATAAAGTTCTGTTCTGTTCTGTTCTGTTCTGATAGTGACCTAACCGCTTGGAATATTTAAACAATTTTTGGCATACTGATAGATATCAATGAGATCTAACCAATGAGCTTGCGAAATATTACATTCCATTTAATATAGCCTCGCCGAGGCAAAAAATGTGAAAATTTTTGAACTACTTCTCCTCGGAAACCGTTGGGCCGATTGAAGTCAAATTTCATATGGAGCCTCTATGGGATGGGGGAAACCACAATTTGCTCATGGGGTCCAGGTCACATGACCAAAATGGCCGCCAAGCCATATATGGTCTGTCTGTCTGTCCGTCCGTAACCCGTTTGTGAAAACTGGTGATAGTGACTTAACCGCTAGGAATATTTAAACAATTTTTGGCATACTGATAGATATCAATGAGATCTAACCAATGAGCTTGCGAAATATTACATTCCATTTAGTTATAGCCTCGCCGAGGCAAAAAATGTGAAAATTTTTGAACTGCTTCTCCTCGGAAACCGTTGGGCCGATTTAAGTCAAATTTCATATGGAGCCTCTATGGGATAGGGAAACCAAAATTTGCTCATGGGGTCCAGGTCACATGACCAAAATGGCCGCCAAGCCATATATGGTAAAAACCCTTCATAAATAGTCTTCTCCAGAACCACTGGGCAGATTTCCACGAAACTTGATAAATAGCATCTGGGACGTACGAGCATCATAAATTGCTAAAATGGTGACCCTGGGTTGACCTTGACCTTCTTTGGGTCCGTCCGTAACCCGTTTATGAAAATTGGTGATAGTGACTTAACCGCTTGGAATATTTAAACATTTTGGCATACTGATAGATATCAATGAGATCTAACCAATGAACTTGCGGAATATTACATTCCATTTAGTATAGCCTCGCCGAGGCGAAAAATGTGAAAATTTTCGAACTGCTTCTCCTTGGAAACCGTTGGGCCGATTGAAATCAAATTTCATATGAAGCCTCTATGGGACGGGGGAAACCAAAATTTGCTCATGGGGTCCAGGTCACATGACCAAAATGGCCGCCAAGCCATATATGGTCTGTCTGTCTGTCCGTCCGTAACCCGTTTGTGAAAACTGGTGATAGTGGCTTAACCGCTGGGAATATTTAAACATTTTTTGGCATACTGATAGATATCAATGAGATCTTACCAATGAACTTGTGAAATATTACATTCCATTTAGTATAGCCTCGCCGAGGCAAAAAATGTGAAAATTTTTGAACTGCTTCTCTACGGAAACCGTTGGGCCGATTGAAGTCAAATTTCATATGGAGCCTCTATGGGATGGGAGAAACCAAAATTTGCTCATGGGGTCCAGGTCACATGACCAAAATGGCCGCCAAGCCATATATGGTCTGTCTGTCTGTCCGTCCGTAACCCGTTTGTGAAAAATGGTGATAGTGACTTAACCGCTTTGATTATTTAAACATTTTTTGCATACTGATAGATATCAATGAGATCTTACCAATGAACTTGCGAAATATTACATTCCATGTAGTATGGCTTCGCCGAGGCAAAAAATGTGAAAATTTTTGAACTGCTTCTCCTCGGAAACCGTTGGGCCGATTGAAGTCAAATTTCATATGGAGCCTCTATGGGATTGGGGAAACCAGAATTTGCTCATGGGGTCCAGGTCACATTACAAAAATGGCCGCCAAGCCATATATGGTCCGTCTGTCTGTCCGTCCGTAACCCGTTTGTGAAAACTGGTGATAGTGGCTTAACCGCTTGGAATATTTAAACATTTTTTGGCATACTGATAGATATCAATGAGATCTAACCAATGAGCTTGAGAATATTACATTCCATTTAGTATAGCCTCGCCGAGGCAAAAAATGTGAAAATTGTTGAACTGCTTCTCCTCGGAAACCGTTGGGCCGATTTAAGTCAAATTTCATATGGAGCCTCTATGGGATAGGGAAACCAAAATTTGCTCATGGGGCCCAGGTCACATGACCAAAATGGCCGCCAAGCCATATATGGTAAAAACCCTTCATAAATAGTCTTCTCCAGAACCACTGGGCAGATTTCCACGAAACTTGATAAATAGCATCTGGGACGTAGGTCCATCATAAATTGCTAAAATGGTGACCCTCGGTTGATCTTGACCTTCTTTGGGTCCGTCCGTAACCCGTTTGTGAAAATTGGTGATAGTGACTTAACCGCTTGGAATATTTAAACATTTTGGCATACTGATAGATATCAATGAGATCTAACCAATGAACTTGCGAAATATTACATTCCATTTAGTATAGCCTCGCCGAGGCGAAAAATGTGAACATTTTCGAACTGCTTCTCCTTGGAAACCATTGGGCCGATTGAAATCAAATTTCATATGAAGCCTCTATGGGCCGGGGGAAACCAAAATTTGCTCATGGGGTCCAGGTCACATGACCAAAATGGCCGCCAAGCCATATATGGTCTGTCTGTCTGTCCGTCCGTAACCCGTTTGTGAAAATTGGTGATAGTGATTTAACCGCTTGGAATATTTAAACAATTTTTGGCATACTGATAGATATCAATGAGATCTTACAAATGAACTTGCGAAATATTACATTCCATTTAGTATAACTTCGCCGAGACGAAAATGTGAAAATTTTCGTACCGCTTCTCCTCGGAAACCGTTGGGCCGTTTGAAGTCAAATTTCATATGGAGCCTCTATGGGGTGGGGGAAACCAAAATTTGCTCATGGGGTCCAGGTCACATGACCAAAATGGCCGCCAAGCCATATATGGTAAAAACCCTTCAAAAATAGTCTTCTCCAGAACCACTGGGCAGATTTCCACGATACTTGATAAATAGCATCTGGGACGTAGGCCCATCATAAATTGCTAAAATGGTGACCCTGGGTTGACCTTGACCTTCTTTGTGCCTAGGTCAAACTTTGACACATATGCTTTTGTATTGGAAAAGTGAGAATGCATTTTATCCTGCATACGATTCAGAATACAGTACTAAAGTATAAGATATATTTACGATAAGGTGCATTTATTGGGGGAACCGTTTTAGGTCCAGGTCACATGACCAAAATGGCCGCCATACCCATATATGGTAACACTCATAAAGCTAAAAGCATCTGGCGGGTCGTGCACTTCAGCTGAAGCACTGGTTATCTTTCTAATATTGTTTGAGAAGCCTCCGTGGTGTAGTGGATACGCTACTCGCCTTGTAAACCAGGGATCGCAGGATCGATCCCGGGCTTCTCCAGACTGTCGGATGAGTCTTTAAACCGAGGTCCCGTCTCCGTATGACCTTAGCTGTTGGTGGGACGTAAAACAAACACTCACTCACTCACTCTAATATTGTTTGTACTCCTGAAGAAATAACAGAACTGATATTAATTCTGAATCCTAATAAAGCTACGGGTCCTGATGCCATAAGCAATAGGATGCGTAAGGCTGTTGCTAGGGAAATATCTATCCCTCTGTCAATTATCTTTAACAGATCTTTTCGCGAAGGTTGTTTTGCTGATATATGGAAAACATCCAATGTGCTGCCTCTATATAAGAAAGGGGACAAGTCGATTTTATCCAATTATAGACCAATTTCACTTCTAAGTGGTGTTGGAAAGCTCCAGGAAAGAATAGCACATAAAATATGTATAATTTCTTCCATGAAAATAATCTTTTATACAGATATCAGTCTGGATTTTTACCACAATATTCTACTACTTCCCAATTAATAGACATCTTTCAGTATATATGTCAGACCTTTGGTAATAACCAGTTTTTCTGTATGATATTTTGTGAGTATGGCATAAAGGGCCCCTTTTCAAATTAAAACAGCATGGTATAAATGGTTCTCTTCTTAATTGGATAAACGACTATTTAAGCAATAGAAGACAAAAAATTGTTATAAGGTCCTGCACTTCAAGTTCCAGAGATATACATGCCTGGGTCCCACAAGATTCTGTGCTAGAACCACTTCTATTTCTCATATTTGTAAATGACATTTCTGACTCACTGCTAAGCTTGACTCGACTTTTTGGCGTGTTCCCTGCTCATATACCTACAAGTACATGTAGATCTGCACATACATCCAGAGTTTCCTTGAATCGTCTTGCATACACTCTCTATTACTATCAGACAAAATTTCGTGACAAAAAGAAAGAACACCCATATACAAAGTTGTCAATACAATGGAGAGGAAGAATGAAAAAGCAAGACCAGTTGTTAATGCCGCAGTATGCATATATATACACATATTGGGCTACATGTTGATTCCGGAAGGAGCTAACCCGCTGCACATGAGTACTGGTAAACCATTTAGGAGGTCTTTGCCTGCCTAGGCCAAGTGGTGCGAGTTGGACCGCCCATGCATATAAACCCTGTTGGGTTCATTGGGTGGAAGGGCTTGAGTGTCACTTCAGCTAAGTCCCAAACAATTGGAGGCAACGTCGCCAAAATGACCTAAATAGTGTCGAAGGGGGCGTTAATCCTTGAATCAAACAAACGGCGATTCCACATTTTAATTTGGCGGACTCAAAGGGTCAAACGGCGCTCATATTGGAGCACTTGTTCATGAAAGTATTCGGGGTTCGCTCGTGACTCTTTACTACAGGTAGAAGGTTTGTTTTGTTTGTTTGTTTTGGAGTTTAACGGCCCAGTCTACACTATTTAGGTCTTTTTTGAGCGGGACAATTTACCTATCTACACTTTTCCTGGGCAGGCTTATACATAAGCGGTTAAGTAGAACAGTGCACATTCTTTCGCCAGGAACTGACAACTGCCCTTCTTGAATCAGCGGAAGGGAGAGAATGACCGTAGAAAAGATTTCATGATCAATCTCCATATAGGTCTCTGTATGTTTACTGTTTATATCATTTTAATACGAAATATTTTCAGTACACATCAAGATAACACACCCATATGCAATCATTCATACCAAAAAC
Organism: Lucinisca nassula; assembly: GCA_963580285.1. NCBI lineage: Eukaryota > Metazoa > Mollusca > Bivalvia > Lucinida > Lucinidae > Lucinisca > Lucinisca nassula. The sequence goes on from OY757014.1 coordinate 132,067,236, forward strand.
AGTTATTTGCTGATGAAAATATGCGATAATGTTCCTATTTCACGCCTTAAGTAACTTGTGGGTTCTCATTAGAATTGTCTCACTGAGGTAGTTGGTAACGAGTACTCACATTCTACATGGGACGTCTAGAAACAGATTAAGGAAAAAATGTATACATGTACTCTGTAAGCTCCAGTGTGCATGTAAAGTGGCGAATAGTGGGTTCTTCATTACATGGGCTTTATTAACATGTTGATGCACCACCTGTTTGCTCCAACTGGGAGTATTTATTAGTAAGGGATGGGTGATAGGTCGGGGAAGGAGACTTGGTAGCGCAAATAATGAATGTTCATAAATGCGTGCGAATGCAAAGTAGTACTTCCTTTTTCACGCGCCTGCATGAAGCATGGCGCGATATACATGTAGGTGTCTGGTTTTTCGTCCGTTTGTCCGCGACACAGACATAGCCTGCGGTGGAAGTATTATGTTCCTCGTAAACTGGTCACTAACATTGCATTTAAAATACCGCTTGGCTGCACCAATTTGACAGTTTGAAATCATAAATAATTGAAAGCAATCTGTTAAATTTCGCCGAGAATATCGGCGAATTTTCTCCGCGAGACCGGGAGAAATTTCGCTCGTTTTATTTTTTTTTTTCGCGGTTTCGCGGAGAAAATAGCCGATTTCGCGTTAGTCGGTTTCTCCGCGAGACAAAAACAAGAGGCCCATGGGCCACTATGCTTACCAGAGCTCAGGTGGGCACTGCCCAATGGCAGCCATTTAATTTTACATGATATCATTTTAATCTACCAAATGAACCCCCATGTCCAAATGAGCACCCATGGGGACTCAGTATCTGAAATATTAGGCCTTTTATGAAGTAGAGTGGGGTGGGGCATGAACCCAATGGAGCCCTGGTTGGTATCACTAAATGCGTCTTATCATAAGAAACAAGAATATATATGGTTTAGCAGTGGGGATCTGGAAGGCCTCTTAAACAGTGGAGGGGTTGGTGCATGCTCTGTTGATCCCAGGAAAGCCCAAAAGTGTTGTCCCTAAATGTGTCTTATCATAAGGACCAAGTATATATATGGTTTAGTGGTGGGAATCTGAACGGTTTCTGAGATTTGAGGCTCTTTATGAAGTGGAAAGGATAGGAATGGCCCCTGCGGACCCCCCCCCCCCCACCCCCCCCCCCCCCTACAGTAGGTGTGCTAATAATAAGGAACAAGAACATATATGATTACGGGTGGGGATTTGAATGGTTTCTGAAATATAAAGCCTTTTATGAAATGGAAGGGCGGGGCACTTTGCCCCAGCACAAAGAGACATCCCCAGGTTGGTGTGATTGAACGAGTCTTATCATAAGGAACAAGTATATGGTTTAGGGGTGGGGATCTGAACTATTTCTGAGATATATGGCTTATAATGAAGAAAGCGATGGGGAATGGCCTGGGCATGCCCCGGGGACTCCCAAGCTTGTGTCACTGAATGCGTCTTATCATAAAAAAGATGAATATATGTTTTTTTTTTTTTTTTTTTTTTTTTTTTTTTGGGGGGGGGGGGGGGGGCTTAGAACATTCTCTGACATATAAGGCCTTTTGTGAAATGAAGGGGTGGGGCAAGGCTCCGGGAGACTCTCAGGTTGGTGTCAGTGAATGTGTCTTATCATAAGGAACAAGAATATATATGGTTTCGGGGTGGCCATCTGTAGGGTTTCCGAGATATTGTGATATTATGAAATGGAGGGGTGAGGCATGGCCCCAGCGCATCCCTGGGGACCCCCAGGTTGGTGTCACTGATTGCGTCTTATCATAATGAACAAGAATATATATGGTTAAGGGGTGGGGATCTGAACAGTTTCTGAGATATATGGCCTTTTGTGAAGTGGAGGGGTGGGGCAAGGCCCCAGCGCATCCCTGAGGACTCCCAGGTTGGTGTCAATGAATGTGTCTTATCATACGGAGCAAGACTATATATGGTTTAGGGGCGGGGATCTATAAGGTTTCCGAGATATTGGGCCTTTTATGAAATGGAGGGGTGGGGCATGGCCCCGGCGCATCCCGGGGACTCCTAGGTTGATGTCACTGAATGGGTCTTATCATAAGGCACAAGTATATATGGTTTAGGGGTGGAGATCTGAATGGTTTCCGAGATATTGGGCCTTTTATTAAGTGGAGGGGTGGGGCATGACCTCGGCGCATCCCTTAGGACCCCCAGGTTGGTGTTACTGAATGTGTCTTATCAATAGGAACAAGAATATATATGGTTTAGGGGTTGGGATCTGAATAGTTTCCGAGATATATGGCCTTTTATGAAGTGGAGGGGGTGGGGCATGGCCCGGCACAACCTGGGGGACCCTCAGGTTGGCATAAAGGCATATGGCTGAGAGAAGTTTACTCAAGAAACATTTCTATAAAAGTTTTGTCAAAATATCTGCAATGACTTGGCAGTAAATGCCATTTTTCAATTTTCCCCATTGTAAGTCTATGGAAACTCTAAGTTGCCATAGCAACCAAACTAATGAGCCGATTGTCATAAAAACACAAACCTGTAATCCCCCAGCCCAAGGATGCTACAGATAAAATTTGGGCCCAATCAGCCCAGTGGCTTCAGAGGAGAAGATGTTTAAAAGTGTTGACGCCAGACATATGACATACGACGACGACGACGACGACGGACAACTGCCTATCCTATAAGCTCCCCCGGAGCCTTCGGCTCTGGTGAGCTAAAAAAACGGCGTTTTACCGGTAGCTGGTCTGTATATATGGTCTTTCTCTAATTACGCCTTTTACTGTGGTCCACGCATATAAAATAGAAGTGGAGGCAATGACCAGGAATCGATACAATCAACCCACAGCTCCAATCAGAGACCTATGTCTTCTAGAGGGATTCTTGGTCAAATATTTTATCTACCAGAGATATATCATGGTCTCCCAAACCATTGATAAACGCACAACTCTGTAAGCGAATATGTCTGTTTGTGCATATTCTGTTCAAAGTATTGCCATTTCCTTGCATCTGCTTGGACACCCGCATCAATCAGTACCGCAACGATCCCTTTGCTGATTGAAATGGCATGGCTGTTATTAGGGATTGCATCTATGGTTCAATGCCAGTGTGTGTGTGGCGGTGGAAGCAGACGGTGACTCCTGTTGGCGAAGGGTTGTTCTGGCCATGTTGAGTTTATTGTACATGTAATAATCACATTACAACGTCCGTATAACGAACATCCTGATAGTTGTAACACTGTCTTTAACAAGAAAAATATTAGGTTTAAAAGGGGGGGGGGGGCATTGTTCTTCTTTCTGCTCCAAGACATGAATTGTGGGTGCTCGTTAGTACCGTCTCATTCTGATGAACATTCACAGTCTATGTTTTAAATGTCAACAAAAGAAAAATAAGCTCAAATGTCCATGTAAATAAAAATCAAAAATGAGTTCCTTTAAGAGCAATGAAAACATTCATAAGAAAGAAGATGGGTCATACTACGTAGTTTCGGCTAATAAAGCCTCATCAGTAACCCTGAAATGAGCCGGCAAAGAAAGCCAGAGGAAACAAGATGGCCATTTTGGTTATACTAACACGCTACTGATAGTTGGGTGTCTGTTCTTGGTCTAGTGTCTTGAGGTGCAAATTAAGAAGCAACCTGAAGTTACGCATTGTTTCACGACATTGTTTTTTTTTTTTTTTTTCAAAATACAATTAAAGCAAAACAAAACAAGAAACAAAAACAAACTAAATACAAATGCTACGAGTGTGATACACTGCTGTCGGAAAAAATGAGTTTCTAAAATACTTTATGCGATATAAATAACCTTATTGTATCCATTGATCCGAGCTAGCATAGATATGTCTGTTGTTGCTGCTTTCAAGCATGGTCTAACACTCTCAGGTCCGGTGTCTAACCGCAGGCAGTTGTGTTAGTCTGGAACATTTGTTACACATGTTAATAATTTCAATTCGTCATCATTATGTGCATTTTGAGCGATTTGATTGGTTGAAATAAAAGTTTTATACTTCGATAAATTCCATGAACAATAATCTCAGATCTGTTTCACATAGCGAGGAGGCCTTCATGCGGACTGAACAAATTATTTATCTAAATCGCGACGGAAGTAAGGAAGATGATTGTGGCCACGTAAAATCGATTAGGAACCCCAAGTGGAATTCGTTTCACTGACCGTTCCAACACGGTTCTTCTGTCGCGGTTTATTTTTGTTATGACTTGTCTTTGAGTGTATGTACCGCTTATATTATTTTTTTTTTTTTTTTTTTTTTGGTAGCCAATTGGCCGTTTTGTGGGAAAGTAACTGTCCCTTTGGCTTTCCGCTATTGATGTTTCCATTAGCTTGGGTCTAGTTGTTTCATGTTTGTGTTTCTTTCCCTTTGGTGCTAAGATTGGAGCTAAGGGGTTAATTGTATCGATTCCTGATTGCCTTCACTTCTGTTTTTCAAAGGCTAGGTGATTGTTGATGTTTCTAACTAATATATGATCCAGGGTTTTGCAACAGATACATGTGAGCGACACCGGTCTGTAGTTCGCGGCATTATATGTTTCTCTTTTTTTTTTTTAAAGACAGGAGTAACGTTTGCTTGTCGCCAGTCTTCTGGTACAGTGCCCTGAGCAAGCGATTCATTGAAGATAAAGGCCAGCAGAGGAAACATTTCAGCACTACCATCCCTTAAGTACCCTAGCTGCTGTTTCCAAGCGGGACTAGTGTGTTTTCCAGATATCTGCCGTTGTGACAATGATGATATATAGCCATGTAACGTATTTATCCAGAGCCAGATTTAGTAGGCAACTGAGGCCCCTTCTTGGCATCATTCAAGAAGGAGCTGTCTTTCCTAACCTTCTAATTGGATTTCCTAACCTTCTAATTGGTTTGTTCTCCCTGCCATTTACGCACACACAATTGACTATGTAGCTGTGTCGTCCGGTCTGATGCCCAGGTATCCCCTGTGAAAGCGGTCGCTGTGAAAGTAGCCGGGAACAACGTTTCTTGTAGTTCTATCTATTTCGGTTTATGCGCTCTTATACATTTCACTAAATGCTCTATTAAAAGGTAACCTTTCGGAAGCAAGAACAACAATACCCAGCTTCAAAGTGTGTAGTGTTGGTCTTTTCTGTGTCAGTCTAGCTAGTTTCAGTCTCATCAGTGGCCCTCAAATATACTCGAATTTCCGTAGTTGGACCAATATTCCCAAAAGGACTAGAAAATGGACCTGCTGACGATGGCGAAATAGAAGTAGTGTCAGTGACATGCTTAACGAGGTAGAATTGACGTTCCTGGAGGCCAATCGTGAGCAGTCCTCTTAACCTTCTTCTATAAAATATACCCTGGTACAGAATCTATTTATTTTGTTTTTCCTCTAGAGCTATTCCTCAGTGGATTAGTCTTCTAAATCGCGACGGAAGTAAGGGCGAGGATTGCGGCCGCGTAAAATCGATTTAAGCCCTCCAGTGGAATTTGTATCACTGACCGTTCCAATGCGGTTCTTCTGTCGCGGTTTATTAGCTCACCTGAGCCGAAGGCTCATGTGAGGTATTAGTATACCACGAGCCGGCGTCCGTCGTCCGTCGTCGTCCGTCGTCCACACTTTCAAAGAAGTATATCTCCGGAACCAGTGGGCCAATCTTGATCAAATTTCATGTGAAGCATTATCAGGTAGGGGGAAAGGCTGCATACTGTTTTCGGGCAGATCGGATTGGAACTCTGGTTGCCATGGCAACAAATAGCTCCCATAGACTTAACATAGGAAAAAGTTTGTCATCACTCTAGCTCCGTCAATTTTTTTTTCTGATTGTCTTCATTCTTGCAGATAACGAGGACAGGCATGAAATCTCGATCAAGTTCGATTTTGGGCTGAATCGGATTATTCACTCAGGAGTTACGTGCCCTTGAGCGTTAGGAAAAAGCTTGTCATCACTCGAGCTCCGTCAATTTTTTTCTGATCGACTTCATTCTTGCAGATAACGAGGACAGGCATAAAATCTCGATCAAGTTCGATTTTGGGCTGAATCGGATTATTCTTTCAGGAGTTACGTGCCCTTGAGCGTTGAAAAAATTGCCTATTGACTTAACATGGGGAGAATGTTGTCATCACCGTAGCTGCTTCAATTATTTTCAGATTGGCTTTATTCTTGCAGATAACCAGCATAGCCATGAAATCTCGGTCAAGTTCGATAACTAGCAGAATCGGATCATTCACTTAGGAGTTACCTGCCCTTGTGTGTTTTTGCATTAGGGTTAATGGGAATTTCAAAAATGTATATCTTAAAGACTACTTGGCCAACTTTGATCAAATTTCATGTGTCGCATTATTGGGCAAGTGGAAAGGCTTCATTAGGTTTTCAGGCAGATCTGAGTGGAACTCTGGTTGCCGTGGCAACATCTAGCTCCCATAGACTTCACATAGGAAAAAGCTTGTCATCACTCTAGCTCCGTCAATTTTTTTCTGATCGACTTCATTCTTGCAGATAACCAGTACAGGCATAAAATCTCGGTCAAGTTCGATTTTGGGCCGAATCAGATAATTCACTCAAGAGTTACGTCCCCTTGAGCGCCCGAAAAATTGCTTATCGACTTAACATGGGGAAAATGTTGTCATCACTGTAGCTAGTAACGAGGACAGGCATAAAATCTCGGTTAAGTTCGATTTTGGGCAGAATCGGAATATTGACCTCGGAGTTACGTGACCTTGAGCGACAAAAAATTTGCCCATAGACTTAACATAGGGAAAATGTTGTGACTACGATGGCGACTTGAATTTTTTTCAGATCAGCTTCAAACTTGCAGGTAACGAGGACAGACATAAAATCACGGTTAAGTTCGATTTTGGGCCGAATCGGATTATTTGCCTTGGAGTTACCTGCCCTTGAGCATGAAAAAATACGTTGTGACCACGATAGCAACTTTATTTTTATTCAGATCAGCTTCAAACTTGCAGGTAACGAGGACAGGCATAAAATCCCGGTTAAGTTCGATTTTGGGCCGAATCGGAATATTGACCTCGGAGTTACGTGACCTTGAGCGACAAAAAATTTGCCCATAGACTTAACATAGGGAAAAAGTTGTGACTACGATAGCGACTTGAATTTTTTTCAGATCAGCTTCAAACTTGCAGGTAACGAGGACAGACATAAAATCTCGGTTAAGTTCGATTTTGGGCCGAATCAGATTATTTGCCTTGGAGTTACCTGCCCTTGAGCATAAAAAAATACGTTGTGACCACGATAGCAACTTTATTTTTATTCAGATCAGCTTCAAACTTGCAGGTAACGTGGACAGGCATAAAATCTCAGTTAAGTTCGAATCGGAATATTGACCTCGGAGTTACATGACCTTGAGCGACAAAAAATTTGCCAATAGACTTTACATAGGGAAAATGTTGTGACTACGATAGCGACTTGAATTTTTTTCAGATCAGCTTCAAACTTGCAGGTAACGAGGACAGACATAAAATCTCGGTTAAGTTCGATTTTGGGCCGAATCGGATTATTTGCCTTGGAGTTACCTGTCCTTGAGCATAAAAAAATACGTTGTGACCACGATAGCAACTTTATTTTTATTCATATCAGCTTCAAACTTGCAGGTAACGAGGACAGGCATAAAATCTCGGTTAAGTTCAATTTTGGGCCGAATCGGAATATTGACCTCGGAGTTACGTGACCTTGAGCGACAAAAAATTTGCCCATAGACTAATTAGGGAAAATGTTGCGACTACGATAGCGACTTGAATTTTTTTCAGACAGCTTCAAACTTGCAGGTAACGAGGACAGACATAAAATCTCGGTTAAGTTCGATTTTGGGCCGAATCGGAATATTTGCCTTGGAGTTACCTGCCCTTGAGCATAAAAAAATACGTTGTGACCACGATAGCAACTTTATTTTTATTCATATCAGCTTCAAACTTGCAGGTAACGAGGACAGGCATAAAATCTCGGTTAAGTTCGATTTTGGGCCGAATCGGAATATTGACCTCGGAGTTACGTGACCTTGAGAGACAAAAAAATTTGCCCATAGACTTAACGTAGGGAAAATGTTGTGACAGAAATAGCGACTTGAATTTTTAGCTCACCTGAGCCAAAGGCTCCAGTGAGCCGATAGTATACCAAGGCTCCGGAGTCCGTCGTCTGTCGTCCGTCCATCCGTCGTTCACACTTTCAATGAAGCATATCTCAGAAGGCAGTCGACCAATCTTGTTTTAATTTTATGTGTAGCACCATTGGGCAAGGGGAAAGGCTGCATTTGGTTTTGGAGCTAGTCTGGTTCATTTGTTCCTTCATTCTTCTTTCTCTCCATATAGAGATAATAGACCAATGTTAAATTTTTAATCAAAGATTTCTCAGGAACTATAAAAGCTGGAAGCATCAAATTTGGTAGTCAATAGAATAATGATGACTTATTTTGTGTAAGAGACATTGGGCTTTCTCAGCTTATTTGTTCATCTGTTCTTTCATTCTTCTTTCTCTCCATTTTGACCATTGTTAAATTTTCGTCAAAGATTTCTCAGGAACTATAGAAGCTAGAAGTCTCAAACTTGGAATGCAATGCAATAATCATGACTTATATCCAGTAAGGGTCAATGGGCTGGATTCTATTAGCAGATTTAGTAGTCAAGTCTGTGAAATGTTAAAACTTAAGTTCCTCAGGTGAGCGGTTTAGGCTCATTGAGCCTCTTGTTTTGTTATGGTTTGTCTTTGAGGGTGTGTATCGCATTTTGTTGTTGTTGTTGTTGTTGTTGTTGTTGTTTTGGATAGCCAATTGGCCATTTGGTGGGAATGTAACTGTCCTTTTGGCTTTCCGCTATTGATGTTTCCATTAGGGTCTAGTTATTTCGCGTTTGTGTTTCTTCCCCTTTGGTGTCTCTGATGGGAAATCTGGGTTAATTGTATCGATTCCTGATCATTGCCTTCACTTCTATTCCCTCTTCCGCGGTGAATGTCAATACCGAAGAGGAGTTCCAATCCCGCACAGTGTAAGTTTGAGATTCAAAGGCCTCTGTTATTCGGATTGTAAATAGTTTAAAGGACTCATCCAGTACCTTTTATTTGATTTTGTAGCTAAATTCTGAATTTAGCTATCAACTGAGGTAATGGCCAAAATAGATAAATAGAGAGAGAGAGAGAGAGAGAGAGAGAGAGAGAGAGAGAGAGAGAGAGAGAGAGAGAGAGAGAGAGAGAGAGAGAGAGAGAGAGAGAGAGAAATAGATAGATAGATAGATAGATAGATAGATAGATAGATAGATAGATAGATAGATAGATAGATAGATAGATAGATAGATAGATAGATAGATTGAATCAGAATTATTACTGGTTACACGTCATACACCAGGACCTGTGGATCAGAATCAGAATTGTTACTGGTGACGCGTCAAATGACATTCATACAACAGGACCTGTGATGGGAAGTTAGTCCCTAGCTCTCGACAAAGAGGTAAACTTAGCTACACAATCCTCAGCACCTTCAGCCGTTGAAACAATCGAATCGGAAAGGGCATTCCAATCTCTAATGGTTCGGAGGAAGAATGATTCTTTATAAATGACAGTTCTTGCAGCAAGGGTCTGAAACACCAATGGATGATGGTTTGCGGGTTTCTACAGTGCCTAGCTGGGGGAACAACGTCATCTGTTGGCATGCTGGCAGCACCCTTTACACCTTTGTATAAAAGTATGAGCCTTCTGTTTTTTTCTCCTTTTCTTGAAAGACTCCCATTTTAATTTTCCTAGTATTCCAGTCATGCTCCCAGTTTCAAAGCATTAATTGCTTGTTACAAATCTAGCAGGTCTATTCTGAACTTTTTCAACTTCTTCATTAAGGACCACTCCGCTGGGGTCCCAGATACACTACCATATTCCAATTCCTTTATATGCTGCCTCTTTTACATCCTGAGGATACGGATTAAGATTTCGCCTCAGGAAACCAATCATTCTATTTGCTTTTGTACACAGGTTGCTAATATGTGTATTCCATCTCAAATCCTAAGCAATGTCACCCCAAGGTATTTATTGGAATCCACGTTCTCGAGGACAGTTACTTCAAAGGTGTAAGAAGCCTTATTTTATTTTTCTCTTCCTTGTTGTCTGCATAATATTGCATTTAACGGGCTGACATCTCATGCCCTATTTTCGTGCCCTACGTCCTTATCTATCTATATCATTCTGAAGTTTCAGCGAGTCCTCTGTTTCTCTAATTTCCCGGTTGCAAACACGGTCATCTGCAAATAGTCTTATTACTGAGTCAGTGTCAGTGGAAATATCATTGATGTATAGGAAGAATAACAGTGGACCAAGAACAGTCCCTTGTTGGACTCCAGACAAAACTGGTGTCCACTCTGAAAATTCACCCTTAACAACAAGACACTGTTTTCTGCAGCAAAGAAAAGAATATATCCATTTGAGAGTATTTCCCCCAATTCCATAACCAAATAACGTAGATTTAAGTAGTTCATGTGGTGGGGTGTCAAAAGCTTTCTCGAAGTCCGGAATAAATGTGTCTACCTGTCCCCCTTTGTCCAAGATTTTTGCCCAGTCATTATTAACTGTGCTCAACTGAGTTTCACAACTATGACTTTTCCTAAATGCATGTTGTCTGTCTGACAGAAGTTTATGTTCATCCAAGTGGGCGATTATGTTTGAGCAGACTATATGTTTAAGTAATTTACACAGAACACAAGTCAGAGACACGGGGGGATAATTACGGGCAAGAGCCCTATCTCCTTTTTGGGTCAACTGGTCGACCCAAAGTTATAAAGCAGAGAACTGAAATCCTGCAATTGTCCACGTGACTCCTTGAGAAACCAAGGTTACGGTCATTGCTAGTCCTGTGCTATTTTTATCGATGTTAGTAAATCCAATAATGCGCTTTTTATACACGGCTCCTTCAGCATCGATTATCTGAAAGGCGAAATTTGAGGTTTAACACTATGAAACCAGTTTTGCAAATAGTGTAGACTGTTCAGAGTATACAGTATTTTCTTAAAACACTGGTAGTTCAGGGTTAAATCGCAGTTCAGGACTGTCGATAAATCAGTGCTGTCACTACAACCTTTAAGGCGCGACTGTTTATGTCGTCTGCCAAATATACTTTTCAAACTTTTTACACATATTTTTCATCCAGGCAAACAGTGTGGATGCTGATCAAACTGCTCATAGTGGAGCTGTTCGATCTGGGCCCACATTGTTTGCAACAATGACCGTAGACAACAAAGCAGACGAGAATTGTTGTGATCGTCATCATAAGCACTATCGTATGAAGACGAAATCAACCGAAGACCGCTGACGGACTTCAGTGGGCGCTTAACGGAAACTATTGAACATTCTGACCAGCAAAACAAGCCTTAGGACATATATTTACATCGGAAGTTAAGTGGTCAAAATGTTCTTAACACGAAAATAAAAAACTTCCCAGAAAAGCTTGCTTTGCATTTGCGCTTGAGCCCTACCAATGGACTATTGTAAATGCAGTAAGATGAAGCTGTTGTGTTGCTCTGGGCAAGGTCAAGAAAAAAATTAAATAAATGCATATAACATAAAAGATAAATAAACTGGAGAACCTTCAAAATGCATTCAGCCTGACTGGCGAATTAGCTAACCGTGATTAGATACAAAAACTGACGCCACACAAGGCAACATAAAACGGCGTCTGATCAGGCCTACACTTGAAATACTGGAATTAGGGGTCGAACGAAAAGTCTAAGTTCAGGACAAATTTTCTCAGCCTACACTCAGACAGTCGACCCACCAGTACTTTCAGTGCTTGGATTTGAAGTGTGGGCAAATGTTCGCTAGAAGCCACTCTTTGGGGATTTCACTCGTATCAATTTTAAGAGACTGTTGAAACAGGTGAACAAAAATTGGATCTAACTCTATTGCTAGTTCATTCAGGACTCTAGGCTGATGATCATCAGGTCCTAAAGATTTAGTGGGGTTTAAGCCTTTAAAGTAGCTTGATCACTCCTGCCGATGACACAACAATATTATCCATGAATGGGGCCTATCTTCCAGTCAATGGACAGCCGTGAACTCAGTTTTATTAATTGCATTGACCAACTAGTTCTTCTGCCCTTTCAAAGTCTGATTCGGCAACCCCAATCCCTCCTCTTTTATCAAGTGTGGGATACATTGCCTGTCTTTCTTCTAACTATTTATATCTGCAGAAATATCTTGGGTTTGCCTTTACATCACCGACGAAGTTATTCACATACAAATCATGCTGATTTTATTTTTATATCCGTTTGATCTCATGTCTCAAGTTTTCCAATTCTGTCCTGAGTTTACAACTTTTAGTCTGTTTGCCTTTGCATGTATCTTATTTCTTCTGCGAATTTTTCTTCTTATCTCTGGTGTGACTTAGGGAATCGAAGATACAGATCTACTAGTTTTTGAGGGAATATGATTTTCAGCCGAACTATGGATGAAAGAAGTTATCAAATCAAAGTTCTCCTGGACAGACCGAGCATCAGAATGACCATTAAAGTATTTCAACTTTGCAAATCTGAGCGCATCCTTCCTCATAGTTTCATAGTCACCTTTCTGGTATAAGTACACCTTCCCCGAGATTTTTTTTTATGGTGGAATGTGTATTTTTTTAAATATCCGGAAACAATATCATGATCACTTAGTATGTCTGGAGACTGAATGTCTTCAAACTGTCCTGGCAAAGTTGTAAGAATCAGATCCAATGTGTTCTTATCACGAGTGGGGAAGTTAACAATTTGTTCCAGGCCATGATCGTTCATAATGTCTATTAATATTTGTCCTTCAGACGGATTCAACATTGTGCCTTGATTGCTGAGCCTGTCGGGCCAAACAATGTCTCTGAAGTACTAAGGCAAATAGAACGCTTGGTTTCCTGAGGAGAAATCTTCATCAGTGCCCTCAGGATGTAAAAGAGGCAGCATATAAAGGTCTTGTTCTCCCAATCTTGGAATATGGTAGTTGTATCTGGGACCCAGTGGAGTGGTCCTTAACGATGAAATTGAGAAAGTTCAGAATAGAGCTTCTAGATTTGTAACAGGCAATTACTGCTTTGAAACTGGGAGCATGACTGGAATACTTGGAAAATTAAAATGGGAGTCTCTCAAGAAAAGGAGAAAAGACAGTAGGCTAATCCTTTTATACAAAGGTCTAAAGGGTACTGCCAGCATTCCAACAGATGACCTTGTTCCCCCAGCTAGACACTGTAGAAATCACCATTCGTTGGCGTTTCAGACCCTTAGCGCAAGAACTGACATTTATAAAGAGTCGTTCTTCTCCAGAACCATTAGAGATTGGAATGCCCTTCCCGATTCGATTATTTCGACAGCTGAAGGTGCTGATGATTGTGTAGCTAACTTTACCTCTTTGGTTAGAGCTAGGGACTAACTTCCCACATCACAGGTCCTGGTGTATGAATGTCATTTGACGTGTCACCAGTAACAATTCTGATTCTGATTCTGATTCTGAAGTTGAGGTCACCTAAAACATGTACAGCCGGAAGTTTGTTACCCTTGTGCTGTGACTTAATGCAATCCAGCTGATCTTTAAACAACTGGACGTTTTCGACCGTACCATTTGGTGGTCTTTACCAACTTGCTACGAAGTGAGAAGTTTTATTTGTAAAAATCTTAACCCAGACCGACTCGGTGTCGTTTTTCAGTTCCATGAAAGCCATAAGAGGGATGTCTCTGTGAATGAGCAATATCACCCCACCGCCATGAGAATTCCTATCTTGTATATAGACACTGTACTGAAAAATTTCAGGGAAAAGCTCAGATGTGATAATTGAACTGTCAATCTTTGTTTCTTGTATAGCCACAATATGTGGCTGATGAATATCAAGAAAAGCTAGAAGTTCAAGATTTTTTCCTCTTATTCCATTGATGTTCATACTGCAAAGTTTCAAACCTTTTACAAAATTCAGTTTATTTTCGTCAGCAGTCGAAGATTTATCTCTTGTCAGAGGTTCAAATTTGGTCCGCTTATTCAGTTCTATATATTCGTTGAAGAAGGAGTCTGAAAAGTTGCACACCTAACATTTTGGGCAGATCCATTGGCGGTTCGAATTTACCAATGTGCCATAATCGGCATCTGAAACGAAAGAACATTCAGTGTTTCACATTTCACAATGATCACATTGAACAGCTTTGTGGCCATTAAGGACAGCACCGCTGCAAAGACCACAGTCAGTTTTGCAGTCTTTGCAATACCAAGTTCCAGCACCAGATTCAATTTCAAACAATTGACTGTTATCCAAATCAGACCATGAGGGGTGAAAACGTTTGTTACAGTCCACACATTCTATCCATTTCTCGGACCTTTGCAATATTTTTTGCAGAGTCCGCAGCGAAACCTTGGGCCGGGGTTAGTTTCAATATCTCCGGCCAAAATTATGAGTATAACCAGATTTGTACCGCTTGAGAATTTGAAGTTTCGTAATCCCTCAGAACATCTTCTACTCCCATGCTTCCTCGTAACTGCCAAGTATTGGGAAACTCTATAACAGCTTTCCTTATTTGTGATCCTGCACTCCTGATTTCCATCATCAGGATGCATTCTATTTGTTGCTTTCCAAAAAGTGAACCCAAGGTTTAAGACCACGGGAAATAGGAAGAAATTCATTTCAATATACTGAGTTGTCATATGATGATTTCCAAAGATTTATGATGGATGTCAACAGGTCAAGTAACAATCCTGATTCTGAGTTTATCACAGCCAGTGCACTGACAACTACAAAGGGCTAATCAGTACACTGGTCAAAATATAAATAGCTCAGCACACTCAAATATCTGACAACTCACCGGCTCTTCAGAAGAATGAATGTGACAAGCTTCCCAATTCAGATCCTAAGAACTTCAGTTTGCGTTACCCCACCCACTAGTGCGGTAATGGTGGGAAAGAATATCAAGAATTTTTTCAATCTACAAGTGAAATAATCAATAATCCACGGTAAGCAGCAATAATATGTTGCTGATTGTTGCTTGTCTGCTATGAGTCAAGCAAGAAACTACCACAAAAAATAACATTTAAACTTCTCTTTTATGGAGTCAATTTTTTGTAATCCGCCCAGGTCAGAGGGAAAACCTTCGATGTGGGAAATTATTCCCTAGCTCTAACCAAAGAGGTGAATTTAGCTGCACAATCATTTGCACTTCCAGCTGTCGAAATAATAGAATCGGGAAGGGGATTTCAATCTCTAATGGTTCTGGGGAAAAACGACTCTTTATAAATGTCAGTTCTTGCAGTAAGGGTCTGAAACGCTAACGAATGGTGATTTCTACAGTGCCTAGCTGGGGGGGGGGGGGGAACAAGGTCATCTGTTGGAATGCTGGCAGCACCCTTTAGACCTGAATATTAAAGGATGAGCCTTCTTTCTTTTCTCCTTTTCTTGAGAGACTCCAATTTTAATTTTCAAAATATTCCAGTCATGCTCTCAGTTTCAAAGCAGTAATTGCATGTTACAAATCTAGAAGCTCTATTCTGAATTTTCTCAATTTTTTCGTTAAGGACCACTCCACTGGGGTCCCAGATACAACTACCATATTCCAAGATTGTGTGAACAAACCCTTTATATGCTACCTCTTTTACATCCTGAGGGCACTGATGAAGATTTCGCCTCAGGAAATCAAGCGTTCTATTTGCCTCAGTACACATGTTGCTAAGATGCGTATTCCATCTCAAGTTGTGTGTGATTGTCACTCCAAGGTATTTAATGGCGTCCACATTCTCGAGGACCGTTCCCTGTAAGGTGTAAGAAGTCTCAATTTTATTAGATCTCTTCCTAGTTATCTGCATAATATTGCATTAAACTGGCTGAAATCTCATGCCCCATTTTCGTGCCCAACAGCTTAATCTATCTATGTCATTCTGCATCTCTTATTTCTGCATTCACTGAGTCATCTGCATCTCTTATTTCCCAGTAGCAAATGCAGTCGTCTTCGAACAGTCTATTTTTTTTTTTTTAAATCAATGTCAGTGGAAATATCATCGATGTACAGGGAGAATAATAGTTGACCACGAATAGTCCCTTGTGTGACACCAGAAAAAAAAAAAACAGGAGCCCACGTCGAAGATTCACAATCAACAACAACACGCTGTTTTCTGTAGCAAAGAAAGGAACCTATCCATTTGAGAGTCCCCCCACACACAATTCCGTAACCAAATAACTTAGATTTAAGCAATTCATGAGGTGGGGTATCAAAAGCCTTCTCGAAGTACAGAATAAATGTGCCCACCTGCCCCACTTTCTTCAAGATTTTTGCCCAGTCATTAATAACTGTGCTCAGCTGAATTTCACAACTATGCCATGTTGTCTGTCTGACAAAAGTCTATGTTCATCCAAGTGGGCCATGATGTTTGAGCAGACTATATGTTCAAGCAATTTACACAGAACAGAAGTCGGAGACACAGGGCGATACTTACGGCAAGAGCCCTATCTCCTTTTTGAAGAGTGGACAAATGTTCGTTAGGAGCCATTCTTTGGTTAGGAGGCTTCATGCGGACTGAACAAATTACTTGTCTAAATCGCGACGGAAGTAAGGGCGAGGATTGTGGCCACGTAAAATCGATTTAAGCCCCCCCCCACCCCCCCCCCCCCCACCCCCAGCGGAAATCTTTCCACAGACTGTTCCAAGGCGGTTCTTCTGTGGCGGTTTATTTATGGTGTTGTTTGTTACTTACTGTGTGCATCACTTGTGTCTTTTTATTTCGGATGGCCATATGGCCATTTTGTGGGAAAGTAACTGTCCTTATGGCCTTCCTTTGTTTAGGTTTCCATTATGGTCTGGTCGCTTAATGTTTGTGTTTCTTTCCCTTTGGTGTCTTTGATGGGTGGAGTAAGTTAATTGTATCGATTCCTGATCTTTGTTTTACTTCTACTTTGGGGATTTCATCCGCATCAAGAGACTGTTGAAACAGGTGTGCAAAAACTGGACCTAACTCATTTGCTTGTTCCTCCAGGACTCTAGTATGAAGCTCACCGGGTCCTAAGGTTTTACTGGGGTATAAGCCTTGAAGTACCTTTATTACTTCTGCAACTGACACAACAATATTATCCATGGATGGGGCCGATCTTCCAGTCAGTGGAACCTCCATGAACTCAGTTTTATTAAACGCATCATTGAATTGACCAACTAGTTCCTTTGCCATTTCAGAGTCTGGTTCAGCAACCCCGTTCCCGATAGATAGATAGATAGATAGATAGATAGATAGATAGATAGATAGATAGATAGATAGATAGATAGATAGATAGATAGATCGATAGATCGATCGATCGATCGATCGATTTTTTTTTTTGGTTTGGGTTTTACGGCCCTTTCAAGATTATTTCACTCATATCGAGCCGATCGTTAATCAGAGGTGGGCGAAAACCGGAGTACCCGAAGAAAAACCACCTGACCTTCCGTTGCAGAACTTGGCGTCTCACACGTGGCACGCGAGATAGATAGATAGATAGATAGATAGATAGATAGATAGATAGATAGATAGATAGATAGATAGATAGATAGATAGATAGATAGATAGATAGATAGATAGATACTAATTACATTACCAACCCTCCGAAACAGGATTGTTACTGGTGGCAAGTCAGTTGACATTAATTCACTATGACCGGTGATGCGGGAAATTAGTCCCTATATTTAGCAAAAAAAGTAAACTTAGCTGCTTTGTCTTCTGCACCTTCATCGAAGGAGACTTTCGAATCTGGAGGAGCGTTCCAATATCTAATGGTCTGAGGGAAGAATCATCCTCAGAAATGCCAGAGTATTGATTTATGCAGCCCATACGTGTGTGAGAAAGGCCATCTGCTGGTTTGCTGGCAGCACCCTTTAGATCTGTACAAGAGAATAAGCCTACTATCTCAACTACTAACACCAGCATTCTCGCCTTATGCAAGTGTTACAAGCATGCACAACTCACTAGGATGGCCCTCACTTGACGACAGGCGAGCCGACGCCCGCCTGATACTATTTTACAAAAAAAAAGTTAATAGTCTAGTTGCTGTTCCCCTCCCTACATATATTGGCCATCCCATCAGTCTGACTAGGCATATGCATCCCATTCACTATGTCCAGATACCGACTACAGCCAGCTACTGTAAATACTCATTTTTCCCTTGGCTATTGTACAGTGGAATCAACTTCCCCATCATCTTTCTGTACTCAGAGACATATAGTCATTTAGGTCAGGGGTAAGGACAGTGTCGCACTATATGCCCTAATCATCAACACTTTTATCCTCTTCTGTAACATAAACTTTTAACTTTTCCTTCATACTGTTTCACTTTTATTTCTTTTACTTTGTCTTGCTCGACGCCTCTGTGCACACACCTGCACTATAGTCTTCTTAACAGGGTTGCTGCAGTATAAATCTGCGGTAATGGTCAAATGTGACCGACGCAGTATCGATAGATAGATAATTAGCTAGATGAAGGGCATGGAGACTTTTGGTTTAAACACTTTTTATTCATTTTATTTGACAAGTTAATTCAAAACGGTCGACTGGCAATAACATGGTTTGAAAATATGCGATATGCTTATATATTTACATTTCCAGTGTAAAGTCTAATGTAAACCTATAGAAAACAATTGCGTTCATACTTCCATGAACGCATCGAATCACATGATTTTCAGTGACGTTAAGTGACGTCATTTTAAACCATTGTTCTCTACGGGCGTTGATGACGTCAAGGCTGCTCCGCTCATTGTAGAAACACAGCGTGTAAATGTTTTTCAGCTTTAAAAATTTGCCCTACAAGCATTTTTTCGCCAGGTGATGAGGGGCAAATAATGTAAATATAAAAAATAAACTTAATTTTTCTGCTTTTCATGAAAGTATGAACGACAGTGGGTCGCTAGCAAAGTTTACATGAACCCCTTCGGGGTTCATTTACTTTGCACGCGACCCACTGCGTTCATACTTCCATGAACTGCAGAAAAATAAAATTCATTTCTTAAGTGAATCACCTTTTTTCTCCTGATTAATTAAGAATTGTTAAGTGTGACAGCTGGGTGTTACAACATTAACATATTTTTCCGTACGGTCCCGGTAAATACAATAATTTCAAGCTTTTTTGCGGTAGTTCGTTGTACTGATTTCTCATTTGGATTGTTTACCGTTTTCCGATAAAACGGAAACGCTTACAAATGTGTAGTCACGTGATTGTTTACCTTTCACTTGGAAACCACCTGACTTGACACAGGTGAAAGCAGACGCATTTTTGTGTTTCAAAAGGATATATTCAACAAACATTATGTCAGCACAAAGAAGGAATAAAACTTCAAAATGAGTAGCCGCTATAATGGTTATCGGCAAGATGATCGACCTCGGCGACCATCTTCAGAGCAGGTATGCCACCGTTAGAATGCCCTTTTTTTTTTTTTTTTTCATTGGCAGTAACAGTTTTACATTTTAGACGCATAGCACATGATGGTAAAATTTTGTTGAAGTTCCTGTTTACTGCATTATCTGAAGTTATGTAAACTGTTAAACAGTGCTATTTTTTTTTTTTTTTTTTAAGTCTAAAGCACCTGTTGTACAGCTTCTCAGCCTTTTAAATTTAGTTTTGAGAACTGACAATATTTTAGCTACAGATCTCTCACTCTCATATTTCTTTCCTTTCACTTTAAAATCAGGCATTTAAAATTGGCATCCCTATGTTAAAACTCAGATTCAGCTGGTGGAGAAGGTGCAGAGGACAGCTACTTGATGGACCTGCCGACGATGGCGCAATAGAAGCAGCGTCAGTGACATGCTTAACGAGCTAGAATGGCCGTCCCTAGAGGCCCGTCGTGAGCAGTCCTCTTTAACCTTCTTCTATAAGATACATTCAGGTACAGTGGCTGTTAATAGGAAAATTAAGATGGGAGTCTCTCAAGAAAAGGAGAAGAGACAGTAGGCTCATACTCTTATACAAAGGTCTAAAGGGTGCTGCCAGCATTCCAACAGATGACCTTGTTCCCCCAGCTAGGCATTGTAGAAAACACCATTCAATGACGTTTCAGACCCTTACTGCAAGAACGGATATTTATAAAGAATCATTTTTCCCCCGAACCATTAGAGATTGGAATGCCCTTCCCGATTCAATTATTTTGACGGCTGAAGGTGCTGAGGATTCTGTAGCTAAGTTTACATCTTTGGTTAGAGCTAGAGACTAACTTCTCATATCACAGGTCCTGGTGTATGAATGTCATTTGACGTGTCACCAGTAACAATTCTGATTCTGAATAAAGATAAATACTTGACCCCTGTGACAGTTTAAACCCGAACAAGGGCATCAAAAGTAAACAACTCACAGTATCATAGGTACCAGTCCTACAGTGATGCCCTGAAAAATTCCTTCTTCCCTAGGACTATTCCCCAGTGGAATAGTCTTCCCTCTTCTGTGGTGAATGCTAAGACTGCAGAGGAGTTCAAAGCACATACACAGGGGTGTAAAATTCCACTCGCCCGCTCGCATAAAAATTTGCGAGTAAGTTTTAAGGCAGGGCGAGTAAGGTTTTCAAAACTGACCTTACTTTTTCTTCATTTTTAGCATCTAAATAAAAAGTTTAAACCATAAGGGCGAGTAAGTTTTAGGGAAATTTTACACCTCTGCATACAGTGTAAGATTGAGACTCAGAGGTATGCGTTTTAGTATACCTCTGTTATTCAGATTGTAAATAGTTTTAGTCATCCATCTTTTTTTTTTTTTTTTTTATTCTTTAGCTAAATTCTAAATTTAGCTACGCACCCAACTGAGGTAATGGCCAAATATGACCGACTCAGTATAAGAAGATAGATAGATAGACAGGAGTATGTGGAGAAAAACTTTCTTTCTTCCAATTTTGCCTTAACCCCAGGAGGGGATGCTGACGATGTATATTACATACACTCCAGTTTTGCCGGATGAGAGCCTACACAATAATCATGTAATAACGGTAGGGATGAGCTTCCCATCACAGGTCCATTGACTTGTCACCAGTAATGATTCTGATTTCAACCTACCTGCTTGCCCTGCACATGGGGCCTTCATTTAACGCCCTATTCCCAAAGACTTCACACTTTATGACAACCTCTGCAAATGATGCCAATGGAGCGTGTTCGAAATTTTCACCATTCTGGAGATCGAACCGGGGAGGGGATCAGCGGCAAGTGCATTTACCACAGAGCTATCACATTCCAAATATGCATTTTGAAATCAACTACAAAACTGACGGTCAGGTATTTATTTTCTGAATGCCACAGTTATGGCCAGTTTCACATGAAAACTTGTCCTGACAAGAAATAATTTTTGCATTTGGGTCATTCCACGGTACTGGTGAATTTTAGGGCTACCCCAGTAAAATCATTATTTTTTAACCGTATACATTAAGAACATACTGAGAAGGTTTTCTGATGTCATAAAGACACATTGGAGAGATAAAAAAAGATAAAATATGTAGATTGTCATAAATGAGAAAAGAAAAAAATGAATTAATTTAACCAAAATAACCCGATTTTTTGCTTTGAATTTGTGACATTGCAATGGTGCCCTCATTTGATTGCCCACTGTAATGGTATATGCCATAGCTGTAGAAAATCGTCCATGTAATGAAGAGTTAATACATTAAGAAAGGTTTTTATGTCAAAATATTCAGTAAACACCTCACAGACACTGAAAAATTGACTTTGTAAAATATACATTGTGCTCGTTACTATCGTGTCCCATAGTTGTTCATGAAATATTGATTTATATTAACGCACCATCGTTCATTACACAAATATCACACGGATGTATTTCCTCTTTGACAATTAGCCTACTGTTTGCACGAAACTGAGTCAGCCTGAGGCTAGTTTGATTATCCTATTTATGGAAAAATATCCGTGTACCCTTCGTGGTGTCCAATTTGTGACGATCGTTATAATCGATCTACCCAAGTGATAAATTTGTTTATGGGTCGGAATTTGCCACCAAATAGAGCCATGTGACCTATTTTGTGTTTACACAAAACGCGCTCTGTGGGTTGCAAAAGGAGAATAGTCACAAACAGTAAAGGTCGTGGTGTCCACAGTTATCAGGGAAGGTGACGATCGTATGTATGTCACCGGTTGTTACGATCGAATGCCGGTTTTTGCCAAATTGGAGTTGCAAACACACTTTATCTGCGATCAGATGAAGATATGATAATATGCGTTGTTTTCTTTGGTTATATAATGCATTTTTATCGACGATTATTTTATCACCCACAAAATATGAATACTTTAATGTCCTATGAGACACAATGCTGAAGACGCTCGTTACATTCTGGGTGTTAAATTGCTTTATGTTTTACAAATTTTGTCGAATTAATGAAAAAAAACAACATGCCTTCAACACTTGCAACATATTAATTGAATGACCCATAAGCGTTCGAGATAGCGTTACACTGGAGTTGAATTCATTTTATACTCTCGTTACACAAGACTCCATACAGACTTTTCCCTCGTGACTTTGGACGACAACTGAGAGATGTACACAAAATTTACTAGAAAACTCGCATTGTGTGGTGCACATTTATTTTGGAGAGCATGCTATGAACTTTCCGTTGGTTAACAGTCATAAATAGCAATAAAACAGCCTCTATGATTGATAGTATCCAAGACTATGGCTTTCCAGTCGGGTTTGCAGTGCAATGTGATCGTCACATGGTGTCCGCCTTTAGTGAAATGATGATGCCAAATAACTCAAAATTACCATTGAAAGTTAAAATATGAAAGTATATAATACAAAATCGATACTTAATTGTATTTTAAAATGAGATTTGTTTCATTTTTCCAATTAAATTATGCTTTCTGTAGGGACACCATGTGACGAGAGTATTTTGGTGTCCTCTGAAACGAGCATCTTGTTCTATAAAAAACGTCTTAAAATTTTGCGATTTTCATGTTAATCATAATCCTATTTCTGTAGTTATTTAAACTATAGCTTTATGCAATATTTAAATCAATGCCGATGATCTTTTTTATACAAGTAACGTTAGGAATTGAACATAATTAGTAGGATTTGAAAGACAAAATGTCCCATGACTGTTTTTACTTCAAACAATAAAAGTTTTGAAAAAATAAGCATTCTTTCAAATTGAAAAGACTCTCACACGTGAATACTAATGAAAAACAAACAATTTAGTGAATAAAATCAGATAAAATTGCACAAATTTGTGCACAATTGGACACCACGTGACGAGCGTCATTTTCTGCCCACAATGGAAAAAGTGAGATTTTTTTTTCTGTACTTCAAAATACTATCTTCTCCATCTAAAAATAAGAAAGCTCAGACATGAAGTCAACTTGTAAAAGTAGTTTCAATCCATATTACCTGCGTTTAAAAAATGACCCTCGTGTCACAATTTTACTCACCAGTACCGTGGAATGACCCATTTGTATACTGGTCAACTGTAGGGTAACAAGACGTTTCGCCCCCAAGACGATTCCCCCCTGGTCGTTTCCCCCCTGGTCGTTTCGCCTCCTTTTTTGGACCCTAGTCGTTTCGCCCCCAAAACCCTAGTCGTTTCGCCCCCAATTTTTTTTTTCCAAATTTTTATATATAAAATATTGATATATGACACCGACAGAAAGAAAGAGAGAGAGATAGAAGAACATGTTCTTTAAATGGGAATGATAATTAGGAATTATGATAATTATTACCCGTTTTGTTCACTGCCGTTAACCACATTGTTTATTTGGTTTGTCACATTAATCACGCAGTTAATGCGATTACTGATGAGGTGTGAAAACACGCGCTCTGTGCAAAGTTAAACGTCTTTAATTATCGCTTAAGCACCTATAACAATGTTGTTTTAAATTGGTCCGTTGGTTCATTAACAGAGTCTGCAAACAAAGATTAATGGCGAGTTGTTAAAAATTAATTGTCTTTAATTATCTCATTTTTCAATTTAAATTGGTCGGCTGTTTCTTGAAGAGTGTCGGCAAGCAACAGTTGAAAAGGTAAAATTTTCATAATTGGTGTATCTTTTATTTAAAGAAAATCTTTCATACGCTGACGATAGGGATATATAAGCTTCGCTAAAAGAGCCCAGCATCGTGATGTTTGGACATTGGTTTCCGCCACATGCTCCTGGCTCCGGGCGTGACATGCGTGTCGCGGTACACGTCGGGTAGGGATACATATAAATTTCTCTCTAAATAAATTGCTCAAATCAACAATTGCGCCTGGTCGTGATCACGTGCTTGCTGGAGCATGGGTTGGTTGCAACCTGATTGGGGGCACTTTCCCAATCAGACCGTGACCGCTTTGTGCTTCTGGCCTGCGCCGTCGCGAACAGGTGAATTATTTTTACTAAGAATCTAACAGTGCTGCTTATGCTACCCAACCCATACATATAGGCCCCAATCTCATATTTCTGCCTCTCCGTGCACCCGGGGGCTTCGGGCTGGTGCCCCTGGGGACATGATTCCCCCACCTTGGGCGGACTGGCCGTTCCCGGGGCGGTGGCCCGGGGTCCCTGGTTGCATGGGGGGGGGGAACACAAAACCCACACATGCTTACATAGTGGTTACATGAGCTCTGCTTCTATCCCTTACAGACCCTACCCTACATGACTTGGATTAGAGCCGGTTGAGCTGAAGCGGGGCGCTGTGGTTGCGGCTCATTTGCTTTGCACTTATGAGTGCTCCGCCGACGTAACACATCGGCGATAGACAAGTCTAAACTTAGGCTTATGTAACCCTAGCCCTAACTCTAACTCCAATATACACTAATCATAATTTCTCTTGCAGGTACACGGGGATCCTTGACGGGGAACCCCACCATACCTCGTGTAGGACACCTACTGAGAAGTCATCAGCTGGGTGCCCAGTAGGCTGCCTCGTTGAGGCCCCCTTGGGGACACCCTCCTGATGGAACCCGGAAATATGCGAAGCGAAGACAGCATGGCTGTCAGAACGGAGCATACATTCCTGGAATAGGTCAAGTACAGAACAATTTAACAGGCGGGGCAACGGTAAAGACCAAATTTGTTAGGGTTACACTAAAATTTTGAAGCAACAGGAACAGGCCTCAATAATTTTAGTATAACAAGTCCTAGTCACACCTCCCCGAGTGGCCACTTTTAAGGCCCGGTGCCGGCCGGTAACTAAGGATAAGTTATCCTTAGGCTGACGCGACAGGGCGATGATGCTACTTAAATATTTGCCTCTTAACAATGTTAATAAAAGTGAAAATTAGTCTAGACATTGATAAGTGGGCGAAACGACTAGGGGGCTAAACGACTATGGGGACGAAACGACTAGGTGGGCGAAACGACTAGGGGGGAAACGACCAGGGGGGAAACGTCTTGGGGACGAAACGACTAGGGGAGGAAATGGTTTGGGGGCAAAACGTCCCGGATTCAACTGTAGTAAATGCATGTTATTTGAGCATTGCTGAGGGATTGCAAAAAAAAAAAAAAAATAGCAAACAAATAAAAATAAACACAACACCATATTCTGTTTAAGGGATATGTTCACAAACTTTTGGGCAAGTGTTACAAATCCTGTCCTGAGTACGAGATTGCTAAACTTTGAATTTAATATGCAATAATCAGTGCGATAATGGTCCTCATTTCATCAATATACAGTAAGTTGGGTAAGAGACCAAATTTTTGTTCTTCTTTTTCTCCACTTTTCTCTTGGCTGCAATGTGTCAGGTTTTCTGTTATTGACCATCTTTGCTAACACTTCTCAAAATTATATCCTCAAGGTTTGATGCATCATGCATTTACAACACAGCACAGAATTACTGGAATTAAAACTGCTTTTTTTACGTAAAATAAGCAGGGTTCTCACTTGGATTTTGAAACTTTGAGTAAAAATGCTGTCCTCCAGAAATAGTTGGAATTTTACCATACTTTTCTATTGAGACTTTCCGAAAAGTTGGAGTCACAAATGAAAAGCTGGAGTAAATTTAATACTCCAAATTTGGAGTTAACGAGATCTCTATTAGGTGATCAATTTTCAGATGTTGATTTTTTAAAATTGGAAACATTACATTAAGTTGTCATATTTTACATAACTTGTATCATAACACACTGCAATATTTACATTCAGGTTGTAAAGCCATTATATTTTGAGGAACATGTATACATACATGTGTATTAAAAACAAATTTATTTATACTCTGGTCATACAATGATATAATAAGGAACATAAACAAAATACATGGACATATCATTTGTGACTACAGAGATGTTACAGATGAATGATTGTAGTGATCTTCATTGTTGTCAGGACACATAAGAAATATGATATTTGCCAACAGTTTTGATAATAGATTATAGAAAGTTTACAATGGCACCCTTGGCTGATTTCTATGAATTTAACTGCTTGTTATTGTTTTGAATTGGCCATCAATATTGTCACACAATTATTGACTACAATCCCTGTAGAACAAATACAGACATTAGTTTAGTTCCATTATTAAAGGAGGTTTGGGTGTATATGAATGTACAAGTTTACAAGTAGTCGCTGGTTCTTTATTTTCGGTCAACTGAAGACCTACCCTCAAATATATCTTTTAACAATTAATACATAGATTTGTAGAACTTTTGCTGTTCTTATTTATCCGCCAAATTCTAACATATATTTAATATCATATATAATAATAAACTAACGGCATGTACTGGAAGGTCTAAGTTACTTGAACTTGCCTTTTCACCTGCCCGTTTGATCTAAACCCTTGTCTTTCTGAATATTCATTTAAGCCACACCCATTTCTGTCTATCAACCAATCAAATTACTTGATGTAATTTATTGCTGCAAATTCATAAACAGAATGCCAAACAGTGTAGATCCTGATCAGATCTGGATCTACACTGTTTGCAAAGATAGGGGTTGTCATGAACAGGAAGACAGGGATCCAGACTAAGAGGCGCCCAGTTGCCCAAGACGCCCTTATTTTTGCCTGGGCGCCTAAGTTTTGAATAAAAATTCCTATTCATGTAAAATTTGGATTTATGACAGCCTGGGCACCTAAAGCAAAATGCTTAGTCTGTACCCCTGCAAGATAAGGGTTAAAAATTGGAGAAATAGACTCCGGTGCATGTGCTTCCACACAGAGCTAAAACTGACCGAACATAAGTACTGGTAAACCGCTTTAAATAGAATGTCTAAGCCTGCTCAGGTCGCCCCTGCATATAAACCTTGTTTAAACCCAAGCGGTTTGTTTGGGTGGTAGGGCTTGAGATGTCATTTCTTCTTAATTTCAAGTCCCTCCATATTGGAAGCAACATCTCAGACTCCAAAATGACCTAAATTTTGTTGATGAGGACATGACAAACAAAACATGAACTTAACCCATTACATGCGGGAAACCCCAGAAGGGGTACCTTGGCAAACAGGGCAGGCCCAGATCCGTCGCCTCAGGACACAGCATCTGAGTCTATTTGCTAACAGAATTTTCCTTCAAAAATAAAAATATAATATCGTAAAAAAAAAAGACCTGCCACCCCTTATATGACAAATGGACTTGTCTGACATATAGCAATGAAAGAGTCAACTAGTGTACAATGGGTTAATTGCCATAACAGCAAAATAGTGACACAAATGATAGAGCTAAAGGTAAGGCTGACACGATTAATCGGATACTCGATTAATCGATCGATAAACTCCACAAAAAGATTATCATTTCTGATTTGCTTTTAATCGATTACTTGATAGGTACAATTTACTACCCAAAGTTATGTATAAAATAGCTGGATGAGTGGCAAACAGTGCAGACCCTGATGAGACGCCACATTATGCAGCGTCTCATCTGGGTCTACACTGTTTGCTCAGGCCTGTCTGTTCAAATATACATATGGTAAAGTGCAACATATGGTAAGAGTCATGCGCAGACAGAAAACCAGACAGGTAAAATAATGACAAAAACCATAGCGATTACTGATCGATTATCAATCGTAATGACAGGACTGATAATCTAATAGCTTTTCAGCTCCGATTAGCCAGCCCTAGCTCACAGTCATTCAAATTTGCTAGTGAAGTTTTAGCCCTTTAACCTGCTGAACAGAACAACCCCTACCTTTGCAAACAGTGTAGGTCCAGATCAGTTAGCTTCTGTTCAGGATCTACACTGTTTGTCATGCAATTTGTGAACAGAATAAATGCATTACATCTGTACATCAAGTAATTTGATTGGTGGATAGTCAAAAATGGATGTGGCTACCGTAAACTAATTTATTCATCAGGATAAGGGTAAAAACCATATACTGGGTAGAAAAGTCCTTGTCATGTTTTTTCATCCTTTCCAATGTTCATCATATCATCCACCTACTATCCGTTTATGTATAATGCCCATATGTCTTGATAATGACGTGATCGCTATTATTTGCTTAATGCTCTGTTTGTTTGTTGTAGGGGAAGGGCCGTAACTAATGTTGAGAT
The DNA here is from genome assembly GCA_963580285.1 of Lucinisca nassula. NCBI lineage: Eukaryota > Metazoa > Mollusca > Bivalvia > Lucinida > Lucinidae > Lucinisca > Lucinisca nassula. The sequence continues at coordinate 132,095,572 of OY757014.1, forward strand.
AACTTGTGGCCCGACCCCTTGCTTGCAAATATAAGCAATAAATATGTTTAATAAAAAAAAAAAAAAAAAAAAAGTCTTTCCAAGCACTCGGTGCCCAATGTGAGTTACCGGTAAAAGTAAAAGAAAATAGTCATCTAGAATTTAACCCTTTTTGTACCAAATGGAATCTTCCACCTTATATATAGCAGTAGTCCATTTCAAAATTTAGGGGTGTCAGGTTGTGTTTTCATCAAAATTTATTTGGAAAATGACTGAACTTTTAACAAACAGTGGGTCCCTGATCAGACGCCGCATTCTAGATGCCGCATTCTGCGCCGTCTGATCTGGGCCTGCCCTGTTTGCCAAGTTACGCCAACTACCCGTTTTGGGGTTTCTGGTACTAAATAGGTTAAAATATTTTTGCATTAAACTTTCAGCCTGCTGTTGAGTTTATAGGACTTCTTACTATATACATGTATTGAAGCAAACACTTCAACTCTTATAAATAGCCTACTTGATAATTGTCAGCTATCTTAAGAATGATTGAGTCAATATTTACCTCTAACTTAGCTTTTCATAACCATTACTGTCTGATTGTAGGAACAACCAGATTTCATTATATATTCTCATGCAGTGATGATAATGCACAATACTTGAAACTTATATCAATTTACCCGCTTATTTGAGAATAAATTCTAAATAAACAAACCTTTTACTGTCGGGCAGATTCTTTACTTTTTGGGTAGGTTGTTGACCCAAAGTTACGTGTGATAAGCACAGGAGCTCTTCATTGCTGATGTCCATGTGACTATATATCACTGATTTGTAAGAAATCCAGGTAATGGGTATTTAAAGAAAATAGCAGTGCTATTCTTATCACTGTGAGGTCAGTGTTGCGTAAGAGGGTTATCTACATGTATAGAATCTGGAATGGAATCATGTTTTGTGCTTAGCGAACTGTAGACCCAGAATGTGGCATCTGTCAGACTCTGATCAGGGTCTACACAGTTACTGTACAGGAATTTATGGGTACTATGAAGCAGTCTAAGTCCCTGATAAGCATGATAAGGGTCAAGCAAACTGACCCACCAGTGCTCTCAGTCCTTTGATTTTCTCCCTAAGGCAGATAGTCTCTTGATGTTTCAGTTTGTTTTCCTGTGAATTCAATGGTCTCTTAAGCTATCATCTAATCAAAAGTTCGCCGGCCTCAGTAGTTCAGTTGGATGCTCCTCTGACTGGTGATCAGGAGGGAGTGGGTTCGATTCCTGCCTGGGTCGGCAACATTCTTTTGTGGAGATTGATCATTAAATCTTTTCAATGGTCATCCTCTCCCTTGCGCTGATTCAAGAAGGGCAGTTGTCAGTTTCTGGCGAAAGAAAGTGCACTGTACTGGTTAACCGCTTAAGTATAAGCCTGCCAAGGAAATTGGTTGATAGGTAAACTTACCAGCTCAAAAGTGACATAGTGTTGACTGGACCGTTAAACTTCGATACAAACTTTCCAAAATTTACCATATACATGTATTCAGACAGACAGGACTAAACAAACAGTGCAGACCCAGATAAGATGCCACAGAAAGTGGCATCTCATCTTGCAATGGTCTACACTGTTTGCTACTCATCAAGCTATTTTTAGACTCGGCATCAGGTAGTAAATTGTACATGTTCAAGTTTTAGAGCAAATATGGTAAGGTATAATTATGGGTATAAATATGGTATATGTGTCCAAATAATTAGGTTAAATACAGCATTGCCTGAAGAATTCTGAAGTCACATGTGGGACACCAAGCTCTGCACAGTGCAGGTTCAAGTATTTTTCCTCTGGCAACTCCAATTTTTGGCCCATCACAGATTAACAATGGGCTGGGAATAAGTGATTAGTCTTGAAAGGACCGTAGAACAAAACCACACCTCACACACACCAAAAAAAAAAAAAAAAAAACAGAAAGAAAAAAACACACACCAAAAAACTTTTTTTTTTAAAGTAAACTTAATTGAAAGTTTTTGAGAGACTGGATAAAAATGGATCAGTAGTTAACCCTTCTCTTGCTGAATATTGATTTAAGCCACATCCATTTCTGTCTATCAACCAATCAAATTACTTGATGTAACTTATTGCTACAAATTCATAAACTGAATGTCAAACAGTGTAGATCCTGATCAGATGGCTTCTTCAGAAGCCATCTGATCTGGATCTACACTGTTTGCAAAGATAGGGGTTGTCGTGAACAGCAAGATAAGGGTTAATAATTTGTATGATTGTCTATCATTACGCAAACACGCCTATACAAATACACTGTAACCTTTATCGCTGAAAAAATGAAAATTTTGAGATGAAAAATTGTGATATCTTTCTTATTTCTGCTCAAAATATAGATTATGGGTACTCGTTAGAACCCCCTCATTGAGTAAAATTTTTCAACCCATTTTGTACTTATATAAATGGAATCTTCACCTTCATAATGCAGCAGGTTAGTCCATTTTGAAATTAAGGGGTGTTGTCTTTTTAGAAAGATTAGACTTTCTGCAAACAGTGAAGGCTCTGATCAGATGCTGCATTCCCCCAAATCCCACTTTACATAGAGAAAACTGGAGTTTAGTTCTTTACAGGAGTCTATATCGATTGATTTTATTTCTGCTCCAAGACTTAGGTTGTGGGTACTTGTTAGAACCACCCCAATGAGACGGTTCTATCCAGCTTCCACAACCTATGTTTGCTGTGAAAATAAGCAAAGCATTACAGACTTTTATCAGAAAAGTAGCCATTTTGGAGGTACACTGGAACAATGCACCATGTTGCATGGGTGTGTTGTTGTAATGGTCAGACAGTCCTGCAGGTCATCACCTGAACAAGTTGGTGAAATGAAGATCCCCTAAACTGCACTTTATTTAGAGAAAACTGGGGTTTACAGGGTATACATTATTTTTTTTTATTTCTGTTCCAAGACATAGGCTGTGGGTACTCGTTAGAACTGCCTCACTGAGGGATTCTAACGAGCACCTTCAACCTATATTTTGAACATTTGGAACAAAAATTTGTCGCGCGGGTGTGTTATCGTAATGTTTCGCAAACACTGCCTTCTCATCATTGTCAAAATGTTACCCTTCAAAACTGAAAATTTTCCGACAAAAATTCTGTGATATTGTACAAATTTCTGCTCCAGACGGCGGCTCTGAAGAGTACACACAATCTATGTTTTTGAGCAGCAATATGAAAAATAATATACAACCCCTAGAAACCTCAGTTTTACTATAAATGTATATAAGAGTGGGGTTTAACCCATTGCATGCAGGAAACCTCTCAAGGGGTACCTTGGCAAACCATGCAGGCCCAGATCAGACGCAGCAGAATGTGGCATCTGATCAGTGACTGCACTATTTGTTAACAGAATTTTCCATCAAAAAAGAATTAAAACAAAAATTAGGCCCTGCACCCCTTACATGACAAATGGACTTGACCAACATATAGCAATGGAAGAGTCCAAGAGTATACAATGGGTTGATTAGTGGATCAAAATTATGTAGACATGCTTTGTGATGTACATGCATGGTAAACTCTAGAAGGGGCACAGTGGTGCATACAACTTGGAAAACTTTTCTATTCACCATATTTGCATTATTTGCTGGCTCCCAGCTTGCACATTGTCAATATTGGAAAAACAGGTAACCAGACCCCCCTGACCTTGAAAGGTCAGGGGGTCTGGTTACCTGTTTTTCCAACACTGATAACCTTCAGACTAGGAACCAGCAGATAATGCAAATAAGGTGAATATGGGGCCCATTGGAAGAGAACCTCTCTTCAGGTAAAACTAGCCTGCACATAAGCTTAGTAACACACACTAAAGCAAAAGCCTTGAAGTCCAGGCAAAACACAAAAGCTGACCTGCAACTTGTTTGTAAATGAAAAAGCAAACAAACACCCCCACGGGCCCACCCCCGCCCCCTTACATACATCCCCTATCAATAAAAAAAGTGTTTTTTTTTTCTGAAGTGTCTTGTGATTGTGAAAATCATATGAGAGGCAGGACCAAGGTTTATGTTGAAATCTTATGTTTATACCACCCAAATGTATTTAAATTTTTCTCTTAAACTTTTGACTGCTTTTTCCAATTTACATATAAATTGGCCAGAGTACAATGCCAATTTTATTATAGCCATTTGAATCTTCCACAAATGTGATTTCTGTTTGTGATGGGAAAACTGCAAATAGTGCTGATTAAACCTTTTTATACCAAATGGAATCTCTATCTGGAGTCCATTTCTAAATTTAGGGGTGTCAGGTTGTGTTTTCTTCAAAATCTATTTGGAAAATTGCTTAACTTTTTGCAAACAGTGTAGGCCCTGATCAGACACTGCGTTCTGCATCTGGTCTGGGCCTGCACTGTTTGCCAGGGTACCTGTTTTGAGGTTTCTGGTACAAAATGGGTTAATTGCATTTGGTACAAAAGAGGTGAATGGAAAATGGAACCTCCCACCCCACCACAGAAAAGGATGTGCAAACAGTGCAGACCCAGATCAGTTGCCACAGAATGCGGCATCTGATCAGGACCTACACTTTTTGTAGACAGTTCAGGCATTATCCAAATAAATTTTAAAGAGAACACAACCTCTCACCCCAAAATTTTGAAATGGACTCCTGCAAAATAATATATAAGGTAAAAGGAGGAGGATTCCATTTGGTACAAAATGGATTAAATCATAAATTTTATATCCCATAAATACTGATATAGCACCTATTTAGAATTTTGATCTAGAGTCATGCAGTTTTTATGCCTGCTTTAATATTAATGAGACTTGTGGTGCATGATTTGAGAACCATAGAAAACTTTTGAATGGCTTAATTTGCCACAAGTTTAACACTTTGCCCCACCTATTAGTTACTATTTACGTTACCAGCATACAGAAAAGTTTATACCATTGACATATTATCAGTGTTCATGGCCCTGATTTTAAAATTCTTGGCTGTTTTAACCCTTGTCCTGCTGAATATTTAAATTAGCCACTCCCATTCCTGATCATCAGCCCATCAGATTACATGATGTAATCGTTCAAATTCACAAAATGCATGACAAACGGTGTAGATCCTGATCAGATGGCTTCTTCAGAAGCCAACTGATCAGGATCTACACTGTTTGCAAAGATTACAGGGGTAGTCAGGAACAGCAGGATAAGGGTTAACACCAAATTTCAAATCTTCATTGTATAATAACAAGGAATCTCTAATGAGTTGTTTGATTGGTTGATTTGAGGTTTAATGTCCTGTCAACACTTTAAAGGTCATTTTGGAGACGTTGCTTCCAATTTTGTGGGACTTTTACCCAACTTGAGATGAATTGACATCTCAAGCCCTGTCGTCCAATGAAACCAATAGGGTTTATTAGCATGGACGGTCCGTCTCACACCGCGGTTCCTGGACAGGCTTAGACCCTCTAAGCGGTTTACCAGTACTAGTGTGCGGACCGGATTCAGCTCTGTGTGGAAGCATCATACAGCCCATTTATTTCTTCAAGCCCCTATGGGCGGGGGCCAAGGAATCTCTTGTTTTTTTTTTTTTTGGTTTGGGTTTTACGGCCCTTTCAAGATTATTTCACTCATATCGAGCCGATCATTAATCATAGGTTGGCGAAAACCGGAGTACCCGGAGAAAAACCACCTGACCTTCCGTTGCAGAACTTGGCGTCTCACACGTGACCCGAGCGAGGCTCGAACCCACGGCGGTGAGAGACCTAATGACTAAGAGTCAGCGCTCTTATCCATTAGGCCACGGAGGCCCGTTTAGGAATCTCTTGAGTTGCCCACAGAAAAGTACAGTTGAATAGCAGTGGTCACAGCTCTCAGCAAGTTATTAATCATTGTTCTGCTGAACATGACAATATCAGACAGGTCCTGGGAACAGGGTAGGTCCTGATCAACAGGGTATAGATCCTGATCAGATGGCCAATGAATAGGGTCTTTACTGTCATTTTTAGTTTTTGAATTTAAGAATTGAATGAATTCATTATATTAAGTATTTGATTGGTTAATCATGAATGGGTGTGCATGTCTGCATTGAGATTTAAAAATGTCCCAGTCCCAGGGTCCCTGTTGATACTGTTTAGGTCCTTTTGGAGACATTGCTTCCAGTTTTGTGGGACTTTTACCTGACATTGAGATGAAGTGATGTCTCAAGCCCTCACAGTCGCCCAATGAAACCAGTAGGTTCAGTCCAACTTGCATCACTTTGCCTGGGCAGGCTTAGACCTTCTAAGTGGTTTACCAGTACTCATGTTTGGTTGGTTTTAAGCTCTGCATAGTAGCACCATGCAGCCCAAACTATTTCTCCTAGCCCTGATGGGCAAGGGCCCAAAATTAATTTATTCAACAGGATAAGGGTGAAACAGTGCCAAAGCATTTTTGTTCCATGTTAATTTTTTTTAAGGCCTTGTACCTTCCGTAAGGTTTAGCATTACATGTACACGTCAAGTTGAGTCAAGATTTAATTTAAACATAAGTTACGTCCATCACTGTGGTGGTTATAAGCTACTTGCCTCATATCCAGGGGTCATGGGTTCAATTCTGGGCTTCTCCAGACTTTGGGATGAGCCTTAAAACTGAGGGACTGTCTCCAATTATGACCATACATGTACTTTTTGGATGAATGGTTTAAACTCCAACACACATACGTGTACAAACACACTTCGTTAGTTGAAAGTTGAAAAGTGAGTGCCCTGTACATTTTGATATACATTTTTGCATTTATGTGAAATATATCAGGTGAAAATAATGGCATTTTAGAGCATGTGCAGACATGTTAGACAAATATCAGCCTGCATTCCCTTTTGTTCAGACATGTTAGACAAATATCAGCCTGCATTCCCTTTCAGTTGTTTATAACAGTAAAAATCCTGTATTAAGACCACCCTTAGACAGGCTTCTGTGGCCTAATGGGTATATATAAGGGCGCTGTCTCTTAATCATTAGGTCTCTCACCACTGTCACCAGTTTCGTGTCTCACTTGGGCCACATGTGATAATCCAAGTTCTGTAATGGAAGGTCTGATGTTTTTTCCACGGGTACCCCAGTTTTTGCCCACCTCTAATTAATGATTGACTCAAAATAATTGAAATAGCCTTGAAATCTAAAAAAAAAAAAAAACATTTGGGATTTTTCTTAAGTGGTCTTTAAGACAACCTTTGAACAGTTCAAAAGGCGGTCTCTTAACCCACTCAGTACCAGCAACCCCTGAAGAGGTACCTTGGCAAACAGTGGAGGCCCAGATCAGAAGCTGCAGAATGCGACTCTGATCAGGGCTTCCACTGATTGCTAAATGTTTAGTCGTTTTCCAAATAAATTTCAATGAAAACACAACCTGACACCCGCCGCCCCCGCCCATAGGGGCTTGAAGAAATATATGGGCTGCACGATGCTTCCACGCAGAGCTGAATCCGGCCCGCACACTAGTACTGGTAAACCGCTTAGAGGATCTAAGCCTGTCCAGGAACCGCGGTGCGAGGCGGACCGTCCATGCTAATAAACCCTATTGGTTTCATTGGGCAACAGGGCTTGAGATGTTATTTCATCTCAATGTCGGGTAAAAGTCCCACAAAATTGGTAGCAACGTCTCCAAAATGACCTTTACAGTGTTGACGGGGACGTTAAACCTCAAATCAAACAAACAAAACAACCTGACACCCCTAAATTTTGAAATGGACTCTGCTATATATAAGGAGGAAGATTCCATTTGATACAAAAAGGGTTAATGCAGGACTCTGGGTGTAGAAAACAGAAAGAATCACTGATACATGTACCTTTTCTTTAAACTAGAGATTGGTCTTGAATTTAGATAGTCTGAATTGGGTAATTTTTTCTGTTTACTCGGCCTTTGGGAGGAAACTTTGGGCCAAGGGCATCCAAGTAATCTGTTAATACAACACACAGCAAATGTTAGGATGCACAGGCTGATCCGACATCATTAGGAGCTCATGTTCGATGTCACCTTTTTGATTGGGACAACCCACATATATATACTAAAATATCTTCTCAGATTTTGTGCCATGGACAGCTTTATTTCTATCAGCATCCTGCTTAAGTGATTTTTCTTAAAACTATTATCGTTTAAATCCAATAACATTGCAGCCAGTTCAATAATGTTGGTGTGAGCTCTTTTATTAGTTTTCCTTTATGCCCTATTACTTGCTGTGAAAATATTGACAAGCAAATGAAAATTGAAAGCCCCGTGATTGATACTTTGAATTGCGCAGTATGTTGTAATTTACAACTTTGTTGCTATCAAACAGAGATGGTGTCTTTTGTTTGTTTGAGTTGAGGTTTAACGTCCCCATCAACACTGTAAAGGTCATTTTGGAGAGGTTGCTTCCAATTTGTGGGACTTTTACCCGACATTGAGATGAAATAACATCTCAAGCCCTGCTGCCCAATGAAACCAATCGGGTTTATAAGCATGGACAGGCCGACTCGCACCGCTTTGCATGGGCTGGCTTAGATCCTCTAAGCTGTTTACCAGCACTCGTGTCCAGGTCGGTTTCAGCTCTGCGTGGAAGCATTATGCAGCCCATCTATTTTTTCAAGCCCCGTGGACGGGGGCCGAGCCACACCGTGATAAAACCCACTTTTACCATGAGCAAACAATAATGGGGCAGATCAGACTGTGCAAATGCGCAGTCTGAATTTGCGCAGTCTGATCAGCACCATATATAATGTTTGCTATTCAGATAGAACGATACTTCTTGTTGCTTTTTCTAATTTTTTTTTATTGCCCCGACTTCACCGGGGCTTGAAGAAATTGATCTTCCACGCAAAATCTGAAACAGACTGCACATGAGTACTGGTAAACCGCTTAGAGGATCTAAGCCTCAGCCCAGGCAATGTGGTGCGAGTCAGACTGTTCATGCATATATAAACCCTATTGGTTTCATTGGGCGGCAGGGCTAGTGGGATGTCATTTTCATCTCAATGTCGGGTAAAAGTCCCACAAAATTGGAAGGAACGTCTCCAAAATGACCTTAATTCAGTCAAATGATTTCTGAAATTTTATGAGCCTTATTTGTCAGCCAAGCTGAGCTGTCTTGTTTGTGTTTTACCTGGACACATATTCTAATGACACCGGTTTTGTTGTGATAGGCACATGGCTCGCATCAAATATTTAATTCCCCACAGCATGTGCAGCTGAATTTAAATGCATTTTACCTGTTAATTGTGAATCAATACATAGGTCTAGAGGTCTAGATGAGGGTAACTTTTCAGACACATGTATATTTAAATTTCTATATTTAGACCACTTTTGGGACTGTTCTAAAGTGGTATTTTTTGGGGGGGGGGGGTGGGGGGGTTTTACTGCTCTTTCAAGATTATTTCACTCATATTGAGCCGATCGTTAATCAGAGGTGGACAAAAACCTGAGTACCCGGAGAAAAACCACTTGATCTGTTGCAGAACTTGGCGTCTCACATGTGACCAGAGCGAGGCTCGACCACAGCGGTGAGAGACTCTAAAGTGGTATTTAAGACCACCTTTGAAAAGCCATAAAGGTGGGCACTTACTAGCGGTCCGACACTAGGTGTAGAAATACAAAGAAAGAAAAACTGAAACCTTTCATCAAAGTACCGTAAAATCTCTAATAGACGCCCGGGCATTTATTAGAATCATTACCTTTCCTGAAGAGGGGGTAGTGCGTTTATTAGAGGCTATAGACACCTGCAATTCGCATACGACGGTCCAAAACACTCACTTTCTTTCTTATGGCTGTCATCTTGTTTCTCAGAAAATGACTGGTGATACAATAGCCTTGTCTTAGAATAGAACAGTAGTTACCTCCCCTTTCTTCACTAAAGCGAATATCATTAACGTTTTTTCTCATTTCGTGTCAAACAACAAAATATGTAAAACCTAAAGTCATTTTGTTTGACTTGTTTAATTTCAAACCCTGTCACAATGTCACAAAAAAGTTCCTTTCAATCAACATCAGAGTAAAGTGGGCCTTTATTGGAGGCTGGTATTTTTCTGAGAATTGCCAAAAAAATCACCATTTTTAACATCCAAATCGGGGGGTGGGCGTTTATTAGAGCATGGGCTTCTAATAGAGATTTTACGGTAACCCATTGTACTTTACTAGTGGACTATGTTGGACAAGTCCATTTGTCATATAAGGCGTTTCTGGACTACTTTTTGACAGGAAATTCTGTTAGAAAATAGTGCAGGCCCTGATCAGATGCCGCATTCTGTGGCGTCTGATCCGGGCTTGCACTGTTTGCATGCAATGGGTGTTTGCCAAGGTACCCCTATAGGGGTTTCCCACATACACTGGCATGCGGGAAACCTCTAAAGGGGTACCTAGGCAATTAGTGCAGGCCCAGATTAGAGCCTGCACTATTTGCTAACAGAATTTTCTGTCAAAAATAGAATAAAAAGTTGAAAAAATAGGCCTGACTTGTCCAACATATAACAATGCTAGAGGAGCAGTCTCATCCGGGTCCACACTGTTTGCAAAAATGAAGTAACCAGCAGATGACAATTGTCATGATTAATTGGGTTGATTTTAGCTTGTCTTAATGGTGGAATTTCAATGTAGGTACATGTTTTCAGGTTATTCTGTCAGTATCATACATGTATGTGATGATGTGCCTTCAAACAAAAAAATCTTATATTAACCCATGAAATTCCAATCAGGACAATTGTTGTCTGCTTTGTCGCCTGCTGGTTACTTTAAAAGTCATTTTTATACGCCCATTTGAAAACGAAACATATTATGTATACTATTTTATATACCCCCTGGCGTCCATCTGTCCGTCTGTAAACTTTTTGTTTCTGGATAACGCCTCCTACAGTTTACATCCGATCAAGCTGAAACTTCATACATAGAGACCATGATGTGGGGCAGCCAGCACATATTGTTTCGTGGTTACAGTCCAACAAATAATAATTATGCCCCTTTGAAATTTTTTGTAAACTTTTCATTTCCGGATAACTCCTCCTACAGTTTACATCCGAGCAAGCTGAAACTTCATACAATATATAGAGTGACCCTGATGTGGGGCAGCCCTTATTGTTTCGAGGTTATGGTCCACCAAATGATAATAGAGTTATGCCCCTTTGAAATTTTTTGTAAACTTTTAGTTTCCAGATGACTCCTACATTTTACATCTAATAAGCTCAAACTTCATATATAGTTAGACCATGATGTGGGGCAGGGCATATGGTTTCAAGGTTACTGTCCACCAAATAATAATAGAGTTCCACCCCTTTGAAAAATTCTGTAAACATTTTGTATACGGATAACTCCTCCATTTTGCATCCCATGATGTTGAAACTTTACATACAGTAAGACCATGATATGGAACAGTGCATAAAATTTTGAGGTTACGGTCTGCCAAATATTAACAGATACTATATATATATTTCACAGATCTTCTATTCCTTTCATTTCCGGATTTAGTAAAATTTGAGGGCTCAGTCCGCCAAATATTACAAGATTTATTCCCCTTTCACTGGTTTTACTAGACATATTTTGTTTGCCATTAACGCCTCTTACATCTGATGAAGCTGAAACTGTGCATATAGTTAGACTAGATGATGTGGAGCAACGCATATTATTTCAAGGTTACAGTCCACCGCTTATTGCCAAATTTATGCCCATATTATTTTGAAGTTATGGTCTACCAAATATTACAGACCATGAAAATTTGTTGGAGACAGGTAGTTTGAGCCATTGAGGGTTATTAATAGTGCCAGGTAAGAGTATATAGAGCACATGTTGTTCCTTGGTTGTATTCCACAAACCCAAACTTGTACAACAGTCAGTAGATATATATGCTCAATCTTTGGCCCCCGCCCATAGGGGCTTGAAAAAAATAAGGGCTGCATGATGCTTCCACGCAGAGCTGAAACCGACCCGCACACAAGTGCTGGTAAACTGCTTAGAGGATTTAAGCCTGCCCAGACAAAGCGAGGCGAGTCGGCCCGTCCATGCTTATAAACCCTATCAGTTTCATTAGGCGACAGGGCTTGAGATGTCATTTCCTCTCAATGTCTGGTAAAAGTCCCACAAAATTGGAAGCAACGTCTCCAAAATGACCTTTACAGTGTTGACGGGGATGCTAACCCTCAAATCAAACAAACAAATATGCTCAATCTTACTAAATGCCCAGCTTTGCGGAGCTCTTGTTTGCAAATAGTGTGGACCCGATTTGGGTCCACACTGTTTGCCTGTAAGCAAAAATATTTTTAAAACATTTGCAAAAAAAATTCAGCAGACAATATTTTCAGATGTATTTTTTTTTTTGCAGCTTAATCCACAGTTATCTCTATATAATATCTCTATCGATTGAATTATTGAAAGGTGTTTCTTGTAAGACAAAACATCTATTGCTGTTTTTTGTTGTTATTTAATGTTTGGAGTTTAAACTTTTATTTTTTTAGTCTTTGGAGTGTGGTGTAGTAGAAAGGTTGAAAATACATCTAGAACATGGTAGAATGCCTACATTGACCTCTATACCGCCCCACGGTGGATTCTGAAACATTAAAAAATATTGAATATTGGTATCATTCTATGGTAGCTATGATGACAATGTTTGATCTAGAAATTTAAATTAGTTTTATGCAAATAGGGATGGAGTGAAATTCAACAGAGAATGCATTTAAAACTCAGCCAAATTAAACATTCCACCTTTGGGTTAGATATATTACATGTCGAAAGAGAGACATAGAAATTGATTAAAAGAAAAACAATGAGGAAGTTGGCTGGCAGAATTTTCACTCAGGCTTTTACCTGGACGTACCCGAAACCTCCTTGGTCTAGTGGATAAGCTTCTCACCTCACAAACCAGAGGTTGTGGGATCAATTCCCGGATTACGGGCTTCTTTCTTCCCGTCTGAGACGTCTCCATATGACCTTAGTTGTTGGTGTGATATAAAACTATAATAACTATATAATAGAAATTGATTGGGCTGCATAGTGCTTCCACGCAGAGCTGAAACCAACTGCATACATTTACTGGTAAACCGCTTAGAAGTTCTTACTAGAAAGATTAATGTTTTGACCATAGCAGCCGATAAGGTTAGTATTTTGTGATAATTGAAGCATAGTTTTTGTCAATTTCCCATAAAAGCCAATGTTGTGGGTATTCATTAGAACCGCCTCACGGCGGTTCTAATGAGTACCCACAACATAGGTTTATATGGAGAAATATGGAAAACTATCCTTCTACTTTACCTATTATAAAAGTATCTGTTACTATGGAACTTGACTGTTATTGGAATTGTTATTGCAATGCAGTTTCTTCCTTACGGAGAAATGCCCCCGCCCATCGGGGCTTGAAGAAATAGATGGGCTGCATGATGCTTCCACGCAGAGCTGAAACCCATCACACACAAGTACTGGTAAACCACTAAGAGGATCTAAGCCTGCCCTGGCAAAGCGGTGCGAGTCCGACCGTCCATGCTTATAAAACCAATTGATTTCACTGGGTGACAGGGCTTGAGGTGTCATTTCATCTCAATGGCAGGTAAAAGTCCCACAAAATTGGAAGCAACATCTCCAAAATGACCTTTACAGTGTTGACAGGGGCATTAAACCTGAAATCAAACAAATCCTTATGGAGAAACATTGGTGGTTCTGGTTTGGTTAGAAATTCACAGCCTAGTCAACACCATGGACTAAGGTCATGTTGAGCTGGGAGCAGTTATAACCAGTTTAGTGCACATTCTTTCAATAAATACTGATCGGCATCTATCTTGCTTTAACCCATTTTGTACTGGAAACCCCAGAAAGGGTACCCTGGCAAACAGTGCAGGCCCAGAATGCGGCATCTGATCAGGGCCTACCCTGTTTGCAAAAAGTTCAGCTATTTTCTGAATAAATTTTAAGGCTAGGACAACCTGTCACCCCTAAATTTCGGAATGGACTCCTGCCATATATATAAGGAGGAAGATTCCATTTGGTACAAAAAGGGTTAATGAGGGGACTGGAGAGAATGACCAATGATCAATGTCCATTAAAAGATGTTGCCGACCCAGTAACTGTTATTGTGATTCATCCATTTAATTTCAATTTGAAGAGTTAACTGTTAAATCCTCCAGCTTTATAGTAATCTCTGATAGGAGGTATTTAGTTGGCGTTTGTCTCTTTGGAATAGGATATCTGTTAACCCATTTTATGTTGTTCTTTTAGGCTGAGTTGTATAATGACATTTGCATCGAGAACTGGATGAATATATTCAGTTTGGTTGGGTTGCTATATATTTATTGAAGGGAAAAATGTCTGCCAATGATTTTTATGTTCAATACCATGGTCAATATGGTTGACCGTGGGCATAGAGCATTGTCATGGTCAACTACCTTGGCATATGACCATGGTTATCAAATTTCATGGGGCCATTTTAGAAAATATGGTCAACCATGATTGTATGCATGACCATGAACTGGTAGTCCATAGAATTCCATGATAGTTCTGCAAACAGGGTCTGTTGTTAATATAAGGGTGAGAGGAATTTGGGCAAGCATTTAGAAACCGACAACAACAAAGATGGAAATAATAAGAATAATAATAATACAGCATTTTTTTTGCTAAATAATGTTAAATCTGCTGTCAGTCTCATGCAAGTTTGTAGACTTCAGTTAAATTTCAAACTGGCCTGGATACAATGAATTTCATAAAGTGCACCTTCCTTTGGATCGGGACGTTAACTGGAGGCCCCCTGTGCAGGGAGAACCATCCCCTGTGCAGGTTAAAAAACCCTCATCCTGTATAATAAATTTTTTTAGTGACACCAATTTCGGACTGTCTGTCAGTCAAATTACTTTATATTATGTATTCATTTGATTCACAAACTGCATTACAAACAGTGTAGATCCTGATCAGATGGCTTCTTCAGAAGCCATTCTCATCTGCATCTACACTGTTTGTAAAGTTAACGGTTGTAGTGTTCAGCAAGATAAGAGTTATGGCTGCAAAATCAGGCCTCTCAGACATAGAAAAGCTTTGGCAGTATGTCAGTCCTGAATATACACCGTCTGTGTCCCCTACAGGGGTTAAGGCGAAACCGGAAGAAAGAAAGAAACAAACCATGTAAATACATGTACATGCTCATTGTATGTAAAGGGACCCTTTGGAACTGAAGCAGCTATAGATTTTAAAACAGTTTGAATAAGTCAGGTCTTGAGGGATCAAATAATTCAATATGCATTCGGACAGACAGGCCTAAGCAAACGTTGTAGACCCAGATGAGACGCCACAGAATGTGGATCTCATCAGGATCTGCAATGTTTGCCGCTCATTCAGCTATTCTTAGACACAAAATCGGGCAGAAAATACAAATTTTAGAAGTATGGTTTTGGTTTTACGGCCCTTTCAAGATTATTTCACTCATATTGAGCTGATCGTTAATCAGAGGTGACGAAAACTGGAGTACCTGGAGAAAAACCACCTGACCTTCCGTTGCAGAACTTGGCTTCTCACCTGTGACCCGAACCAGGCTCGAGCCCACGGTGGTGAGAGACCTAATGATTAAGAGCCAGCGCTCTTATCCACTAGGCCAAGGAGGCCTGTAAATTTTAGAAGTATGGTAATTAAGGAGTGTCCGAAAATGTAACCCATTTTCGTTGTACCAGAAACTCCAAATGGTAACCCTGGCAAACAGTGCAGGCCCAGATCAGATGCCGCAGGACACAGCGTCTGATCAGGATCTCCACTGTTTGCTAAAAGTTCAGTCATTTTCAAAATAAATTTTGAAGAAAACCCTAACTTTTGAAATGGCCTCCTGTTATATATAAGGAGGAAGATTCCATCTGGTACAAAAAGGGTTAAGGTAAATATGGTAGAAACAATATCCTTCATTATCAGTTACCCCCTATATTGATTGCATTGAAACATACTGACCTGATAAAGATATGATATCACAGGACAAGTGAGCTTTATCAGGTCAACGTGATACTTGACTACTGAAAAAATTGGCAAAACTGTAAGTGTACCAGGGGATTAACTGATAGATAGAATACCAGATTCATGTCATTTGATATCAAGTTTATCAGGCTCAGCTTCGAGAACGCATGTAGAATCGCTCAGCAAGCCTCGCGATTCTACAAGCGTTCTTGAAGCTTTGCCTGATAAACTTGATGTCAAAAGACAGGAACCTGGTATTCTCTATTACTGACTGTTCCTGGAGTTCTTTTGTACACTACCAAAGGATCAACTGGTAGCACAGTGACTGGTGATCAGGAGGTCGTGAGATAAAGATTTGATATTTTTCAGGTTGGCAACTTGTTTCGTGGAGAGTGATCGGGAAATTTTTTCTGTGGGCATTGGACCCTCCCTTTCGCTGATTCAAAAAAGGCAGTTGTTAGTTTCTGGTGAAAGAATGTGCACTGTGTATGTTAACCCGAGATCTCGGGCTGTAGTAAAGCCGCCAAATCAGAAAATAAAAAAGGCTTTTAGAACGTCAGAGAAGGCTCGGATTATGTGTATGTGTGTGTTTAGTGGTTTTATGGCCCAGTTATATATGATCAGTCAACAGCTAAAGTCATGTCCAGTTGGTCTGTTACCTTTACTGTTCCCGGACAGGCTTAGACCCTTTGGAAGCGGTGAGATTGTCCCCCCTCACCCACCCCACTCCCCCCCACAGTAACTGACAACAGCTGATAAGTCAACGGTTGAGTCCTCAAGTGCCTCCATCTCAAGCTGTCTCCCAAGAGATGGTGCATTAGAAACCGGAAAGATAGAAAAGAGTGGAAGAAATAATAAAAAAGCCCCCATCCTGCACCTGCTACAAACATATTTACAGACCCTGGTTCCTTCTGACAACTTTGCACCTGTGACGTCAAAACAGTACAGTGTCTGATGTAAATTTCAACAATTATCATCATGACACAAAGGTTGTTTGATTGTACATAATATTATTTTAGTTGTTATCTTGTGTTTTTCAGCTGGTTGATTTGCATGTGTATTTGGTGCCACCAGAAATTTGGAGGGAAAGATGCAACAATGCCTTAAATCAAAACATAGATGAGACAGTATCTATGGGATTCATAAGGTAAAACCCTTGGAACAGTTTGGAAAGTCCCTGGAAATTCAGTCATTTCAAACATGCCTGTTGTGATCATGGGGCTTACTGAGAGTATTGGCGGGTTGAATGCCTCTGAGTGAAGGCTGGATAAAAGTTCATGAACCTGGATTTTTGAGTGCTCTGGCTGACAGACCCAAGATTTAACACTTATCCTCCTGTTCAGGCCGCGGCAACCCCTTCATTCGCAAACTGTGCAGATCTAGATCAGATGGCTTCTAGAAGCCATCTGATCTGGATCTGCACTGTTTGATATTCAGTTTGTGAATTTGCAGGAATAAATTACATCAAGTAGTCTTATTGGCTGATAGTCAGAAATGGGTGTGGCTAAATTTAATTAGCTAAAACATCAAAGTACTGGCAATACTCAAGGGTCTTTGGTCTTTCAGTGTATGCTGGGAAAATAGTTCTGAACTGAATACTTAGCGTTTCATTTATACAGAGGATCTTAAAGGTGCATTATTGAGCTACCGGGTCTCAAAATTTTTTTTCTGGTTTTTATCTTCAATGCATACTCCTTTGTCATGTGTACACTTTTGGAGCCAAATACAGCTTCAGAACTTTGTGAAAATGGTCGTTTTCATTCATGTTTACCCTTCGCTCTGAACATGTGTTCGGAATTTCTGTTCTAAAAATAAATCTGTCACTTTACACATACATGGCGACAGTATCGTCTCTGAGTGTCGTTACTTATGGCATGGTATTCAGCGTCATATTTTTTTCTGATTCAGGCATGGCCTAAGCAAACAAGGCCAAAATGAACGTCGCATAACGTCATATATGGGGATTCTATTTTTGTCACAAACTAAAAATAGATCTAACTACTGTTCGAAACATAGTTAGGCAATCCCTCTCAAACTCGTTTACCTGTCATCATAATTGTTTGCATTTTTGCATACAATGCTTTCATTTGAATTGTTTTAAAGAAAAATACCGGCTATATGTATTTTATTTTTGGAAGCATTTTTTCCAGATAGCTCAATAATGCACCTTTAAACGAGGGTTCATGTATTATTGAATTTATTAAACAATTTGAGGAAAAGGGATAAAATTCGAGGCTGTGTCGAGCATTTTATGCCTTTTTTTCAACGAGTTTAATACATTTAATAAAATACATGTATGAGCACGAATGCAAGATTCTGTTTATAATATGACATTAAAACAAACGCCAAACAAACGAACATTTTAAGATGAAAAATTGTGATATTTTTCTTAGTAGAAATAAGAACATTAAGGTTTACCCCTGTGAACCCCAGTTTTACTATGTAAAAGTGGGGTTCAAGGGGGTCAAAATTATATAGGCGCATTTTCGTGATGTGAACATAACAGTCTAAGACCCAGTTCACTGGACCACTCAGACATAGCAACAAATAGACAGACATAGCAACAAATACTCAGACATAGCAACAAATACTCAGACATAGCAACAAATACTCAGATATAGCAACAAATAAGGTAATCATTTTGCTATAACTGTCAGAAGGATAGTTTTCTTATTTCTCCATAGAGACCTATGTTGTGGGTACTCATTAGAACCGCCGCATTTTGTAATGAATACCCACAACATAGGATTTTATGGAGAATTGACAAAAACTATCTTTCAGTTATCAAGAAATACTTACCTTATCTGTTGCTATGATCAGAGAAGCAGAAGAAGAAGAAGAAGAATAAGAAGAAGAAGAAATTTTATTCAAAATCCTAAAAGGCTATAAAGCCCTTGAGGATATAAATATAAACATATAATGTGATGGCGATAATGACATGTGTGTGTCTGGCCATAGTAACCCTCTTTACCCCATTGTATGCAGTAAAACCCCTAAAGGGGCACCTTGGCAAACAGTGTAGACCCAGACCAGAATGCAGCATCTGATCTGAGCCTACACTGTTCGCAAACAGAATTCTCCACAAGAGACATTCATCCCGGCCACCATGTGCAAGTCATACGGAATGTCAATTTCATTCCTTGCTTTTGTCATACAAGTATCACTATGAATGGGATAGCCATTGGATTAAATTTAAAATCTCTTTAAAGTCCACAATAATCACGTCAGACAATTACATGTTGGATTGTGATATTATCCTGCTATAAAGGAATTATCCTGTTGTTTGCTTTCCTTTGCTGTCAATTGATCTGTTTATTACAGATTTATTTCTTCTTATCCAGGGGTTGCCCAAACCCATTTAACACTTATTCCGCTGTACACAACTCTGACCTAAAATTGCAAACAGTGTAGATCCTGATCAGATGGCTTCTGAAGAACCCATCTGATCAGGAACTACACTTTTTGTCATGAATAGTGGTGCAATGATACGCCAAAAAGCATACTGCGATATATTGCGATATGGACAACCCATATTGCGATATGTATTGCGATACATCTAATATCTAGAAGCCTCCGTGGTGCAGTGGTTACGCTACTCGCCTTGTAAACCAGGGATCACAGGATCGATCCCGGGCTTCTCGTGACTTTCGGATGTGTCTTTAAACCGAGGTCCCGTCTCCGTATGACCTTAGCTGTTGGTGGGACGTAAAACTAAAACTCACTCACTCACTCACATCTAATATCTATATTTCTCTCTTATTATTGTCCTAAGTTCATTAACTCATGCAATATAATGCTATATTTCAGAGACATGAAATTTCTGGGCCTAAAAGTTTTCACTAGATTAATTTACAAAGAAAATAACAGACAGTCACCGTTTCTGCTTAAAAAAATTTTTTCTTACTTAGAATATGACAAGACCTCAGAGATCACTAATTGATGGACCCTTACTGATTACCTACTGTTATAGTACAGCAATATGTATAATGTGTATATATAGCTGGCATTTGCATATAACCCACGCCATGATTTTTGGCTAAAAATCGGCAGAAAAACAGAAATTCTTTTATATTACCCACAGTGATATTTGCTGAATCATTTGTTGCAGCCGAGACTGAA
Source organism: Lucinisca nassula (assembly GCA_963580285.1). Classification (NCBI taxonomy): domain Eukaryota; kingdom Metazoa; phylum Mollusca; class Bivalvia; order Lucinida; family Lucinidae; genus Lucinisca; species Lucinisca nassula. The sequence continues at coordinate 132,115,543 of OY757014.1, forward strand.
ATAAAAACCAAAGAAATCAGATGTTTTTGCAAAGAAAAACGTAACTCGAGATCCTCTAAAAAGGGGGGTGGGGGGTGGGTGAAGCCACTTGCTAGCTTAAAACATGTGCTGAAGGTTTGCTGAATCATTTGTTGCATCTAAGAGTGAAAAAAAAAAAAATGAAATATTTTTGCCAGTTTGTCATAAAAAGGCGGGATAAAGCGACATGCTAGCTAAAATCACAATATGTCAATATTACCCACAGTGATATTTGCTGAATCATTTGTTGCAGCCGAGACTAAATAAAAACCAAAGAAATCAGATGTTTTTGCAAAGAAAAACGTAACTTGAGACCCTGTAAAAAAGGCAGGAAAACCCATGTGCTCGCTAAAAATCATAACATTCCATGTGTTGATGATTGCTGAATCATTTGTTGCATCTGAGAGTGCCAAAAAACATATGAAATCAAACGTTTTTGCCAAGAAAAACGTAATGCAAGATCGTCTTAAAAAGGCATGATAAAGCCACATGCTACTAAAGTTATAATATGCTCATAGATGATTCACATGAAATGTCAAGCCTGATTTCCTGAAAAACGTAAGTAAATACAGTAAAATTCCTATATTAAGACCACCTTTGGGACTGTTCAAAAGTGGTCTTTAAGACCACTTTTGAACAGTCCCAAAGGTGGTCCCTGACCAGGGAACACTGTGTCCAGAAAACACAAAGATAGAATAACTGCACCCCACTACGTAATGAGCTTTTTAAAGCAGAATTAGTCTTAATTTTAGGTGCACCCATGGTCTTAACCCTTGTCCTGCTAATCCCGGATATGCCTTATCTTTGAAACAATGTAGATCTAGATCAGATGGCTTCTGACAAAGCCATCTGATCAGGATCTACATTGTTTGCCATTCAGATTGTGAATTTGTTGCAATAATTTGCATCAAGTAATCTGATTGGATGATAATCTGTAGTGGGTGTGGCATATATAAATATTCAGTAGGACAAGGGTTAATGGTGGAATTTCACTGTGCTTGAATAGTCAGGAGTTATGGTGATGTTAATCAACAGATTATGTTGACAGCAAAAAGTCAGGCACTGTTATATCATGCAGAGATTAAAGTTTTATTAATTCACTTTTAGATACCGTAAATTAATCCGAAAAAGACGCTTTGAAGACTTGCTGTAATTCTCCTAATATTTTAACAAATTTGTTTCATGATCCAGCGGTGCAGACAGAATGGCAAAACATGTAGACCCTGATCTGACTGCTCACTGCTCTTCAGGAGCAGTCTGATCTGGGTATGCACTGTTTGTCCCAATAATTAGGATCACTACAGTACAAATTTTATTTAAAGTTGGAAAATTTCAACAAATATTACATTAGTACAGAACCCTGACAGGGACATGCTATTAATTTTAATATGTTGTGTGAACAAGATCACAATATATTATCTTGTGGAAACAACATAATATCTTGTGCACACAAGTTATTATGTTGTGCACACAAGATAATATCTTGTTTGCATAACTTAATATCTTGTGCGCACATGATATTATCTTGTTTGCACAACATAGATCTTATGCGGACAGCAGAATATCTTGTGCACACAACTCATTATCTTGTCCGCACAACATAATATCTTTTGTGCACAAGATATTATGTTGTTTGCCCAAGATAATATCTTGTTTGCACAACTTAATATCTTGTGCGCACAAGATAGTAACTTAATATCTTATTCGCACAACATATTAAAAAAAATGCATGTCCCTTCCCGGGTTCCGTACATTAGCTATGTATAGCTATTAACCTAACTAAATAAGCCGGGGCACAGCATTTTCTACAATTTACATGTTCGCCCATAGAAGACTCTATGCATGTGCATAGGCTGATTAGAGTCTTCATTGTGTGCTCTAAGGATAGCTAAGGGCCCAATGCTCCTTTGTCTCTGGTCAGTCACATGAAAATTAAGTTTATATACAATATTATGTGATCTGTTTCAAATTTGGCCTTGGCACTTTAAGGGCTGTTGACAAATGACAGCAGGAGACTAATTGATAAAATCGTTTGGCCCTTTCTTGCTTCATTTGATACTGTAAAAACACTTTGTAAGGGTAAAACATCATATAAACCCATCAATAATATCACTTGATTGCATGGTTTATAATGCATTTCCTACAGTTGCCCATTGATCTTTAAGGTGAAGGAATATACATTATATACCGTAATGATCCTAAGTATTGGGACAGACCCAGATCAGTGAATGAGCAGTCTGATCAGGGTCCACACTTTTCAGCATTCTGTCATTTTTACGGTAATTTACATCATTTTTGTTGCATCTGCTTGTAGCAGGGTGCTACATAGGCGTCTGCTTTTCCGTCTGTGCATCCGTTCATCTGTGCATCCGTCCGTTTGTCCGTCCGTCCGTTAACATTTACGTCTAAATTTGACATTTACCTCAAAGTTTTATTAAGTCAACTACAAACCTCAGCTACCATCAAACCTTACATGAAACATCTCCATGACCTTGTGACTGTGTAGGCACCTTGACCTGGTGACTTTGACCTATATTTTGTGCTCCAGTGACTTTGACTTTTACGTTGACGGTCGACATTTCGTCGAAGTTTGTATTGTAATCAACTATAAGACTAAACAACCATCAAACCTTTCATGAAACATCAACCTTAGCTCCTGACTAGGCAAGCACCTTGACCCGGTGACTTTGACCTATATTTTCCGCTCCAGTGACTTTGACCGTTACGTCGAAGTTCGACATTACGTTGAAGTTTTTATTGTAATCAACTATAAGACTAAACAACCATCAAACCTTTCATGAAATACCACCCTGAGCTCCTGACTAGGCAAGCACCTTGACCCGGTGACCTTGACCTATATTTTACACTTCATTGAGTTTGACACAAATTACGTTGATGTTCCAGATCTTCTCAAATAAAAGGCCTACAACAATTAAATCTTGAATAGTGCTTCTCCTAGATGTATTGACTCTGCAGGTACCTTGACATAGTGACCTTTGCCTATATTTTATGCTCCACTGGCTTTGACACATTTTACGTTGAAGTTCCAGATCTCCTCAAATAAAAGGCCCACAACCATCTAATCTTGCCTAGTGCTTCTTCTAGATGTACTGACTCTGCAGGTACCTGGTGACCATAACCTGTATTTTAAGCTCCAGTGACTTTGACACAATTTGCGTCAATGTTCTAGATCTTCTCAAATAAAAGGCCTGCAACCACCAAATCTTGCATAGTGGTTCTCCTAGATGTACTGACTATGCATGTACCTTGACTTGGTGACCTTGACCTAATTTTTGCACTCCATTGACTTTAACACATTTTAGGTCAACATTCCTTATCTTCTGAACTATAAGGCCTACAACCACCAAACCTTGCATAGTGCTTCTCCTACATTTACTGACTCTGCGGGTACCTTGACCTGGTGACCTTAACCTGTATTATGTACTCCAGTGACTTTAACACATTTTACGTCAATGTTCGATATGTCCTAAAATAAATGGCTTACAGCCACCAAACCTTGCATAGTGCTTTTCCTCAATGTACTGATTTGGCCCATACGTACCTTGACCTGGTGACCATGACCTATATTTTTTGGTCCAGTGACTTTGACACATTTTACATCAACTATCAACTGCTTAGAATGAAATTTACTTATTTAATAACAACATTCTCATTGTGGCTCATATGACTTTTGCCCCAAGCAGGTGCCACGCCGCACTCTGCGGAATTCTTGTTGGGTCTCAGTGTTTGTCAGTTGGCCCAAAGCTACTCTACTCCAGAAGCTTCTCACCGGCTGTTGTCCACATGCCTGTCCCTTCACCTTGTACAAAACCCAGATCATAGACCACAGAATGTGGCATCTGATCAGGTCTACACTGTTTTCTTATCAAAGTACAGGAATGTAAGTGTTAACCCTTTTTGTACCAAATGGAATCTTCCTCCTTATATACAGCAGGAGTACATTTCAAAATTTAGAGGTGTCAGGTTGTGTTTTCATCAAAATTTATTTGGAAAATGCCTGAACTTTTAGCAAACAGTGAAGGCCCTGATCAGACGCTGCTCTCTGCGTCTGGGCCTGCACTGTTTGCTTGGGTGTCCGATTAGGGGTTTCCGGTACTATTATTAAACTACCGTATTCAACCTATTCGCCGCACTGTGCGCTGACTTTTTTCAAAATTGTATGAAAATATTGTGGTGAAAAATCTACCTAATAAGCGCACACTCAATATGAAAAAAATACGAAAAAAAAGCTTCTGATAATATTATTTTATAGAGTTGCATTTCAGCATAGGGATTCACCACATATACATATGATTTTCTGGGTCATAGATGCAGCAAAACTCAATATGAATTTGTTGGGAGGTTACTGTAAAGTGTGCGCTTGTGTATTTTTTCCAAAACAAAAATAGATCGAATACGGTAGGTTAAATGAAACAGTCAAGTCCCATGATTCAGGACCATTTTCCAAGCCCAGATTTAGGCTGGGACAATGGTCCTGAACGGGCACTTAGACTTTTAGAGACATAATAATTATGTTGTGGGTACTTTTTAGTATAGCTGGCTAATCGGAGCTGAAAAGATAATCCGTTATCAGTCCTGCCATTGTGATCAATCACAGAAGATTTGGCCACGACTTTCTGTCTGAGCATGACTCTTAATTACCATTATGTTGTACTTTACCAATTGTGTTTTAGCAGACATGCCTGAGCAAACAGTGTTGACCCAGATGAGACGCCGCAGAATGCGGCGTCTCATCAGGGTCTGCACTATTTCCCACTCATCCAGCTATTTTAGGCACAAATTTGGGCAGTAAATTGTACTTATTAAATAATCGATTACAAAAGCAAATCAGTAATGATAATCATTTTTGCGGAATTCATCGATCAATTAATCAACTATTTGATTAATCCTGCCAGCCTTACCTGTTAGAATTGCCCCCATTATCGGTTTTAGAAACATAATTGTGGGTACATGTTAGATATGTGTCATTGACGTTATTCTAACATGTACTCACATCATATGGTTTTAGAAATGTACATGTACATTGTTGGTATATGTGTGTGTGTGTGTGAATTCGGGTTTAACGTCGCTTTCAACAATTTTTCAGTCATATCACGACGGTGTCTGGTTGCGACAGGGAGCTCATTGCTCACGTTTATAGTGCTGCCTCACTGAACTATCATGTCCCAGACACATTACATGATACCACACCCAGTCACATTATCCTGACACTGGATCGACCAGTCCTAGCTCTACCCCGTAAATCTGAGTGCCAAACGAGGAGCAGTTAGTACCATTTTTAACGACTTTGGTATGTCGCGGCCCGGGATCGAACCCGAGACCTCCCGTTCCCCGGAGCGGACACTCTACCAACTGAGCTATCGGGGCCGGTTGTTGGTATATGTTAGAAATGCCTCACAACATATGGTTTTATAGAAATAAGTTGTGGGTATCTGTTCGAAATGCCTCATTAAGGCGATTGTAACTGGTATACCCACAACATCCAGGTTAAACAACAAAATAAGATTTTTGATTGATTGATCAGAGCTTTAACGTCCCAGTCAACACTATTTAGGTGATTTTGGAGATGTTGCTTCCAATTTTGTGGGACTTTTACCCAACATTGAGATGAAATGACATCTCAAGCTCTGCTGCCCAATGAAATTCATAGGGTTTGTATTTATATGCTTGGCTGGTCTGACTCACACCACTTTGCCTGGGCAAGCTTAGACATGGGCAGGCTTAGTGGCTTACCAGTACTCATATGGAGCACCAGGTTTCATCTCTGCATGGAAGCACCATGCATTGCATGATGTGCCACAGCCTAATCTATTTCTCCAAGCCCCCATGGGTTCTCCAAGCCCCCATGGGTGGGGGCCCCAAAATGATCCAAAATTATCCTTGTTATTCTGCCTGCTTATAAATGTTGTGCTTTTGAAATCACACGATACAGAGGACCCTTCCTATAACGACAGTATTTGTTCCCTATTATTGTGCCGTTATAAAGAATTTGCCATTATAAAGAATCCCAGTTAGGAGTATGATCAGTAATAAAAAGGCCTTTTCCCCATCATTACTCCAAGAGACAAATGTTATAGACATTTGTTAGAATCGCCTTGGTGAGGCGATTCTAACAAATATCTATAACATTTGTTTCTTGGAGTATTAGATTACAAGAATCTTCTATGACTTTGGACTTGATTTGTGCATTTCCAACCCGAGGAAAGCCCACACCGCTCGAAACCTAGGCTAAGCCTTTAGCAAAGTAGTCATTCCATTGAAGTTGCTGTTATAACAAGTTTTGCCGTCATAACAAATGTCGGTGTAAAGAGGGTTGACTGTATTGATGTGAATGAGTTGTTTTGTCTGTATTTTTTCAGAGTGGATCCGGAGATAAAGATTTGTTCGTTACGTAATGAAATTGAACAACAACTCGGATCAGACCTAATGCCTAGGGATTATGTGTTTCTTAAAAGTGTTGGAAGAAGTTTAACAAGGGTAAGTCTGAAAGCCGAAATTAACTTATAATAGCAAATGGGATTAACGCTTTTAGCCCACAGTAGACTGGTTTTCTGTTTAACCTTTATTGCAGAAAAAATGAAAATTTTAAGATGACAAATTGTGATATTTTCCTTATTTCTGCTCAAAATATAGATTGTGGATATTCATTAGAACCGCCTCGAGAGGCGGTTCTAACAAGTGCTCACAATCTATATTTCAGAGCAGAAATAAGAAAGATAAGGTTTACCCTTGCAAACCCCAGTTTTTTTCTATATAAAAGTGGAGTGCAAGGGGGTCAAAATTATATAGGCATGTTTTCGTGATGCGGTAAGAATGTTATTAATAAAAGTTGGACTGGAATCATGTGTTTGGCTTGGCACCACATGGTGTCTTATCAGGGTCTACACTGTATAATCAGTTGAGGATTGTTTTCACAGCCTGCACTCTGAGCACCGCCGTGCTGTCATTACTTTGATTTTAAAAACCCTGTTCATTTTAAATTAACCAAAATCTAGTTGAGCATTAATATAGGCTGAAATTTAAGAAAACTTCATTGTTAGAGATTATAATGGCATGTAAAATGTAGGCCCCTTAATCTTGAAGTGTATTACAGAATACATAGACAAATATTGATCGGTATAAAAGAAATATGGAGAACCCAATGACCCCATGGTGAGGTCTTTTTTGTTTCAAGTGGGGTGTTGCGTTTCGTTAGGCACAATGAGATTTGGGTCAGTTTTACATACCGGCTCAATATTTAGAGTTTCTATAAGTGAATCAAGTATAGTTGATAAATCGTAGAACAAACATTCAATATGGGCCGTCCCATGAGAAAAAGAGAATTCCGTGACAGCTGACCAGTAATAACATGGATCAACCAGTGCATCACTGATCAGTTAGTGCTAAATAGGAGGTACATCAGTTTGTCCTCGACAGTGGAACTTCATGGGGACAGCAAAGGCTCAGATCAGACTGCACGTACATGCAGTCTGATCTGAGCATTTGCTGTCCACCCATGCATCTTATTTACAATGTATAAAGCACATTTTCTCAAGATCAGACTCATTTCATTGTATTGAATGTTGATCAATGTTTGACACATACAGTAAAGTTGACAACCAGCAAGAGTTGCAAAACCGAGGAATTGTGTCTTATCAATCGTTCTGTTTTGAGTATAAGTAGTTTTCCTTGGGCCCGGGTCCTGGGGATTTTTTTTTTTTGGCAACCTCTTTCTCAGATCTCTCCACTATCTCTTCTGGTAGCCAATGAAACAGCACAGATATACTTTCTCTGGGTCAACTTGGGAGTTTCCTCATGATTAAATATGGTCAAAGTCTCGTTTTTGACTGGTTTCGGGCCCAGTTCCAGGTGATAGCATTGTGTTACAACCAATGTTTGTATAGGGTATGGCAAGTTTTTGAACCAATAGTCAGTAATTGGCAAGTATGATAAATTTCATTTTTCTGTGTTTGAGGACAAACAAGAAAACAAATAATTCATAAAATTTCACCAATTTGATACCAGATTGTACATTTTTGTGGAACAGATCATTCAACCAGAGCAATCTTTATCAAAGCATTAAAGACTTTCAACCCTGTTTTGTTTGTATGTTTGATTTGAGGTTAAACGTCCCCGTCAACACTGTAAAGGTCATTTTGGAGATGTTGCTTCCAATTTTGTGGGACTTTTATCCAACATTGAGATGAAATGACATCTCAAGCCCTGTCGCCCAATGAAAACGATAGGGTTTATAAGCATGGACGGGCCGACTTCGATCCTCTAAGCAGTTCACCAGTACTCGTGTGCGGGTCGGTGTCAGCTCTGCATGGCAGCATCATGCAGCCCATATATTTCTTCAAGCCTCAATCAACCCTGTAGACTGGTGCATGGTAAATACTGTAAAAATCCTAAAAATTTGGACACCTTCAGTACTTGCTGTAGTTCTCGTAAAATTTTAACAAATTTGTTTCATGATCCAGGAAGGAGTCCAAAAGGTGCAGAGGGAATGGCAAACAGTGTAGACCCTGATCAGACTGCTCCTTCAGGAGCAGTCTGATCTGGGTCTGCACTGTTTGCTTAGGCCTATCTGTCCCAATAATTAGGATCATTATGTAATACCTATGCAACCAATGTGGATCCATATAATAGCCAGCCATTATGATAACATACCCATGTGACATACCAGTAGTGCATTTTTTTTCACATCTCCAAAATGTCTACTTTTTTGTTGGCAATCCGTGATATTTTTCTTAACATAGGTTTGAGGTGGTTCTAACGAGTATCTAGAACCTATGTCATGGAGCAGGTCACATTCAATAACAAAAATAATTTATACCTCCATAAACCACAATTGTCCATATATAAAGTGTGGTTTAGGAGGGTGTTCATTTCACGGATATGAAATTGGGATGAGCCATACACTTGTCCTGTAAGTGATTTTGACTTCCGTATTTGCTGTATTTATTCAGACAGACAGGCCTGTGCAAACATTGAAGAAACAGATGTGATGCCGCAAAATGTGGTGACACATCAGTGTCTACACACTCCAGCTATTTTTAGACATTATCAGGTGGTAGTTTGTTTGATTTGAAGTTTAACGTCCCCGTGAACAGTGTAAAGGTCATTTTGGAGACGTTGCTTCCAATTTTGCGGGACTTTTGCCCGACATTGAGATGAAATGACATCTCAAGCCCTGCTGCCCAATGAAACCAGTAAGGTTTTTAAGCATGGACGGTCCGACTCACACTGCATTGCCTGGGCAGGCTTAGATCCTCTAAGCGGTTTACCAGTACCTGTGTGCAGGTTGATTTTAGTTCTGCGTGGAAGCAACATCCAGCCCATCTATTTCTTCAAGCCCCGATGGGCGGGGGCTGAGGTGGTAGATTGTACTTGTTCACATTTTAGAACAAGTATGGTAAAGAGTTGAGTTGCCAAATATTTAGGGTTTTTACAATAGTCCCTCTATTTACAAGCTGGAGGAATCTTAACCCTTAGCCCTTATCTTGCTGAATATTCATTTAAGCCACACCCATTTCTGTCTATCAACCAATCAAATTACTTGATGTAATTTATTGCTACAAATTCATAAACTGAATGCCAAACAGTGTAGATCCTGATCAGATGGCTTCTTCAGAAGCCATCTGATCTAGATCTACACTGTTTGCAAAGATAGGGGTTGTCGTGAACAGCAAGATAAGGGTTAAGATGCCGAGGAAAACTACATCTGAAAATGCCGTCTGCTTATGTCCTCTGCAGATTTTTTTTGCAAAGTTTTTAAAAATATTTTTGCATACAGGCAAACAGTGTGGGCCCAGATCAGACTGTTTCTACAGTCTGATCTGGATCCACATTGTTTGCAAAAGACTTTTAAAGTACATGTATCAGGCAGACGACAAAGCAGACGAAAATTGTTGTGACTGGCATTTTATGGGTTAAGGGATTGGAGCCCTTTAAAAATTTTATTCCATTGATGTCAGTAAGAGTGTACTTTTAAAAAAAGGGACGTTGTTAACCAGGCCCAAGGCCACGTTTTCAAGGCGATCACATGGTGTCCAAGAAAAATGTAGAGAGCCAAGGTGTGCGCAGTACGATCACAATCATAGCCATAGCAAGGCAGCGGCAGTTGGGATCGCATACAACGTCAAAAGACAGCACTCCTCACTTGAGCATGCACAAAAGAAATGCCTTCGCTCAGCATTCTGATCAGAGCGCAGTGAGGTCCCTGTAAGGTTGCCATGGGTGCACAGCGGTCTCCTAAAATGCCATATTTTTATGAGCTCCGCTTGTACGAACAGTGGCGAGAGTAGATCGTGGGACATAGAGTTTGATTGAGTGTTGCCCCAAAAAGCCTGATTCTGAGGTGACTTATCCCGGGGTTGATGAGGTAATGGCGGTAGAATTGCTTCATCTTGAGGTGATGGTCAATTTACTTTCAAAACCCCAGCCGTCGGGGCTTGAATAGATGGGCTGCCTGATGTTTCCACACAGAGCTGAAACCGACCACACAAGAGTACTGGTAAATCGCTTAGATTATCTAAACCTGCCCAGGAAAAGTGGGGCGAGTCGGACCGTCCATGCTTATAAACCCTACTGGTTTCATTGGGCGACAGGGCTTGAGATGTCATTTCATCTCAATGTTGGGTAAAAGTCCCACAAAGTTGGAAGCAATGTCTCCAAAATGATCTATACAGTGTTGACGGGGACGTTAAGCCTCAAATCACACACACTTTCAAAGCGGCAGCCTTTTCAACTTTTTACATCTTTTTAACTGATCAACTGATGAAAATGTCTGTATACACTTTGCTATAAAGTGCAAACAAAATTTAATGTCTTCAACATGCTGTCAGCACAGTGTGAGTGCCATAAAAAAGCAGTGCAGGCATTGTGAGTGCTGCGTAAGCGCAGTGCATGCAGTGGATGGGCCGTGAGAGTACATACAGTCTCCATAAAGAACGCTGTAGGAACGCGACAGATCACCATATAAGCTCAGTACATGTAGCAACGTCTCGTTCGCTGTAAGGATGCCATGAAAGGTCCATTTTCACAAAAGTGTCAGATATTTCTTGCGATCACACCCCTTTCTAGAAAATTAAATAACGCTGTTCCATTGCAGTGGAAATGTAGCATAGTGTGACACTGGGCTTAAGGGACACCTGTGAGCATCAAAAGAACTGTATGGATAGGCAGCCTGAATGGATATCTTGGTATACACTAAGAGCAGCTTGAACAGTATAGCTCGCCTCACTGTGCTACATTCCTCTGCTGCATTTATAACTGGATAAAACTGAGAGGTGAAAAAAAAAATCAAGCCACTGAACCTAGCAGAATGTAAATATGCAATGGTTAGACAGTCACCAGCTGGGTCAGAGCTTTTCCAGCCATATGGCAGAAAATTTCATTGGCTTTCCTCATCCTCAAGGCATGCAGTCTGTACAAAATTTGGCTGCTAATCATTAAGTCAACAACGAAACTTCAAGATGCACTGAAAAACCTTCTGCCCACCCTCTTGTTCGGAGTCCTACAGGTAAATAATACATGCCTTTTCAGTGGCCCCCACCTATTGGGGCTTGAAGAAATAGTTCGGGCTGCATGATGCTTCCACACAGAGCTGAAACCGACTGCACATGAGTACTGGTAAACCACTTAGATGTTCTAAGCCTGTCCAGGAAAGGTGATGGGAGTCGGAATGTCCATGCATATAAACTCTAGTGGTTTCATTGGGCGGCAGGGCTTGAGATGTCATTTCATCTCAGTGTCTTGTAAAAGTCCCACGAAATTGGGAGCAACGTCTCCAAAATGATCTATACAGTGTTGACAGGGACTTTAAACCTCATGACAGCAAGCAAGTTTTCTGATTCTGATCAGGTAGAATTGTGTTACTTCAGGTTAAAATAAAGCAATGATACTTCAAAATGCAATGACAGAAGTCTGTTCACCCCTCTGTACATTGTCCAACATGGACACAATTAATGCATTCCATTTCTGGTTTTGCTTTGGAAGTTATATGGTAAGGATATTGCAGAATTAATAAATTCCATACAAAGTCCCTCATTTTGGGTGCATTTATCTGCATGAATATGATATTAGATTTTGTACTTAAAAACAATTGATAACTCCATTTAACCCATTTTATACAGGAAAGCCTAGAGCCAGACACTGACAAACAGTGCAGGCCCAGATCAGACGTCGCAGTATGCGGCGTCTGATCAGGGCCTTCACTATTTGAAAAAGCAGTTCAGCCATTTTCCTTATTAAATTCTTAAAAATAACTCATTCTGCCACCCATTTTGAAATGGAATCCATCCAAACAGAAGACGGGAGATTCCATTTGATACAAAATGGGTTAAATAAATTTTGATAGCTTGCATGATATGTCTGATCTTCAATTTGGGGGCAAAAGATAATGGAGCTGGTACATGGCTAAAGGTGCCAGTAGCAATCAGCTCCAAATAAGGGGTAGTTGCTTGCTTGATTTGAAGTTTAACGTCCCCGTCAAAGCTGTATAGGTCATTTTGGAGAAGTTGCTTCCAATTTTGTGGGACTTTTACCCGACATTGAGATGAAACAACATCTCAAGCCCTGTTCCCCAATGAAACCAATAGGGTTTATAAGCATGGACGGTCCAACTCGCACTGCTTTGCCTGGGCAGGCTTAGATCCTCTAAGCCGTTTACCAGTACTCGTTTATGGTTGGTTTTTGCTCTGCCTGGAAGCATCATGCAACCCATCTATTTCTTCAAGCCCTGTTGGGCGGGGAGCGTTATATAAGAGGATTTAAGGGATAATTTCCCTTAATCGAATCATATCTTACAAACACAGACAGATCATTGACCGTCATCAAGAGCTCATCACATAAGCTCCTTGCCGTGGTGTAATATTTATCCATCACCATACTAGCTGAACTCAAAGCAGGCCATAGATTGCTGCCAGTAGTACATGTATATGTTGAGAATTTCTGCTTGTATCATTCCTCCACAACTTTGAAGCTTTTATTCTTATTAAAAAAAAATCAGATTAGCTGTTCCTGGTGATGTTTCTAGAATTTGTATATAATTGCATACATGTATGCTTGCATTATAATATCATATAATATCTTTTGCCAAAAGTTTACATAATATGTTTCAAGATTGATTTCAGTTTGGCTGTCATGATGTCCTAATGTTACTCAGTACAATATCTGAAGGGTACCTTGTGTCATGTGAACTGTTTTTAAATGCTGGTTAATTCTGTTGGCAATTTTGATATTTGGAATTCAGAATATTCATCTTCTTGCTCATTCCGGCCAGAGGTTATAAAACTTCTTTTCATGCTTATCGTGGTTGGGTTTTTGTCCTGCTCATAAATATTAAAATGCCAACAACTGTTGGCATTTTAATATTTATGAGCAGGAAATTTATCATTCTTGAATTTTGATAAATTTTGAGCACAAAAAAGAAATATTGGTTGATATTTTAAGTTATTAACATGAAAAAGTCATGCCCAGTTAGACTGAACATGAAAGGGCCACAGTTTAAAAACTTTTTTCATGCTCTACTGCATTTGTTGTAAATTATTTGTCCTGTTCATAAATATTAAAATGTTTAATAGCTGTTGACATTTTAAAAATTATGAGCAGGATATGTATCATTCTTGAATGTTTGATATCATGCTTGAAAAGTTTTGAGCACGTACTGAAAACACTTAATATTAGTTGATTAAATTTTAAGATATAAACATGAAAAATTTCTGGGATTGAACATGAAAAAGTTTTTTTTATCTCCGCCCCCGCCCATAGGGGCTTGAAGAAATATATGGGCTACATGATGCTTCCACACAGAGCTGAATCCGGCCCGCACACTAGTACCGGTAAACCGCTTTTAGGATCTAAGCCTGTCCAGGAACCGCGGTGGGAGGCAGGACTGCCCATGCTAATAAACCCTATTGGTTTCTTTGGGCAACAGGGCTTGAGATGTCATTTCATCACAATGTCGGGTAAAAGTCCCACAAAATTGGAAGCAACGTCTCCAAAATGACCTTTACAGTGTTGACAGGGATGTTAAACCTCAAATCAAACAAACTAAATCACTGACAGTTTCAAAAGTTCACTACAGACAGTTGGAGGTTTTAATAGGCATCATGTATAAAATTAACATGAGTCTGGTTATTAGAATGAAGAAGGCATTGGACTCTCCTGATGTTGATAAAAATTCGGTAAAGGAAATTCCTAAATTACCAGAGGTATATTCTCATGAAAAATTGGATAATTTTGTTGATTTTTATGTCACCAAGGTGAAAAAGGTAAGAAGCTTTTTCAAAGAAATGTAAGAAATATGGTAGAAGTATAAAGCGTCCTTAACTCTTATCCTGCTGTTCACGACAACCCTTTTCTTTAAAAACAGTGTAGATCCAGATCAGATGGCTTCTGAAGAAGCCATCTGATCAGGATCTACACTGTTTACATTCATTTTATGAATTTGCAGGAATAAATTACATCAAGTATTCTGATTGGTTCAAAGTCAGAAATGGGTGTGGCTAAACTGAATATTCAGCAAGAGAAGGGTTGATTTTGTAAACTCTAGTCTTTGCAAACTCTTTCAGTTACCGTATGCGAGATTGACATTTTTGTTGTTCCTATTGTTACATTGGCAACTTTGAAATTTGTAGATAGTGTATTTGTCTTTCTAGTGAAAAATGAGAAACTTTAACCCTTATCTTGCTGAATATTCATTTAAGCCACACCCATTTCTGACTTTGAACCAATCAGATTACTTGATGTAATTTATTCCTACAAATCCATAAACTGAATGTCAAACAGAGTAGATCCTGATCAGATGAAGAAGCCATCTGATCTGGATCTACACCTTTTCCAAAGATAGGGGTTGTCGTGAAGAGCATGATAAGAGTTAAGGACTTGGATATGATGGCTCTATTACACAGGCTGAGTTCACTCATTTTTGATTTCCTAAGCTCAAGAAAACAACTATTTTCCAAAGAAAATTTTCTTATTTTTGAAATGGACTCCTACAGTGTATTTTGTAGATTGGATTTAGACATTGCTTACATATCATAATAATACCTTCTGCGTCTTTGTTGGATTCTTCTTCTAACTTCATTAATGTGTGAAGACTGATCTTACGAAACTGCTAGTTGAAGACATGTAATTGCCTGATCATGCATTTGAGATATGTGCATACCCTAATTCCTAAGCACAATTATCACCTTATACAGTGTATATATAGGCAAACAAAAAGTAAGGTGGCTCTCATGAAGCTTTTAACCCTTTTTGTTCTAAATGGAATCTTCCTTCTTATATATAGCAGGAGTCCATTTCAAAATTTAGGGGTGTCAGGTTGTGTTTTCTTCAAAATTTATTAGGAAAATTGCAGAACTTTTTGCAAACAGTGTAGGCCCTGATCAGACGTCGCATTCTGCAGCGTCTGATCTGGGCCTGCACTGTTTGCAAGGGTAGTCGTTTTGGGCTTTCTGGTACTAAATGGGTTAAAATCTGTTTATCATTCTGGATGTTCATTAGAAGTGGTTTAGTTATATTTATCAAGCATTATGGGCCACTTGAATAAGGCCCAGGGATATCATTTAAGTGCTAATTTGGGCGTTCTTGATGACTTAAGTCAATATTTCTTGCTGTTTGATTAGATAATTATTGTATAACTATAAACAGCCAGAGTCAATTTTGGGTGTTTAACTGAAATGTTGGTCTTGTTTGCCTCTAAAGATGTTCCATTATTGTCTGTTTGTGCATTGAAATGTCTTGAAGACTATTTTCAAACATTTGTAAAATGCATTGCATTATAAAATATATAGACATACTGAGTCTTAGCACATACAATCATTTAACCTAGCCCAAGATAAGAGGGGCTATCCACATGTTATTTTTCTTATTTCTGCATGAAAACATATGTTGTGGGTACTCATTAGAAGTGCCTCAACGAGGCATTTCTAATGAATATCCACAATGTATGTTTTCATGCACAAATAAGAAAAAATAAGAAAAGGACTTTTTGATTGAAAAAAGGCCTTATCTGAGGCTATGATTATTATAATGAAGAACCAGATAAGACTGCCAATCCTTTGATTATTCCTAAGTCAGTAGTCCCTATTAACCCTTCTCTTGCTGAATATTCATCTAAGCCACACCCATTTCTGTCTATCAACCAATCAAATTTCTTGATGCAATTTATTCCTACAAAATGTATTCATAAATTGAATGTCAAACAGTGTAGATCCTGATCAGATGGCTTCTTCAGAAGCCATCTGATCTGGATCTACACTGTTTCCAAAGATAGGGGTTGTCGTGAACAGCAAGATAAGGGTTAATTGACGGGTAACCACAACAGATGACTTGTTTGTACTGAAAATTCGGGAAAAGTGTCACAGAATGTTTAAGTAATAGATATATCCATTGTTTTTGTGAAATATTGGTTAATATTTGTACTGATTGATATCTGTACAGGATAATTTGACGAGCCCGGCAGGGCGAGTCTAATTATCCTGTACGGATGTCAATCAGTACAAATATTTACCAATATTTCTCAAAAACAATTGGATATATCTATTTTAATCCACAGCTTATTGTTACTTCCACTTAAAGGCAATAGATAAAACCTATTAAAGCATATTAATTTTGTTTTATTTACTGTTAATTTCAATTTCTTTTATTTGACCTGATTTACCCCGTCTGGAAAATGGATTGTCCTGTCTGAAAGGACACTGTCGTCTTCTCTGCTTCATTAATATTCAATTGGATTTGATTGGTCTAAATCCAACTGACCACAGGTTATTTGATCATGCTTTTTTAACCTGATGTTTATCACTGGGGCATTTTAATGCTGAACCTTCAAGTGAAAGGACTAACTTTGAACGCAGATGTGTGCTTTTGCTGTATGAAATGTTTCATAAAATGTTTGGCACCAGTAAATTGGAGTGTATTTTGTGATAATTCAGGGATATTTTTTCTCCATAAAAAGGTATGTTGTGGGTACTCATTTGAACTGCCTCATCCCACAAAAACATGTTGTGGGTACTCGTTGGACTTGCCTAGATGAGGTGGTTCTAGCGAGTACCTACAATTTGATTTTATGGAGAATTGGAAAAACTTAATCAGAAGGAGCAGTCTGATCAGGGTCTGTACTGATTCGGCAAAAGCTATTTTAAATGTGGGTAATCATTCAAATAACCTCGGCGAGGCAATTTTAATGAAAACCCACAATGTTAATTTTGTCATGCAGAGCTAGAAGCCCCTTCCCATTTCAAGATCAGAAGGAGCAGTCTGATCAGGGTCTGCACTGTTTGCCATTAAGTAGAAGCTATTTTAAATGTTGGTACTCATTCAAATAACCTCGGCGAGGCTATTTTAAGGAATAACCTCGGCGAAGCTATTTTAAGGAATACCCACAATGTTAATTTTGTCATGCAGAGCTAGAAGCCCCTTCCCATTTTAAGATCAGAAGGAGCAGTCTGATCAGGGTCTGCACTGTTTGCCATTAAGTAGAAGTTATTTTAAATGTTGGTACTCATTCAAATAACCTCGGCGAGGCTATTTTAAGGAATACCCACAATGTTAATTTTGTCATGCAGAGCTAGAAGCCCCTTCCAATTTTAATTGTAGCTCAGCTGATTGGTCCATTCAAAACTGTACATGATATCAGTACATGATATCAGTACATGATAACAATACATTTATCGAAATTTATTAGTACTGCCAACATCAAAGGAAAGTACTGGGAGCTGTGGATTAAATGATGAAAGAAATTAAGAGAACAACTTCAAAATGTCCAAATATTTTTATTTTACACAATGTTTCAGCCTGTAATGGCTGTCATCAGGTGTAATAAGGTTACTGGAAACAAGTCTGGGCTAATTGTAGAAAGGATGTTGTAGTAGTACGCATATGGTTCCCCAATAAACTGGCCATTTGACGCCTCCAGGGAGGCTAACGTAGTGATTTTCATTTCTAGGCTAATTGGTGACATGGTTCAAAGTCAGATTCATTATTATTGCATAAATTGTTAAAAATGAAAATTACAATGTAATGTTTCATAACTGCTTTCATTATTTTTCAGTTAAAATCCCGACAGGAGAACCAGCTGAAGGCAAAACATTTTTTACCTCCTCAGGTAAGACCTCTGCCAACTGACAAAATGTATTAACCCTTATCCTGCTGACTATTCAGTTTAGCCACACCTATTTCTGACTTTGAACCAATCAGATTACTTGATGTGTGTGTGTGAATTCAGGTTTAACGTAGCTTTCAACAATTTTTCAGTCATATCACGACGGTGTCTGGTTGCGACAGGGAGCTCAATGCTCACTTTTATAGTGCTGCCTCACTGAAGTATCATGTCCCAGACACATTACATGATACCACACCCAGTCACATTATCCTGACACTGGGTCGACCAGTCTTAGCTCTACCCCGTAAATCTGAGTGCCAAGCGAGGAGCAGCTAGTACCATTCTTAACGACTTTGGTATGTCGCGGCCCGGGATTGAACCCGTGACCTCCCGTTCCCCGGAGCGGACACTCTACCATCTGAGCTATCGGGGCCGGTGATTAATTGATGTAATTTATTCTTACAAAGCCATCAACTTGATGTCAAACAGTGTAGATCCTGATCAGATGGCTTCTTCAGACGCCATCTGATCTGGATCTACACTGTTTCCAAAGATATGGGTTGTCGTGAACAGCATGATAAGAGTTAATATTGTGATCCGCTGTAGTGGTCAGTGTATTGTTGAGCAATACATGTCATTGAAGTAGATCAAATCACGAGCGTGTAGCCTGAGTGTTATATCTACCTACAACTGACTTACAAGTATGATTTATTACTCAACAATTCACACACTAGAGCTGAAACTAATTCGATTTTAACACACCGAAAATGAACAACAATGTTGTTGTTCCCTTCAAATTCTCCCTACCTTTCGCCACTGTTAGAAGAAGTCCTGCCCAAACTGTTTCTGGCACGTTTAATGATATTCCATCATCTAACATCAAAGATCTACATTTGACATCACAAAAGGGTGGCTTTTCACATCACTCTCTTCCGCCATGTGATTTTTGTCACGCCTGCTATTAGCATGGCGCGATATAGGCGCCCGGTTTTCCGTCCGTTCGTTCGTCCGTCCGTTCGTCAAGGCGTCAACATTTGCGACCACCCTAGCGTTCACCCTAAGGTTCAAGTTTACCACAGGCGCGACATAGCCTTCGGCGGAATTCTTGTTTTAAGAATAAATCAGAGTTTCTTTCCATTGGTGCTCTGTATTAGAAAATATATATTCTTGCACACCAGATAAGGAAATCCGTTGTTTTAGCCTGGGATAGAAATTCTGTTCTTACTCCAGTGGACAGGGTATATAAAATCGAATATTCTCATGTGTTTGGTTTGACTTGGTTGAATAGACCTCATATGCCCCATCGTTAAGGTTGACGTCACAACACGTCACTAAAATAACACCATTTTGACCATAATACAGATATAGTGGACGACCGCAACCGAAGTGACCGCATTATTAAAAATTCACACTCAGAAATAAAAGGTATGCAAAAAAAGAATCTAATGTGGGTGTGAGAGGTGAAAAGAAAATCCCTCCATCGGGAACAAAGCCCAACATCACTCGGTAAGCCTCATGATGCCTGACTGTGTCCCTCGGAAAGGATTTTCTATCCACCCCTCACACCCATGTAAGATTCTTATAATACATGACAACCTCTTTATAGCACTGTTATTGCAGTTAACAATGTTAGTTAAATAAGTATGTTATAGCCAAACAAAAATGTGTAGGTTATACAGAAAAATGACCATTTATGGTCATTTTTCTGTATAATCTGTTCATTTTTGGATCCATCTTTATTTGAAACCTTGTCATAAAAAATTGTTACAAAAAGATTTATGTGTATTTGAGCAAAGAAAAATTCTCCAGAAACTCTTAGGTCACATGATTTGTTTGTTTGTATTGGAGTTTAAGGGCCCAGTCAACACTATTTTAGGTCATTTTTGAACCGGTCAGTTTGCCTATCCACACTTTTACTGTGCAGGCTTATACGCAAGCAGTTAACCAGTACAGTGCAAATTCTATCACCACAAACTGACAACTGCCCTTCTTGAATCAGTGGAAGGGAGAGAATGACCTTAGAAAAGATTTCATGATCAATCTCATCTCCAGGAAAGAATGTTATTGACCCCAGGTGGTATCGAACCCACATCCATCTGATCACCAGTCAAAGACGCATCTGACTGAGCTACCTAGGGGGTATCCTGTAAAAAAGGTTAAGTTCACCGATACCAGATAAAGAGCAGCTGCACTATAGCTGCCGAAAACTAGAAGACACTTCTTGTGTCCTCCAGGGCTGTAAATGGAATTTTTATTGCTAATATTATCATTTAAGTATCTGTGCAAAAGATGAGTTTAAGTAGTGAATTATCAAAAGTAGTCCAAAACATATCATCTGTAAGTAATTTTATTGACTGAATAATTCATATTTAAATTTAAAATATACTTCCTTCAGGCGGTGCACAGACTATGGTCGCACAGACTATGGTCAGTTTTTTGTCTTCTTTGTCACATGTTTTAGTAATAATGTTTTAATTTTTGATTTTCAAACATGTTTACCGCAGTGAGAAAGTTGTGGAGGAGATTTATGCTCGCCCAACTTCTGGAAGTTTTCAAACCCTCAAGTTGTAATGTGATAAAGATTTCTATACAGTTGAACTTCAATGGCTCAAACACCTTTGGGACAATGAAAATCTGTTCGAGACAGGGGTAGTTCGAGCCACTGATGACTACTTTCAGGATGCACAACGTGGATAATTTGGGACATCTTTTCGGTATTCTGTAATATAAATATATGTGCTGTATAGAATCCCCTCATCAAGGCAATGCTAATGAGTGCACACATCATACATTTGCAAGATAAAAGGCGAAAATATCCGAACTTTCCCCTCACTATCTCTTATGTAGAGAAATTCCCTAGGGACTCAAGAACGGGTTTGACTTGGCCGTGGTAAACGAGCCATCGGTGTTCGAGCCATCGAATTTCTACTGTTTTTTTCAGCTTGTGCAAAAATTTCTGCTCCCACAAGTCCCAGCCTGATGATGTGCTTCGAAAATTCAGTTGTCTATTCAGTGTTTGACTGAAGGATAGTTATGTGGGTTCTATGATTCAAACATGCTTCATCTCCACAATGCATAAATTCATTTATCATATGACGTTGTTGATAAGCAGTGGATAACGTCGTGTAATAAAAATCGTATGACCACACGTGTAATAACACTTTAGCGGGATTCAGTAACGTCATGACGACCTCCATGTCAACAATGCATTTTCGAAGAAAAATTGTAAAATTTAAAAGGCGATAAAATCCAATTTAAAGTAGTCATATGATAAAGAGAATCTTACACTCGTGGTCATTTCATATGATATTTATGAAACTCGCCAAAGGCTGGTTTCATAAATATCATATGAAATGACCACACATGTAAGATCCTCTATGAGTGAAACATAAGGCATACCATAAAAGTTCTAGTAATCTGACACCTTGAAGACTTGCTGTATTTCTCCTAGAATTTTAACAATACAATCAAACTTCAATGGCTAGAACACCTTTTGAACCTCGAAAATCTGTTCGAAACAGGGGTAGTTCGAGCCACTGAGGGTTACTATACGGAGGCATAACGACATACTTTTGGATATTTTTTCGGTTTTCTGGAATAAAAATGTATGCTGTGTGTACTCATTAGAATCGCCTCATCGAGGCGATTCTAATGAATACACACAGCATACATTTGCAAGATAAAAGACTAAAATCTCCTAAATTATCCCTGACTATTTCTTATGTAGAGGAATTCCCTAGGGACTCAAAAAAGGGTTCGACTCAGCCATGGTAAACGAGCAATCGGTGTTGGAGCCACCGAAGTGCTACTGTATTGTTTCATAATCGCAGACAGTGTAAACCTTGATCACACTGCTCATTGAAGCGGTTCTAATGCATACCCCATAAACCCAAGTTTTCTCTATATAAAGTGGGATTTAGAGGGGTGTTCATTACACAGACTTGTTCACATGATGGGGCAATGACGCATATTAGGAATGACTTCGGGTTTAATTTCGACATGTTATAAAATAAAGATACATGTATGTTGTGTGTACTCATTAGAATCAGCTCATTGAGGCAATTCTAATGAGTAAACACAACATACCATTTCAAGATAAAACCAAACAAACATCCAAAAATTATTCTAAATACATGGCTACCTGGGGCTATCAGAAGAATTCTATATAGACTTCGGAATGATTTCGAATTTAGGCTGTGGTAAATGAGTCATTTGTGTTCCAGTTACAAAAAGTTTTGCTTCGCTGTATCTAACTTCATTTATACATATATTACATAAACTTTATTTCCAGGCATATGCACCAGAACTGTATTTATTAGAAGCCACCCCCGAAGTCCGTGCGGTATTTGCAGCTAGCAGTGAAGGGTCGACCCGACCTCAGACGCGGACGTCATATGATTACAACCCGTTTGGCAGTCAAAGTAAGAATTTGCTAGTAGGCTTGTCTTTGTAACAGTTAAACAAATTGACATACACTTATATTCAGATTTTATATACACTGCAACCTCGTTATAGCGCTGATCGTTTAAGCGCGGAAATCAGTATAACGCGGTTGTTCCATGGCTCCCGATTTTTTTCCGTCGGGCGAGATTCCG
The DNA here is from genome assembly GCA_963580285.1 of Lucinisca nassula. Taxonomy (NCBI): domain Eukaryota; kingdom Metazoa; phylum Mollusca; class Bivalvia; order Lucinida; family Lucinidae; genus Lucinisca; species Lucinisca nassula. The sequence goes on from OY757014.1 coordinate 132,138,265, forward strand.
CGCGTCCGAAATTGACTGGGGCGAATCGGCAGATTTTTTCGAGCGGCCGAAAGTGACGGGGGCGAATCAGCCGATTCGCTGAAATAGATTTGCGACAAGCCGCAGACTTGAATCCGTGGCATAGTAGAGCTTCCGCGCATCCAAAATTTACTGGGGCGAACCGGCCGATTTTTTTTCCAGCATTCGAAATTGACGGGGGCGAATCGGCCGATTAGCTGAAATAGATCTTTGACAACCCGCACACTTGAATCCGGCGCATAGAGCTTCCGCGCATCCGAAATTGACTGGGGCGAATCGGCCGATTTTTTCCGAGCGTCCGAAATTGACGGGCGCGAATCAATGAGATGAAACCACCGCTACAGTTTTTTCTGCACGCGATCGGTAAATGACGTCATCGGACCCCAGCAACCCCACACGCGTCTATTGTTTTATCTAAATGGGGCGTATCTCTTTCATTAATTGTTTGGAAACGGTAAGAAAATTCTCGATAGCAAAACGGTTGTGGAAAACAGTGCTTTCTGTAAGCTCCGTGTCAATAACCAACAACAGCATACAGATGTGTTAACACGAATTTTTCTCCAACTTTTCTCGCCAAGCGTCTGCTATTTGGCGCCAAAACATAATCATTCACGAGATAGTAGAATAGTCGTAGCAACTCGTCTTAGGAGCAATTAAATAATTTTCACATTGATTGCGGATTAAATTTTATGATCGGGGAATAAACGCAAATTAGAGACATAACTTGACCATATTTTCACACCTTATCGACATGCACCGCAGGGTGGCAATTATATGACAGGGATTAACAATAGTGTCATAATTGAACCATTATAAATCATCAAACAGTGTAAATCCAAATCAGATGTCTGCGGCGTCTTTCTGAGGTGTCTGATCTGGGCTTGCCGGTGCCCCCAAATTTATAACGCGGTGATCACCACTAACGCGGTTGGGGTTCTTGGACCCCACCACCCGCGTTATAACGAGGTTGCAGTGTACTGGCAGGCTCTTAAGGAGAAAATTGTTAATATTTTGATTTTAATCTAAATTTGATATGCTTATGGGGAATGGGAACACCTGACAGATTTTTCTGCCATTTTTCAAACGGAGACAACTTTCGGGACTTCCTGTTCGCTTTTCTATAAACCCTGTCCCACTCAAAAAGGGGTCAACTCTTAAAGGAAAGAATTTGCTCCTGAGGAGCAAATTCTTTCCTTTAAGAGTTGACCCCTATTGACATAGGAGACAAAAATATTTTTGCAGGGGTTGCCTCCCCTGAAAGTGTTCCCATTCCCCTTAAAATGTTGAAGGAAATGTTCACTACAGCTCCAAATAAGGAGTAGGGGTAATTTTTTTTACTAACCTCTGTTGTGGTAACTTGTTAGAACTGCTCAAAGAAGCGGTTAGAATAACATCTCACATGTTTTGTATTGGGGCATAAGAAAATGTTATTCCGAAGTTACTCTCATGGCTCCCTTTACACCTGTGGACACAAAACTGTTCAAACTCCTATGAAGTACCTTTCATTGAATTTAGTTTGTCATTCATCAAAGTAGTCTAAAACTGGATCAAGAAATATACATTGATTGGTCTCATTGTGGCAAGCACTTTTTCCATTTTTTAGGTCTGATTGACATTTGAGATGTATTCTGATTTGACTGCAGGAGTCTACAACGAAATGTACAAAACTTTGTGTTTTTAATGTATTCCTGGCTTGCAGTTGACTGACAGGATGTAAGGAAATATTGAATGAAACATCTAATCAAAATGAAATGAAGCCTATCAAAGTTTGAACAGATTTGGTTCCACGGGTGTATCTAAAGCTGTTGTTCAGGATTCAATTAAAGCTTTACTTAAAAATTCTGAAAATAAATTTTATACTTGGTACACCATTATTTCTAAGTGACACTTGCTGGGATCCAAGCAAAGACAAACCAAATAAAAACAAAAACATTAGACTATGTCAGCAAAGGTTCTGGCACAGTCTCTTCTGAGACTTCTCATGAACCTTCACATTTCTGGTCAGGTTTCAATATAAACTATTTTTGCTTTATTTGTAGGAAACAAACGGTTTATCCCTCGAGTGTTATAAAGAGACCACAACCTCATTATAACATTGTTCATTATAACACGATTCTGGATATAATGCAGTCTCAAGATGGATCCCAAAAATGTATAGATTACATAGAAAAATGACCACAAATGGCATAAATGGTCATTTTTCTATATAATCTATATGTTTTTGTTTGGATATACATGTAACACAATGGTCCCCGCCCATTGGGGCTTGAAGAAATGGATGGGCTGCATGATGCTTCCACGCAGAGCTGAAACCGACTGCACACGAGTAGGCCCTACTGGTAAACCACTTAGAGAATCTAAGGTAACCGCTTAGAGAATCTAAGGCAAAGTGGTGTGAGTCGGACCGTCCATGCTTATTAACCCTATTAGTTTCATTGGGTGACAGGGCTTGAGAAGTCATTTCATCAGTGTTGGGTAAAAGTCCCACAAAATTGGAAGCAACGTCTCCAAAATGACCTACACAGTCTTGACGGGGACATTACACCTCAAATCAAACAAACCAACAAAAAACATGTATCATGATTGTTTAACAAACATGGTTTAGTCTTTTGGACCCCATTAATAGTGTTATACAGAGGTTGTGTGTACTTTATTGAATTAAGATTTTACCTTGTCCATTTTCAAAAGAAGATTTTATTATAAAGAGCTTACAATAATTGCAGAAAATTATTATAATGATATGGACATAAATCATGTTCTAATTACAGAATTGAAGTTAAATATGAAGGTTGAGGTTTACTGATTTTACTTTTTAATATTATAATTAGGGCATACAGAACGTAATGGCTACATTAGTCGTAAGTGAAATTTTGACAGCTTTCTATAATTATTAAACTTGTGTCTAAGATTAAGTTAAAGTATAAAAGCTTAATATTGGCTACTGTTTTAGAGAGAATTGCTTTGAGTTGCATAGCATTAATTTGGCTACAGAAATTTGAATAAATACCCATATCCAAAGCTATAGAATACAGGCTGTGTCCACTTGGTCAATCTTTGTCAGTTTCAACTCTGATCATGTGAACAAGTCCGTGAAATTAATACCCCCTTAAACACCACTTTATATAGAGAAAACTCGGGTTTACAGGGCTAATCATTATTTTTCTTATTTCTGCGCGCTGCCCAAGACATAGGTTGTGGGTACTCGTTAGAACCGCCTCAAAGAGGCGGTTCTAACAAGCACCCACAACCTTTGTTTTCAGTATAAATAAGAAAAATATAACAGATTTTCATCAGAAAATTAGCCATTTTGGAGATATGAAAAAATGCACTATGTCGCACGGGTGTGTTATCATAATGTAAGCCTGCCCACGAAAAGTGTGATTACACAAACTGACCGGCTCCATGACCTAGTGTTGACTGGGCCCTTACACTCAAAACAAGCAGAGTTCAGCTTTGACAGTTAGAAGAAGTATATGATAGAGGGCAAGTGTTTGATTTGATAGTGTTGAATTCAGCATAAAGCCATTGTTGAAATGAAGAAAGTTAGACCATGTTGACACTGCCATATACATGAAAATAAATATATCTCATACAAATCTTCGAGTAGACTTTACATGCATAAGTTAATAAAAATAAACCTAAAAGATAATAATTAGTAAAATTGTTGAACAGATATGATATGTGGTAACAATGGCTGCACTGACTAGGGTTGAAAAAGTAGACCTTACATAATTTGAACCACCTCGTGAGTCTAACAAGTACCCACTATCACGAAAACAAGCCTTTATAATTCTGATTCCCTTGAACCCCACTTTTATATTTACACGTTTAGAACTTATTCATGTACCCACAAACCATATTTTAAGCAGAAATAAGTAAAATATCACAATTTTTCATCAGAAATTTTTTTTTTTTTTTTTGGCGGTAAAATTTACAACGTATTGGATAGGCGTGTTTTCGTAATGACATGTTTTATGGACAAATAAAACTTAGAAGCAGACATGACTGCAGGAACCAGTTTCACAGAACACACATGCAATTAAGGGAACTAAGGACTGAAGCTACAGACCAAGAATGAGACCTTACACAATTACATGTGCACTCACTAGTGGCATCACCGATAATGGCCACTATGAGAGAAAGAGAGACAGAGACAGACAGAGACAGACAGACAGAGAGATCCACCATCATGCTGCAGTCTCAATGATGAAGTGCAAATACAGCTGTAAGTGGACCTTATAGAATGTTCAACACTATTGTTGACGTGAATATTGATGGGCAATCAAACAGCTACACAAATGAAAAGACTCCTTGAAGCAGATGAAAAAAGGTAGTCCAGCTGAGCTCATCAGCATTTTGGAAATCAATCGTATGACATCATCAGTCGGTTTTAACTTTAAGCACCTAAGCCTACATTTCTAGATGCAATTTTTGGCTTTATTTACTCTGGGTGGGAAATACAATACCCAACAAAATTTGACATCATGAATATTTAAGGTCAGGCAACAATTATACTTAATTATAATGATTTTTTTACCATTTAAATGAGATAAGATCAGTCTCAATTACAAAGCGGTTTAATTAAATACCAGTGTCTGCCAAATGATTAGTATTTTGTTTATATTGAGCTGAGTTTTGTAATTTAACCCTTATGCTGCCGAGAAAAACAACATCTGAAAATGTCGTCTGCTTATGTCGTATGCTGAATCTTCTTGCAAACTTTTTAAAAAATATTTTTTTTTGCATACAGGCAAACAGTGTGGGCCCAGATCAGACTGCTCCTAGAGGAGCAGTCTGATCTGGGCCCACACTTTTTGCAAAAAAAATTACTCTAAGGTAAACGACAGACGGCAAAGCAGACGACAGTTATTGTGATCGGCATTTTATGACAATTGTTGTGATCGGCATTTTATGGGTTAATTCCTTATTTTAGTAGTATCAGATAGAAAAGGTACTTCAGCTTCTAGCCATGGACCTTTTTGGGCATCGCCCCCACCCATCGGGGCTTGAATAAGTAGATGGGCTGCATGATGCTTCCACACAGAACTGAACCTGACCCTGACACGAGTACTGGTAAACAGCTTAGAGGATCTAAGCATGCCTAGGGAAAGCGGTGCAAGTCGGACCATCCATGCTAACCCTATTGGTTTCATTGGGCTGCAGGTCTTCAGATGTCATTTCATCTCAATGTTGGGTAAAAGTCCCACAAAATTGGAAGCAACGTCTCGAAAATGACCTATGCAGTGTTGACGCGAATCAAACAAACAAAACAAAATTTTCGTGGTTCTGTTTACATCAGCCAAGAAAAACTCCAGATAAGGAGTAACCAGTATACATTACAAAAACTCACCTATACAAATACATTGTAAATTTAACCACCAAAGAAACGAACATGTTAAGATGAAAAATTGTGATTGAGGTGTTTCTAACAAGTACTCACAGTCTATATTTAGAGCAGAAATAAGAAAAGTAAGTTTTACCCCTGAATACCCCAGTTTTATGATATGGGCCCCGTCAAGCGATTTTGGTACTTATCGCCTATGCGAGCGGCGAAGGTTCAGGCGAGCCTGCACATCTGCGCAGTCTCACCAGAACCTTTGCTACTCGCTCATACAAGCAGTGAATCAAGAGGAACCTTCAGACAGAAAGCCATGGCCTCTCTGAATGGCTGGGCATGCGCAGTTAAAATTTTGTCATGGAGGAATGCTCGAAGACACAAATTCGCTTGGAAAGGCTCATATAAAAGTGGGGTTCAAGGGGGTCAGAATTATATAGACGTGTTTTTGTGATGATATATGAGATAATTTTTCTTATTTCTTGTGGAAATATATGTTGTAGGTACTTGTTATAATCGCCTCAGTGAGGCGATTCTAATAAGTACCCACAACATATAGGTTACTGGAGAAATAAGAAAAATTGTCCTCAAATTATCCTCAGTACTCATGGCCCCTGGCCACAGGGGCTTGAAGAAATAGATGGGCTGCATAATGCTTCCACGCAGAGCTGAATCCGACCTGCACACGAGTAGTGGTAAACCGCTTAGAGGATCTAAGCCTGCCCAGGCAAAGCGGTGTGAGTCGGACCGTGCATGCTTATAAACCCTATTGGTTTCATTGGGCGACAGGGCTTGAGATGTTTTTTCATCTCAATGTCGGGTAAAAGTCCCACAAAATTGGAAGCAACGTCTCCAAAATGACCTTTACAGTGTTGACGGGGACATTAAACTGCAAATCAAACAAATAAAATCCTCAGTACTCATTCTTACCTGGTGTTATGGGCCTTAGTAGGTAAAACGTGATTGGCTGAAGTGAGACACACTTTTTGAAAGTCTTCCCAACACTCTGGCTCAATCAGAGGGCATCTGATTGGACAAGAATTCCACCAAAAGCTATGTCGCACCTGTAGTAAACTTGGCCATTTTGGTGATAGCTAGGGTTGTCGCAAATGTTGATGGTTTGACAAACAGACCGACAGACGAACGAACAAACTACTAGATCGGGCCATGCTAAAAGCAGGAGCGACAAAAAGGGCAATTGTCAGGTTGAGGCAGGTCAGTGGGATGAGCGCCTGACTGGTAATCAGGAGGATGCGAGTTTGATACATGCCAGGGTTGGCAATATTCCTTTGTGTAGATCAATAATGAAATCTTTTCTACGATCATTCTCTCCCTTCTGCTGATTCAAGAAGGGCAGTTGTCAGTTTCTGGCGAAAGAATGTGCACTGTACTGGTTAATGCCTATTACATGTAAGTCTGCCCAGTAAAAGTGTGGATAGGTAAACAGAATGGCTAAAATATGACCTAAATAGTGTTGTGTGGACTGTTAAACACCATTACAAACAAAAAAACAAACAGGCAAATACAGTGCATGCTTAGAACAAAAAAGTCAGCTGCGGAAAATTGTGGAACGGTAAATGGACCAATTCAGTATGACCATAATAATGTTGAAAGGGTCATTAACTCTTATCCTGCTGTTCACGACAACCTCTATCTTTGAAAACAGTGTAGATCCAGATCAGATGGCTTCTGAAGAAATGGGTGTAGCTTAAATGAATATTCAGCAAGATAAGGGTTAAACTCCAAAACAAATAAATAAACAAACCTTCACTGGCTAAATTTGTGTGTGTTCAGGGCCAATAAATATCTGGACAAATAGATTGGGCTGCATAGTGCTTCTACACACAGCTGAAACCGATGGAACTGTTTTAGTACTGGAAAATTGCTTAGGTCTAAGCCTGCCCAGGAAAAGTGGCTCCAGTTGAACCGTCCCTTAAACCCTAGAGGTTTCTTTGGCTGGTAGGGCTTGAGATGTCATTTCATCGCAGTGTCTGGTAAAAGTTGCATAGAATGGGAAGCAACACCTCCAAAATGACCTAAATAGTGTTGACAGGGATGTTAAACCTCTGCACAAACAAACATAATTTAAACATGTAGTCCTAGATTTGAAGGAGTTCTTTCTTGACTCTTTGGCTCAGCAGTTAGAGGGGTTAGAGCATTGGACTTTTACCTAAACTTTATTCAACAAGTTGAAGAAAAGGTATAAAGTGTGAGGCTTTGCTGAGCATTTAATTCCTTTTCCTAAATGAGTTCAATAAACTTAGTAATACATGAACCCAAATGCAAGATTCTATGACATTTAAAAAACACATTTTATTCACTATTGTTTTACAAAACTGTCAATAATCCACCATTAGTTAACACGATATCGTTAAGGATGTCGTACATGCAACATTAAGGGGTGTATGTAAATAATTTGCGTATTTAATCCACTAGTGGATTAATATTTAATCCACTAGTAGATTACCGAATTTATTACATGGCGTTATTGTATTCTCAGTCGCGATGTCATATGATAAAATGAGTTTATTCAGTACAGAACTGATGTGATACAGAATGAGGGTTACTAAGGTGGACAGGGGCTGGTCATACTGATGTATTACCGTGGACAGTTTACATATCATGTCTGTTATAACAAATCCCATGATATTATTTCGTATATTTCTGATGGATCCGAATGTTTTTAAAACTGTAGGAGGGTTTAAAAAATAATCTGTTTTGAAGTCATAGATTACTTTTAATAGGTCAATGCAATGCCTTTTCAATAAGCTTGCTTGTGTTCTTATTCTGTTTGTAGCGCCACACTGAAAGGTAGAAACCTCCATTTAAGCTTTACAATTTTGGTTTATTTTATAGAACACATATTACATAATTTCTCAACCTAAATTGTTCTTGTATTGTTTTAAGAGCAACAAGATGGTAGATTAATTTATTCTTAACATCACATTGGATATAGTTTTCAGAATTACATGTATGTGGAAGCAAATTATAAAGTCACGATCACTACCATGAATGTTGTAACATTTTAACCTATTTTGTACCGGAAACCCCAAAATGGGTACACTGGCAAACAGTGCAGGCCCAGGTTCTGCGGCGTCTGATCAGGGCCTACACTGTTTGCGAAAAGTTAAGCCGTTTTCCAATTTTGCAGAAAACAGAACCTGACACCTCTAAATTTTGAAATGGACTCCTGCTATGTATAAGCTGGAAGATTTCATTTGGTACAAAAAGGGTTAAATCATTGCTCCAGATAAGAAGGGGAAGGGAGGATAGTTAAAACTTTAAAGATATTTTTTTTTATTTCTTCATAAAAACCTGTCTGCATGGTGCTTCCATACAGAACTGAAACTGTCTGCACATGAGTACTGGTAGAAGGTCTAAGCCTAAGCCCAGGCAAAGTGGTACAAGTCGGACCGTCCATGTTTATAAACCCTATTGGTTTCATTTGGCTTGAGATGTCATTTCGTCTCAACATTTGGTAAATTTTTAGTCCAGCAAAATTGGAAGCAACATCTCCAAAATGACCTGAATAGTGTTGACGGGGACATTATACCTCAAATCAAACAAACAAATCATATCCAAGCTTATAACCCCTATTGGTTTCATTGGGCGACAGGGCTTGAGATGTCATTTCATCTCAATGTCGGGTAAAAGTCCCACAAAGTTGCAAGCAATGTCTCCAAAATGACCTTTATAGTGTTGCCAGGATGGGGACGTTAAACATGAAATCAAACCAAACAAAAATCAGGTAGAAGTCCCATAAAATTGGAAGCAGCAGCTCCAAAATAACCCGAATAGTGTTGATAGGGACATTAAACCTCAATTCAAACCAACACCATATCATAAAAAACCTGTTTTATGGGTAATTGTTAGAATCACCTCCAGAAAAACCTGTTTATGGGTAATTGTTAGAATCACCTCCAGAAAAACCTGTTTATGGGTAATTGTTAGAATCACCTCCAGAAAAACCTGTTTATGGGTAATTGTTAGAATCACCTCCAGAAAAACCTGTTTATGGGTAATTGTTAGAATCACCTCCAGAAAAACCTGTTTATGGGTAATTGTTAGAATCGTTATCCATACTACAGGTTTTTGGAGACAATAGGCTAAAAATATCCCTTTATTATTGTTACTATTCCCCCCACCCCTTATCTGGACATACATGTTCACATTTGCAATATATACTCAGTGTCATAGTCTTAAATGTTATTTTAATGTTCTTAGAAAGATGACTACCACACTTTGATCCCATAATTCAAATTAAATGTACCTTAAAGTTGAAAAAAAAATATAAAAAACTTTAATATAGTTTCACATTCCAACTACCTGCTTTAAATGAACTGTTGAGTACAAATTCACAGATGCACACAGCTGCACATTATTAAATTCATGTTGCACATTCTTCTTCTGGTTTTGAGCTAGATGTTTTATCTTGATGTGGGACAGGGTTGATAATGCTTAAGCTGTAAGTTCAGCCAGTACGTTTTGCTTACAGGACTTGGTTAAGGAAGTACCGTAAAAATAAAAAAAATTTGGACACCTTGAGAATTTGCTGTAATTTTCCAAAATTTTAACAAATTTGTTTCACGACTCAGCAAGGAGTCCAAATAGTGCAGAAGGAATGGCAAACAGTGTAGACCCTGACCCTGAGGAGCAGTCTGATCTGGGTCTGCACTGTTTGCTTAGGCCTATCTGTCCCAATACTTAGGATCATTATGTTAGTTTTCAATTCTGTATCTGACTAATAAGTTAATCTATGGATTATATTAATTGAAGGGTTTTAACATTTTGGTGTTTGTATGTTGGAAAAAGTATATTGGTAAGGGTGGAAAATAAAACACCATATTATACTTTATACTTTCCATTACGTTAATGCACCATTCATTTGTAACCACTGCCCACCACCCACCTATGGCGAATAGCGGGGACAATGGCTTTTCACTTTTCACAGCCCTGCTAGAAGCCCTGCACTGCGGGGACCTCCTGAATGTCATTGCCCCGTTGTTTATAATAGTTAATTCCACTGGGGTATGTTTGCATAAAATCAAAACCCCTGCATTAACCCGGCACTGCGGGGAAACACAGAGGGTAACTACCCTGCACATTAGCCCCGCTATCCCCCACCCATGCCCGTAGGTGGGGTCCAGGTTTACAAATGACTAGTGCATAACACACCCATGTGACATAGTGCATTCTGTTGTATCTCTAAAATGATTATTTTTCTGATAAAATTTGTGATTATTTTCTAATTTACACTCCAACCATAGGTTTTTGGTGCTTGTTAGAACCACCTCATTCGGGCAGTTCTAACAATTACCCACAACCTATATCTCGGAGCAGAAATAATAAAAATAATGTTTTCATATAATTTTCAAAACTAGGCCCTGTATTATATGTAATTAATGTACTGTACTTGAAGTGCACATTTTGTGCGGTATATTGATTCATTTTCACATAACAAGCATAGCAACATATAAGGTAAGTATTTTGTGATAACTGAAGGATAGTTTTCCTTATTGCTCCATATTAACCTATGTTGTGGGTACTCATTAGAACCACCTCAGTGAGGCGGTTCTAATGAGTACCCACATCATAGGATTTTATGAAGAATTGACAAAAACTATCCTTCAATTAGAACCAAATACTGACCTTATCTGATGCTATGAACAAGTCCATGTAACGATAACAAATGCTACATAGATAAAAAAAAAAGGATTTACAAGAAATTTACTAGCCCCTGCTCATTGGAGCTTGGAGAAATAGATGGGCTGCATGATGCTTCCACGCAGAGCTGAAACCGACCCACACATGAGTACTGGTAAACTGCTTAGAGGATCTAAGCCTGCCCAGGTATTGCGGTGAACGTCCGCCCATCCATGCTTATAAACCTTATTGGTTTCATCGGGCGGCAGGGCTTGAGATGTCATTTCATCTCAATATCGGGTAAATTTAAAGTCCCACAAAATTGGAAGCAACGTCTCCAAAATGACCTTTAAAGTTTTGACAAACTCATATATCCAAGAGTTTATATGTACTGTTCCATTTGGAAAAGGTCATTGCTTTTTCATTGTATATTTTTTGTCACATAATCCTAACTTTTGTTTCAGGACATACATGTTCTCACTAAGCTTTACATAATTCCAGATGCTGTTAGTGTGCTTGTAGGCAGTATAAATCTCATACACACTGCTCAATGCAATGTGCTCTAAATAATGTTGACTGGGCTGTTAACCCATTTTGTACCAAATGAAATCTTCCTCCTTATATATACCAGGAGTCCATTTCAAAATTTGGGGGTGACAGGTTAATTGTGCTATCTTTAAAATTGATTTGGAAAATGGCTGAGCTTTTTTGCAAACTGCGTAGGCCCTGATCAGATGCTGTGTTCTGGGCCTGCACTGTTTGCTAATTATCCGTTTTAGGGTATCTGGTTTTGTTTGTTTGAGTTGAGGTTTAAGGTCCCCGTCAACACTGTAAAGGTCATTTTGGAGACGTTGCTTCCAATTGTGTGGGACTTTTACCCGACCTTGAGATGAAATGACATCTCAAGCCCTGCCGCCCAATGAACCAATAGGGTTTATTAACATGGACGGGCAGACTCGAACCACTTTGCCTGGGCAGGCTTTGACCCTCTTAGCAGTTTACCAGTACTCGTGTGCGGGTCATTTTCAGCTCTGCGTGGAAGCATCATGCAGCCCACCTATTTCTTCAACCCCCGATGGGCGGGGGTACAAAATGGGTTAAACTCTTAACAAATAAACCATAAATAATGCTGTAGAGCTCTTTCAATAATGCTTATCATTAAATGTATCATTTTTCTGGCAAAAGACTGTATTGGTCAACCGCTTATAATCCTGACAAGGGAAAGTGCGATTAGGTAAACTGACTGGTCCTATATGACCTATAGTTTGGCAAACCCAACATACGGTTCCAGGTCAGGTTCTATAGATAACCCTCTTACGCAAAACTCTGACCTCACAGCGATAAGAATGGGGTGGCTTATGGTAGTCTATTAAATAAACATTACCTGGTTTTCCTACAAATCAGTGATAGTCACCCAAAAAGCTAATGTGCTTAGTAACTTTGGGTTGATTGACAAACAGTCCGCCCAAAAATGGTGTGCATGCTTCAGAAGTTTCAATATTGTCTAGAAGCAAAAACTTTAATGAAAACTTTAATCCATTTTAGACTGGAAACACCTAAACGGTACTGTGGCAAACAGTGCAGGCCCAGATCAGAAGCCGCAGAACGCGGCGTCTGATCAGGGCCTACACTGATTGCAAAAGGTACAGGCATTTTCCAAATAGAATTTGATGAAAAAACAACCTGTCACCCCTAAATTTTGAAATGGACTCCTGCTATATATAGGGAGGAAGATTCCACTTGGTACAAAAAGGGTTAATGAAAATAATGGTCATGGAATTTTAAGATACTCAAGGTCAAGTTAGTGGCGTAGCTGTTTAAAACCACAGTATTAATTCCACTTGCATTTTTCCATTCTGACACCATGTAGCTAACTATAGTCGGATGCTCACCTGTATGCTTACCTGTAACATTGTAGTGTGATATAACATTGTCAATATAAATGTCACATATAGTCAGAAACTTGAACATGAGCTTAATTTATATGTTTGTTTTGTCTTGTTATTCAAGTTCTAGTTGTCACTACCAGGTCGTGCTGGATTTTGCCTGTCAAAATGGATATCAGCAAGGAATCGACCCTACTGCTGGTAACTCGGTAATTCTAAATGATACAATAAAAGTTTAAATTTTCTAAGACTCAAGGCTGCTGTTTAGTTAAGAAATGAATTTTTTTTTTTTAATGCTCATTAACAACATTGGGTTGTGAGTAAGTAAACCCTTTTGGTATATTCATGAAATTATTTTTATGTCCCCAGTAGCGATAGCGGGAACATATTGTTTTTGCCCTGTCTGTTTGTTTGCTTGTTGGTTTGTTGGTTTGTAAGTGGACAACTTTAACATTGGCCATAACTTTTGAACCGTTTGAGATAGAGCTTTCATATTTGGCCTGAAGGTTTCTTGTGACATTTATGCAAAAAAATTTGACCTGTGACCTTGACCTTGACCTTTGACCTACTTCAAAGAAAAAATAACATTGGTCATAACTTTTGAACCACTTGAGATACAGCCTTCATGTTTAGCATGTATGTTCTTTGTGACAAAAGCTTTACATTCATGCAAAAAATTTGACCTGTGACCTTGACCTTGACCTTTAACCTACTTAAAATTAAAAAAATAACATTTTGGTCATAACTTTTGAAACGTTTTAGATAGAGCCTTCATATTTTGCATGTAGGTTCCTTGTGACAAAAGCTTTACAGTCACACAAAAATTTTGACCTGTGACCTTGACCATTGACCTACATAAAAGAAAAAGTTAACATTGATCATAATTTTTGAACCGTTTGAGATACAGCCTTCATATTTAGCATGTATGTTCCTTGTGACAAAAGCTTTACATTCATGCAAAAAATTTTGACCTGTGACCTTGACCTTTGACCTACTTAAAAAATAAACATTTTTGGTCATAACTTTCGAACAGTTTGGGATAGAGCTTTCATATTTGGCATGTAGGTTCCCTCTGATTTGAGCTTTTCATTCATGCAAAATGTTTGGACCTTGACCTTAGACCTACTTAAAAGAAAAATAAAATTGTTCATAACTTTTGAACCGTTTAACATAGAGCCTGCAAAATGTTTGGACCATGACCTTGACCTTAGACCTACTTAAAAGAAAAATAAAATTGTTCATAACTTTTGAACCGTTTAACATAGAGCCTTAATATTTGGCATGTAGGTTCCTTGTGAACAGAGCTTTGCATTCATGCAAATTTTTTTGACCTGTGACCTTGACCTACTTTAAAGAAAAAATATTATTGTTCATAACTTTTGAACCGTTTAAGATAGAGCTTTCATATTTCAAGTTTCTTGTGTCAAGGGCTTCCCACACAAACAAAAATCTTGAACTGTGAGCAACTTTGAATAAAAAATGACCATGCCCGGGGACATGTTCGTGTTTCACAAATACATCGTGTTTTTTTCTCATTTTTTCATTTTGACTTATATACTTTATCAAACTAAAATAGTATTATGTACATGTATATAAACATCACGTGAAGAAGTCCGTGAAATGAACACCCACTTTGAATAGAGAAAACTGGGGTTTACGGGGGTAAACAATATTTTTCTTATTTTTACTCCAAGACATAGGTTCTAACGAGCACCCATAACCTATGTTTGCAATATAAATATGAAAAATATTATGGATTTTCATCCGAAGTAGCCATTTTGGAGTTGTGAAAAAATGCACTATGTCGCATGGGTTTGTTATCGTAATGTAATGGGTTTCTTGTGAGTGCTACTCCAATAAAAGTAGTGGACCAACTTTTTTGTAACTTTGCATGTTTTTTTTATTATTATTATTATTATTATTTATTTGCATACCGGTATGCTTTTGCATATTAATGAAATTATTGTTTGCCCATTTTTTGGCATTTTAAACTTTGTCCCTTTTTTAGCTGAAATAGTAATGTGTGTATAGACTGTGGATACCTTGTTTGCCCAATTCCTCTGACAGTAGTGGACTAATCATTTGACATTGCAGGTCTGAAGATATGAATATATTTGGTATATTCATGAAACTATTTTCTGCATTTTAGACTTAGCTGAAATACGTGTAATACTGTAATATTCCGCTAGTAAGACCACCTAAAAATTTAACACAAAATTTTCATTGAGAAGGTTTCAGCTATTCTCTCAGTGTGTTTTCTCCATCCAGTGTCTCCTAAAAAGAGACTACCTTTGGAATTGTTCAAAAGTGGTCTTAAAGACCATGTTTGAACAGTCCCAAAGGTGGTCTTAATATAGAAATTTTTACTGTATTATAGTAGGTATCTTGAGTGCACAACTCCTCTTACAATAGTGGGCTAATCGTTTTGAAACTTGGAAAGAAATTTGTTTGTTTGTTTGATTTGAGGTTTAACATCCTCGTCAACACTGTATAGGTCATTTTGGAGACGTTGCTTCCAATTTTGTGGGACTTTTACCCAACATTGAGATGAAATGACATCTAAAGCCCTGCCGCCCAATGAAACTAATAGGGTTTATAAGCATGGATGGTCCGACTGGCACCGCTTTGCCTGGGCAGGCTTAGACTCTAAGCGGTTTACCAGTACTCGTATGCAGGTCGGTTTCAGCTCTGCATGGAAGCATCATGCAGCCAATCTATTTCTTCAAGCCGTGATGGGCTGGGGAAAGAAATGGACTCCTGCTATATATAAGTGAGGACGGGGGATTCCATTCAGTACAAAAAGGGGTTGATCTTTAGCACCCTCTAGGCTAATTCAGCAGATGACAGATTGTGGATATTTTTCTTATTTTTCCCAGAAGACAGGACTTAACATCTCATCCAAATTGTCTCCATAGAAAATTAGAAAAATATTCAAAATGTTGTCTGCTACGAAAAATAATACCCAGCATGTAGAGCGTTAAACAATTGGTCCCTGGTGGGCAAATCAGTTTACAGGTAATTGTCTACACCCATGGGCTTAGACTACACCCATGGGCTTAGACTATCTTAAGGATAACTTTTGCTATAGAAGCATTAAATTTTAATAAAAGGTCATGACAGGTTTTCTATTGACTGGTTTCACTAAAATTCATACACAGGACTATGTTCCATCTGATTACCCTAGGACACCCCAACTTGGGTTTTAGTCTGCAACACCCCTTGTGTATTAAAACCTGGTAATTACCAGAAGGCTGCTTAAGTTTATCAGGTGTACATTCATGATTGCTCTCATGCTTGCAATATAAACATATATTTGTGGTTTACATGATGTTGACTTCGCCCTCACCTTGTTCTTCGCATATCTAGTTGTTTTTGGGAGCTAGGAAGATTTTTTTATGCTCCCCGAAGGGAGAACATATAGCTGCCCCTTTGTCCGTCCATCCAACTGTCCGTCATACTCTTTATCTCGAAAAGTATTAAAGGTAATTAAGTGAAACTTGATATTCTGATAGAGGCCCATGAGGGAAATTGCAGAAAGCAAGAACCATAACCCTGTCACCAGTATTTATGGAGTTACTTCCCTTCTTAACTATTTCATTGAAAAGCTTGACCAGAGCATATCTCTGAAAGTATAGAAGGGAATTAAGTGAAACTTGATGCATTGATAGATGGCCATCAAAGGCAGTGCAGAGTGCAAGAACCATAACTCTGTCACAAGTAATTACAGAGTTATTTTCCTTTTTAGTTTTTGCTGTATTAAGCTTGTCTGGAGCATATCTCTAAAAGTTTAAAAGGTAATTTGGTGAAACTTGATACTCTGTTAGGGGGCCATGAAAGAAATTGCAGAATGCAAGAACAATAACCCTGCCAACAGTATTTACGAAGTTACTTCTCTTCTTAATTAGGGCCAAACACAGTAGTTTGGGTTTCCTATAGTAAATCACCTTGTCAGTCAGTTTGTCACATCTAAACCAAAAAAATTAACCTCATGCATTACTTTAAAAGTATTAGCCCTACTCTCATGAAACTTCACACACATAATAACAATCACAAGACCTACATTCTATCAAAGGGCCAGAACTATATTGCTTTTGTCTGTGTGTTTGTCACGTCTTAAACAAAAAACTTTACCTTGGTCATAACTTCAAAAGAATTTGCTCTACTCTCATGAAACTTCACTCACATACTTACCATCACAAGACCTACATTCTGACGAAGGAGAATAACTATATTGCTTTTGTCTGTGTGTTTGTCATGTCTTAACAAAAAACCTTAACCTCGGTGATAACTTCAAAAGTATTTTCCCTACTCTCATGAAACATCACACATATAATTACCATCACAAGACCTACATTCTGACAAAGGGCCATAACTTTATTGCTTTTGGGTGTGTGTTTGTCACGCCATAACCAAAAAAACTTAACCTCGGTCAAAATTTTAAAAGTAGTTGTCCTACTCTCATGAAACTTCACACACATACTTACCATCACAAAACCTACATTCTGATAAAGGGCCATAACTTTATTGCTTATTTTCACTGATTTATCTCCCCTTTTTTCAAAAAAATATCTCCTGTTATTTCATAACCATAGGTAATAGAGCTTTCATATTTCACTTGTGTATTCCTTGTGACATTCTTCACTGAAAGCCTTATGGTTTAAGCCTTTTGGTTTCATTGGGCAGCAGGACTTGAGATGTCATTTCATCTCAATGTCGGGTTAAAGTCCCACAAAATTGGAAGCAATGTGTCCAAAATGACATAAGTAGTGTAGATGGGGACGTTAAACCTCAATTCAAACAAATCGAACAATTCATGATCCAGCAAGGAGTCCAAAAGGTGTAGATGGAATGACAAATAGTACAGACCCTGATCAGACTGCTCCTGTCCCAATACTTAGGGTCATTATGGTAGATCTATGTCAGTTGAAGAACAGGTCTGACTGTACATTATTACAGTATTTTCTTAAATGGAAATGGGAACACCTGGCAGATTTTTCCAACATTTTTCAAAGGGAGGTAACTTTCGGGACTTCCTGTTTGCTTTTCTGTAAGCCCATTTCCACTGAAAAAGGTCTACTCTTAAAGGAAAGAATTTGCTCCTCAGGAGCAAATTCTGGTCTACTCTTAAAGGAAAGAATTTGCTCCTCAGGAGCAAATTCTTTTCTTTAAGAGTTGACCCCTATTGACAGTGGATACAAAAATACTTTTCCGCAGGAGCACATTCTTTTCTTTAATTAATAGTTGACCCCTATTGACAGTGGATACAAAAATACTTTTGCAAGAGTTGCCTCCCCTGAAGGTGTACGCATTCCCCTTAAGCCTGCAAATCAAAAGCTCATTAATTTCATAGGCTGGTGTAATATTTTAGTTTGCATATACCCGTTTTTATGTAGAGGGCTCATCAATAACTTGAAAAACAGCTTTGTCTGTTTGTATCCATTTATTTGTTAAATGTTTTTTGTCACCATTGTTGTTGCACTGTATGTTGTTTTAGGCTCCTGTTCAAGTTTGGCTATTTATTTGTTGGCAAATAATACCACAGCTCTTTAAACTAATATACATGTAACATAATAATTGAAAATTTAGGAGCTTCTAAAATTTGTTAATCAAAAATGAAATGTATATTTTCGTTATTGCATAATTATGTCATTGAAACATTTTGGGATTTCTTCATTTTGGTGCCATTTTATTTGATAATGATGTCAGTTTTGCATCATGGTTTTCTGGTAGACTGGTATATAATTAATTCTTGGGACAGGTCCCAGGGGCAAACAGAGCAGACCCCGATCAGAATGCTGTTGAGTGTCTGCTGTTGAAGATATCCTCAGATAGAAAACTTGTTTCATTTAATACTTAACCCATAACATGCCAATCACGACAATCGTCGTCTGCTTTGTCGTCTGCTTGTTGCTTTAAAAGTCACTTTGCATTTTTGCAAACAGTGTGGACACAGATCAGACTGCTCCTCTAGGAGCAGTCTGATCTGTGTCTACACTGTTTGCCTATATGCAGAAAATATTTTTAGAAACATTTGCAATAAGATTCAGCAGACGACATAAGCAGACGACATTTTCAGTACAGTTTTTCGTGGCATTTTTTGGTTAATTACCATATTTATTGCATGTATTCGAACAGATAGTGAAAACCAAGATGGGACGCCACAGAGTGTGATATCTCATCTGGGTCAACACTGTTTGCTAGCTATTTTTAGACACAACATAGGGTACAAAATTATTGTCCAAATTTTAGAACAAGTATGGTAAGGAGCTATGGTGGCCGAGTATTTAGGGTAAATATTGTAAGTGATCAAAAGTACTGGAAAAAAGACATTTGAAATTATTTCTTTTTTGTTTTTCTGTGAAAATATGCTTGTTTGATTTGAGGTTTAAGGTCCCCATCAACACTGTAAAGGTAATTTTTGAGACGTTGCTTCCAATTTTTTTGGACTATTACCCGACATTGAGATGAAATGACATCTCAAGCCCTGTCGCTCAATGAAACCAATAGGGTTTATTAGCATGGACGGTCCGCCTCGCACCGCGGTTCCTGGACAGCCTTAGATCCTATAAGCGGTTTACCAGTACTAGTGTGCGGGCCGGATTCTGTGAAAATAAGCCTGTACATGCAGATCATTCATTGGAAATGACACACCTCTGTTTTCTTTGAAATTTACTAAAATTAAAATTAGGTAGTCAATTTTCTTCTGCTTTTTGCTTGGAACTTTAGGGTTGAATGCAGTACTGTATTATAACAAAATCTATGGGGTGCCAGTTTATAAAGCTTTTATAGTTTTGCTCATAGCTGTCATCAATGTAGCTTGGCTTGGCTGGTGGCTAGCTTAGAAATTTTGTTTGTGGGTCATCAAATCACATCTTCCATTAATTTAACAAAAACAGTTGTCTCTGACAATCAGTTCAAGGAATGAATATTATACATGGAAAATGAAAAATATCCCATAAATCTTACTACAGATAAGACCACTGAAAATTGAGACAAATTCTGCTTAAAAAGCTTATTTAGAAAGTTTCTGTTATTCTTTCTTTGTGTTTTCTGCACACAGTGTCATCTGGTCAGAGACCAACTTTGGGACTGTTCAAAAGTGGTCTTAATGATTTGAGATTTAACTTCCCCATCAACACTGTATAGGTCATTTTGGAGACGTTGCTTCCATTTTTGTGGGACTTTTACCCGATGTTGAGATAAAATGACATCCCAAGCCCTGTTGCCCAATGAAACCAATAGGGTCTGTAAGCATGGACGGTCCAACTTGCACCGTTTGCCTGGGCAGGCTTAGATCCTCTAAGCGGTTTGCCAGTACTCGTGTGTAGTTGGTTTCAGCTCTGTGTGGAAGCATCATGCAGCCCATCTTAGTCTATTTCTTCAAGTCCCGATGGGCGGGGGCGTGGTGTTAATATAGGAATTTTACTGTAAATTGAACAATCTTTAAATATGATAAAACAAAGTTCATAGATCCAGATAAAGCATTTTTTCATCCAAAAAGTACTTGTATGTTTCTTATTTCTGCATGTGGGTATTCTTTAGAAGCGCCTCAATGTTTTCATGCAGAAATAAGAAAAAATATATGTGGATACCCGCTTTTATCTGGGGCTATGAAAGCCATGCAAAACGTATCAGAATCAGAAAGTGACATTCTAATCTTTTATTGCATTTTTCAAAGAAAAGTGAGCGAGACATTACATGTGAATCAGATGATTCACATGAAGTTCTGTTTTTTGGCTTTGAGTAGTTTTTAATACTAAGAGAAATTTTCAGTTAGCTGTAAGATATACATAACTATACGAGCCTCCGTGGCCTAGTGGATAAGAGCGCTGCCTCTTATTCACTAGGTCTCTCACCGCTGTTGGTTCGAGCTTGGCTCTGGTCATATGTGAGATGCCAAGTTCTGCAACGGAAGGTCCACGGCTGCGGGTACTCTGGTTTTCGCCCACCTCTGATTAACGATCGGCGCGATACGAGTGAAATAATCTTGAAAGGGCCGTAAAACCAAACCCCTCGCCCCCCCACAAATAAAAATACGTAACTGTATTAACCATATATCTTCAGAGAATGTAGACCCAGATGAAATGCTGCAGAATATGGCATCTCATCAGGATCTTCTCTGTTTGCCACTCATCCAGCTACAGTCAACCCCCTAATACCAACATTCCATATAACAACAAAACTTGTTATAAAGACAATTTCAATGGGACAAATCCTTAGCTCGAGATGAGAGGAGTAATAGAGATATTCAAGAATATTGTAATTATTTAATATTCCAAGAAACGAATGTTGGGGATATTTGTTAGAATCGCCTCGATGAGGTGATTCTAACAAATGTCCACAACATTTGTTTACGGAGTAATTAAAGGTGCCTTATTGAGCTATCAGTAAAAAATGCTTCCAAAAATAAAATACATATAGCCGGTATTTTTCTTTAAAACAATACAAATGAATGCATTTTATGCAAAAATGCGAACAATTATGATGACAGGTAAACAAGTTTGAGAGGGATTCCCTAACTAGGTTTCGAACACTAGTTAGATCTATTTTTAGTTTGTGACAAAAATAGAATCCCCATATATGACGTTATGCGACGTTCATTTTTGGCCTTGTTTGCTTAGGCCATGCCTGAATCGGAAAAAATATGACGCTGAATGCCATGCCATAAGTAACGACACTCAGAGACGATACTGTCCCATATATGTGTAAAGTGACAGATTTATTTTTAGAACAGAATTCCAAACACATGTTCAGAGCGAAGGGTAAACACGAATTAAAACAACCATTTTCACAAAGTTCTGAAGCTGTATTTGGCTCCAAAAATGTACACATGACAAAGAAGTATGAATTGAAGATAAAAACCAGAAAAAAATAATTTTGAGACCCGGTAGCTCAATAATGCACCTTTAAGGGACAAAGCCCTTTACCGGTATTACCTTTTATAGTACTCCTTATTGGGATTATTTATAGCGGCAAATTCGCTATAGCAGCAAATTGTTAAGGAACAAATACTGTCATTAAAGCGAGGGTTCTCTGTATATTTAGATACGACATTGGGTAGTAATTTGTAATTGTTCATTCAAATTTTAGAACAAGTTTGACAAGGAGTTGAAATGCCCAAATCATGACCTATTGAGAATCATACAATGTTGCAAAACTGACATTTTTATGAAAGATAAAGTGACACAATGCAAATCTAAAAGTTAAGAGGTATTTCTAGGTATTTAAATGGAATATTACAAAGATATTTATTTAATATCATCCGTTTTGTCACAGGTGAGGATCCGACATTTCAAGCAGGAAAAAATGGCAATGTTCCACATGGTGCCAATCTTCAGTCTCGGTACTCTCCCCTGCCACAAATTACTTCTCGCTCTCAGCGGGATGCTAGACTATCTCATCGAAGTCAGTCACCCTCTCAGAACTATCAGTCATCTTCCAGTCGCTATCCTCAAAACTCTCATCCTGTCGTAGTAAGAACTTCTCCTTCCCCTCGTGATCCCAACACACGCAGAGACAATGTTCCTTATACACATAGAGACAATGGTCCTAATACACATAGAGACATGGTCAGAACAAATGGTTATGATAAACATGCACACATACCTCAACATTCAGACTGGGATGATGCTTTTAATGATCAATCTGTTAACATATATGATCAAGCTAACCTACATAAGCCTAGGCATCATGAAACTCATTCAGATCGTGCCTACCAAGATTACCGTCAGCCGGTAGCCAGCTCACCAAAACGGGTACCAGCAGAGCAGCCACAGGAAGAGTACCTCCAACCATTAAGTGCCACACCACCTCACTCTCCTGAGGGAGAGGGGAAACACACTCGGAGGGAAAAGAAAGCACAGAATAATGAAGACTCGGGTATTGCAGGGTTTACACCAGATGTCAATATATACAGAGAAAACCAAGATCAAGTCCTTGATAGGTAAGTGTCTTTAAAGCAATGAAAAACAAGAAATGACTGTTCAAGTAGCATAATTGGTTGCAAATTATGTTGTTTTCAAATTCATTAACCTTTACCATACCTGGGGCTTCTCCAGACTTTCGGATGAGTCTTTAAACCAAAGTCCTGTCTCCGTATGACCTTAGCTGTTGGTGGGAAGTAAAACTAAAACGCACTCACTCACTTAACCTTTACCACTCTCTAGGCTAATTCAGCAGACAACAAATTGTTGCTATTTTTCTTATTTTTAAAAATACATGTTGTCTGCTGAAAAAAATACCCAGCATGCAGAGCATTAAGACCCAAGGTGTTTCTCAAGCTGACCTTGTGATAGCCTCATGCATGCAAGAGGTCATTTGTCTAACCCTGTCAGTTGGCTGTGGACATGCCTTTGAAGAATTGAAGAACAGAAATTTTGCCCCCCCCCCCCCCCCCCCCAGCATGCCAGCATGCAGAGCGTTAAGACCCAAGGTGTTTCTCAAGCTGACCTTGTGATAGCCTCATGCATGCAAGAGGTCATTTGTCTAACCCTGTCAGTTGGCTGTGGACATGCCTTTGAAGAATTGAGGCTTGGGCTGCATCTGGTGCTTCCACGCTTTGCTGAAACCAACCTCACATGAATACTGGTAAACCACTTCGGTCTTAGCCTGCCCAGGCAAAGTGGTGCGAGTCAGACCGTCCATGCATATAAACCTGTTACCATATGGGTTTCATTGTGCGGCAGGGCTGGAGAGGTAATTTCATCAGTATGTTGGGTAAAAGTCCCACAAAAATGGAAGCAATGTTAACAAAATTATCTAAATAGTGTTGACGGGACGTTAAACCTCAAAATAAACAAATTAGAAATTAAAGAATGCTAATGGCTTTAGATTACGAAAAGAAAATAAAAACAAATAAAACCCCATTTTGCTATATAAAAGTGGGGTTCTAGGGGGTCAAAATTATATAGGCGTGTTTTTATGATGAATTTAGTTAAAGAAAGCAGATATTGAAGATGTGAATGGACCAGTCAAGCTACTTGAACATGATTTTTCAGGATTTGCCTAGTCTTTCTGCTTTTAACCTCTAATGATCGATATACAGTGAATCAGGTTGCAAAATAAGAGACTTCTGGGTTTGGTGATTTCAACTTTAGGACGCTTAAGACCAGGGCCCATGTCATAGTGCCGAATAATTTAGAATGCAAGACTAACGGTGACAGTCTTTCCCGATTTTCAGCCATTTATGTTGCATGATTTCAATTCAAACCATGGATTCAGAATTAGAATGGAAAACAGTATAGATCCTGATCGGCTGGCTTCTGCTGTTCAAGATCAAGGCAGTTAAAAAAAAACCAAACAAAACAATATGTCCAGGTTCAGCATAGTGAGTGTTGTAATTAACCCATAAATATGCCAATCACGACAATTATTGTCTGCTTTGCCGTCTGCTGGTTAACTCAAAAGTCATTTTGGTTGCAAACAGTGTGGACCCAGAGAGCAGTCTGATCTGGGTCTACACTGTTTGGCTGTATGCAAAAATATTTTGAAAAAGTTTGCAAAAAGATTCAGCAGACAACAAAAGCAGACACCATTTTCGGATGTAGGTTTTCTCGGCGTCTTAAGGGTTTAATCAAGTAAACATGTCAGCTTCTCTGATATGAAGGATCAGTAAGTGACACATCCCTTTAGTCTTCTTTGTGGGTTGACTCAGCTGTATATTGCCTTCGGGAAAGAATTGCTTCAGTCAAACAGAAAGGAAACAGTTTTGATGGCTAGCATTTTGTCTGGATCACTGCTGTTGATAGACTGTGGTGTTTGCATGATTTAGTTTGCATGGGAATTCCGTATTATATCCTGGAAATATTGCCTCAGAAAGAATACTGCCCTCTTTTTCTGTATAAATTATGTATACGTAAACCCCCGCTACACCTTGGAAGTGAAAGGCTCAAATAACACAGCTAAAGCTAATTTTGACATAATAAAATGAATACAGTTATTTGCCACGAAATACATTGCTGAAAGGAATAAATGGAATAAAAAGCATAATTTTCCATAGGAGTTTTATGTGACTTTGAAATTAATACTAAATTTCATGAAAATAATGAAAAAATAATATTTATCATCTGCTCTTGAATTAAGGGATAACTGTATTGGGGAGACAAATTGCCGTTACAGTTTTACGGTCTGAAATTTAGTCGCCGTAAAACTGAACTCGGACCATAAAAACGAAGGGTTGACCTCCCCAAATCACAATTTAAATACAGTTGTCCCTCTTCTAATGTGCTTATTCACTTGCTTTATTTAAAATATGTTCTTTCTACCCAAAACAGCAAACGCAGTGAGCTGCATAAAATCAAATACAAACCAACAGAATGCAATTTAATATGATGATGTCCAGGGTTTCCGACAATATATCGTAGAATATACTGTTGTAAATTTTTGACGTTATCTAGTTCGACATTGTGTTGCATACGCAAGTGCTTTAGAATTTTCTGTGAACTGCATTTAATTGTCATGAATCAGTTTTATCCTTACTATCTTTTGAATTTTCACATTTAGTAACTTTGAGCAGTGTATTTTTGTGGTAAACTTTTAGGTTTCTTTTTAACCCTTATCCTGCTGAACACAATAAACCCTGCCTTTCAAACAGTCTCAATCCAGGTCAGATGGCTTCTAAAGAAGCCATCTGATCAGGATCTACATTTTTTTCCATGCAGTTTGTGAACTGAACCAATACATTGTATCATAGTCAGAAATGGATGTTGTTAAATTAATTATTCATCAGGATAAAGGTTAACTGCCTGTCTTATGCCTTTGTTTATTGCATGAAAACGTATACCCCTTTGTAACACTGTGCAGTTATTTGGTTCTAAAGCAGAATCATGTATGTTTGTCAAATAAATATGTTATTTATAGATTAAATACAGAAATGACCATAAAGAGATTTAGAAGTTGTAGTGCTCAAGATTAATTCATTAACTCAAAACCTACGTGTTCAGTAAACCTATCTAAGACAACTAGAAATAGTTTTTTTCCGGTTTTTCATTAAAATTTCATGAAGAATTAACC
This sequence comes from Lucinisca nassula, assembly GCA_963580285.1. Classification (NCBI taxonomy): domain Eukaryota; kingdom Metazoa; phylum Mollusca; class Bivalvia; order Lucinida; family Lucinidae; genus Lucinisca; species Lucinisca nassula. The sequence goes on from OY757014.1 coordinate 132,164,158, forward strand.
AGATATAAATGGTTTCAAATGGTTCTAATACCGTTGACGTAGTTTTGACTGCTGTACAATCTAAATGCATGTTACTCTGGTATGCTTTAAAATTCTGTTACTTTCATTAATATTCTTTTTATTTCTTAAACAGTTTCTTTTGATTCTACTAATGATGTGTCTGCACAACAAAGTAATTTTTCAGAGCCGTGAACTGGTGTAGTCCAGGCACGCAGTCACTGTGGTCTTTATGCCCCCAACTTTAAAAAGCTTCTGTCTTGTTCATTTGTTCATTAGAACATTCTTCAGGCTGTCTAGTGCATAGCATAATTTGAGAACCATGTATCCTAGTGTTTTTTAATTTCATATATGGATTCCTCATGAAAAAAAAAAAAAATGTTTATCCATATTTTATTCTTATCCGAATTATCTCCCCTTTTCGAGTTATTTCCCTTTTAACTAAATAATATAGAAATTTCGTTAGCAAGATATCTCAGATAGTATTTGAGCTACTCTAAGCCATGATATTTGGTGTATTGATTGGGACTCGGGAGGAGATCACAGGATTAAATTTTCAACAAATTTAATGAAATTTTATTAGAGTTATGGCCCTTCACAATTTCTGACTATTTAATTGTGTTGCTTTCTGGTGAAGAGCATAATTTTAGAACCATATATGCTGTATGCTAGTGTTTTGAAATTTCATATATGGAGCTTTCATGAAAAAATAGTCGACCCGTATTTTTTCTTATCTGACTTATATCGATCTCCCCTTTTTGAGTTATTTCCAATTTAATTAAATAGTATAGAAAGCTTGTAAGCAAAATATCTCTAAAAGTATTTGAGCTAGAGCCTTGATATTTTATGTAATAATTGGGACTGAGGAATTGTTTAAATTTTCAACCAATTTAACGAAATTTTGTTGGAGTATTCGCCCTTTGCAATTTCAGGTCATTTAATGGTTTTGCTTTCTTGTGCACCACATGACCTTACAACCAAATGTATACAACCAATGTTATGAAATTTCTTACATGGATAAATTTCTCTTGAAAAAATGTTGAGCTGTACTTTTTTTCATATCCGAATTATCTTCTTTTTATGCTCCCCGAAGACTTTCGGGGAAGCATATAGTCGCCGCTTCGTCCATGCGTCCGTCCCGCTCTTGTCCACGCGAATTCTCAGAAACTAATGGTCGGATTTCAATGAAATTCATGGGAGTATTTAGTGTCGAAGGTAGATGGGCATATCACCTGCGTGTTTTGGTTCGATGATTTTTCCAACAGTTATGGCCCTTTGATGAATTCTGCTTGAATATATAGGGTACTGTTTGTGTCCACGCGAATTCTCAGCAACTACTTGCAGAAATACAACGAAACTTCAGTGGAATCTTAAGCAGCAATAGGGGATGCGCATTTTATCTGTGCTATCTGGTTAGGTGATTTGGCACAGAGTTATGGTACTTTGTTTAAAGCTGCAGTGTAAGGTCACTGTGGCTATTTTTAGAAAAACTTTGTCATCACTCTGTTGCCTACATTTATTGATGGATTTTAATATAACTTCACACAAATGTTGGGTATGATAATATCTTGAGCATGTTTGACTTTTAGGGTCCTGGGCTCAAGGTCAAGGTCACTGGGGCTATTTTTAGAAAAACTTTGTTTTCGCTCTAGTTCCTACATTTATTGATGATTTTAATATAATTTCACACAAATGTTGAGGATGATAATATCTCGAGCAAGTTCAACTTTCAGGGTTCTGCGCTCAAGGTCAAGGTTACTGGGGCTATTTTCAGAAAAAAACTTCGTCATCGCTCTAGCGTCGTCATTTGCTGATGGATTTTAATATAACTTCACAGGAATGTTGGGTATAATAATATCTCGAGTAAGTTTAACTTTCAGGATCCTGGGGTCAAGGTCACTGTGGTTATTTTTAGAAAAAAACTTTGTCATCGCTGTAGTGCCTACATTTATTGATGGATTTTAATATAATTTCACACAAATGTTAGGTGTGATAATAATTTGAGCAAGTTTGACTTTCAGGGTCCTGGGCTCAAGGTCAAGGTCACTGCGGCTATTTTTAGAAAAAAACTTTGTAATCGCTCTTGCATCGTCATTTGCTGATGGATTTTTATATAACTTTACACAAATATTGTTTATAATAATATCTCGAGCAAGTTCGACTTTCAGGATCCTGGGCTGAAGGTAAAGGTCACTATGGCTATTTTTATAAAAAACTTGGTCATTGCTCTAGTGCCTACATTTATTGATGGATTTTAATATAATTTCACACAATTGTTGGGTATGATAATATCTCGAGTATGTTTGAATTTCAGGGTCCTGGGCTCAAGGTCAAGGTCACTGTGGCTTTTTTAGAAAAAAATTTGTCATCGCTCTAGCCCCGTCATTTGCTGATGGATTTTAATATTGTAACTTCTCACGTTTGACTTTCAGGGTCCTGGGCTCAAGGTCAAGGTCACTGTGGCTATTTTTAGAAAAACTTTGTTTTCTCTCTTAGTGCCTGCATTTATTGATGGATTTTAATGTAATTCCACACAAATGTTGGGTATGATAATATCTCGAGCAAGTTCAACTTTCAGGGTCCTGGGCTCAAGGTCAAGGTCACTGCAGCTATTTTTAGTAAAAAACTTTTGTCATCACTCTACGCGTCGTCATTTGCTGATGGATTTTAATATAACTTCAGACATATGTTGGGTATAATAATATCTCAAGCAAGTTCAACTTTCAGGATACCGCTCTTTAACTAGGATAATGTTTCCTGTTCGGTTTTACCGATATTCTTGTTTTTTAGTTGTTTCCCTTTCAATGAAATAACATTTAAATCTCATTAGCAAGATATCTAAATGGTATTTTAACTAGGGCCTTGATATTTGGTATACTGATTTGGTCTGAGGTTGAGAGTAACCTGATTAAATATTTGCCCAATTTAATGACATTTTGTTGGAGGTATGACCCTTTTCAGTTTCTGGCCATTTAATTCTGTTTCTTTCTTGTAACAAGATATTTAAAAACTATTTAACTATTTAAATTGTTGCCTAGACACTTGACAGGCTGATAGGGAATGACTAGTAAATGACCTGATTTAAAACATTTAAAAAAATCTGAAAAATTTTCTTCGGTAATGGCTTTTTGAAAATTTGGGCATTTAAGGGCAAGCATATGGTTGGGGGCATAATGTTTTACAAGCACCATTTCTAGTTTATACATGTGTATACCTGAATTGCAACACATATATACAGTATTTGTCGTATGAATTTGGATGGACAAGGCGTCTCATCAAGGTCTACACTGTTTGCCATTCATTAAGATATTTTAAGACACAATATCAGTAGTAGTTGGCAGTAAAATTGTACATGTTCAAATGTTAGAACAAGTATGGTAAGGAGTTGAGGTGTCCGAATAATTAGGGTAAATGTGATAGTTTTCTCATATGTATAATCTCTTTCCAGAATCATAATTTTTAAGGCCCATTCTTTTCAAAATTTGACTGATTCAAACAGAACCAGTAGTTTGACAACCTAAGATTATTAACCCATTGCATGCGGGAAACCTCTAAAGGGGTACCTTGGCAAACAGTGTAGGCCCAGATCAGACGCCGCAGATTGCGGCGTCTGATCAGGGTCTACACTGTTTGCAAAAAGTTAAGCCATTTTCCAAACAAATTTTGAAGAAAATACAACCTGACAGCCCGAAATTTTGAAATGGGTTCCTGCTATGTGTAAGTAGGAAGATTCCATTTGGTACAAAAAGGGTTATCCTGACTGATTGAGGGGAATGTTCAATGAGTTTATGACACAAAATTACTTAATTGTGCTGACTTGTCATAAGAAAAGGGCACTAATCATTCTCCGGTTTTTGTTTTTCAACTGTGACCCAACTGGTTTGTTTTTTGTTTGTTTGAATTGGAGTTTAACGGCCCAGTCAACACTATTTAGGTCATTTTTGAGCCGGTCAGTTAACCTATCCACACTTTCCTGGGCAGGCTTATACGTAAGCGATTAACCAGTACAGTGCATATTCTTTCGCCAGAAACTGACAACTGCCCTTCTTGAATCAGCGGAAGGGAGAGAATGACCGTAGAAAAGATTTCATGATCAATCTCCACGAAAGAATGTTGCCGACCCCGGCGGGAGTCGAACCCGCGTCCTCCTGATCACCAGTCAGACGCGCATCCGACTGAGCCAACGAGGCCGGCATGTGACCCAACTGGTAGGGCTACAGTTACAGGGGCCAGTTGTTCAAAGCATTGTTAGCTTAATGAGCTCATTAGTGGTCCCCGCCCATCGGGGCTTGAAGAAATAGATGGGCTGCAAGTTGCTTCCACACAGAGCTGAAACCGACTGCACACAAGTACTCACTGTAAACCGCTTAGAGGACCTTAGCCTGCCAGGCAAAGCGGTGTTCGTCGGTCCGTCCATGCTTATAATTTAAACCCTATTGGTTTCATTGGGCGGCAGGTCGTAAGATGTCATTTCATCTCAATGTTGGGTAAAAGTCCCACAAAATTGGAAGCAACGTCTCTAAAATGACATTTATACTATAGTGTTGATGGAGACATTAAACATCAAATCAAACAAACAGACAAAATGTCTTTCAAATGTGCATTTGTTGCCAACTGGTTGGGCTAGAATTACAGAGGCCAGCTGTTCAAAGCTTTGTTAGCTTAATGAGCTCGTTAAGTGGTCAAAACATTATACAATATCTAAAATTTTGGTATTTTTGCTGAAAAAAATGTGAGCAGCTTTTGCATTTGCAAAAGCTGCTCACATTTTTTCAGCAAAAATATTAGCATATATGCCACATTAAATGATCAAAGTTTTGAAAATATGTCAAGTAACGACCTCGTGAGTTCTGAACAACTGCCCCCAGCACGTCTTGCAAAGTCTCTTCTACATGTCTATAAACAGCAATGGCTCTGGTGAGACTGCACATACATGCAGACTTGCCTTGGCCTGTGCTGCTCGCCTGTGATAAGTTACGTTTTCTCATGTGCTGGATCTGTTGTATTCTTAAGATTTAAATCAACATATTGCTTACAATGTAAATTGTCAATGGAAGAAAATAAGAGTGCTACCGTTTTACAATGTATTTAAGCAACATTGTATAAGGCTGTCAATTGAAGTGCATATATTCTTCAATTATTTATTATTATATATATTTAAAATATTCTTATGAGCTCCTTTGTATGCAAAATAAAAGTTTCACTGTCCTGTTTTGGCTAATATTTAGTTTGAACCGATTTCTATTGGAGAAATTAATCTGTCGTTTTATAATCTGATGGATTGGTAAATGCTTTAATTTTCTTCTTTCTATGACATAGTTTACCGTTAGCAACTATTTGCATATCATCAGGTGTTTTGTTACTATTATTCAGATACTTTGTTACTACATTCAAGTGAGGCCTCGGTAGCTCAGTTGGATGCGCGTCTGACTGGTGATCAGGAGGACGCGGGTTCGATCCCTGCCTGGGCTGGCAACATTCTTTCCTGGAGATTGATCATGAAATCTTTTCTACGGTCATTCTCTCCCTTCCGCTGATTCAAACAGGGGAGTTGTCAGTTTCTGGCGAAAGAATGTGCACTGAACTGCATGGTTAACCGCTTACGTATAAGCCTGCCTAGGAAAGTGTGGATAGGTAAACTAACCGGCTCAAGAATGACCTAAACTGGTGTAAACTCCAATACAAACAAACGAAACTACATTCAAGCGCAAGGTATTTAACTTAGCCCTTCTCTTGCTGAATATTCATTTTAGCCACACCCATCTCTGACTTTGAACCAATCAATTTTAGCCACACCCATCTCTGACTTTGAACCAATCAGATTGCTTGATGTAATTTATTCCTACAAATTCATAAACTGAATGTCAAACAGTGTAGATCCTGATCCGATGGCTTCTTCAGAAGCCATCTGATCTGGTTCTACACTGTTTCAATAGATATTGGTTGCCGTGATAAGAGTCAGGAGAAAAAAAAAACTGAGAAAAAAAAGTCAGGCCAGTGACAACAAAATCTTTTGACTAAACTTTTACCACCTGCCCATCGGGGCTTGAAGAAATAGTTTTGCTGCATGATGCTTTCACTCAGAGCTGAAACCGAGCGCACACAAGTACTGGTAAACCGCTTAAAGGATCTAAGCCTGCCCAGGCAAAGCAGTGCGAGTCGGACCGTGCATGCTTATGAACCGTATTGGGAAATTTATTGGATGACAGCCTGCAGGCTTGAGATGTCATTTCATCTCAATGTTGGGTAAAAGCCCCACAAAATTGGAAGCGTTAAGTCTCTAAAATGGCCCGTACAGTGTTGACAGGGACATTAAACCTCAAATCAAACAAACAAATATGGACAGGAGGAAAAGGCCATGGTTTGAAAGCAGGCCAGTGACAACAAATTATTTTTATTACACTTTTACCCAGCTAGTTTACAGGTGATTGAACTCTTAAGATGCCGTGAAAAACTACATCTGAAAGTGTCGTCTGCTTCTGTCGTCTGCTGATTTTTTTTGATTTTTTTTTTGGCAAACTTTTAAAATTTATTTTTGTATTCAGGCCCAGACAGGAGCAGTCTGATCTGGGTTCACACTGTTTGAAAAAATTACTTTTGAGGTAACCGGCAGTTAGCAAAGCAGACGACAATTAGGCATATTATGGGTTAATCCTTTGAGTGCTAATCAAGACTAGCAGATGGCATATCTTATTTTTTAGAGAAAAAAAACATCCATGTGAATTGTTTTGCTGGGCTTCACATGAAATATCATGCCTTTTTTCTCTGAGTAAAAATAGCTTATCAGTCTGCTTTAGAAATTTCAACAGCCCTTGAAGGGTTAAGCCCCCGGTGTAATTCGTTTCACTGACCGTTCCAAGGTGGTTCTTCTGTTGTGGTTTATTTTTTGTTATGGTTTGTCTTTGAGTGTTTGTATCGCTTATATTATTTTGTTTTGGTTAGCCAATTCGCCATTTTGTGGGAAAGTAACTGTCCTTTTGGCTTTCCGCTATTGATGTTTCCATTGTGACACATTTTGTTTCATGTTTGTGTTTCTTGGACCCTTTGGTGTCCCTGATGGGAGCTGTGGGTTAATTGTATTGCCTTCACTTCTATTTTAAAAAAAGGTTTTGAATCTACACAAGTTCAACATTAACGGTGAGACAACATGAAAAATTGTAGATTCTGCTCATGCAGTGACAGCATCCAGCCCAGTCATCACAGGGGTATTACCATTTTCTCTAACTGTGCTCTCAACTGAGCCTATTGATTCATATGCCATTTCCATACATGCAAAAATCTTTGTCAACCAAGCCGGACATCCATATCTCTTGGTTGACAGAACTATAGATTATAGGCATTCTTGAAAATGGCAGCTTGTGCTGACTGCATGGCTCATATTTATCCGCCTATTTTGAAAAATGGTTGTATTATGTTATGGGGTCTGTGTCCATCTGTCCATCTGTAAACTTTTTTGTTTCCGGATAGGATGTGGAGATGTGCGTAAAGTTTCGCGGTTAACCGTCCACCAAATATTAACAGAAAATTTCGGTAAACGTTTTCGTTTCCGGATAACTCTTCCAACAGATTTCTTCTGATCAAGTTGAAACTTGGTAGATAGTAAGACTATGATGTAGAGATGTGCATAAAGTTCCGAGGTTGACCATACACCAAATATTAACAGAATTATGGCCTTTGAAAATTTTGGTTAATATTTTGGTTTCCAGATAATTCCTCCTGCAGTTTTCATCTGATCAAGCGGAAACTTGGTATATAGTAGTAAGACTATGATGTGGAGATGTGCGTAAAGTTACGGTTAACCGTCTACCAAATATCAACAGAGTTTTATCCCTTCGAAAATTTCGGTAAAGGTTCTCATTTCCGGATAACTCTTTTTACAGTTTTCTTCCGATCAACCTGAAACTTGGTAGATAGTAAGACTATCATGTGGAGATGTATGTAAAGTTTGGAGGTTAACTGTTCTCCAAATATTTACAGAGTTGTGCCCCTTTGAATATTTCTGTAAACATTTGATTCCGGCTAACTGCTATTATTCGATCAAGCTGAAACATTATCATATAGTAAGACCATGATGTGGAGCAGCACATATTGTTAGGGTCCCATCCTGGCCATAACGTGTTTGTCATGTCTTAACCCAAAATCTTAACCTCGGCCATAACTTTAAAAGTATTTGCCCTACTCATGAAACTTCACACACGTTTGCAAAAATGACTTTTAAAATAACCGGCAGACCACAAAGCAGACGACAATTGTCAACAAAGCAGATGACCATTGTCGTGATTGGCATTTTATGTGTTAAATGTTACACAATATCTTTTTGGTTTTAAGGGTTAAAGAATTTTTGTTATCTTTATAAAAGGCGGAAACAGCAAGACAGTCATGAGGTAAATGATAGATTACATCCTCCCTCACCTGAGAAGGATGATGGTGAGTCCCCAGATGTCAGAGCTTCACACGATGACCTAGGGGCATCAGAGTGGGAACGTCAGAGGAGAGAGGAGCAGGAGAGAGAAAAGAGGGAAGAAGAGGAGAAGAAGAGGCAGGAAGAGGAGGAGAAGAGGAGAGAAGAAGAAAACAGAGAAAAAATAGCCGAAGAGGCCAAGCTGTTGAAAACTAAGTCAGACGAGGTACTCTCTTGGTTTTTAGTTTATCATATACCGTATTCCTCCCATTTAGCCTCCCTGCTCCTATAAGCGCCCCGTCACTGTTTTTCCAGGAACAAAATAATAAGCACGCATTCTGCTTATGGAGGAAAAAATATTTTGGTTTACATTATGAAGTAAAGATGTCAGCCTTTCAGTCATCGCCATACCTGTTGTAAATTGTACCATACATAGTATTTCTAACACCCCTGCTATCACTGTGTCTGTGTTGACCACTTGATACTTCACATGTCATCTAATGGAGAATATCCACGTGTAATGGAGTTTAAACTCGCCATTCTGGTAAGATTTTTGTCTCTTATAAATACCCCTTTTTTCCATTTTTAGCTCACCTGTCACGAAGTGACGAGGTGAGCTTTTGGGATCACTTTTTGTCCGTCGTGCGTCCGTGCGTCCGTAAACAATTTCAAATAAGTATATCTCCAATACCCCATGGCCAATCTTGATCAAATTTCATGTGAAGCATCATTAGGTAGAGGGAAAGGCTGCATAAGGTTTTTGGGCTGATCAGATTGGAATTCTGGTTGCCATGGCAACATATAGCTCCCATAGACTTATAAAGGGAAAAATTTAAAAAATCTTCTTCTCTGAAACCACAGGGCTCAGAGCTTAGATATTTAGCATGTAGCAAGGGCAAGTGGTCAACTACATAATTCCTGCCAATCATGCCCCTGGGTGCCAAATGGGCCACGCCCTGGGGCCCCTTTGCTCCCATAGACTCATAATGGGAAAAAAGCTTCAAAAATCTTCTTCTCTGAAACCACAGCTTAGATATTTTGCTCCCATAGACTCATAATGGAAAAAAAGCTTCAAAAATCTTTTTCTCTGAAACCACAGGGCTCAGAGCTTAGATATTTAGCATGTAGCAAGGGCAAGTGGTCAACTACATAATTCCTGCCAATCATGCCCCTGGGTGCCAAATGGACCATGCCCTGGGGCCCCTTCGCTCCCATAGACTCATAATGGAACAAAAAGCTTCAAAAATCTTCTTCTCGGAAACCACAGGGCCCAGAGCTTATATATTTAGCATGTAGTAACGACAAGTGGTCACCTACATAATTCCTGCCAATCATGCCCCTGGTGTCCAAACGGACCACGCCCCGGGGCCCATTAGCTCCTGTAGACTCATAATGGAAAAAAGCTTCAAAAATCTTCTTCTCGGAAACCACAGGGCCCAGAGCTTATATATCTAGCATGTAGCAATGGCAGGTGGTCACCTACATAATTCCTTCCAATCATGCCCCTGGGTTGCAAATGGGCCACGCCCTGGGGCCCCTTCACTCCCATAGACTCATAATGGAACAAAAAGCTTCAATAATCTTCTTCTCGGAAACCACAGGGCCCAGAGCTTATATATTTAGCATGTAGTAACGACAAGTGGTCACCTACATAATTCCTGCCAATCATGCCCCTGGTGTCCAAACGGACCACGCCCCGGGGCCCATTAGCTCCTATAGACTCATAATGGAAAAAAGCTTAAAAAATCTTCTTCTCTGAAACCACAGGGCCCAGAGCTTAGATATTTAGCATGTAGGAAGGGCAAGTGGTCAACTACATTATTCCTGCCAATCATGCCCCTGGGTTCCAAATGGGCCACGCCCCGGAGCCCCTTCGCTCCCAAAGACTCATAATGGAAAAAAGCTTCAAAAATCTTCTTCTCTGAAACCACAGGGCCCAGAGCTTAGCTATTTAGCATGTAGCAATGGCAAGTGGTAACCTATATAATTCCTGCCAATCATGCCCCTAGGTCCAAATTGGCCACACCCCGGGGCCCCTTAGCTCCTATACATCATAATGGAAAAATAGGTTAAAAAACCTTCTTCTCTGAAATCACAGGGCCCAGAGCTTAGATATTTAGCATGTAGCAACGGCAAGTGGTCAACTACATAATTCCTGCCAATCATGCCCCTGGGTTCCAAATGGGCCATGCCCTGGGGCCCCTTAGCTCCCATAGACTCATAATGGACAAAAAAAAGCTTCAAAAATCTTCTTCTCTGAAACCACAGAGCCCAGAGCTTAGAAATTTAGCATGTAGCAACGGAAAGTGGTCACCTACATAATTCCTGCCAATCATGCTCCTGGGATCCAAATGCGCCACGCCCCGGGGCCCCTTCGCTCCCATAGACTCAAAATGGAAAAAAGCTTCAAAAATCTTCTCCTCTGAAACCGCAGGGCCCAGAGCTTAGGTAATTAGCATGTAGCAAGGGCAAGTGGTCACCTACATAATTCCTGCCAATCATGCCCCTGGGGTCCAAATTGGCCATGCCCTGGGGCCCCTTAGCTCCCATTGACTTATAATAGAAAAAAGCTTCAAAAATCTTCTTCTCTGAAACCACAGGGCCCTGAGCTTAGATATTTAGCATGTAGCAACAGCAAGTGGTCACGTACATAATATCTGCCAATCATGCCCCTGTGGTCCAAACGAGCCACGCCCCAGGGCCCCTTAGCTCCTATAGACTCAAAATGAAAAAAAAACTTCAAAAAACTTTTTCTCTGAAACCACAGGGCCCAGAGCTTAGATATTTAGCATGTAGGCAGAGCAAGTGGTCAACTACATTATTCTTGCCAATCATGCCCCTGGGTTCCAAATGGGCCAAACCCTGGAGCCCCTTCACTCCCATAGACTCATAATGGAATAAAGCTTCAAAAATCTTCTTCTCTGAAACAACAGGGCCCAGAGCTTAGATATTTAGCATGTGGCAATGACAAGTGGTCACCTACTTAAATCCTGCCAATCATGCCCCTGAGGTCCAAATGGGCCACACCCTGGGACCCCCTTAGCTCCCATAGACTCATAATGGAGAAAAGCCTCAAAAATCTTCTTCTCTGAAACCATAGGGCCCAGAGCTTAGATATTTAGCATGTAGCAACGGCAAGTGATCACCTACATATTTCCTGCTAATCATGCCCCTGGGTTCCAAATGGGCCACGCCCCGGTGCCCCTTATCTCCCATAGACTCATAATGGAAGAAAGCTTAAAAAATCTTCGTCTCAGAAACTGTGAAGCACAGAACTTAGATATTTAGTCCAAATTGGCCAAATCCTGTGGCCCCTTAACTCCAACAAACTTATAATGGAAAAAAGCTTCAAACATCTTCTTTGAAACCATGAAATACAGACCTTAGATATTTAGTATATAGCAACACAAAATGGTCGCCTACATAAATCCTGCCAACCATGCCCTTTGGGTCAAAATTGGCCAAGCCCCAGGGCTCATTAGCTTCTATAGACTTATACTGGAAGAAAAACTTTAAAAATAATCTTCTTTCCAAAACCATAAGGCACTGATTTTGTTTGATTTGAGGTTTTACATCCCTGTCAACACTGTATAGGTCATTTTTGCGATGTCTCTTCCAATTTTGTGGGACTTTCGCCCGACATTGAGATGAAATTACATCTCAAGCCCTGTCGCCCAATGAAACCAATAGGGTTTATAAGCATGGACACCACTTTGCCTGAGCTTAGATATTTAGTATGTAGCAATGTCAAGTGGTATCCTACACTAATGATTGTCTGGTACACAGGTGAGCGATATAGGGCCATTGGGCCCTCTTGTTTTTAAGTGCCCGGGGTTCTAAATGGGTGGAATACAGTAAGTCACAAAAGGATGGGTTACAGTTTTCTATTGCAAAGTGCCTACTGAAAGAGCTAATTCTTGAAGTCAACAAAAACTGATCAAAATACACTCATAAGGTGACCAAATATCTCTGGTTTGTTGGACAAATATTTACTCTTTCATCCGCATGCGTTTTCGTAACAAAATTTCCGGTTGAATACATGCACTACTGGTCATGTGTGACATTGCGCCTATGGAAAAAGTGACGACCCCTGTGGTGTTCAAAGGAAAATTGCATGGTCGTCCACATCGTTAACCAGAGAAAACTACACACCACTTTATTTCAGAAACAATAATGCTTTCAAAAATGCTGATGTTTTGGCGGTTAACGATGTGGAGGATGTTGAAAAATAAACTTTTATCGATAAAATAAGGTGAGAAAATCAATGTAATCAAGGTACTGTGCATACCCGCACGGGAAAAAGTCAATATAGTCTACATATGAATAAGGGCAGCGGCTGGCCAACTGTATGAGCACGACCATCATTTCTTGCTGGGCAGTCGGGAATGCTATTCATTGATGAATTAAAGGACTATCATGTAACTGCTGTTACATGCTGTGCATGTTACCTGTATGACATACAGTCATGCTTACCTTCCATTACCAGTTGCTGTCTTATATTGTTTACAGGGTATGTAACATTTCATATTTTCTGCAGATGTACCCTGAATGCTGGTATAAATAAAAATGTTTTCAGAGGAAAACAATGTCTCCTCACCATAGATGTATCTTAAACACCCATTTAACTTTAATAACTAGATTAACGTCAACAAAATGTAAGCTGCAACCCAGCCACTTTTGGTCAAAAGCTGACAGTTTTTGTGGGAGCCTATGACCTTAAAAAACAAACAGTCATTAAAAAGCTCAGATCACCAGACAAATTTGGTATACTGCAATTAAATATTGTACTGATTTTGACCAACATTCATGAATTCTTAAATGATATAGGTTACAGATAAGAACAGGTTTCGGGAGACCTTGGCCTTAGAGTGCAGACAATAAGTTGCAGACAGGGTTATCCTTTGGAAGCAAGGAATACACAACAAAACTAGAAAATATGGAGTGTACATGTTTTCTGGGTCACACTAGCTAGTTTTGGCCAATTGGGCTTCATCAGTGACCCTAAAATATTTACAAAATTCAACAATGGAATCAGTGATCCCAAAAGGACAAGAAAATGTAAACTACACTATGATGTAGGGCAGGGAGACTTTTACGGCCACCACACATTCCGAGAAACCAGCTGCAGTGACGTTAAATAAGTTGTAGAAAGGGTTATCCTTAGCCATTTTTTGCCCAAAATTGACTTTTTTTAGCTCACCTGTCACGTAGTGACGAGATGAGCTTTTGGGATTACTTTTTGTCCGTCGACCGTCGTGCGTGCGTCCATGCGTGCGTGCGTCCGTAAACAATTTCAAATAAGTATATCTCTAATACCACACGACCAATCTTAATCAAATTTCATGTGAAGCATCATCAGGTAGGGGGAAAGGCTGCATAAGGTTTTTGGGCTGATCAGATTGGAATTCTGGTTGCCATGGCAACATATAGCTCCCATAGACTTATAATGGGAAAAATTAAAAAAATCTTCTTCTCTGAAACCACAGGGCGCAGAGCTTAGATATTTAGCTTGTAACAATGTTAAGTGGTCACCTATGTAAATCCTGCCAATCATGCTCCTGGGGTCCAAATTGGCCACACCCCGGGGCCCCTTAGCTCCTATAGACTCATAATGGAAAAAAAGCTTCAAAAATCTTCTTCTCTGAAACCACAGGACCCAGAGCTTAGATATTTAGCATGTAGCAACTGCAAGTGGTCCTCTACATAATTCCTGCCAATCATACCCCTTGGTTTCAAATGGGCCACGCCCCGGGGCCCCTTCGCTCCCATAGACTCATAATGGAAAAAAATAGCTTAAAAAATCTTCTTCGCTGAAACCACAGCGCCCAGAGCTTAGATATATAGCATGTAGAAACGGCAAGTGGTCACCTACAAAATTCCTGCCATTCATGCCCTTGGGGTCCAAACTGGCCACGCCCCAGGGCCCCTTGGCTCCTATTGACTCCTAATGGAAAAAAGCTCCAAAAAACTTCTTCTCTGCAAACACAGGGCCCAGAGCTGAGATATTTAGCATGTAGCTAAGAAAATTGGTCACCTACATAAATCCTGCCAATCATGCTCCTGGGGTCCAAATGGGCCACGCCCCGGGGCCCCTTAGCTCCCATAGACTCATAATGGGTAAAAAAAGTTTCAAAAATCTTCTTCTCTAAAACCACATGGCCCAGAGCTTAGATATTTAGCATGTAGCAACGGCCAGTGGTCAGCTACATAATTCCTGCCAATCATGCCCCTGGGGTCCAAATGGGCAACGCCCCGGGGCCCCTTAGCTCCCATAGGCTCGTAATGGAAAACAAAGCTTCAAAAATCTTCTTCTCTGAAACCACAGGGCCCAGAGCTGAGATACTTAGCATGTAGCAACGGCCAGTGGCCACCTACATAATTCCTGCCAATCATGCCCCTGGCTTTCAAATGGGCCACGCCCCGGGCCCCTTCACTCCCATAGACTCATAATGGAAAAAAAAGCTTCAAAAATCTTCTTCCCTGAAACCATAGGGCCCAGAGCTTAGATATTAAGCAGGTAGCAACGGTATGTGGTCACCTACATAAATCCTGCCAATCGTGCCCCTTGGGTCCAAATGGGCCACGCCCCGTTGCCCCTTAGCTCCCATAGACTCCTAATGGAAAATAGCTTCAAAAATCTTCTCCTCTGAAACCACAGGGCCCAGGTCACCTACATAAATCCTGCCAATCATGCCCCTTGGGGCAGAATTGGCCACACCCATGGCCCATTAGCTACCATGGATGGACTTAAAATGGAAAAAAACTTAAAATGAAAAAAAAAAAACTTCAAAAATATTCTTCTGTGAAACCGTAAGGCCCAGAGCTTAAGTATTTAGCATGTAGCAACATGGAGTGGTTGCCTACATGAATCCTGCCTAAGTCTTGCCCCTGGGGTTCAAATTTGCCAAATCCTGTGGCTTCTTAACTCCAATAAACTTATAATGGAAAAAAAAGCTTTAAAAATCTTCTTCTCTGAAACCATGAAGTGCAGACCTTAGATATTTAGTACATAGCAACATAAAATGGTCGCCTACATAAATCCTGCCAACCATGCCCTTTGGGTCAAAATTGACCATGGACTTATACTGGAAAAAAAATCAAAAATCTTCTTCTCCAAAGCCATAAGGCCGGCAGAGCTCAGATATTTAGTATGTAGCAATGTCAAGTGGTCTCCTACACTTATGATTTCCTGGTACACAGGTGAGCGATATAGGGCCATTGGGCCCTCTTGTTTATTTTTTTTTTGGGGGGGGGGGTGGCTGTGACCTTGAAAAAAAGTCAAGGTCACCAAAATCTAATCAAATCTGAGGTATATTGTAATGGTATATTACCGGTATACCAGGTTTGAATGCCATTAATCAATTTGTTTATGAGAAATTGTGAAGTCAACCCATTTTCTGTCCCAAAATCATCTGTTTTGGGGAGCCTGTGACCTTGAAAAAAAGGTTAAGGTCGACAAAATATAATCAAATCTGTGTCATGTTGTAATGTTATATTGTACTAAGTTTGACTAAAATTAAGCAATTTATTAATGAGATAGAGTGCAGACAAGCCATTTTTGCCCAAAATTGATTGTCTTTGAGGGCCTGTGACCTTGAAAAAGGTCAAGGTCACCAAAATATAACCCGATCTGCGGTATGTTATATTGATATATTGTACCATGTTTGGTCATTCTTTAATGAGATAGTGTGCAGACAAGCCTTTGTTGGCCCAAAATTGACTGTTTTGGGGGGCCTGTGACCTTGAAAAAAATGTCAAGGTCACCAAAATCTAATCAAATTCCTGGTATGCTGTAATGATATATTGTTCGAAGTTTGATTAAAATTAATCAATTCGTTATTGAGATAGAGTACAGACAAGCCATTTTTGACCTAAAAATGACTGTTTTGGGGTTGCTGTGACCTTGAAAAATGAGGACAAGGTCACCAAAATCCAATCAAATCTGTTGTATGTTGTAATGAAATATTGCACTGTTTTTTTCTTTCTGCCAACATTTTATATATATATTTCAGATCGAAAATACATTCCGTATTATTAAGCACTTCTAACATATTATACTAAATACATATAACTTCAAAACAATATAAATTTCTTATGCACATACTGTACATAATATTGTGTCACGGGATACAAGAAACATAGATTATGATATGGACATGTAAATTAACACGCTTTAATGCGGTTAATTGTTAAAAAATGTCATATTACTTTGGCAAATCACCAAATACTGACAATTACCCCACTTGTAGAAAAACGGAAGTCACATGACTGCACATGTCATGGTTAATTAAATATTGTTGTCATATGAACGCGCATATGTTGGACTATATTGCATATAAGTTTCATCCAGATCCATCGTAGGCACAAATATGGCAAAACTGTAACCCGTCCTTTATGGCTGATCTGGATCAAGAATGTTTGCAAAGGTAGGGGCTGTCCTGTTTAGCCGGATAAGGGTTAAGTAAGCATCTGGGGGTTAATCATATATGTGCTAAATTTTAACCCTTAAAAAATGTCTCCTGCTTATGTCGTCTGCTGAATCTTTTTGGAAACTTTTTTGAAATTATTTTTGCATACAGGCAAACAGTGTAGACCCGAATCAGACTGCTTGTAGGAGCAGTCTAATCTGGGACCAAACAGCTTGAAGGGGCAGGCTGATCTGGGTCCACACTTTTTGCAAGTAACCAGCAGACGACAAAGCAGATGACAGTTGTCGTGATTGGCATTTTTTGGGTTGATAAACAAGTTTGCCTTTCTAGGAAACTTAATGTAGGCTTGGTTCAAACAGGTTGCCTGCTAAATTGTTGTTCTGCTAAATAAATTAATTTTGCTACACCCATTTATTGATTATCAACCAATAATATCACTTCATGTAATTTATACCTATAAATTCACCAGTAGGATGTCATGGAGCTTGATTGCTCTTGCCTCTAGATGCTGGAGGCCCCCCGTTTGATCCTCAGTAGCTGTTATAAATTAGACATTCAAACATGATCCATTTGCATCATTAATTTTGAAGGAATGATAGTCATAAAGTGTGCCATCCTTCGGATCTGGACATTAACGGTAGGTCCTATGTGCAGGTTAAAGACCCTGAAGCCAAATTAACTGATCTAGATTTACAGTTTGCAAAGCCACACCAATTTCTGATTATCATATAATGTATTTGTTCAGTTCACAAACAGAATGACAAACATTGCAGATGCATCTGATCTGGATCTACACTGTTTGCAAAAGTAGGAGTTGTCATGTTCAGCAGGATAAGGATTTACATGTTTTACTGTAGTATTTGATGCCCAGCCCCTGCCCATCAAAGCTTGAAGAAATAGATTGGTTGCATGATGCTTCCACACAGTACTGAAACCAATTGGTCACGAGTACTGGTAGACCACTTAGAGGAACTAGGCCTGCCCAGACAAAGGGGTGCGAGTCTGACCGTTTGTGCTTATAAACCCTATTGGTTTCATTGGGCAACAGGGCTTGAGATGTCATTTCATCTCAATGTCGGGTAAAAGTCCCACAAAACTGGAAGCAAAGTCTCCAAAATGACCTTTACAGTGTTGACAGGGACGTTTAACCTCAAATCAAACAAATCAAATCAAACTGAATACTACCCCCTTATAAGCAGCATTTGGGAATTCAGGGGTGCCTGGTTCAGTTATTTGAACAACTCTACATTAAAGCATTAATTGGAAGCAAAGTCTCCAAGTGTTGACAGGGTCATTAAACCTCAAATCAAACAAACAAATTGTATTTTATGCCAAGCCAAAGCTTCAGTCACAAAGACCCAAAGAAATGTCAGAAGCTTTTCTTGATTATTTGACTTTGACGGATAATTTGTGGTTAGCTTGCTAATCTTGTTTACTTTCTCTGCAGGATCTTACAAGATACCCTTCCCCACCCCCTCTGAGGCTATCCTCACCTAACAGAGACACACAGTCAGCTAGAGAAAGAAGGAAAAGAGAAAGTATGTATGCCAGTTTTGTTTGTTTGTTTTATGGCCCAGTCAACACTATTTAGCTCATATTGTGCCAGTCAGTTTACCTTGTTTGTTTGTTTTATTTGAAGTTTAACGCCCCCGTCAACACTGTAAAGGTCATTTTGGAGACGTTGCTTCCAATTTTGTGGGACTTTTACCCGACATTGAGATAAAATGACATCTCAAGCCCGGCCGCCCAATGAAACCAATAGGGTTTATAAGCATGGACGGGCCGACACGCACCACATTGCCTTGGCAGGCTTAGATCCTGTAAGCGGTTTACCAGTACTCGTGTGCGAGTCGCTCAGTTTACCTAACCACATTTTTCCTGGGCATGCTTATACATCAACAGAAATTGACAACTGCCCTTCTTGAGTCAGGAGGGAAGATAATGACCATAGTAAAGATTTCATGATCAATCTGTACGAAAAAATGCTGCTGGCCCATCAGGTATCAACCTGCAACCTTCTGATTACCAGTCCGGCAAGCATCCGACTGATCAAAATACGAGGACTGTTCAAATATGAATGCAAGTAGAACGTTTTCTCATGCACTAATGCGAAAATCAACTGGAAATAAATATCACAGCGTAGAAAAACATTTTACCTATACATTGATACCAAACCTGTTAAAATCCGTCCACTTTAGCCATGCATATCATTCGATAAACACTGTCTACTCTTGTATACTAATACAAAACATGGTTGGAAGAAGGTCAGAGTACGCCGTTGAAATACGGTCCTATATTAAGAATCGTTGTATTCTTGGTATACGGTGCAAAGACATTTTTGATGAAATATGTTTGGTTTATGGGCATAATGAAATGTCTTTTCCGACAGTTTTTCGTTGGTGTAAGAAATACAGCTGTGGGCTAGGCTCAACAGAAGATGCACCACATGATCGTCGGCCGAAAAGAGCAACATCTGCCAAGATGGTTGCTAGAGTGAAAGAAATAGTTGCTACCGATGCAGGATACACCACTAGGCAAATAGCTAGTAAGGTTGGCATCTCATTAGGAGCAGCTCATACAATTCTGAAACGGGATTTGAAAATGAGAAAGATCTGTGCTAGATGGATTCCCCATCTGTTGACAGATGAGCAGAAAAAGACACGCGTTCAGTGCGCCAAGAAGTTGCTTAAAAAGTTTCCAAATTACAATGCACGGTCTTTCGCTAATGTCGTCACAGGTGACGAGACATGGGTTCACTTTTTTGAGCCAAAATGAAAGATTCAGAACAAAATATAGGCAACAAAGTATTGCAAAAGACCATGCATTGCAAAGCGGACCATGAGCGTCAAGAAGGTAATGTATGCCATATTCTTTTCAAATCAGGGCCCTGCTATTCAGGTTGCTGTGCCTAAAGGCAAATCTGTATAAGCGAAGTTTTACAAGAATAAAGATCTTCGAAAATTGAAGAAATATTTCAAAGAACGAAGACCCGCAACTGGTTTGGCCAATGTCAGATTGCTACATGACAATGCTTCATTGCACAAGGCGTTCATTGTGCAAGACTATCTGAAGCAGGAAAAGGTTGTTGAACTCCCTCACCCCCCGTATTCCCATGACCTTGCCCCATGTGACTTTTTTTTGTTCCCGCGGCTGAAAAAATACCTTTCTGGTCGAAAATTTGTACAGCCCAAACACCTCGGTTCTGCAATATTCCAGTGCCTTCATAGTATACCTCGAAAAGACTACCAAAATGCATTCAATGATTGGATCAGAAGACTGAAAGTTTGTATATCTGTTAAAGGGGAATACTTTGAGGGGACAAAATAAATTTTTCATCGAAATCTATCGCGGAATCATTTTTATGTGCTTAGTTGCATTCATATTTGAACAGTCCTCGTAGAACCAATTCAAAGGACATCAGCAAGTTTGAAAAGGAGGAACTGAAATATATGGCCTATTTCCTTAAAACTGACACTAAGGCTTCTAGAAGTATGATTTAAATGCTTTCTGACTTTGTAGTGGGCCGTTTTTGAATTTGAATTCAAATATTTTCACATCTTATCAGAAGTTTTTATTGCTTTTCTAAACTGTTATATTCTTGTGTACTTGGTAATTTACTGTGATTTCTCAACCATTATTGTTTGCAAAAGCAGCCATATATTTGTCTGAAATCAAATTATTCTGTGAAAAGAAATATGTTGATTTTAACTGTTAACATTTATGGCTGATATTTATTATATTGGTAGCAGTTGTTTAAATATTGAGCTCTAGACAGGTAAGTATATTGCACTTTTTGTGAAGCCATTGGAGCTTGTGTTGACATTTGGGTCTGTAATTCTTTATACAGTCAACCCTCTTTAGACCAATAGTCAATTTAAGAACAGAATGTGTTATAAGGACAGTTTTAATGAAGCCATTCCTCAGATTGTATTTAATACTCAGAGAATTGTTTGTTTGATTTGAGGTTTAACGTCCCCGTCAACACTGTAAAGGTCATTTTGGAGACATTGCTTCCAATTTTGTGGGACTTTTACCCGACATTGAGATGAAATGACATCACAAGCGCTGTAGCCCAATGAAACCAATAGAGTTTATTAGCATGGACGGTCCGCCTCTGACCGCGGTTCCTGGACAGGCTTAGATCCTCTAAGCGGTTTACCAGTACTAGTGTGCGGGCCGGATTCAGCTCTGCGTGGAAGCATCATGCAGCCCATATATTTCTTCAAGCCTTTAATGCTCAGAGAAACAAAATGTGAACATATGTTAGAATCGCCTTGGAGAGAGGCAGTTGTAACCAATGCCCACAACATTTGTTTCTTGGAATACTTTTTTACCTAATACACCACTCCTTATTGTTGTGCTTTATCCCTTACCCTGCTGAATTAATTAATTTAGTCACACCCATTTCAGACTTCCAACCAATCAACTTTCAACTTGATGTAATTTATAAATTCACTGTCACAAACTGAATGACAAACAATGTAGATCCTGATCAGATGGCTTCTTCAGAAGCCATCTGATCTGGATCTTCACTGTTTGCTTAGATAGGCTTGTCATGTTCAGCAGGATAAGGATGAAAGCGGCAACTTCGTTATAACAGGAAAATATTACAGAACAAATAGTGTGCTTAAAAAGAGGGTCTACTGTATATGAAGTGACTTTGAATACTTTCAAGGTGATTAGATACACATAGATAAATGTGCTGCCAGACTCAGAAAGGGAGACTACTTTAGGAAACACATTTTAAGACCTCTTTTTGCCTGTCTTGGCCCATATGACACTGTAGATATTAGGTATGAGGAGATATGAGCCCCACAGTTGAATAACATTGTACTTTTGTTTTTCCTATTTCACCATAAAAACATGCCATGGGGATGCTTTATGTCTTGAGCACAAAAAAAAAAAATATTTTGCCACATCTTTTGCTGATTATTAACCAATCAAATTGCTTGATATACAGTAAAATTCAGATATTAAGACCACTTTTGGGTCTATCTAAAAGTGGTCTTTAAGACCATTTTTGAACAGTACCAAAGGTGGCCTCTGACCAGAGGACATTGTGTGCAGAAAACACAAAGAAAGAATAACTGCACCCTTCTAAATAAGCTTTTTAAAGAAGAATTAGTCTTAGTTTTAGGTGGTCTTAACTCTTATCACGCTGTTCATGACAACCCCTATCTTTGGAAACAATGTAGATCCAGATCAGATGGCTTCTGAAGAAGCCATCTGATCAGGATCTACACTGTTTGACATTCAGTTTATGAATTTGTATGAATAAATTTCATCAAGTAATCTGATTGGTTCAAAGTCAGAAATGGGTGTGACTTAACTGAATATTCAGCAGGATGAGGGTTAATAGTGGAATTTCACTGTAATGTATTCAGGATGATTCTCTCTGTTTTCCATAAAAGCATATGCTTTGAGTTTTTGTTAAAATTGCTTGGCCCACTGGTATCTTGTCTTGTTGAACCACAATAACCCCTACCATTTCAAACAGTGTACATCCAGATCTTATGGCATCCAAAGAAGCCATCTGATCTATATCTACACTATTTGTCATTCACATGTATCTCTTTGTCTACAGGCAGTTTGTTTGGGTGAAGACTGTAATTTGTTTCTATCTTCTATCTACACAGTTAGTCATTCACCTATATCTCTTTGTCTACAGGCAGTTTGTTTGGGTGAAGATTGTAATTTGTTTCTATCTTCTATCTACACTGTTTGTCATTCACCTACATGTATATCTCCTTGTCTACCCTGAAGACTGTAATTTGTTAATTTTTGAATGGCATCACCAAAATCAGTGTATGTTTCTGAGTGGTTTGATTTACAAGGAGCTGTCTAAGCAGAATATGTTTGCCATTGAATTTCCTCTCACAGTGTTATAGTAGTTGGTGCAAGAAGTCTTGTTTTTTGGCGTAATATTTGTGACCATGGAGGATGCACTGTTCGTCACGTTTTCAGCACTGTATTCAACAGCTCTATATCCAGAAAAAATAAACTGAAGCGTGCAGTTGTATTCTGCAATATTTATGTTCACATAATGTATAAGGAAAGACAGAAAGACAAAAAAGGGCATGCCATGTCAAAATTTTTTTCTCATCACATCAGAAGCCTCCGTGGTGCAGTGGTTACGCTACGCCTTGTAAACCAGGGTTCGCAGGATCGAACCCGGGCTTCTCCAGATTTTCGGATGAGTCTTTTAACTGAGGTCCCGTCTCGGTATGACCTCAGCTGTTGGTGGGACGTAAAACTCAAACACTCACTCACTCATTCTCATCACATCATGTACAAAAATGATATACATAATGGATACTTAATTGTCACCATACTAAACGTTCGTGTATAGGTATCGGCCACCTACAAGTACACCAAAACCCCTTAATATCACCTATTTATAACACAGTTTTTTAAAAAACACCTTTTAAACTTGAATCCAAAACAAAAGATGAAAAATATAATAGATTATATAGAAAAATGACCATAAATGGTCAAACTTGATTCCAAAACAAAGATGAAAAATATATAGATTATATAGAATAATGACCATAAATGGTCAAACTTGAATTGAAAACAAAATATGAAAAATATATAGATTATATAGAAAAATGACCATAAATGGTCATTTTTCTATATAATCTTTATATTTTTGTTTTGATATAACATGGTATGTTTAAATAACACAGTTTCTGCATTGAACCCCAACAAGGGTGTTGTTAAGAGGTGGTGGTGTAAATTGTAGGCCACATCATGATGTAGACCACTAGATCATGGAACATGAATAGATATATCTGAGATTTCAGACTGTGTTTCCTCAGGTGTAGGAACCCTTCATGGGCTACTCTTACAGGTAAAACTTTACTGTTCATTACGATAACACACCTGTTCAACATCGTGCAGTTTTTCACATCTCCAACATGGCCACTTTTCTAATGAAAAACAGCGATATACTTCTTATTTATACTGCAAACATAGGCTGTTGGTGCTTGTTAGAACCGCCTCATTGAGGTGGTTCTAACGAGTACCCACAACATGTGTCTTGGAGCAGAAATAAGAAAATAAGAAAAATAATGTATACCCTGTAAATCTCAGTTTTCTCTGTATCAAAATGGGGTTTGTGGGGGGGGGGGGGGGGGGGGAAGGGTCTTTAATTCATGGACTTGTTCACCTGATGAGCAGTAGTACATTATTTTCTTGAATGATAGGCCCACCCCAATCCCCATCAACGAGAAAGAGAATGAGACAAATACTATCACATCAGTGTTATTTCTCTGAAAAGTTTGTTCCGTTCCCTCTGCAGTATCCAGCCATATGTTAAAACCTCCCGATATAAATCTACTTGCAGAAGAGGAGTTATTAAAAGAGTTAGATGAAGCAAGAGAGGCTCGGAGAGCGGCAGAAAGACAACGAGAAGAATTAGTCAAACAAGCCAAACAAATGCAAAATAAAACTCAGAATAGAAGAAATCATGGTAAAGTTTAATTCCTTTTATTTTTGCTTGTCAGCAGACACAATGTTTCTTCCACTAAAACATCAAATCTCGCAGAATTTTGCTGATATAGAGCCTGTTTTCCATATCTTTTTCAAATCCCACAGAAAATTTAGAGCATTTAAGGAGAATAGGAACACCTGGCAGATTTTTCAACCATTTTTCAAAGGGAGGCAACTTTCAGAACTTTCTGTTCGCTTTTCTGTAAGCTCTGTCCCATGGGGAAAAGGGGTAAACTCTTAAAGGAAAGAATTTGCTCCTCAGGAGATGACATGGGACACAAAAATACTTTTAGAGGAGTTGCCTCCCCTGAAGATGTATCCATTCCCCTTAATTTAAGAAATAGATCAGCTCTAGCAGTGATTTGTTGTGTGGAAAATCACAGTTTGGAGGTCAGTTGTAAAGTAGATAAAATCATGAGCGTATAATGGGAGTGATTGATTTGTCTACCTACAACTGACTGTAAAACTGTGAGTATTACCCAACAAATATCACACTCTAGAGCTGATCTATTTTGTCCCTAACACACTAAAATTGACAATAATTTCACTGTTTCCTTCAAAACTATCCAACCTTTTGCCAAAGAAGACAAAATGCTTTGAAAATGTTGTCTGCTGTTGGGATAAGTGCTTGAAGGGTAAAATACATCAAAACAACTGTGACAAAACACTCATAATGAAAACAGGCCTATTCAAATATTGAAATGGAGGATATTTGATTTTTTCAGTGTAAGATCGAATTTTATTTCATCGAATGAACACCAAAACTGTTATTTTCACGAGTGGCGTAGCCACGAGTGAAAGTAGCAGTTTTGGTGTTCATGAGTGAAATAAAATTTGATCTTGCACTGAAAAAATCAAATTTTCTGTTTCTTACATGCTTCAAAAGGCAATATTTAGCGTCTTTAATGGTGTCGCTCACATTCGGAGAAAATTATCTTTGTTCCTGTTCGTTTCGCGTCAATTTAGTGGTGTCCATCGTGTTTAGTGGGTATACTATTGGGTGTAAACTATAAGTTTGCACCTGAGAAATGGCCTGGGATGGTATTATTATGAATGATTAATGAAATAATTGAGAGAGTAGTTTACCAAAGAAGTTGCTGGCAAGTCTAACGTCGCGCGACAAAAGATGTGATGTCAGCGTCATAAATGACGTCAGTAACGTCCCCGTCACACATGAACGGGCTATGCGTCAATTAGAACACATTTCAGTATTGTTCAGTTATCTGACAAAGATAAAATTGAAATAAGAGTTAGATTTGAAGAAAAAAGTAGTCCCAAACAGTGAAAAATAAAAAATCGTATTTTCACTGTTTGAAACAGTGAAAATATCGATTTATATTTCACTGATAAATCTCTATCATTCATTGAAAAGCATGTAAGAAAATATTATCACCAAAAAATGAAAATTTTCGGGACAAAAAATTCTGATTTTTTCCGTATTTTTTATCAAAACTTAGATTGTGGGAACTCTTTAGAACCACCTTGGCGTGGCAGTTAAATTCTAACAAGTACCCACATTATATGTTTTTGAGCAGAAATAATGAAAGTAACGTTTACCCCGGTAAACCCCAGTTTTACTATATAAAAGTGGTGCTTAAGGGGGTCCAAATTATATAGGCGTGTACTCCTGATGTTAAAGGCATAGACAGAAAGAAGAGTTGATAATAATTCCTGGGTCACTTTTCTCTTATTACACCATAACCTCTTTATAACACTATTGTAAGGGTCCAAAGCTGAGCCCATGTTAGTTAAACTAGAGTGTTCCAACAAATGAAAATGTATAGATTAGATAGAAAAATGACCATTTATGGTGATTTTTCTATATAATCTACACACAATTTTGTAATCCATCTTCCAACCTAGTTATATTCAAAACTTTGTTATAACAAACAGTGTTATAATGAAGTTGTGGTGTTTTTTAAGCCCACCTGAGCACAAAGTAGGGTGATTTATTGTGATCACCCTTTGTCCATTGTACATCGTTCATCATCAACATTTATGTTTTTCACCCCCTAGAGGCCACAGTTTTGCTTCAATCTTCATGGAACTTTACCAGAATGTTTGTCTTGATGATATCTCGGTCAAACTCAAATATGGGTCATGTGTGGTCAAAAACTTGGTCACTAGGTCAAAATTCTTCAAAACCTTGTTCACCTTCTAGAGGCCACAGATTTGCTTCAATCTTCATGAAACTTTACCAGAATGTTTGTCTTGACAATATCTAGGTCATGTTCGAATATGGGTCATGTTGGGTCAAAAACTAGGTCACAAGGTCAAAGTGGGTTAAAACCATGTTCACCCTCTGGAGGCCACAATTTTGCTTCAGTCTTCATGGAACTTTTCCAGATTGATTGCTTTGATGATATCTGGGTCAGGTTTGATTATGGGTCATTTCAGGTCAAAAACTAGGTAACTAGGTCAAGTTGATTTAAAACCTTGTTCACCCTCTAGAGGCCACAATTTTGCTTCAGTCTTCATGAAACTTTAACAGAATTCTTGTCTGTTGATATCAAATTCAAGTTCGAATATGGGTTATGCCAGATCAAAAACTAAGTGACCAGGTCAAATTTAGTAAAACCTTGTTCACCCTCTAGAGGCCCAAGTTTTGCTTCAATCTTCATGAAACTTTACCAGAATGTTTGTCTTGGTAATATCTTAGTCGTATTTAAAAATGGGTCATGTTGTGTCAAAAATTAGGTTACTAGGTCAAATTGCTTTAAAAACCTTGTTCACCCTCCAGAGGCCATAATTTCACTTCTGTCTTCATTAGACTTTACCAGAATGTTTGTCTTTATAATAACTGGGTCAAATTAGAATATGGGTCATATCAGGTCAAAAACTAGGCACTAGGTCAATTTTCTTTAAAACCTTGCTCACCATCTAGAGGCCATAATTTTGCTTCTATCTTCACAACACTTTACCAGAATGTTTGTCTTGTTAATATCTGGGTCGAGTTTGAATATGGGTCAATTTGGGACAAATGTAGGTCACAAGGTCAGATTGCATTAAAACCTTGTTTACCTCTAGTTTTATATAGACATATATATATATAGGGAAAACCTTTAATACGCTTGTTGTTTGATATCAGAAGGCCCAGGCCTTTGATATTTTGTACACAGCTTCGTTGGACCTTTGCCAGTATTGTTCAACTTGTAGCTCTTGGGCCAAAAATGGCCCCGTGCAGGGGCCCACTTGTTTTACATAGACTTATGTAGGGAAAAATATACTTTTAAAAATCTTCTTGACTGAAACCAGAAGGCTCAGGCCTTTGAGCTAGATATTTGGTTCACAGCTTGGAGAAGTGGACCTCTGCCAAGATTGTTCAACCTACATGTATAGCCCTGAGGCCAAAAATGGCCCCACCCAGGGGTCCACGTATTTGACATGGACTTATATAGTCAAAACTTGGGGCTTACAACATCCATTTCTGTGTCCTATGGCATATAGGTGGTACTTTGAGTAGGGTTGCTTTGTCTAGCAACTTTTGGAAACATGTCTCACTGAGAAGCTAGAGGTTGCTGGTTTTAGACCCACTCTGGCTACATACATGTACTTCCATAGGAATCGGTTTAAACAATATGTATTACTTTTAAACAATAATTACAGAATGAAAATACTGTACATACAATATAATTCAGGCAGTTCTAGGGAGTACAACATAACAGAGTACACATTTGTATGTTTTATTAGAAGTTGGAGAAAATTAGTCTAGATTAAGCCATTGAATGCAAGGGGTACGTTGGCAAACAGTGCCGTCCCAGATCAGACGCTGCAGTATGCGGTGTCTGATCAGGGCTTGCACTGTTTGCCAATAGAATTTTCCGTCAAAAATAGAATAAAAACAAAAAATAGGCCTATCACCCCTTATATGACAAATGGACTTGTCCAGCATATAGCAATGGAAGAGTCCACCAGTATACAATGGGTTAATTATTAGATACTCGATCTGTAACAATGTTTTAAATATGAAAGTTGGTTTGAACATCATTTGTATTTACATGTAGTAACTTTACACTTTTCATGTCATACCATTGATGCTAATATCTAGGCTATTTTTTTTACAGCAAGAGATATATGGAAAAAACGATACTTTGAAGAGAAAAAGAAGACAGGTCCCTTTGAAGAACAGTGCAACAGATTACGACATGAATTAGATATTATACACAAAAAGTTACTATCCACTTTAGAAGGTCCAAAAGAAAAAGCAACTAAATTACAAGAGTTTAAACCCTCGAACAAGGTGGGTTTAGCCCCAGGAACGGTGAGTCAAGATTATAGTGCACCTTCACAGCATTGGGTACCCCACCAGCCACAGTCACCAATCTTAGCAAGGTCTCCTATACTTGTAAAAATTGGTAGTCCAGGCAGAGTTCGTTCCCCTAGACTGAGTAACTCTCCAACAAGAAGGAGAGACCAGTCACCAGAAAGGAAGGGGAATCACTCTGCGGGCAAAAAAACTAAAATCCCATACACATTGACAAGTGAAGCTTTAAACAAGGTTGGTAAAGAGACAAGAAAAACGAGGACAAAACAATATCCTATAACATTAATAGGAAGTGGTGATAAACAGAAAGTTCTGGAAAGTCAATTATTTTATGATTCAGATCTTGAATCCCCTGAACCACCAAACAGGAGTCCTTTTAACTCTGGCGTGTCAAGAGGCTATGAAAGTCCAAGAAAAAGTGTTCAGTTTGAGAAAACTGTCGATGTTATACCACAAGAGGGGACCTAGTTACATTCATATGCACAGTTTTTGTTAACATTTAAGCCAGCTTATGAGGAAAGGGGTTTGGGTGCCTTTCGAAAGCATCATTAGCTTAATTAACTCATTAGTGGTTTCCATATCTATAATGCTAAAGTATTTTTGCTGAAAAAAAATGTGAGTAGCTTTTGCATTTGCAAAAGCTACTCACATATTCTCAGCAAAATTACCAGAGCATATTTGCTGTTTTAAATGGGACCCGTCAAGCGATTTTGGTACTTTTCGCCTATGCGAGCAGCGAAGGTTCAGGCGTGCCTGCACATCCGCACAGTCTCGCCAGAACCTTAGCTGCGCGCTCATACAAGCAGTGAATCAAGAGGAAACATCAGACAGAAAGCCATATCCCTTGCCACTCTGAATGGCTGACCATGCGCAGTTAAAATTTGTCATGACGGAATGCTCGAAGACACAAATCCGCTTGGCAGGGCTCAAACGTCAAAGTTTAAACAAAATTTAAGCTAACTGGTAGTTTTGAACAAATTGGTCCTTATGTTGTGCTGTAAGCACCATTTCTTAGTTGAGCCCCGCCAAGCGAATTTGTGTCTTTGAGCATTCCATCATGAGAAATTTTAACTGCACATGCCCAGCCATTCAGAGGGGCCAGGGATATGGCTTGCTGTCTGAAGGTTCCTCTTGATTCACTGCTTGTATGAGCGAGCAGCGAAGGTTCTGGCGAGACTGCGCGGATGTGCAGGCTTGCCTGAACCTTTGCTGCTCGCATAGGCGATAAGTACCAAAATCGCTTGACGGGGCCCAGTTATTTGAGTCATTGTCCATAGCTTTATCTGGATCCGTACTTGGGTTAGCAGTGATCGTTAAGCCTTTAAACCCTGTGCACTGAAACAAGATACCTATTCAGATAGTGTAGATCCAGATGAAAGGGCTCATAAAGAGCCATCTCATCAGGATCTACCCTGTTTACCATTCTGCAAATGATCATGACTTCAAACCATATTGGCATTAATGGATGTACAGTCCAACCTGTATTGAGCAAGCACCTAAGGGATAACCAAACTGTTCTTGCCAAGACAGGTGCTTGCTTAATAGGTGAAATTTAACGCATTTGCCTGATTGGGAAACCAAATGCCTGCTTGCTTAAGACAGATTGCTTGCTTAATAGAGGTGGCCACTATGACAGATTTTGCTACATCCAAATTCAAGAATGGACGAGTCAACATCAGAAACTCAGGGACATAAGGGTCCCCGGTTATATTTTATTTAGAAAACAGGCCTTCAAGTATGTTGATGATTGATGAACATTTTCAGATAAATAAAATCTGATACTTTTCATATTTCTGCTCAAATATAGATTGTGGGAACTCGTTAGAACCTCCTGGCGAGGCAGTCCTAAAGAGGGCCATTAATCTATGTTTTGGGTTAGAAATAAGAAGCAAAATGTATCTATACCCCTCCAAACCTCGGTTTTACAATATAAAAGTGGGGTTTAAGGGGTAAAATTTATATAGATGTGTTTTCGTGAATCATAACTTTGGGTATTAGCAGGTATGACAGAACCATCCTTGTTTGCCTATGCACTGAGTACTCTTACCACATTGGCTGGCTTATATGTAGGTGTGTCCTTGATTTTGTCACTCAGTTTTTGCACAACACATTCCTTGTTTATCAGAATATTGTTGATACATTTTGAAATGTTTGATTATTTAAGTATAGCTGTCTGCCTTGGTGTTTTAAAAAAATTCTGTGCTTGTGGGCTTTTTTTACTGTCTTTAGAGTTTTTGTAATTTGTTTCATAAAGATTTATTATTAAGGGGAATGGGTACACCTTCAAGGGAGGCAACTCCTGCAAAAGTGTTTTTGTCTTCCATGTCAATAGGGGTAAACCCTTAAAGGAAAGAATTTGCTCCTAAGGAGCAAATTCTTTCCTTTAAGAGTAGACCCCTTTTCTGGTGGAACTGAGTCTATAGAAAAGCGAACTGGAAGTCCTGAAAGTTGTCTCCCTTTGAAAAATGGCACAAAAATGTGCTTGGTTTTCCAATTCCCATTAAGTGTTTATGTATTAACTTTTGATACCTTTTACTGCAATAATGGGATTTGCTTTTCATAAAAGTTTATGTGTCTGAATATGTTTCTTGCGTTTTTGCTGTTGTTATATTTAAAGCAGTTTAAATATTCATATTCTTTTAAATTGCAATAGAATACTGTGATAATTATAGGCAGATGTGATATTTTTTCTACAGTATGAATTGTTATGTGTCTGTGTTTGTGAACATTTCGTCACAAAAACGTGCCTATATAATTCTGACCCCCTTGAACTCCACTTTTATATAGTGAAACTGGGTTTTACAGGGGTAAACCTTATTTTTCTGATTTCTGCTCAAAAATATAGATTGTGGGTACTCGTTAGAGCCGCCTCGATGAGGCGGTTCTAACGTGTACCCACAATCTATATTTTGAGCAGAAATGAGAAAAATATTATTGTTTTTCATCTTAAAATTTATGGGCTTTTTTTTGGTGGTAAAATTTACAATGTATTTGTATAGGAGTGTTTTCGTAATGTGTATTAACCATACCCGTTTAACAATCTAATTCTTCAGAATAACTTCAAAATACAGGCAACTAGATTACAACATGAAATTGAGGACATAAGACGTAGAGTAGAACACGCTAAAATGAAACTAACCGGGGAAATGAAGGTAAAATACGTGTTGACACGCTAGAACTGACAGTTCTCTTACATATCCTGCATGCACGGTAGTTATGCTTTGACGTATTGTTTTGTTTTTCATATTGTAATTACACAGCTAAAGGTCACCCTGGGTACAGAGCTGGGCAGGGTTACATTGACTTCACTCATTGCTTATTACTTTGCTGAAAAAAAGAATCAATTAACTCCTATTCTGCTGAATAAACTAGTTTAGCCTTAATAATTTCTGACTTTCAGCTAATCAGATTACTTGATGTTTTTTATTACTATATGAACTGAATGTCGAACAGTGTGGATACTGATCAGATGGCTTTGCCATCTGATCGGTATCTACACTGTTTGCAAAAGGTAGTATATTCTGGTTCTGTAAGTCAAGAATTTAACAGCCCATAATATTATATTAGGAAATCAAGAATATAGCAGCTGTTAGTTTAGAGAGAAGAACCTGTATAAGGCATTAACTCTTATTCTGCTGTTCACGACAACCCTTTTCTTTGCAAACAGTGTAGATCCTGATCAGATGGCTTCTGAAGAAACCATCTGATCAGGATCTACACTGTTTGACATTAAGTTTATGAATTTGTAGGAATAAATTACATCAAGTAATCTGATTGGTTCAAAGTCAGAAATGGGTGTGGCTAAACTGAATATTCAGCAAGAGAAGGGTTAATGGTTGGGGATTGCAAGGTCACACACTTATATTTTATTTTCAAGTTTTGAAGTTATCATATTTTCTGAACCCTAAGATAGCTCAAGTTTATTCTTCGTCTATTGATAGGTATTGATCCAGATTCAGAACTACCTAACCTATGTCCATGACATTCAGGTCAAGGTCACAAACTTGTTTTTGTCCACAAGGTTTGGTTATATCTCAAAAACATAAAGATTACAAACAACGTGGTCATAACAAATAAAGGAATAGAGCAGAAGCGTAAAGCTTATCTTGTTATTCTACCAATTCACAAGGACAGACTGCTCAATGTATAGCATCTTGAGCATTTTAAATGACAAAGCTCTGGCAAACTGGGAGAAGAAAATGTAGTCCTGCCAGCTCTGATAGATATCTCCACTTTTAACAAGTTACTCGTAAATAAAAATTCACAAAACTGGAGCCACCAGATGGGAATAGGTTTCTTCTTGCGTGTGAAAGAATTAATGAATCATGTATATAAAATGAGTTTCATTGCAAGAAAAAGTGTTTCGAAACATGAGTGCTCAGCAGTGTCTCAGATCAGCCTGCGCACAAGCATAGTCTTTTCAGAGCCATTTCTGTCAACATGAGGCTTGTGTGGACCTATGGCTTGCCTTTAACTCTTATCCTGCTGTTCAAGACAACCTTTTTCTTTGCAAACAGTGTAGATCCAGATCAGATGGTTTCTTCAGAAGCCATCTGATCTGGATCTACACTGTTTGACATTCAGTTTATGAATTTGTAGGAATAAATTGCATCAAGTTACAAGTATTCTGATTGGTTCAAAGCCAGTAATGGGTGTGGCCATGCATACTGAATATTCAGCAAGAGAAGGTATGCCCCCTCCCATAGGGCTTGAAGAAATATATGGGCTGCATGATGCTTCCACGCAGAGCTGAATCCGGCCCACACACTAGTACTGGTAAACCGTTTCCTGTCCAGGAACCGAGGTGCGAGGCGGACCATCCATGCTAATAAACCCTATTGGTTTCAATGGGCGACAGGGCTTGAGATGTCATTTCATCTCGGTGTCGGGTAAAAGTCCCACAAAATTGGAAGCAACGTCTCCAAAATGACCTTTACAGTGTTGACGGGGACGTTAAACCTCAAATCAAACAAAACAGCAAGAGAAGGGTTAAAAACCTCACAATGCTTAATATTTCACTATACTTTTCTCCGCGTTTTTCAGCCTTTTGTGTTGCATGATTTCCATTTTAACCGTGGAATCAGAAGCAGAATGGAAAACATTATAGATCCTGATCAGCTGTTTTTTTTCTCTGGATCTATACTGATCAGTTAGTTTATAAGTAGCTATCTGATCTGGATCTATACTGTTTAACCCATTGCATGTGGGAAACCCTTAAAGGGGTACCTTGGCAAACAGTGCAGGCGCAGATCAGATGCCTCAGAATGCGGCGTCTGATCAGGCCCTACACTGTTTACTAACAGAAGTTTTCATCAAAAATAGAATAAAAACAAAAACAAAAAAAAAAAACAGGCCCAACACCCCTTATATGACAAATGGACTTGTCTGACATATAGCAATGGAAGAGTCCACCAGCATACAATGGGTTAAAAAAATATGTAGGTTCAGCATGGTGAGGGCTAAGAAAAGATTCATGCCTCATATCATGAAATCAGAAACACAATGGAAAACAGTATTGATCCCAATCAGAGAAGCCAGCTGATCTGGATATGTACTGTTTTCAAGAAAGGATATATCCAGGTTCAGCTTGTTGATGGTTAAAAAAAAAATGCATTGAGGTGGTTATAACGAGTACCCACAACTTACCTATGTCTTGGAGCAGAAATAAGAAAAATAATGTATACTCCTGTAAACCCGAGTTTTCTCTGGTTTAGAGGTTTGGTCATTATAGGCACTTGTTAATGAAATGTGTTTCTTCATCATTCTGATCATTCTGACCTCTTTTGGCAAAGTAGCTGTACTACAGGTTTTTGTTCACTGTTTAATTAACCCTTCTCTTGCTGAATATTCAGTTTAGCAACACCCATTTCTGACTTTGAACCAATCGGATTACTTGATGTAATTTATTCCTACAAATTCATAAACTGAATGTCAAACAGTGTAGATCCTGATCAGATGGCTTCTTCAGAAGCCATCTGGTCTGGATCTACACTGTTTGCAAAGATAGGGGTTGTCGTGAACAGCAAGATAAGAGATAATCATTATCAGTGTTGCTGTGCAGGTTGGGGTTTAACAAATGGCACTGAAAAGGTGAAGAAAAAATGGCATGGTAAAAATGCAATTGAGTAACACTTTCATACTTCATGTAATCTAACTGCTTGGCCTCTTATTCTAGGGATCATTAATTTTGAAGCTTTGTAGCAGGAAACGTGACATACGAATTAAGCAGTTTCCTTCCTTTTTTCTTCTGACGGATGTAATTTTCTGTGATTGTGATCATCGACGAATTGAGGTTGAACATCCCCATCAAC
Source organism: Lucinisca nassula (assembly GCA_963580285.1). Classification (NCBI taxonomy): domain Eukaryota; kingdom Metazoa; phylum Mollusca; class Bivalvia; order Lucinida; family Lucinidae; genus Lucinisca; species Lucinisca nassula. Next base: position 132,199,051 of record OY757014.1, read on the forward strand.
ACTCTTTAGATGATTTTGGAGACATTGCTTCCTATTTAGTGGGACTTTTACCCGACATTGAGATGAAATGACATCGCAAACCCTATGGGGATGATCGGACCTGTGTTTGGGCAGGCTCAGACCTATAAGCAGTTTACCTGTACTCATGTGCGGTTAGCTTCAGCTCTTCTTCAGTGCTGTATGGATGCACCATACAGCACAATCTATTTCTCCAAGCCCCGATGGGCAGGGGCCCGTGATTGTAATCATACCCTGAGAAATAACTGCCGGGGGCCTGTGATTGTGATCATATTCTGAGAAATAACTTATTTTAATAACTTGTGTACTACTGTAATCCTGATAATATTAGATTCTGAGTTGAAAATTTATCCAAAATTGGATGATAGATTGTATATCCATACAGACTCTGTTCAGACTGCTCATACAGGATGAGTAAAGGACTGGTCTGATCTTGACCAGCAGTTTATTTTCTGACACTTCTTTACCTGTACCAGTAATAAAATAATAAGAGACTTTCCTAATATTAACCCTTTTTGTACCAAATGGAATCTTCCTCCTTTAATATATAGCAGGAGTCCATTTCAAAATTTAGGGGTGTCAGGTTGGCTTTTCATCCAAATTTATTTGGAAAATGACTGAGTTTTTAGCAAACAGTGGCGGCCCTGATCAGACGCCTCGTTCTGGGGCGTCTGATCTGGGCCTGCACTGTTTGCCAGGGTACCCATTTTGGGGTTTCTGGTACTAAATGGGTTAAGGATATGAAAATTTTGAATCAGCAAAGTTTCCGTATGCAAGGTCTTTGAATCCACTGAAGATTTGTTTGTTTGTTTGTATTGGAGTTTAACGGCCCAGTCAACACTATGTAGGTCAGTTTTGAGCCGGTCAGTTTACTTATCCACACTTTCCTGGGCAGGCTTATATGGAAGCTGTTAACCAGTACAGTGCACATTCTTTTGCCAGAAACTGATAACTGACCTTGAATCAGGCGAAGGGAGAGAATGACCGTAGAAAAGATTTCATGATCAATCTCCACGAAAGAATGTTGAAGACCTCGGCAGGTATCGAACCCGTGTCCTCCTGATCACCAGTCAGACATGCATCCAACTGAGCTACCGAGGCCGGCCTCCACTGAAGATACATTCAGAATACCGAATTACAGAATTTCTATACAACAAAGCTAGAGCCTTAAAATCACGTTAACAAGTCTGCAAAATGAAGACCACCCGTTAACCTCACCTTATCAAATGAAAAGCGGGGTTTGCAGGGGTATACATTATTTTCCATATTCTTGCTCAGAAACTTAGACTGTGGGTACTCAACAGAACTGCCTAAATGATGTCGTTCTAACAAGTATCCACAATCTCTGAGCACAAATCTGCACAACACAAAGCTAGACCTAAGGCATCACCAACATAGCTGTCTAATCCTGTAGCCACTGTTGCTTTTTCTGCAACAGACAATTCAGAGCTAGAATTGGTCTCATCAGCCATCTTAGAACACACAAACAGTAACACTTCTCAAATGTGATTAACCCTTATCTTGCTGTTCACGGCAACCCCCAACCTTTGCAAACAGTGTAGATCCAGATCAGATGGCTTCTTCAGAAGCCATCTGATCAGGATCTACACTGTTTGTCAATCAGTTTGTGAATTTGAACGAAAATACTATATTCTGTAATCTGATTGGCTGATAGTCAGAAATAGCTGTGGCTAATTTAAACATTCAGCAAAATAAGGGTTAAGATTGGTCATTGTCAGTAATGACAGACAAACTATTATCCACAATCTCAAAAACATAGACTGTGGGTACTCATCAGAACTGCCTCAATTCATTGAGCCAGCTCTGAGAGTGGATATAAAGCAGAAATAAGAAAAATTCACAATTTTTCGTTAGAAAATGTCATTTTACAACTGAAAGGAAGCATTGCACCACATGGGTGTGTTATCCTACAGAATTCTATTGTTGATTACCCTAAAAATTCGGACACCTCGAGGAATTGCTGTAATTCTCCTAAAATTTTACAAATTTGTTTCATGATCCAGCAAGTGGTCCAAATGGTGTAGATGAAATGGCAAACAGTGTAGACCCTGATCAGACTGCTCCTTCAGGAGCAGTCTGATCTGGGTCTGCACTGTTTGCTAAGGCCTATCTGTCCCAATACTTAGAGAATCATTACGGTAGATCCAATTGGACTTTATTTCACTATAAGCCATGAAATATTTTCTACGGTCATTCTATCCCTTCCGCTGATTCAAGAAGGGCAGTTGTCAGTTTCTGGCGAAAGAATGTGCACTGTACTGGTAAACCGCTTTCGTATTAAGCCTAATTAGTGTTGACTGGGCTGTTAAACTCCAATACAAACAAACAAATTCACTATAAGGATAACACGCCCATTGTTGCACAATGCTTTCCTTTGTGGTTCCAATAATGACATTTTTTACTATAAAACTTTCTGAAATTTTTCTTATTTTTGCTACAACGTATTTATTTAGGACCCTGCCCATCGGGCCTTGTAGAAATATATTGGGCTGCATGATGCTTTCAGCCAGAGCTGAAACCGACCACACATGAGTACTGGTACACGGCTTTGAGGGGCTAAGCCTGCCCAGGCAAAGTAGTGCGAGTCAGACTGTACCTACATTTAAACCCTTTTGATTTGTTTGGGCAGTAGGGCTTGAGATGTCATTTCATCTGTGTATTGGGTAAAAGTCCCAAAAAATTGGAAGCAACATCTCCAAAATGACTTAAATAGCGTTGATAGGGATGCAAGACCTCAATTCAAACAAACAAAAGCTACAACGTATTTGCCCTTAATATTTGGACACCTCAAATCCTTACCATACTTGTTTAAGTTTGTACATGTAAAGCTAACTACCTTTTGCCGAGTCCGAGCCAAGTGAGTGACAAACAGTGTAGGTGTGAGTCAGATCGTCCAATTCATATAAGCCTTCTGGTTTCATTGGGCAGCAGAGTTTGAGATGTCATTTCACCTCATTGTCAGGTAAAAGTCCCACAAAATTGGAAGCAACGTCTCCAAAATGACCTAAACAGTGTTGACCGGGATGTTAAACCCTAATTAAAAAAAAAACAAAAGACAAACAGTGTAGACACCGATGAAACGCCACGTTTTGTCTCAGTTTACACTGTCTGGTTTGGGTTGTCTGTTCAAATACATGCGGTAAATACAAGTAGGTTGTGGGTATCCATGATCCATTTTTCAACCCTCCCACAGTCTATGTTTTAAACCCTTAGGAAGCCAAGAAAAACTACATCTGAAAATGTCATCTGCTTCTGTTGTCTGCTGAATCTTCTTGCATAATTTTTAGAAATGTTTTTTCATACAGGCAAACTGTGGACCCAGATCAGACTGCTCCTACAGGAGCAGTCTGATCTGGGTCCATACTGTTTGCAAAAATGACTTAAAGTAACCGGCAGACGGCAAAGCAGACGACAATTGTTGTGATTGGCATTTTAGGGGTTAACACAAATAAAGAAAATAATGTCTATCCTTGTAAACCCAACTTTTCTCAAAGTAAAGTGAGCTTTTCAAGGGTATATTCATTACACAGACTTACCATGATGGTAGCTACACTATTCTGTTTATTTGTACAGAAAGACTCGTACCTATCAAGGTTCATTGTTAAGAGAAAGTAAGTACCGAATGCACAGTGTGCAATTAAAATAGAATAGAATTTTTGCCTCGAGATCACAAAATGCAAAAGCAGTAGTACAGTTAATAACATTATTTTTTCAAGTAAATCTGCCTTAAATGATTTTGTTACTTTTCAATGCATGATAAGCTTCGAGATGCAATCATTTCTAGCTTGCTTTGGTCATATAACCACTTGAAGAAGTAAAGTTAATCAATTTATGAAATTTGATTTGGTTGTCAAAAATTGCTTTCACTGCATGCAAATGCTTAAACATAGGTATGAATGCAGAGAGGTATTGCATTTGTTTTATTTTTCAAAACAAGTTTCTTAATACATTCTAAAAACTTAAGTTCTAGTATAGTGAGCTTCAGGGACTCAGTCAGATGTGCATCCAGCTGGTAATCAGGCTGTGAATGGTTTGATTCCTGCTGGGTCCGACAATATTCTTTCATATTTTTTTGTAGTCATTCAGGTTCTTTTGTAGAAGCCTCCGTGGTGTAGTGGTTACGCTACTCGCCTTGTAAACCAGGGGTCGCAGGATCGATTCAGACTTTCGGAAGAGTCTTTAAACCGAGGTCCCGTCTCAGTATGACCTTAGCTGTTGGTGGGACGTAAAACTCAAACACTCACTCAGGTTCTTATGCTGATTCAATCAAGATGGGCAATTGTCTGTGTCTAGTGAAACAATGTGCGCTGCACCGAATAATTGCTTAAGGCTTAGCCTGCCCAGGAATTGACCACCTGATCTTAATAGTGCTGGACCATTTAATTCCACACCAAAACAATAACAAAAAAAAAAAAAAAACAGTATTATATGCAAATTGAAACACCTAAAGAGACATATTTTCTAATTTGTAACCACTTTTATTAATGAATTCCCATAAAAAATGTTATCCTAGCAGAATTTATTTTCCACATCATATAAACAAATTATACTGAGGTACATGTAGTAAGTAATGACTGTCAGACTAATCATAGTAAAATAATTACATTAAAATATTTTTACTTCAACAGCATAGAAAATGCAGTAAGGCCATACAAGAAGAATAACTGAAGATTCCGTCATATGAGGCAAGAATGCTTGCAGTAATCAGTGTCTGCAGAGCTAGAGGCAATGGATACACCTTCAGCCGGGGGTGGGTTGGGGTGGGGTGCCTCCCTTATCTAAATATACGAAGTGTTCTTTTTAAAGAAAGAATTTGCAAAGTTTTTCCCTTAATAATACACCTCTTTCTTTCCTTTAAGAATACACCTTTTTTGGAGTAAATTTTATTTGGGATGTATTCTATACACCTCTGTTTTGAAGTAATATTTTATATGAGGTGTTTTCTTAAAGGGAAGAATTTGCTTCTCAGAAGAATACACCTCTTTCTTTCCTTTAAGAATACACTTTTTTCGGAGTGAAATTTTACATGGGGTATATTCTTAAAGGAGAGAAATTCTATATTGGGTGTATTCTTGCGTCTCAGGAGAATACACCTCTTTCTTTCCTTTATGAATACACCTTTTTTTTGGAGTAAAATTTTATATGGAGTGTGCATGTATTCTTAAAGGAGAGAAATTCTAAATAAGGTGTATTCTTGCTTCTCAGGAGAATATACCTCTTTCTTTCCTTTAAGAATACACCTCTTTTTTGGAGTAAAATTGTATATGGAGTGTGCATGTATTCTTAAAGGAGAGAAATTCTAAATACCGTAATTCCCTGTGTATACCACGCACTTTTTTCACCCAAAAAACGGTAAAAAAAATCCCCTGCGTGTAATACAATGGCATAGAAAAATGACATTGTTTTTCTCGAAAAGTCGGCAGGTCACGAAAACCCATTACAAATACAATGTGACACTTTGAGACCCTCATAAAGTTCGTTTGACATATTAATTCATTGAATCATTCATACCATTAAAAATGCAATCAATATTCCTATCTCAGACATCAACCTTTCATCCCTTTTTGGGACATCGGCAAACAGTGCAGTCCCAGATCAGACGCCTCAGAAAGACGCCGCAGACATCTGATTTGGATTTACTCTGTTTGATGATTTATAACAGTTCAATTATGACACTATTGTTAATCCCAGTCATATAATTGCCACCCTGCGGTGCATGTCGATAAGGTGTGAAAATATGGTCAAGTTTATTCCCCGATCATAAAATTTAATCCGCTATCAATGTGAAAACTATTTAATTGCTCCTAAGACGAGTTGCTACGACTATTCTACTATCTCGTGAATGATTATGTTTTGGCGCCAAATAGCAGACGCTTGGCGAGAAAAGTTGAACGCTTTAAATTGTGTTAACACATCTGTATGCTGGTGTTGGTTATTGACACGGAGCTTACAGAAAGCACTGTTTTCCACTACCGTTTTGCTATCGAGAATTTTTTTACCGTTTCCAAACAATTTTTTATGAAAGAGATACGCCCCATTAAGATAAAACAATAGACACGTGTGGGGTTGCTGGGGTCCGATGACGTCATTTACCGATTGCGTGCCGATTCGCCCCCGTCAATTTCGGATGCGCGGAAGTTCTATGCGCCGGATTCAAGTCTGCGGGTTGTCAAAGATCTATTTCAGCGAATCGGCCGATTCGCCCCCGTCAATTTCGGACGCTCGAAAAAAATCGGCCGGTTCGCCCCAGTAAATTTCGGATGCGCGGAAGCTCTACTATGCGACGGATTCAAGTCTGCGGCTTGTCCCAAATCTATTTCAGCGAATCGGCCGATTCGCCCCCGTCAATTTCGGACGCTCGAAAAAAAATCGGCCGGTTCGCCCCAGTCAATTTCGGACGCGCGGAATCTCGCCCGACGGAAAAAAATCGTACGTGATTTTTATTTTCTTTGCGTGATTCACGTAAGATTTTGCGTGAGTGGGAACTGATTAATTATGATAGTTAATGCATATAAAAATCAAAAATGAGTTCCTTTAACATCAATGAAAACATTCATAAGACAGAAGATGGGTCATACTACGTAGTTTCGGCTAATAAAGCCTCATCAGTGACCCTGTAATGATCCGGCAAAGAAAGCCAGAGGAAACATACTGCAATTTTGCGAATTTCGAATAGACAGTCGATTCAAAGACTGATATAAATCAAAATGGGGTCAAAATAATTAAAAACCTGTCTAGAATATGAATGTAAACCAATAATTTATTTCTGATTTCTCAGAATATTCACGCTGATCTCAAAGGACCAAAAGTAAAATATAAACTGCACTATGGTTGATGTACGGGGAGACGTTTTACGGCCGCCACACGGCACAACACCAGCTGCAGTGAAGGCAAATAAAAATCAAAAATGAGTTCCTTTAACATCAATGAAAACATTCATAAGACAGAAGATGGGTCATACTACGTAGTTTCGGCTAATAAAGCCTCATCAGTGACCCTGTAATGATCCGGCAAAGAAAGCCAGAGGAAACATACTGCAATTTTGCGAATTTCGAATAGACAGTCGATTCAAAGACTGATATAAATCAAAATGGGGTCAAAATAATTAAAACCTGTCTAGAATATGAATCTAAACCAATAATTTATTTCTGATTTCTCAGAATATTCACGCTGATCTCAAAGGACCAAAAGTAAAATTTCAACAAAGTCAACAAAGTTTCAAATTGCACAGGAAATCGGGTTCCTTGAAGTCAGGCATGAATCACCGTTTTATTAACAGTAAATGCAAAATGGGCTTCTTTAATTGAGTGAGATGTTTGACTCACGCTGAGAAGGTGTTAATTATGTGATTAGCATAGAGAACGTGTGAATAACCAGAGGTGTCAAAATAATCTACCTGTAGAAATTTCTGTCATTAACGCTATGGAGCACCTGCCTTGGAGGCATGTTGTCCCAATTTTACCTTTGGAAAGAAACCTGTTTCTATCTTTCCTTGTGAAAGAAAACTGGGAAAACGCATTGTCATCTTTCATAACAAATGAATAACCGCACCCTTAAAATGTCACCTTGGCACACACCACCGTTATGGGTAAACGGAGAACTGCCTATGCTGCAAGAGAGAAACTAACCACTATTCTATTCTATAACGTCTAGGAAATATACCTATAACCAGTCAGGCTATTTTGATAGTAGCCAATCAAAATTCGTGTACTTTCATTTTCAATCAAAATGGCGTCTGAGAAAAGCATTCTGTGATACTGGGGAAAAGCATGTGCGTGTTTTAGACTGGAATATTTTTTTTTCACATATCTTGGACTCAGATTGAGGTGCGTGTTATAGATGAGTGCGTGGTATACACAGGGAATTACGGTAAGGTGTATTCTTGCTTCTCAGGAGAATATACCTCTTTCTTTCCTTTATGAATACACCTCTTTTTTGGAGTAAAATTTTATATGGAGTGTGCATGTATTCTTAAAGGAGAGAAATTCTAAATAAGGTGTATTCTTGCTTCTCAGGAGAATATACCTCTTTCTTTCCTTTAAGAATACACCTCTTTTTTGGAGTAAAATTTTATATGGAGTGTGCATGTATTCTTAAAGGAGAGAAATTCTAAATAAGGTGTATTCTTGCTTCTCAGGAGAATATACCGCTTTCTTTCCTTTATGAATACACCTCTTTTTTGGAGTAAAATTTTATATGGAGTGTGCATGTATTCTTAAAGGAGAGAAATTCTAAATAAGGTGTATTCTTGCTTCTCAGGAGAATATACCTCTTTCTTTCCTTTAAGAATACACCTCTTTTTTGGAGTAAAATTTTATATGGAGTGTGCATGTATTCTTAAAGGAGAGAATTTCTCAGGAGAATACACCTTTCTTTTCTTTAAGAATACTCCTCCATTTTGAAGTGAAATTTTATATGTGGTGCATTCTTAAAGGAAAGAATTTGCTTCTCAGGAGAATACACCTCTTTCTTTCCTTTAAGAGTACACCTCTTTTTCGGAGTAAATTTTATAGGAGTGTATTCTATACACCAATTTTGAAGTAAAATTTTATTTGGGGTGAGAAAACACTTCTATTTTGAAGTAAAATTTTATATTGGGTGTATTCTTAAAGGAAAGAATTTGCTAAGGCTAGAATTTTCTCCTTTCTAATTCTTTCCTTTGAGAATGCACTTCTTTTTTTGGAGGGGAAAACTTTATAGGAAGCTAAAAAGAAAGTCCTGAAAGCTGTTTCCCTTAAGCAGTTTTCGACAATATGGCTGAAAATCTGTCAGGACCTTGTGTATCCACTTCTCGTAAGGTGAATGGATACAGCTGAAGCCATTTTTTCTAAGGGAGGCAACTTGTGTATATTGGATATTGATTCACCAGTATTTCAGTCTTGTATAGTAAGGTGCTCTTCTTATAGGAAAGAATTTGCTTCTGCAGTAAGCAAAGTTTTTGCTATTTTCGAAACTGTTTCTTCCCCTACTAGAAAGCAGAAGAGTTAACTTCACAATCTCGGTGGTTAAAGTCAAAGTAGCTCCAAGTGACACTGTTAACACTCTTGTTCCCCTTGGAGGTGTATCCATTTACATTAGCAGGAGACAAAAATGCACATACATGTCTTCTTTCAAAAGGCATATAAAAATACCCTTTGCAGTGTAATATCACGGTTTGGTTATTTAAGGATTGTCACATCTAAAACTCTATCTGCAACAATGACTTAATATTGATCAGTTAAAGATCCTGTTGCCCGAAAGGGCCATAGGAGTGGATAGTTTTCATCCACAGTATCAAGGAGCCCATCACTCCCATTTTAGAGTTTAAGTTCTCCCTAAAGAAGTCCCAGAAGGGCTTTAGGTACCCTGGTGCACTAAAGTCAGGTTAACCCATTGAATACGGGAAACCCCTGAAGGGGTACCTTGGCAAATAGTGCAAGCCCAGATCAAACGCCGCAGAACGCGGCGTCTGATCAGGGCCTGCACTATTTGCTAACAGAATCCTGCTTCAAAAATAGAATAAAAATGAAAAAATAGGTCTGACACCCCTTATATGACAAATGGACTTGTCAAACATATAGCAATGGAAAAGTGCACTTGTATACAATGGGTTAAATGATGTGCCTTGCGGACACATCAGAAACATTTGTGAAGTGCAGTAGCCACCTGACATGAAATTTGTGTGCCACTAGTCTCCCCTAATATCACTTTTGTCACTTTTCTCCATTTTTCTTAAAGTGTTGACATGTTATACCCCAACATAATTTGGGCCATGTCAAGCAATTTTTGTACTTATCGCCTATGCGAGCAGCAAAGGTTCAGGCGAGCCTGCGCAACCCCGCAGTCTCGCCAGAACCCTCGCTGCTCACTCATACAAGCAGTGAATCAAGAGGAACCTTCAGACAGAAAGCCATATCCCTAGCCCCTCTGAATGGCTGGGCATGCGCAGTTAAAATTTGTCATGACGGAATGCTCGAAGACACAAATTCACTTGGTGGGGCTCATTTGTTATCTGCCACTTATGAGATTCAAATCCCATCATGATAGCACATCCCCATCTCTAGAACAAGCATTTTTCTGATGAAAATTTTAGTAGTTGAACCTGTCAGTGCAGTGGAAAATTTTATATATATATTTTCACACCTTATCCATATATATAGCCAGGACATTCAAGACTATTTTAACCCATTCAGTACCAGAAACCCCTGAAGGGGTACCTTGGCAAACAGTGCAGGCCCAGATCAGACGCCGCAGAATGCGGCGTCTGATCAGGGCCCGCACTGTTTGCAAAAAGTTCAGCCATTTTCCAAATAAATTTTGAAGAAAACACAACTTGACACCCCTAAATTTTGAAATGGATTCATGCTATGTATAAGGAAGAAGATTCCATTTGGTATAAAAAGGGTTAATGCACTGAAGTTAATCTTAAGTGTTGAGTAACTTAGGCCTACATAGCTAAGGTATGCATAGTTTTATGATATTTTTAAAGCACGATAAAATCTATACAAAAAATATATACCCAGCAGACACACGTCACTAGGGCAACGTCAAATCAACGTCGTTGCATGAAGTTGCACCAACGTAGATATGACATTGCATAATCGTCATGACCGGCCCCGATAGCTCAGTTGGTAGAGTGTCCGCTCCGGGGAACGGGAGGTCTCGGGTTCGATCCCGGGCCGCGACATACCAAAGTCGTTAAAAATGGTACTAGTTGCTCCTCGTTTGGCACTCAGATTTACGGGGTAGAGCTAGGACTGGTCGATCCAGTGTCAGGATAATGTGACTGGGTGTGGTATCATGTAATGTGTCTGGGACATGATACTTCAGTGAGGCAGCACTATAAACGTGAGCATTGAGCTCCCTGTCGCAACCAGACACCGTCGTGATATGACTGAAAAATTGTTGAAAGCGACGTTAAACCCGAATTCACACACACACACACACACACGCATATTCGTCATGACCTTGTACCGATGTTGATATGACGTCACAATAACGTCATGTGCCTGCTGGGATCCCTGATACTGTATTATATATGCACACTTTTTTTTTCAAATAAAAAAGTAACCTTAATTGCCTGAAATAACCCCTAGGGCATAAATATAAATAAATACAAATATTTTGAATTTACATGTATTTTAAACCATAACATAATTCACAATCAGAATCAGAGTGTCTTTATTTTTTTTGGCAAGTTTGAAGAAGGATGGAAACATCTCAAATACACATTATGCTGATTTATATTTGAAAGAGGTCAGAATGTCAGAGGATAACACATATATACCCATGTGGACAGTAATGCATTTTTACATATGTTGGAAGCTGAAAATTTGTGGTATTTTTCTTATTTTTGCTGCAAACATTGATTGTTGGTGCTCATTAGAACTGCCTCATTGAGGTGGTTCTAATTAGTACCCACTATATATGATTTTGAACAAGAATAAAGGAAATAATAAACCCAGCTTTTCCCTATATTAAGTGGGATTTTCAAGAGATTTTATCATACAGACTTGGTAATGTGATTATTTTCTTGCACTTGAGTTTTTAAGAAAGCCAGAATATTTTAATGAAGCTGTTTAAATTGGTTTAACCCTTATCCTGCTGTTCACGACAACCCCTATCTTTGGAAACAGTGTAGATCCAGATCAGATGGCTTCTGAAGAAGCCATCTGATCAGGATCTACACTGTTTGGCAATCAGTTTATGAATTTGTAGCAATAAATTACATCAAGTAATCTGATTGGTTCAAAGTCAGAAATGGGTGTGGTTAATCTGAATATTCAGCAAGAGAAGGGTTAAATTGGTTATTCTTGTGAGTCCTATATTTCATGGTATTATTAACCCATAAAATGCCAATCACGATGATTGTTGTCTGCTTTGCCGTCTGCCAGTTACCTTAAAAGTAATTTTTTGGCAAACAGTGTGGACCCAGATCAGACTGCTCCTGTAGGAGCAGTCTGATCTCGGCCCACACTGTTTGCCTGTATGCAAAAATATTTTTTAAAAAGTTTGCCAAAAAAATTCAGCAGACGACAGTTTCAGATGTAGTTTTTCTCGGGGTCTTAAGGGTTAAGGATAATATCGGTTTCTGAGAATAACCAGTTGAAAGTTGTGTGGTATGTTTGTACCTAGCGGCTATGTGCACGTGTTCAGCACATGTTTTACCAGGTGACCAGCTGTGAGAATGTTTCATAATTTGGCAAAAGGAGATATCTATCGGGAACCATTTCTGGTAGGGTGGATGGCAGAAATAAAATCTACATTCTGGGGCTGTATAGATGGGCTGCCCGGTATTTTTGTCAGAGGGTATCAGTTTCGTAAAGCAGGACTTGGGTATAGTGTACATCATGGGCTGAGCTTTAATATAAAAAAATTCATGCCCAACTCAGTAGAGTAGGGAATTTGTAATGCTCAGAAAATTTGTTATGCTAAAAAAATAAAATAAATAGATAAATATATACAAACTGATGAGGTGATTTTCCGTCTGAGATTATCAGATATCACTTGTCCTGCTCATACATTTTAACCCATAAAATGCCAATCACAACAATTGTCATCTGCTTTGCCGTCTGCTGGTTACCTTAAAAGTCATTTTTTTGCAAACAGTGTGGGCCCAGATCAGACTGCTCCTGTAGGAGCAGTCTGGTCTGGGCACACACTGTTTGCCTGCATGCCAAAATATTTTTAAAAAGTTTGCAAAAATATTCAGCAGACGACATAAGCAGACAACATTTTCAGATGTAGTTTTTCTCGGCGTCTTGTGGGTTAAAATGTCAACAATTGGGCTACCTTGACCTTCACTGGTTGACACATTTTTATTGGGTTGTATATAAAGTGTTAATCCTACATCCTTACTGCCAGAATGTGGTTCCTGTACTCAGGGTGGTCTGCACCACTGCTTGACAGCATGCTTCATATACACATAGTTTCTGTTCATATATATATACCTTATTCGACCTATTTACCGCACCATGAGCTTAGTTTTTCAAAATCATATAAATTTGTTTGTTTGAATTGGGGTTTAATGTCCCTGTCAACACTATTTAGGTCATTTTGGAGACTGCTTCCAATTTTGTGGGACTTTTACCTGACATTGAGGTGAAATGACATCTCAAGCCCTGCCACCCAATGAAACCAGAAGGCTTATATGCATTGGACAATCAGACTCTCACCGCTTTGCCTGGGCAGGCTTAGTTCTGCTAAGCAGTTTACCAGTACTCTTGTGTGGGTCAGATTCAGCTCTTATAAAAAAAATCATTGTGAAAAATCTGCCTAATAAGTGCACATGCGATAAGGAAAAAAAAAATATCTAGGACACATTACAGATTGAGTTGAATTTCAGCAGAGGGGTTCACCACATACACATATGATTGTCTGGGTCAAAAATATACGAAATGCTGGGGTGGTTACTGTAAAGTGTGCGCTTGTGCATTTTCTTTCCAAAAATAGCTTGGGTGCTGTGCACTTATAGGAGCATGTGCCGTAAATAGGTCAAATACTGTATGTTTGGTAGTTTATATTTATATATCGATCAGTATTGCAACTTCATTTACCCTTATCCTGCTGAACCTTTGCAAACAGTGTAGATCCAGAGATGGCTCCTGAAGAAGCCATCTGATCAGGATCTACACTGCTTGTCATTCTGTTTGTGAATTGAACTAGTACATTACATCAAGTAATTTTAGTGGTTGATAGTCAGCAATGCCGAATACGGGTATGGCTAACTTGATTTATTCAGCAGGATAAGGGTAAGATAAACATGCCTGTGTGCTACAATTGTGCCTTTCATGAAGCTAGTAGTTTTCAGATGAAATAGCCTGAAATGTACGGTATTTCTGTTCCAGACATAAATTATGGGGGTTCGTTACGCCTTTAACCCTTTTTGTACCAAATGGAATCTTCCTCCTTATATATAGTAGGAGTCCATTTCAAAATTTAAAGGATGTCAGGTTGTGTTGTCTTCGAAATCTATTTGGAATCTGGCTGAACGTTTTGCAAACAGTGTAGGCCCTGATCAGACGCCGCATTCTGTGGCGTCTGATCTGGGCCTGCACTGTTTTCCCAACTACCCGTTTTGGGGTTTCCGGTACAAAATGGATACCGAGGTGCCTCTAACAAGCACCCACAATCAATATTTTTCAGCAAAACTAAGGCATATAAAGTTGGGTTTTCATTTACAAGTAGCCATCATTCAGGAACAAGGGAACTAACTCTTTTTTTTCCCCCGAGTGAGTGAGTGTTTGAGTTTTACGTCCCACCAACAGCTAAGGTCATACGGAGACGGGACCTCGTTTTAAAGACTCATCCGAAAGTCTGGAGAAGCCCGGGATCAATCCTGCGATCCCTGGTTTACAAGGCGAGTAGCGTAACCACTACACCACGGAGGCTTCTTTTTTTCCCCCGAAAATTATCTCTGATTTATTTAGTTGTGTAAGTGTACTTTAACCCTTATCCTGCTGAATATTCATTTTAGCCACACCCATCTCTGACTTTGAACCAATCAGATTACTTGATGTAATTTATTCCTACAAATTCATAAACTGAATGTCAAACAGTGTGGATCCTGATCAGATGGTATCTGATCGGGATCTACACTGTTTGCAAAGATAGGGGTTGTCGTGAACAGCAAGATAAGAGTTAAACCTTGTCCTGCCAAATAAATTGATATTGTCACATTCACCAATAAATATTCATTCAAATTTGCGGACTGAATGTCAATCACTGTAGATCCTGATTAGATGGCTTCTTCAGATCTGGATCTACACTGTTTGCAAAGGTAGGTGTTATCATCATTCAGCAGGACAAGGGTTTGTTCAGTAAACTGTAGGAATCTGTGATCCGTTCAAATTTTTTCCTGTCAGTTTTGTTTGTTTGTTGAATTTGAGATTCAACCCATTATATGCGGGGAAAGCCCTAAACGGGTACCTTGGTAAACACTGCAGGCCCAGATCAGACGCCACAGAACGTGGCGGGTACCTTGGTAAACACTGCAGGCCCAGATCAGACGCCACAGAACGCGGCGGGTACCTTGGTAAACACTGCAGGCCCAGATCAGACGCCACAGAACGTGGCGTCTGATCAGGGCCTGCACTATTTGCTAAGAGAATTTTCCATCAAAAATAGAATAAAAACAAAAAAATAGGCCTGGCACCCCTTATATGACAGGTGGACTTGTCCAACATATAGCAATGGAAGAGTCCATTAGCATACAATGGGTTAACGTCCCCATAAACACTAGGTCATTTTGGAGACGTTGCTTACAGTTTTGTGGGATATTTACCCAAAATTGAGATGAAATGACATCTCAATCCCTGCCGCCCAATGAAACCAGTAGGGTTTACATGCATGCACCGACTAGCTGATAACGGGTGCCCTCAATCTAAGTTTTGAGCATTATTATTACTATGAAAAATATCAGATTTTTTTATCAGAAAATTTTTTTTTTTTTTTTTTTGTTTTATTTATTTCCTTTTTTGGTGGTAAAATTTTCAGTATATTTAAATAGACATGTTTTCATAATGTTTATTTGACATCCTTCTTTTTATGAATACAACATAGCATACTGGTATATACTTAAACTGTCAACATATTTGCTGTATTGGAGAAGTACAGTGGTTCTTGCTAAACATTCTTTTTCGTGTATTCAATATTTCAGCTACGAAATCAGGCAGAAACGGAACTTAGGGCTCTAAGAGCAGAGCTTATGCAGAAGAAAATAAACTTGACATTATCCAGAAACTCACATTTAACTACATATGCACCCCCAGCAAGTGAATCGAACTTTATGTCAGCCAGGACAGGAATCACTCCCCACCCCTAGTTAGTTTAATCTGTGATAATACATATACATACTTCATGTTATTGGGGCTGTCAAGTCAAGAAAGGGTAGCTTACTCCTTTTGTACACAGTTGGCCCTACCTATAAAGGATTGACACCTCAATCTCTTTATAATGCTATCGTTGGGACCCAAAGCATTGACTAAGAATCATATAAATTAAACAATCATCTAATATCCAAACAAAAATGTATAGATTATATAGAAAAATGACCACTTATGGTCATTTTTCTATATAATCCATGCATTTTTGGAATCCATGCTTAATTAAATCAAAATATATCCAAAACCATGTTATAATGAACAGTGTTCTAAAGAGTTTGTGGTGTCATTAAGGAAGATCAAACAGTTTCTGAAAGAGTTGCCTCCCCTGACGGTGTACATATTCACCTTAAGAGCAAGAAAAGAAGTAAGCGTCCAGCTTTCTTGATAGGCCTCATTTTTAAACGAGCCACATTACAAGCAAATTTTAATCTTAGGAGGTATTGTATGTGCAGGCTGACTTCTGTCAGGCATGTCTTACATTGAGCAGCAAAAGCAAGATGAAAATGTGTCGTTAGGCAGGCAGTCAGATGAGTTTTAATTGTAAGCTTAATTGATGTCCATAAACCCAAAGGTTCTTCATTGAAGACATTTACGGCTGTTTTCCATCTGAGTAGCACCACAGCCTCTTTATAGAGCAAAAGCCAAAAACTGTTCATTTAGCAAATCTCATTATATATATATCATGTACCATAATGATCCTATGTATTGGGACAGACAGACCTAAGCAAACAGTGGCAACCCAGATCAGACTGCTCCTGAAGGAGCAGTCTGATCAGGGTCTCCACTATTTGCCATTCCATCTGCACCTTTTGGAACCCTTGCTGGATTGTGAAACAGATTTGTTAAAATTTTAGGAGAATTATAGCAAGTCCTTAAGCTGTCCGAATTTTTAGGATTTTTACTGTATATATTATACAGAAAATTGGCCATTTATGGTCATTTTTCTATATAATCTGTACATTTTTGGGATCCATTTTACAACCATCTTCAGTCCAAAACTGTGTTATAATGAAAAGGGTTGTTATAAAGACTTTGGTATACATGGGCTAATTTGAGGGTTTTCTGTCGGAAAATGATCAGGAAGCCACAGGGTTGAACCCCGCTGGGTTGGCAATATTCTTTTATTGAGATTGATCATGAAAACTTTCCACAGTCATGCTCTCCTTTCTGCTTCTTCAAGAAGGGCAGTTGTCAGCCTGTGGCAGAAAGAATATGTTTTGTACTGATGAATCTCTCACATTATAAGCATGGCCAGGAAGTGTGGTATTGGGTTAACTGATCAGTTTAGCAGGACCTATTGGTGTTGATTGGGCCGTGAAACTGATAAAAAACAAACAATTTTTTAAAAAAAACTTCAAAAAGACACCTTTTTTGCTAGATGTTGCTGTTTTTTTTTTTGTTTTTTTTTTTGTTCAATGTGGCTCGTTTCATCTCGGTCTCAAGCTGAAAATATATCCTACATGGCCAGATATTGTTAAGGGGAATGGATACACCTTCAGGGGAGGCAACTCCTGCAGTATTTTTGTCTCCCATGTCAATAGGGGTCAACTCTTAAAGGAAAGAATTTGCTCCTGAGGAGCAAATTCTTTCCTTTAAGAGTTGACCCTTTAAAATTTCAGTGAGACCGAACTTTTAGAAAAGCGAACAGGAAGTTCCAAAAGTTGTCTCCCTATGAAAAATAGGGGAAAAATCTGCTAGGTGTTCCCATTCTCATTAAAGCTGCTGTTATTGTTATATTCATTTTTTATCACAGAATTTTCTCAAGGATGAATGTGAAAGGTTCTGATTTGTTGTTGAATTGATGTATTCATTATTGCTCAGCATGCTGGGTATTGTTTTCAGCAGACAACATTTTGAAATAATCCCAGAAAACAGGATTTGACATGACAAGTTGCTTGAGATGTCACGTCCTGTTTTCTGGGAAAAATAAGAAAAATATCAACAATTTGTTGTCTGCTGAATTAACCTAGAGAGTGGTAAAAGTTGAAACTTTACTGGAGCAAGGCCATTGTTTGTTGTACCATGTTTTGTGCGATTCTAGAAGGTCTGTAAAGAGGGTTTTGCAGTCTTCAAGTAAAGTAAAATTCCTATATTAAGACCACCTTTGGGGCTGTTCAAAAGTGGTCTTTTAGACCAATTTTGAACAGTCCCAAAGGTGGTCCCTGACCAGAGGACATTGTAGGCAGAAAATACAAAGAAAAATTAAGTGTACCCTTCAAAATAAGCTTTTTATAGCAGAATTATTCCTAATTTTAGGTGGTCTTAATAGTGGAATTTCACTGTATAAGCATATTTGCCATATTATATGATCAATATTATACGATCAAAGTTTCAACAATATGCTGAATACATTGTTGAACTACATATACTTGTATCTGCAGTAAAGCAGTAGGTGAGGCCCATGCATTTTTTGTTTATCTGCAATGTGCACTAAATAAGGCTCATACATTGTGTTTATCAACCGCAGCAGTAAAGCACTAGGTAAAGCCCATGCATTGTGTATTTATCTGCAGTAATGCACTAGGTGAGGCCCATGCATTACATTTTTATCTGCAGTAATGCACTAGATGAGGCCTATGTCTTATGTGTTTATCTGCATAAAGCATTAGTTAAGGCCCATGCATTTCGTGTTTATCTGCAATAATGCAATAGATGAGGCCTATGTATTATGCATTTATCTGCAGTAAAGCACTAGATGAGGCCTATGCATTACATGTTTATCTGCAGTAATGCACTAGATGAGGCCTGTGTATTATGTGTTTATCAGCAGTGAAGCACTAGATGAGGCCCATGCATTACGTGTTTATCTGCAGTAAAGCACTAGATGAGGCCTATGTATTATGTGTTTATCTGCAGTAATGCACTAGATGAGGCCCATGCATTACCTGTTTATCTGTAGTAATGCACTAGATGAGGCCTATGCATTACATGTTTATCTGCAGTAATGCACTAGATGAGGCCTATGTATTCTGTGTTTATCTGCAGTGAAGCACTAGTTGAGGCCCATGCATTACGTATATATCTGTAGTAATGCACTAAATGATATTATGTGTGAAGCACTAGATGAGGCCCATGCATTACGTGTTTATCTGCAGTAAAGCACTAGATGAGGCCTATGTATTATGTGTTTATCTGCAGTAATGCACTAGATGAGGCCCATGCATTACCTGTTTATCTGTAGTAATGCACTAGATGAGGCCTATGCATTACATGTTTATCTGCAGTAATGCACTAGATGAGGCCTATGTATTATGTGTTTATCTGCAGTAATGCACTAGATGAGGCCCATGCATTACCTGTTTATCTGTAGTAATGCACTAGATGAGGCCTATGCATTACATGTTTATCTTCAGTAATGCACTAGATGAGGCCTATGTATTATGTGTTTATCTGCAGTAAAGCACTAGTTGAGGCCCATGCATTACATATTTATCTGTAGTAATGCACTAGGTGATGCCTTAGCATTATGTGTTTATCTGCAGTGATGCATTAGGTGAGGCCTGTGCATTGTTTAATCTTCAGTAATGCACTAGATAAGGCCTATGCATTATGTTTATCTACAGTAATGCACTATGTGAGGTCTATGCATTATGTGTTTTTCCACAATAATGCACTGGATGAGGCTCGTGCATTGGGTGTGCATATGAGCCATGGTAAAAGTATGGCCTTAAACCTACATGTTTAAATGTTTGCTGGTAATTTTGATGTGTATATATATCGCTCATATCTTATAATTGACTCCATCCAAAGATTAAGGTAATTACCCAACATAATGGGAGACCTCAGTTGGTATGCATTATGATAAGGCATCCATGTGACATAGTGCATTCCTTTATATATCAAAAAGAGTTAATTTTCTGGTGAAAAATTGACACTGTTCTCTATATACTCACAACATAGTTTGTGTGTGCTTGTTAGAACCACCTCATTGAGGCGGTTCTAACAAGTTCCCACAAACTATGTCTTGGAGAAGAAATAAGCAAAATAATTTTACGCCTGCAAACCCCAGTTTTGTCCATATAAAGCGGGGTTTACAGGGGTGTTCATTAGACAGACTTGTTAACGTGATGTGAATGTAGTTCCTGATCAATGCAACATTTCCATAACTTCTTATATAAACATAAGACGTTACAGCATTGTTGATCTGTACCAGTGTTTTGCCTTTTTTTCTAATGGTCCCATTATGTTGTGGAATTGCTTCATGTAATTGTATTGTTAGCATTGGCATTCCGTCCAAAATTTATAAAGTATTATCATTTATGTTTTACTACATATCAATCATGTGATGCTTATTACTGTTAATCATATCATGCTTTTTTGTATTTCAGCAATTTTATTGTAGTTTAAAATCTGTTAACCCTTGTCCTCCTGAGCCCGGATATGCCTTATCTTTCAAACAATGAAGATCCAGATCAGATGGCTTCTGAAGAAGCCATCTGATCAGGATCTTCATTGTTTGTCAATCAGCTCATGAATTTGGTGCAATAATTTGCATCAAGTAATCTGATTGGTTGATAATCAGTAGCGGGTGTGGCATATATAAATATTAAGTAGGTCAAGGGTTAAAATAGGAATTAATTTGTCAGCCATATCTATCCTCGATCTTGTTAATAAGTCTATAAAATGAACACTGACTGACTGATGCTGGTTTTGAAGGTGGGGTATCCAACTGATATTGGCTTACTGTTGTGCAAGACCTGCTGCCCTTGTAGCAGGTAGGGTGGAGGAGGAATGTTGTTATTTCTTCCATTTCTTCACTTTCATATGTTTTCCTCTATCTTCCCTGTCCCTCTTTCCTCTCCTCTACTGTCTCTTCTATCTCTTTTCTCCCTTTCTCCGGAAGATGACATAAAATGACCCACAAAGGTTGACGCATTGTTTAAACCCAATACAATCAATCAAAATCCTTATTATAGCTAATAAGTAATTGTCACTGCAGTGCCTCTATTGGTTGTGTTAACAACTGCAGTACTGTTCCATGCTTAGATCTGTGTCATTTCTTTTACAAATTCAGCAATTTTCCATGTTGATAAACTGTCTGATCATGCATCTGAAATTATATCTCTGGAAGCGGACACAGTGACCCTTGAGGGTTCATTTCATGCTTCTTTACATCACAGCACAGCCAATCAGTTCAATTTTCTGACTCTTATTTTACTATTGCTACCTTTTATCACTTTCATTATAGAAAAAAAAAACAAAAAAAAAACAGGAAAAAAAACATCATGAGTTGTGCCACAAGTACAGGTGTTTTGCGGGGATCCTCTGATCATGACCAGTTAGGACAGATTGTCATCTAAGACAGTGAAATAGAGGATCTTACATGAGTGCTCATGTATTATTGAATTTATTAAACGAGTTGAGGAAAAGGGATAAAATGCAAGGTTTTGCCGAGCATTTTATCCCTTTTCCTCAACGAGTTTAATAAATTCAATAATACGAGCACGAAAGCCTCACATTTTATCCCTTTTCCTCAACTCGTTTAATAAATTCAATAATACATGAGCACGAATGTAAGATTCTATTTATCATATGACATTTAAAACGCATTTCATTCACGATTGTTTAAATGTCAGTATTCCGCCATTAGTAAACGCGACGTCGTTAAGTACGACGTACATGTAACGTTAAGGAACGTATCTAGCTAATTTGCATATTTAATCCACAAGTGGATTATCGAAAATAATACATGGCTTTATTACACTCTCAGACGCGACGTCATATGATAAACCCAGTCAACCATGTCGAGCTGGTCAGTTTACCTAACCACAGTTTTCCTGGGCAGACTTATATATATAAGTCAAATCCATGACCTCTTAATCCCCAGTCAAAGGCGCATCCAACTGAACTACTGAGGCCGGCACCCAGTTAGGAGCCATTACGGTTGGCTCTAAGATTAAAATATTGTAAATACATTTGTAATTGAAGATTTAAATGGCCACAAAGTTGTGGTCAGACTGTTTGGATGCAGTCTGATCAATGCCTGGACTGGCTGTCTATGTTATAAATAGAGGATCTTACACAAGTCATTTCATCTGCAGTTTTACTGTTTATGAAACAAGCCTTTTATGAAATGAGCCACTGGCTTGTTTCATGAATTTGATACGAAATGACCACAAGTGCAAAATTCTGTTTATCATAATTATGATGGTTTTAAATCTGATTTTATTGCCAAAGAAGTTCAAAAGAATTAAATAGATAAACAGGTCATAGGCGGCATTGCTAAGTTACATGCTGGTAACCATATGTTTGTTTGATTTGAGGTTTAACGTCCCCGTCAACACTGTAAAGGTCATTTTGGAGACGCTGCTTCCATTTTTGTGGAACTTTTACCAGACATTGAGATGAAATGACATCTCAAGCCCTGTCGCCCAATGAAACCAATAGGGTTTATTAGCATGGACGGTCTACCTCGCACTGCGGTTCCTGGACAGGCTTAGATCCTCTAAGCGGTTTACCAGTACTAGTGTGTGAGCCGGATTCAGCTCTGCGTGGAAGCATCATGCAGCCCATATATTTCTTCAAGCCCCTATGGGCAGGGGCCAAGGTAACCGTGTGTTATTATATACAAGATCATATAATGTAACCATGTCTTATTACATATGTGATCATATAATGTAACCATGTGTTATTACATACAAGATCATGTTATGTAACCATGTGTTATTACATATTATGTGATCATATAATGTTACCAACTTGATAATAGCAATGTTATGTGATAAAGAATATTAACCCACTGTATGGGGAAAACCCCTAAAGGGGTACCTTGGCAGAGAGTGCAAGCCCAGATCAGATGCTGCAGAATGCAGCATCTGATCAGGGCCTGCACTACATGTATTTGCTAACAGGATTTTCCATAAAAAATACAAAAAAACGAACGAAAAAAATAGGCCTACCACGCCATATATGACAAATGGACTTGTCCAACATTTAGCAATTAAAATAGTCCACTAGTATACCATGGGTTAACTTGTGGCACAGCTCATGTATACTGGAATGTATTGCTTCATTATTGTGTGATCAAAATGTGTGTTTTGTTTGATGTTTGGTTTAACGTCCCCGTCAACACTGTATAGGTCATTTCCAATTTTGTGGGACTTTTACCCGACACTGGGGTGAAATGACTTCTCAAGCCCTGTTGCCCAATGAAACCAGTAGACTTGCACCGCTTTGATTGGGCAGGCTTAGATCCTCTATATGGTTTACGAGTACTCGTGTGTGGTCGGTTTCAGCTCTGCATGGAAGCATCGTGCAGCCCATCTATTTCTTCAAGCCCCGATGGGCAGGGGCTGTCAAAATGTATATCGCTCTGTATTTTTGGATGAAATTTCCAGTTATGTCACATTCAGTAAAACCTGGTTACAAATAACAATTTTTTAAAATAAAAACCAAATTATGTGAGCCAAAACATGACAGGTTTCATTTGTACATATGCCTAATTAATACAGCAGGCACATAATGTGTAGGCGATGTTGTATCAACGTTAATGCAACGTCACGATGTTGCATCGAGGTTGATACGACATTGCGTAAATGTCATTTGCCTGGTGAGGAGAGCCTTCAGTTTACCTACACATCAGTCGATCTAGAATAATAGAGTGTTATGAAGACAGCCTCAGCAAGTTGTCTTGCATTCCTTTTGAGCCATGTCAGACCCTTCTTTATTCTCAATTTACCCTCAGCATTCCGAGTTTACATTCCTCTCCGATTTTCAGCCATTTGTGTTGCTCAAGTTCAATTTATTGTAGCCACGCTTTGAAAAAGTGGGGGCTATATTGGATTTGCCTTGTCCTTCTGTGATTCCGTAATTCAGTACTTCCGTTAGTCATCGTAACTCAAAAACTGTTTGAGGTATTTTCATGAAACTTCACACAAATGTAAAGCACTATGAGACGATGTGCAGAGCGCATGAACCATAACTCTGGATTGCCTACTTTTGGAGTTATTGCTTTTTGAACATTGAAAAATGGCAATTTTAACCTTGTCCATTCCAGAACGCAAAAACTGTAAGGTATTTTCATGAAACTTCACACAAATGTAAAGCACCATGAGACGATGTGCAGAGCACATGAACCATAACTCTGGTTTTGTATTTTTCTTTTCTTATAGCACTTTAGCGGGGCTATAGTCAGATCCTCTGACAGTTCTATTTTTTTTTCCATGGATACAGAAGCAGAATGGAAAACAGTATAGATCCAGATCAGCTGGCTTCAGAGAAGCCAGCTGATCTGGATCTATAATGTTTTCTAAAAAGGATAAATCTAGGTTAAGCAAGTTATTAATAGGCTGTGTGACTCTCCATATATTTGCGTAACATGTCACACCTTCTTTATCAACAAGAACACTGTAATTGAACACTATGCAAAAATTTATTTTTTTTTGACTGTATTGAATTATGAAGTGTAATGTGTTTCGTGTTTGTGTCATTGATTCCTTCAACTTTTGTAAAATAAAACCCCTACAAAAATAATAATTCCACCGAAGGCTATATAGCGCCTGTTGGGACTCTTACATTAGGGTGAAAGTTAGGGTAGTCGCAAATGTTGACGGCTGGACAGATGGAGGAACGAAAGAACGGAAAACCGGACTCCTATATTGCGCCATGCTTAATCAGGTGTGACAAAAATTATCTCATTTAATTTTAATGGTGGATTTATTTTTCATATATTATTATATGTTCTCAAAATATGTAAACCCTTATCAAGCTGACCTGAATTGCAAGCAGTGTAGATCCAGATTAGATTGCTTCTGAAGCCATCAGGTCAGGATCTACAGTTTGTCACCGACTTTCAGAATTTGCAGGAATACATTTCACAAAATATTTGGACAGATTGGTGGGTTTACCTGATGTTTAATTTTTGTTCACAAATAACTTTACAGGTTTTAGTGTACAACGCAACCTCCTTATAACACTATTGTTTAGGTCCAAAGCAAAGACTGTGTTAATTAAACAACTGTGTTATATCCAAATAAAAATGTATGATTATATGGTTGTTTTTCTGTATAATCTAAACATTTTACAGGAATTAATTTTTAAACTGTGATAAACCCCAGACCTTGTTATAATTACCAGTGTTGTTAAGAGGCTCTAGATCTACCGATGTTTTTATGTTTGTTAAGAAGATTGGATACAACTGACTTTTTCTGTCATTTGAGGGGGATAATCTTTGTTTAAACAATATTTATTCATTTCATTTGACCAGTCAATTCGAACAGTACATGTACAATTTACAATGACAGGATTTGAAAACAAGTGAAATGCCTATAACTGTATAATTTTCCATAATCTCCTCCCTTCAGTAGAAAGGGTATTCTCTTAAAGTAAAGAATTTGCTCCTGAGGAGCAAATTCTTTCCATTAAGAGAAGACCCCTTTTGAATGGGACAAAATATTTTTGAAGAGTTTCTTCCCTTTGTATCCAGTACTCCTTACTGTCTGATTTATGTTTGTTAGAATACCAAAGTATTTGCTCCAGTGGTTTATGTTTGTTAGAAATACCACAATTATTTGCTCATAATATATCTGAACGAATATAATATAAAACTTAAGTCCACAAATTTCTTTGGTTTTTATTCATTTCCAATGGACAAGAAACAGTTTTACACATCACAATGAAATTACAGATGTTCGTAAAAGAGAGTCCACTGTCTTTCTTGAGACAAATGGTTTTCTGTGTAATGGATGAATGCGTAACATTCTGGGATGATGAGGTCAATGTATTATAAGAATCTTATATGGGTGTGAGGGGTGGATTGAAAAATCCGTCCCGAGGGACACTGTCCGGCATCACGAAGCTTGCCGAGTGATGCCGGACAGTGATCCCGAGGGACGGATTTTTCTATCCACCCCTCACATCCATATTGGATTCTTTTTCTTGCATACCTTCCATTTCTATTGCGAATTTTTAATACTGCTGTCACTTCGGTTACCGACGTCCGCCATTTTGTGATGACACAACAGGAATGTTTAGTGACGTCACGCATGCCGCCGCCGCACATGAGGTTGTAATCAACCAGTGCATTTATCAAACACGTGATTATATTCGATTTGGGGTCGGAACACCAGAGTCAGAACATAAATTTCTATCCCAGGGTAAAATCACGGATTTCCTTGTCTGGTGTGCAAGAATAAACTATCTCAACCCTTACAGGATCAGTTTTACAAAACGTTTTTATAAAAGGACATACAGGCAACATCAGGTGATGGACCACTGCATGACAAGTTCTACAAAAAGACTGGTGCAGCCAAAGAAGATAAATCGGCCTGCACATCAGTCTCCACTACTCCCATGTGCCTTCTATAGCCAAGATCCAGAAGCCAAGACTACCATATTGATCCTAAATATTGGTACAGATAGGCCTAAGCAAACAGTGCTGACCCAGATCAGACTGCAGTCTGATCAGATTCTACACTGTTTGCTATTCCTGTCTGCACCTTTTGGACTACTTGCCGGATACTGAAACAATTTTTTTAAATATAATTTTTTTAAAATTTTAGGAGAATAACAGTAAGTTCTCAAGGTGTCCGAATTTTTTAGGATTTTACAGCAGCTTTTGTCATGCATTGGCTCAAATGAGAAAAGTATGGCTTTGTATCAGGCCTCATATTTTTCAGGCATATGCAGAATTTCAGGCTTGTAGATCTTGAATTTTTCTTGATTTTTCATGATTTCAGGCTTTTTAGATTTTGATTGCCTATCCTGCTGAATAAAATTATTTAGCTACACCCATTTCTGACTTCACAAATCAAATTACTTGATATAATGTATTTGTTCAAATCAGAAACAACTGCATTACAGTGTAGATCCTGATCAGATGGCTTCTTCAGAACGACCCCTATCTTTGCAAACAGTGTAGATCCTGATCAGATAGCTTCTGAAGGAGATATCTGATCAGGATCAACAGTTTGTCATGGAGTTTCTGAACTGAACCGATTCATTATGTCAAGTAATTTGGTTGAATGATAGCAAAAAAATGGGTGTTGCTAAATAAATTCATTCAACAGAATAAGGGTTACCTGTAAGCTAATCAATGTATCAAATAAATTTGGAAGGCCATTGCTAAAATGACTTCACCCTTATCCTGCTGTTCACGACAACCCCTATCTTTGCAAACAGTGTAGATCCAGATCAGATGGCTTCTGAAGAAGCCATCTGATCAGGATCTACACAAACAGTGTAGATCCTTCTGAAGAAGCCATCTGATCAGGATCTACACTGTTTGGCATTCAGTTTATGTATTTGTAGCAATAAATTACATCAAGTAATTTGATTGGTTGATAGACAGAAATGGGTGTGGCTTAGATGAATATTCAGCAAGATAAGGGTTAAAATGCATGATAGAAAATAGTTAAACACCTGCACAATAATATGAAATAGACAATTTACAAAAGTAGGATGCCAAAGCTGCATTTAATTAACCCATTTTGTACTGGAGACCCCAAAACGGGTACCTGGAAAACATTGCAGGCCCTGACCAGATGCCGCAGAACGGGGCGTCTGATCAGCACCTACACTGTTTGCAAAAAGTATGGCCATTTTCCAAATTACTCATGAAGTAAACACAAACTGACACCCCTAAATTTTGAAATGGACTCCAGCTATATTTAAAGCGGAAGATTCCATTTGGTACAAAAAGGGTTAATGCAAGAGACGGCTTAATGACAATTTACAATGAAGCCAGTTCAAAACTGCATTTTAATAATGCAAGAGACTGCATAAAAAAGACAAAAAGCCATTATATGACACAATAAGCATTGTTAATGGGCAAGTATTTATCTTTGGGGGAGGCTACTCTTTCATAAATATTTTTGTCTTCCATTTCCCTAACTTTTAGGGTCTACTTTTAAAGGAAAGAATTTGCTCCTCAGGAGCAAATTCTTTCCTTTAAGAGTAGACCCGTTTTTTCACAGGAGTCAAGCTCACAGGAAAGAAAATAAGAAGTCCCAAAAGTTGCCCCTTTTCCCTTTTAATCAGATTCTGAAGCCTGTTTCATCACAATACAATACACAGCGTGCAACCAAAACTACAAGCAACAATATTAATATCTGATACCAGATTTTAAATCTGGATGATAGCTTAATGATTTGGGCCCCGTCAAGCGATTTTGGTACTTATCGCCTATGGGAGCAGCGAAGGTTCAGGCGAGCCTGCGCATCTGCGCAGTCTCGCCAGAACCTTCGCTGCTCGCTCATACAAGTTGTGAATCAAGAGGAACCTTCAGACAGAAAGCCATATCCCTGGCCCCTCTGAATGGCTGGGCATGCGCAGTTAAAATTTGTCATGACAGAATGCTCGAAGACACAAATTCCCTTGGCGGGGCTCATTTAATGGAGAATGAGTGATTTTTCTCATGCTGTGTGATGTGGCTGTCACACCAGAAATGATATCAAAATAGAGGGCGAACATGTCCAGGGGAAAACGGCTCTTCTCAAAATAATTTTGCCTCCTTTTGAATAGGGGTCTACTCTTAAAGGAAACTACAGTAAGATCCCTATATTAACCCATTTCAGACTGGAAACCCCTAAAGGGGTACCCTGGCAAACAGTGCAGGCCCACATCAGACGCCGCAAAATGCGGCGTCTGATCAGGGCCTCCACTGTTTGCTAAAAGTTCAGTCATTTTCCAAATAAATTTTGATGAAAACACAACCCGACACCCCTAAATTTCGAAATGAACTCCTGCCATATATAAGGAGGAAGATTCCATTTGGTACAAAATGGTTTAAGACTACCTTTGGGACTTAACAGTCTCAAAGGTGGTCTCTTACTGGAGGACACTGGGTGTAGAAAACAAAAAGAAAGAATGAATGAAACCTTATAAATATGCTTATAAAAGCAGAATCAGGTCTTTATTTCAGACACTAAGCTTAATTTAAAACTTGCTACTGTAATACCACTGCTTTATTAATGTAAGGATAACATTCATATGGAATATAATGTTGCCTTTCTTGGCTCTGTTGAGAAATTTGGTTATGTACTTCAACATACTTGGGATGCTCACTTGAACTACCTCGTGGAAACAGTTTAACACTTAAGACACCGAGAAAAACTACTTCTGAAACTGTTGTCTGCTTATGTCGTCTGCTGATTTTTTTTTTTTAAAACTTTTTTAAAATATCTTTGCATATAGGCAAACAGTGTGGACCCAGATCAGGAGCAGTCTGATCTGGGTCCACACAATTGCAACAGTGACTTTTAAAGTAACCGGCAGATGACAAAGCAGACGACATCTGTCGTGATTGACATTTTATGGGTTAACCCTTATCTTCATGAATAAATTAACCTAGCCACACCCATAACTGACTATCAACCAATCAAACTGCTTGAATACTGTATCCATTTGAATTCCTAAACTGAATGACACAGTGTAGATCCTGATCAGAATCTGATGGCTTCTTTATCTTATAAAAGTAGGGGTTGTCTTGCTAAGCAGGATAATTTGTTTGTTTTGGGTTTAACAGCCCAGTCAATACTATTTTAGGTCATTTTTGAGCTGGTCAGTTTACATATCCACACTTTTCCGGGGCAGGCTTATACGGTAGCGGTTAATCAGTACAGTGCACATGCTTTAGCCAGAAACTGACAACTGCCCTTCTTGAATCAGTAGAAGGGAGAGAATGACAGTGGAAAAGATTTCATGATCAATCTCCAGAAAAGGATGTTGCTGCCCTGCAGGTATCAAATCAGCGTCAAATCTACCGAGGCCAGCTCAGCAGGATGAGGGTGAAACAAGTACACACAAATGATATTTTTGAACGGAAGAGGTGTGTTCCCCTGCAAAGTCACTTTTTATGAAGAATGGGTCTGTCAGTGTGATGTAAATGATGTTTGTGCTTTTCTAAAAATCCAGTCTCTTTCGGTTGTAACCAAAAAAGAGTCCAAAGAATGTTTTCACCCAGGAGAAAGGTTGTATAACTTTTTAATGCTCCAATCTGCCCTGCTCAGTGTTAAAATGACAACAATTTTGTCACCTCCCCCAATCAGGGCTTGAAGAAATAGATGGGCTGCATGATGCTTCCATGCAGACCTGAAATCGACCGCACATGAGTCCTGGTAAACCGCTTAGAGGATCTAAGCCTGCCCAGGCAAAGCAGTGCGAGTCGGCCCGTCCATGCTAATAAACCCTACTGGTTTCATTGGGCGGCAGGGCTTGAGTTGTCATTTCATCTCAATGTCGGGTAAAAGTCCCACAAAATTGGAAGCAACGTCTCCAAAATGACCTATACGGTGTTGATGGGGACGTTAAACCTCAAATCAAACAAACAAACAAACACGCATTTTAATATTTATGAGTCCGACAAATACAGTATTATTCTCTGATGACCTGAGAGCAAATTATCTTGTATGTTTTTTCATCTTTCTGACAATAAAAATGAGCTAACGCACAACAAAACCTACATTAAGGCTTGTGAGTCCAGAAAAGACTCAGATCAGCCTGCGCATTCATGCAGTCACACCAGAATCTTCGCTGATCGCATGTACCTTCTACTGCCAGTGGGATATGTAAAGAAAAATAGACAGAGCTACTGTTCATGGAAACACCTACCGTATTCGGGCGTGTATTACCCGCAGTTTTTTCCCTCAAATTACAGGCCCAAGTTCTGGGTGCGGGTAATCCGCCCGAATTATTTTTGGACCATTTTATTTTTACTTTTTACAGCTGAAAATACGATGCATCTCATGTTATGCTCTATCCTTTTACGATTCCCGACATAAATAACGTTTAATTAACCATTCAATTTTACTTACACATGAGTAATATAACAATCTCTATTACTAGCAAGCCCGATTTCGTGAGTATTATTCCTAAAACTCTGATTTTAAACAAAATAAACAAGCAAGTTCAATGCGAACATCAAAGTTTTCCGGCATCCAAACTGCCGCCCACAAATCACCGCTAGTTTTTTTCTGCACGCGATCGGTAAATGACGTCATCGTACCCCAGCAACCCCACACGTGTCTATTGTTTTAGCTTAATGGGGCGTATCTGTCTCATTTAAAAATGTTTGGAAACGGTAAAAGTATTCTCGCTAGCAAAACAGCGCTTTCCATAAGCTCCGTGTCAATAACCAACAACAGAATACAGATGTGTTAACACAGAGAGTTCAACTTTTCTCGCCAAGCGTCTGCTATTTGGCGCCAAAACATAACCATTCACGAGAAAGCAGAATAGTCGTAGCAACTGGTCTTAGGAGCAATTAAATAATTTTCACACTGATTGCGGATTAAATTTTATGATTGGAGAATAAACGCAAATTAGAGACATAACTTGACCATATTTTCACACCTTATCGACACGCACCGCAGGGTGGCAATTATATGACAGGGATTACCAATAGTGTCATAATTGAACCGTTTTAAATCAATAAACAGTGTAAATCCAAATCAGACATCTGCGGCGTCTTTCTGAGGTGTCTGATCTGGGACTGCACTGTTTGCCGATGTCCCAAAAAAGAAACGTCTGCGGCGTCTTTCTGAGGCGTCTGATCTGGGACTGCACTGTTTGCCGATGTCCCAAAAAAGGGCCACGGGCATATGTGGGTTAATAAATAAATAACACTGGTGAACAGGTAAAGTTTTTTCAACATTTTAATCAAAATACATGCTTTCTGGTGATACTCGCACGCACGTGCATTTTCCCGCCTTTTGAAGACGATCGCGCGTTCCGTTGTGTGCTACAAAAACTGGCCAAATTCTTACTTTTTCTCACTTACGCATCCACCAAAATTTCAGCAAATGTTCCATGCGGGTAATACAACAGTATAACATTTTTCCCCCAGATTTTGGCCAAAAAAGGGGTGCGGGTAGTACGCAAATGCGGGTAATACACACCCGAATACGGTATATAATTTTGACCCCCAATAGTAAAACTGGGGTTTACAGGGGTAAACCTTATTTTCCTTCTGTTCTAGAATATAGATTGTGGGTACCCGTTAGAACCGCCTCGATGAGGCGGTTCTAATGTGTACCCACAATCTTTATTTTGAGCAGAAATAAAACAAGAGGGCCATGATGGCCCTGGATCGCTCACCTGATCCTATTGTACAAACGGAATTGTGGGTAATATATGGTGGAGTGGAGGGTTTGAGCAATTTTGGTTGGACCCAAAGACCATTTCTGTGAAATTAATTCAAAATCAGTCTGCCTGTTTAGGAGTAGAAGTCATTTTGAGAAGTAGAAGCCATTTTTGATGAAATGACTTCTCAAGCCCTGCTGCCCAATGAAACCAATGGGGTTTAAATGTATTGATGGTTCCACTTGCACCACTTTGCCTAGACAGGCTAAAACCTTCAAAGTGGTTTACCAATATTCCTGTAGAAGCACCTTGCAGCCAAGGTGGGTGGGGGCCAAAACTTTCAAAAGACATCTGTCTCTAAAAGGAAGCAATTTTATAGGAATGTTCTATGAGTGACCCTCTAACAATATTGCTAAAAATATTTTGCTTAACTGAACATGATGGCCACCACAGCTAAAAACCTCAAACCTCATTCCTATCAAATAATTTCATAATCAATCCACTGGTTAAGGAGAAGAAGTTGTTTAAAGGTTTTGTTCACCAGAGCGGCATAGTTTGAGCAATTTTGGTGGAGGGTCACAGTAATTTCAAAATCCATCCAAGGGTTAAGGAGAAGAAGTTGTTTAAAGGTTTTTCTATTTTTAGCTCTGGCAGCCATCTTGTTCACCAGAGCATAATGGTTTGAGCACTTTTTGTAGAGGGTCACCCAAGGAACATTCCTGTGAAGTTATTTCAAAATCCATCCACGGGTAAAGGAGAAGAAGTTGTTTAAAGTTTTTTCTATTTTTAGCTCTGGTGGCCATTTTATTCAACCGAGCAGAACGGTTTGAGCAATTGTGGTAGAGGGTCACCGAACGAACATTCCTGTGAAATAATTTCAAAATCCATCCACTTGTTAAGGAGAAGTCATTTAAAGGTTTTTCTATTTTTAGCTCTGGCGGCCATTTTGTTGACCTTTTGTTGGAACGGTTTGAGCAAATTTGGTAGAGGGTCACCCAAGGAACATTCTGGTGAAATAATTTCAAAATCCATCCACTGGTTAAGGAGAAAAGTGCGTTTAAAGTTTATTCTATTTTTAGCTCTGGTGGCCATTTTGTTAACCCGAGCTGAACAGTTTGAGCAATTTTGGTGGAGGGCCACCCAAGGAACATTCCTGTTAAGTGATTTCAAAATCCATCCGCTGGTAAAGGAGAAGAAGTCGTTTAAAGGTTTTTCTATTTTAAGCTCTGGCGGCCATTTCGTTTACCCGAGCGGAACAGTATGAGCAATTTTGGTAGAGGGTCACCAAACAAACATTCCTGTGAAATAATTTCAAAATCCATCCACTGGTTATGGAGAAGAAGTCGTTTAAAGGTTTTTCTATTTTTAGCTCTGGTGGCCATTTTGTTCATCCGAGGGGAACAGCATGAGCAATTTTTGTAGAGGTTTGCCAAAGGAACATTCCTGTGAAATTTCAAAATCCATCCACTGTTTAAGGAGTAGAAGATGTTTAAAGGTTTTTCTATTTTTAGCTCTGGTGGCCATTTTGTTCACCCGAGCGGAACTGTTTGAGCAATTTTGGTAGAGGATCCCCCAAGGAACATTCCAGTGAAATAATATCAAAATCCATCCACTGGTTAAGGAGAAAAAGTCATTTAAAGCTTTTTCTATTTTTAGCTCTGGCGGCCATTTTGTTCACCCGAGCGGAATGGTTTGGGCAATTTTGGTAGAGGGTCACCGAAGGAACATTCCTGTGAAGTAATTTCAAAATCCATCCACTTGTTAAGGAGAAGAAGTTGTTAAAAGGTTTTTCTATTTTTAGCTCTGGCGGCCATTTTGTTCACCCGAGCTGAATGGTTTGAGCAATTTTGGTAGAAGGTCATCCAAGGAACATTCCTGTGAAACAATTTCAAAATCCATCCACTGGTTAAGCAGGAGAAGTCGTTTAAAGAATTTTCTATTTTTAGCTCTGGCGGCCATCTTGTTCACCCGAGCGAAACACTTTGAGCAATTTTGGTAGAGGATCACCCAAGGAGCATTCCTGTGAAATTAGATCAAAATCTGTCCAGCACTTTTGGAGGAGAAGTTGTTTAAAGCAAAAGTTGACGACGGACGGACGCACGCACGGACGACGGACAAAGACTGATCCCAAAAGCTCACCTTGAGCACTTCGTGCTCAGGTGAGCTAAAAATATATAACAATTTTTCATCTAAAAATTTTCATTTTTTCGGCGGAAAAATTTATAATGTATTTGTATAGGCGTATTTTCCTAATGTGTTAATGCTCTTGTCATAATGAGTAAGTGAGCAAACTGATGCAAATATCTGAAGATCACACGTCTTATTGTAGGTTTTCTCGTGCACTGACTCAAAATGTAAAATGAGTGGAGCATGAAGAAGTCTTATAACCTCTGACACCATGTTCAGATGTCAAATGTGGATCTCAGACATCCAGGAATCCATCATTTTCTTTATCATTGTCCTTCTCTCCATCATAGTATTCATTGTTCGGCTCAATCCTACAAAAGAAAAAAAATACTTATACATGTATTAGCATATTAGCCCATAACCTGGTCCTGCTGAATTTATTTTGCCACACCCATTTCTGACTATCAGCCTGTCAAATTATTTGATGAATGACTGTGTAGATATCAGATGGCTTCTGATCTGGATCAATACAATTTGGTAAGTTATGAATACTGTTTTCAAAACCCAAAGAAACAAATGTTGCTGACATTTGTTAAAATCGCCTCAGTAAGGTCAATTCTTACAAATGACTACACCATCTGTTTCTTTGATTCATTAACTCTTTTTGTACCAAATGGAATCTTCCTCCTTATATACAGAGCAGGAGTCCATTTCAAAATTTAGGGTGACAGGTTGTGTTTTTTTTCGAATTTATTTGGAAAATGGCTGAACTTTTTGCAAACAGAAGGCCCTGATCAGACCTGGGCCTGCACTGTTTGCCAAATACCCGTTTTTGGTTTTTTTTTTTTTTTTTTTTTTTTTTTTTTGGTTTGGTTTTACGGCCCTTTCAAGATTATTTCACTCATATCGAGCCGATCGTTAATCAGAGGTGGGCGAAAACCGGAGTACCCGGAGAAAAACCACCTGACCTTCCGTTGCAGAACTTGGCGTCTCACACGTGGCCCGAGCGAGGCTCGAACCTACGGCGGTGAGAGACCTAATGACTAAGAGTCAGCGCTCTTATCCACTAGGCCACGGAGGCCCGTATTTTTTTTTTGGGTTTCTGGTACAAAATGGGTTAAGGGAAAAAAGACCTTTATGGCCTAATACACTACGAACTGGGACTCTTTATCGCAGCAAATTCATTAAAGCAGCAAAATATCATGTGGAAGAAAGACAATCTTTATAAAGCGGGTTCTCTGTGTATAGCAAATGACACCTAAAGGTGGAAAAAAGATATTTTCATTTTTAGCAAGATTTTATCTCTCATAATAAATGTGCCCCACCCCCCCCCCCCACCCCCGCCATCGGGGCTTGAAGAAATATATGGGCTGCACAATACTTCCAAGCAGAGCTAAATCCGACCCGTACACAAGTATTGGTAAACAGCTTAGAGGATCTAAGCCTGCCCAGGCAAAGCGGTGCGGGTCGGACCGTCCATGCTTATAAACCCTATTGGTTTCATTGGGCGACAGGGCTTGAGATGTCATTTCATCTCAACGTCGGGTAAAAATCCCACAAACCTGGAAGCAACGTCTCCAAAATGACCTTTACAGTGTTGACGGGGACGTTAAACCTCAAATCAAATCAAACAAAATCTCTCATAATAGTGAGTGAGGCCAACAAAATAACTGGACCTGCACACTACAAAAACTACAATTAGGGCATTACAATAACACACCTGTGCAATGTAGTGTGTTTTTTCACATCTCCAAAATGGCTACTTTTCTGATGAAAACCTGAGATATGTTTTTATTTATTCTGCAAACAAATGTTGTTTGTACCCATTAGAACCACCCCATTTAGGAGGTTCCACGGATTACCTGCACTGCTTGTCCCAATACTTAGGACAATTAGAGTAATTCTGTCAAAGTTGTATAATTTTAAAATTTACATGTGAATAAGTGCATTAGAATAGGGATACCAGTGAATTTGTTGAATAATGTCACTTTGGCAGGTAAATAGTCGGTTTTACAGTTGCAAACTACAACCATGATACAGGCAGTGGTTTGGGTAGTGATGTACAAAACCATGAATCATTGTCTATCATCGTATAAAATACAAACAAAATGCACAAAAGGGTTTACAAAAATAAAAATTCTAACCAACTTAAAGCATCATTTTTTATGAACACTGACGCTGGTGCCAGTATGGTGAGGGTGGTGCAATTGTTCCTCCTAAACCATGCCCTGCCAGTAACAAGCATTACTAAAACTGGAAGAAAATCTTTATGAAATCTACAAACAGCATACACAGACTTATAGCTATACTGACCAAGCTTTTTCATGCCTAATTTTGCAGCCTTAACGCTTATCTTGCTGTTCACAACAACCCCTATCTTTGGAAACAGTGTAGATCCAGATCAGATGGCTTCTGAAGAAGCCATCTGATCAGGATCTACACTGTTTGGCATTCAGTATATGAATTTGTAGCAATAAATTACATCAAGTAATTTGATTGGTTCAAAGTTAGAAATGAGTGTGGCTAAAGTGAATATTCAGCAAGAGAAGGGTTAAATAGTCACATAACAGAATACAAGAGCTGTCCCCGGACAGCATAGCTCGCCTGTTTCGCGCCTTCAAGATATAAGGTAAAATTACTGAACCATGAAATATAGGTCACACACGCCTAGATACATTTTGAGGTCGGTGATCAGGTCACATGGAACATATATGCCAGATATTACATTTCAAAATCACAATGTGTATGAATTATAAGGCAAAATCAATGAACCATGAAAATAGGTCACACTGACCTTTATATACATGTATTTCTATGTCAATCATCTGGTCACATGGAACTTATAATTCAGGACTGAAGTTTCAAAAGAAAAAAAAGAATAGTATCCAATTTGGCAGAGTCACTGAATCATGAAATTTAGGTCACACTGACCAAGATATAATTTCGAGGTCAATCATGGGGTCACATGGAATAAATAATCCAGGCATGATGTTTGTTCATGAAAAAATATTCAAGATAATAGGCAAATCACTGAACCATGAAATATAGGTCACAGTGACCTGGATATATTTTGAGGTAAATCATGGGGTCACATGGAACTAATAACCCAGGTATGACATTTCTGCATCAAATAGTAATAAAGATAATAGGGAAAAATCACTGAACCATGAAATATAGGTCACAATGACCTGGATTTATTTTGTGGTCAATAATTAGGTCACATTGAATAAATAATCCAGGTGTAACATTTCTTCATCAAATAGTATTCAAGATAATAGACAAAATCACCGAACCATGAAATATAGGTCACAGTGACCTAGACATATTTTGAGGTCAAGCATAGGGTCACATGGGACTAATAACCTAGGTATGACATTTCTCCATCAAATGATATTCAAGATAATAGGCAAAATCATTGAACCATGAAATATAGGTCACACTGACCAAGCTATATTTTGAGGTCAATCATGGGGTCACATGGAACTAATACCCCAGGTATGACATTTCTCCATCAAAAAGTATTCGAGATAAAAGACAAAATCACTGAACCATGAAATATAGGTCACACTGACCTAGTTATATTTTGGGGTCAATCATCGGGTCACATGGAACTTATAATCCAGGTATGACATTTCTGCATCAAATAGTATTCGAGATAATAGGCAAAATCACTGAGCCATGAAATATAGGTCACACTGACCTAGATATATTTTGCGGTCAATTATTGGGTCACATGGAACTAATAATCCAGGTATGACATTTCTCCATCAAATAGTATTCAAGATACTAGTCAAAATCACTGAACCATGAAATATAGGTCACAGTGACCTAGATATATTTTGAGGTCAATCATGGGGTCACATGGAACTAATATCCCAGGTATGACATTTCTCCAACAAATAGTCTTCAAGATAAAATGCAAAATCACTGGACTGTGAAATATAGGTCACCATGACCTTCACCCTTTTACACTTGAACCAATGTCACTTGGTTGGCTGATGTATAACCAATTCTGTCTATAACTTGTTAGCATAAGGGAAAGGTATACAACAAATTGCAAAGTTGTCCTAGATTTTGACCCCTAGCCCCACCCCATCCCCACTCCCAGACATGAACCCAGGGGTGCGTTGTCTTGGAATCTCAGAAGACCCTCCCAGGTATCCAAGTTGTAAATATGAATGCTTTGTGATGAGTGACTGCTGAGATATAAGGATTTCAAAAACTTTAACACAGTATTACACAGTATTACATAGGTGTTCTAGTTTTTGACCCCAAGCCCCACCCCGGGGCATGACCCCCGGGGGCTGTTCTCTTTGAACATCAGAAGACCCTCCCAGGTACTAAAGTTCCAAATATGAGTGCTCTGTGATGAGTGACTGTTGAGATATAAGCATTTGAAAAACTTTAACACAGTGTGACGCGCACGCGCACGCCATCCGAGGTGACAACAATAGCTCTCCATGTACTTCGTACAGGCGAGCTAATAGGAGGAAAAATCAAAATCTAAAAGCCTGAAATCAAGAAAGAATCAATCTCTAAAAGCCTTAAACCCTGCAAATACCCGAAAAATATGAGGCCTGTATAAACAATGTTGCCTACATTATGACAACACGTCCATTCGCTAAAGCTGCCTTTCTTACCTTAGATATAGCATTTTTTTCAGATGATTTTTTTTTATATTCTTATTTCTAGTCCAAACCTAGATTGTGGGTGCTCATTAGTTCTAACGAGTACCCACAGTCTATGGTTTAGAGCAAAAATAAGCAAAATAATGTATATCCCTATAAACCCCATGTTTCTGTACATAAAGTGGTGTTTACAGGGAATGTTATTTCTCGGACATGTCAACAAGATCTCGGGCTTTTTCATGCACTATATGAAAGACCAGTTACTTAAAGTTTAATCATGCAAGCAGGGAAGATTATCATCTGACGAAGTATCGTATTTAACCAAAATATTGGGACACCTCAACTCCTAACTCCAACTTGTTCTAAAATTTGAACGAGTATTATTTACTGCCCGATTTTGGGTCTAAGAATAGCGGGATAAGTGGCAAACATTGTAGATCCTGATGAGACACTGCATTCTGTGGCGTCTCATCTGTGTCTGCAATGTTGGCTCAGGCATGTCTGTCCAAATACATACGGTAAATACTGTATGTACAGAGACTGAGTTGAGTACTTGTAAACAAATATACGCATAGGGGCATTTTTGCTTGACTCGACTCAGATAATATGCTCAAAGCTCATTCTAGCACACCTCTGCGTAAGTGTTTTTAATGTATATACACCATATTTGCATTATTTGCTGGCTCCCAGCTTGCACATTGTCAATATTGGAAGAACAGGTAACCAGACCCCCCTGACCTTTTAAGGTCAGGGGGGTCTGGTTACCTGTTTTTCCAACACTGATAACCTCCAGACTAGGAACCAGCAGATAATGCAACTAAGGTGAATAATATACGCTGCATTTAATGAGGATTTTGACAGTTTTTCGTGAACACCCAAATATCTTTTTAACACTATTGCTGGGGTCCAAAGAATGCCAGGCCATTGCCGGGCTGATTGCGATATGACAAGGAAACGTCGTATCACTATCTGCCGGATGCTGGCCCGCTGTTATGTGCAGGCTGGGTATTGCCGGGGTCGGAAGCTGAAGCCAAGATAGTTAAACAACTGTTTGTTGTTTGTGTTGACATTTTATGTCCCTGTCAACACTATTTAGCTCATTTCTGGAGATGCTGCTTCCAATTTTGTGGAACTTTTACCAGACACTGAGACGAAATGACATCTCAAGCCCTACCGCCCCAACAAAACAACTGTGTTTTATCCAAACAAAAATGTTTAGATAATATAGAAAAATATGACCTTTTTTTGAATCCATCTTTGAACTGTGTTTTATCCAAAACCATGTTATAATGAACAGTATTGTGTGGTGGGCATGATTCAAACCGCCAAACTGTGCTGCCATGTTTGAACATTACAGCATTTCCAAATATTGTAAAGCATATCTCAAACAACCATCACCATTTTAAATAAAACATCTAACAAAACATTTTGTACAATGATGTCCTGCTGAAAAAATTAATTCTGCTGCACCCATTTCTTACTATCAACAATCAAATTATATATCAATAATAAAATTATATGGTATAAAGTATTAATTCAAATTCAAAAACTGAATGACAAACAACGTAGATCCTGAATGACCTACTCAGATGACTTCTTCAAAAGTGATCTGGGGCCAGCTGTTCAAAACTAACAACGTCGTTAGTTAACGTATCTTTAAAATTTTGATCATTAAATATGGCAAATATGCTAAAATTTTTGCTGAAAAAATGTGAGCAGCTTTTGCGGATAGCACTCACATTTTTTCAGCAAAAATAACAAAATTTTAGATATTGTACTTGCTAGAAGAGTTAACAATTTGACCACTAACGAGCTCGTTAAGCTAACGATGCTTTGAACAACTGGCCCCTGATCTGGATCTACACTGTTCACAAAGGTAGGTGTTATCATGGATCAGCAGAACAAGGGCAAAGTATAAGAATAGTGTGATTCCAAAAATCAGTCTGCTAAATAAAGGCATGTTCAAACAAGAGACTCAATCATGCCACAGATAGAACCACAAATTCACCAAGAACAAGTTTCTGGAGCCAAAACAAGTGTGGAAGCAAATATGTTCCCTATTACACCAGAGCCTCATTATAACATGGTTCGTTATAACACGGTTTTGGATATCACATGGTTTCTAGATGGATCCCAAAAATGTATAGATTATATAGAAAAACAAGAGCACCGCATGCGGGTGCCAACGCTCGTCTGCAGTTTCTTTTAGAAAACCAAAGTTCTAAGTCAAACAAGAGCAATCAAATTGCAAGATGGACTTATAAAACTTGTAGGGAATGTAGCTCTTGTGATGGTGAGTATGTGTATGAAGTTTCATGAAGGTAGGCCAAATACTTTTGGAAATATGGTCAAGGTTAAGGTTTTCGGTTAAATTTTCGAAAAATAGGTCAAAGTTCAAAGGTCAAGGTCACAGATCAAAAAGTGTGGTATCACTGAAAAGGTCTTGTCCCAAGGAACATTCATGTGAAGTTTGAAGGCTCTGTTGTGAATAGTATTAAAATGAGAGCAAAAAATGTGTTTCAGAAAAAAATTGGAAAAGGGGAGATAATTCAGCCAAAATCAACAATGTTGTTATGGTCCTTGGTCAAAATGTAGCTCTTGTGATGATGAGTGTGTGTATGAAGTTTCATGAGGCTAGGTCTAATACTTTTTAAGTTATAGCCAAGGTTAAGTTTTTTTGGAACGACGCCAGACAACAACGCAGACGCCGGAGTGATGACAATAGCTCGAAAGTTTTTTTCTCAAAAAACAGACGAGCTAATGACCATAAATGGTCATTTTTCCATATAATCTATACATTTTTATTCGGATATAACACGGTTGTTTAATTAACACTGTTTCTGCTTTGGACCCCAACAATAGTGTTATAAACAGGTTGGGTGTAATACTGTAGAATTCCTATATTAAGACCATCTTTGGGAATGCTCAAAAGTGGTCTTCAAGACCACTTTTGAACAGTCCCAAAGGTGGTCTCATATCAGTGGCCCCTAAGTGTAGGAAACACTAAGAGATAGGGAAAAACTGAAACATTTTAAAATTTGTTTTGAAAGAAGAACAAGACGTAATTTTAGCGAGTATTAATAGCGGAATATCACTGTGCCTACTTGTGAAGCGCAGCAGAACTACCCGGTAGTCCATCGCATGCCAAGACAGGTTATTAAAGTATGCATTTGGCCAAATCTAACCATTTTATCATTTCATCCCCAGGAGCTAATTGTTCAAAACTAACAGCATTGTTAGTTATCATAAAAACCGATCGCTAAACATGGCAAATATTTTTTGCAGATAAAAATGTAAGCTGCTCACATTTTTTAGAAGGATACCATGCAAATATTACATATTAAACTTGCTAGAACAGTTGACCATATCACCACAAACAAGCTTGATAAGCCAGCAATGCCTTGAACAGCTAGAACTAGATTTCAAATCTCCTTATGCTGTCTGTCCATTCCACCTGTCTCTGCCTGACAGCTGCTGTTTTCATACACCGGCAGAGAGTACCCTCTCTATATTTGTAAGAATTGCCTTACTGAGGCAATTCAAACAACTGTCCAGAGCATTTGTCACCAAGGCAACTCTAACAAATGTCAACAGCATTTGTTTCTTCGAGTAATTAACAATCTGCATGCTGGGAATTTTATTTTTGTACAGCAGACGACATTTTGAAATATTTTCTTCATTTTGTCCAGAAATCAGGATTTGACATTTTATGCAAATTGTCTCCAGAGGAGATTTGCATGAAATGTCAAATTCTGTTTTCTGGAAAAATAAGAGAAATACCAACAATATGTCGTCTGCTGAATTAGCCAAGAAAGTGGTAAAGGTTACAGGAATTACCCATTGTACAACTTCTTATAGGGATTCTTTACAGCGGCAAATTCTTAATATAAATGGTAAAATATAAGGAAACAAATTCTGTTGTGATAACAACCCTGCAGCATTTCAATATGGATTAGCTGTTTAGAAATTGCAATAATAAATCCTTAATGCACCAAATAAAATTACGGAGTAATCTACAGTGGCACTTCAATGGTTTGAACACCGATGGCTCATTTACCATGGCTGGGTCGAATCTGTTCTTGAGTTCCTAGGGCAATCCTCGCCATAAGAAATAGGCGGTGTAATTTAGGAGATTTTCGTCTTTTATATTACTAATGTATGCTGTGTGTACTCATTAGAATCGCCTCACAGCATACATTTTCATTATAGAATACCGAAAAAGATGTCCAAAAGTATCTCGGTATGCCTCCTGGCAGTAACCTTCAGTGGCTCAAACAGACTTTAGAGCCATTGAAGTTTGACTGCATTTATTTATTTTTTTTCATTTCATTATTCTTCCAGGCATACCGTATTTACCTAATGTATTCGGACGTGGCTGAGCAAACAGTGTAGACCAAGATGAGATGCTGCAAACTGCAGCATCTCATCAGGGTCTACGCTGTTTGCCACTCGTCCAGCTATTTTTAGACGCTGCATCATGTAGGAAATTGTGCTTGTCGAAATTCCGGAACAAGTATGGTAAGCAGGTGCAGTGTCGAATACTTAGGGTTAATACAGCAATGTTGTTGAGTGCAATGGACGGCCATATTTGCTCTGATAAATTAGAGACAAAAATGCTCTGAAAATATCATCTGCTTCTTGTGACTGGTGCAGTAAGGGCTAAACAGCTGAGAAAGCTGAAACACTAAGAACAACTGTTTGAAACACAACCATGCAATCAAGCTTAAGCTGAAAGCTGAAAATATAACTATAAAAATCAAACAAAATACATAATTACCCGCTCCTACACATAATATTATGTTTTGTATGTTTTGATTGTCTTTAAAAACACAAGGGCCGTTCATTAAAACTTTACAGTTCTTGTGTTTTGCTGAAACATCACAACCTCGTTATACTATTGGTCAGAATCATGTTGTATCCAATTAAAAGTGTATAGACTATACAGAACAAGAATTCCACCAAAGGCTATGTCACGCCTGTTGGGGCGCTAAGTTCCAAAAACATGAAATGTAGATCAAGGTCAAACAGGGATGCTTGTATAAAAGTTGCCATCCCTAGATACAAGTTTGTACCAAGTATCAATAATGAAGCTCTTATAGTTCTTGGAAATACAGTAAGTTAGAGTTGACACAAAAAATTACAAAGTCAGTGAACCACAAAATGTAGGCCAATGTGAAATATAGATGCATGAATTGAAGCTGCAATCTGTAGATGCGTGTTTGTACCAAGGTTATAGTTCTTGAGAAATGGGCTCTTTCATTAGGCTAAATGTTAGGGTTAAGGCAATATTCTACAAAGTCAGTAAACCATAAAATGTAGGTCAAGGTCAAATATGGATGCCTGCATTTGGATTGCCATTCATAGATGCAAAACTGTACCAAGTATCATTAATGCATTAATCTGGTCTAGAGAAATGCACTCTTACACTAGGTTGAACGCTACGTTTGACGCAACAGTTTACAAAGTCAGTAAACCATAAAATGTAGGTGAAGGCCAGATAGATGCTTGGATTAATAAGAATATATTTAAAGTGAGAAGAGTCCTGTTCAGAAACTCAGGGATGAAAGAGTCAACATAAATATCATCGGAAAGTGCATAGGAAAATAGTCCTAGACTATTGTTTTCTGTTCAGAATATGTTTTTTTGAGCCAATTTATATTCAATCCGTGTAAAGTCTCGAAAAATGAAATATTTTGAAACACGTTCCGTGCCTGCAAAATTAGTTTTTAACCCTTCTCTTGCTGAATATTCATTTAAGCCACACCCATTTCTGTCTATCAACCAATCAAATTACTTGATGTAATTTATTACTACAAATTCATAAACTGAATGCCAAACAGTGTAGATCCTGATCAGATGGCTTCTTCAGAAGCCATCTGATCTGGATCTACACTGTTTGCAAAGAGAGGGGTTGTCGTGAACAGCAAGATAAGGGTTAAGAGTTCCTTTGGACTATTTTATGCAGCGAACGAACAGCAGAAGTGGAGTAACGTGACCCAGTACCGGAAGTAGAAATGTAAGGACACAGAAACTTGATTTTATAAATCAACTTTCAAAAATGCCATTGCTAGATGCAGGTTTGTACCAGTGTGTGTTTTGAAAGATAAAATTGATAGCTTGTGTAGCTACCTATATAATGGCTACATATTTATCACCAGTAGTTGTTTAGATCGACTGGGTCTAGTATGCACAAAATTGTGATAAAGCAGGTATAAGGGGGCCTGTTGAAGACTGGTACTTGAGAAATCGTTTTTAACATCATTTCCGGGTGTAAAATCAAA
Organism: Lucinisca nassula; assembly: GCA_963580285.1. Taxonomy (NCBI): domain Eukaryota; kingdom Metazoa; phylum Mollusca; class Bivalvia; order Lucinida; family Lucinidae; genus Lucinisca; species Lucinisca nassula. The sequence continues at coordinate 132,244,006 of OY757014.1, forward strand.
CAGCTGGTAATGTGGGTAAAACCTGTGCCCTTGTAAGAAAGAACAATACCTCCTACCTCAGTGAACCTCATCAGATGAAGTGTACTTGCTTTCTTATGAGTGTCATAAAGTTGCTCAATTTGGACTATGCCATTGGGTGGCTCAAGTTGCCTACAGCATGCTGAAGATTAAAGCAGACTTGACAAACATAACCATTTAGTGTCATTTTCTGTATGACCTATACATTTTTGAGATTTTTAAAAGTGTTATATCCAAAACTGTGTAAGGCCCCGCCCATTGGGGCTTGAAGAAAAAAATGGGCTGCATGATGCTTCCACGCAGAGCTGAAACCAAGTGCACACGAGTACTTGTAAACTGCTTAGTGGATCTAAGCCTGCCCAGGTAAAGTGGTGCGAGTCGGATCATCCATGCTTACAAACCCTATTGGTTTCATTGGGCAACAGGGCTTGAGATGTCATTTCATGCTCAATGTCGGGTAACAGTACCACAAAATTGGAAGCAATGTCTCCAAAATGACCTATACAGTGTTGACGGGGACGTTAAACCTCAAATCAAACAAACAAAACTGTGTAATAATGAAGAGTGTTATAAAGAGGCTCAGGTGCATTATGGGTAATGGATACTTTTTTCAAGGGAGACAGCTCATGACTTCCTATTTGGTTCCCTGTTCACAGAACCCCTCTGAAAAGGGGTCTAGTCTTAAAGGAAAGAATTTGCTCCTCTAAGGGTAGACCCCTATTGAAAGGGGAAATGAAAGTGTTTTTGAGAGTTGTCTCCCTGAAGGTATATCCATTCCCCTTAACTTGTTTTGCTGCCATTCAGGGGCAGTAACTACATGTATGCGAAACAGCCCCAGATAAAGCAGTCTTTTTTATCATTGGTTCATTTGGTTTTGCTGGGTTTTTTCTAATGATAAGAGAAATTTTGCAGTTTTTCTTATTTCTCCCTAAATACCTAGGAAACCATGGCTACTTATGAGCAGCATCACAATAAAACCTATTTTTCCCCACTTAAGGGGAATGGGAACACCTGGCAGATTTTTATGCCATTTTTCAAAGGGAGACAACTTTCGGGACTTTCTGTTCGCATTTCTATAACCCCTTTCACACTGAAAAAGGGGTCTACTCTTAAAGGAAAGAATTTTCTCCTCAGCAGCAAATTCTTTCCTTTAAGAGTTGACCCCTTTTGACATGGGAGACAAAAATACTTTTGCAGGAGTTGCCTCCCCTCTAGGTTCCCATGCCCCTTAATTTAATGCATTATTTATTTAATGAGGATTCCTAAGAGCCCAGGGGACACTGGTAGTTTTCCATTTGCAAATAACAAAGGCGCAGATCTATACATCACCTTTGTGTTGGTTTTAACTTTATTTTGATTGCATCAATTACATGACATTGTATACACAATGGGCAAATATAAATTTACCAGGATCTGACATTAAGCGGAAGGCTTGTCTGGCAGCACCTTTGTGTTCACAGCTTGGATAGTTTAATACTTCTAGTTTTTATACCGAAAATGTCTAGACTCTTGCTAGTATGTAGCTGAGCAGCAGGCCAGTATGTGTGTTACCTGGTCCCGAACCCAGATAAACAGGTCTTCTGGTGACTGGGCATTACATGGCAATTATAATGAGACTAATAAAACATAAAAATCCTAAATAGTAGTTAGACCTGCGTCCGTCTATTTTGGCTCAATATTTTGTGAAAAACAGTTAAAAGATCCCCTTTAGCTGAGGCTCTGTACAATGTTTTCCTTACGTGTTTACCAACGACCAGTCTTTTTCACTGTCGTAAAACTCATTGATTGGTTCTATCCTAAAACAAAGACAACGCCAAATACATTTATACTGGATAATCACTATCAAGTCAGATACAGGACAATCCACACAATAGACAGTTGAACAGGCTCCTTGCAAACATAGCAACAGATAAGGTTAAGTATCTTTTGATAATTGAAGGATAGTTTTCCTTATTTCTACATATACCGTAAAATCTCTATTAGAAGCCCATGCTCTAATAAATGCCCAACCCCGATTTGGATGTTACAAAATGGCGATTTTCTGGACAATTCTCAGAAAAATACCAGCCTCCAATAAACACCCACTTTACTCCGATGTTGATTGATAGGAACTTTTTTGTGACATTGTGACAGGGTCGGAAATTAAACAAGCCAAAAAAAATGACTTCAGGTTTTACGTATTTTGTCATGTTTGACATGAAATGATACAAACATTAATGATATTCGCTTTAGTGAAGAAAGGGGAGATAACTACTATTCTATTCTAAGACAAGGCTGTTGTATCACCAGTCATTTTCTGAGAAACAAGATGGCAGCCATAAGAAAGAAAGTGAGTGTTTTGGACCGTCCTATGCGAATTGCAGGTTTCTATAGCCTCTAATAAATGCCCATCCCCCTCTTCAGGAAAGGTAACGATTCTAATAAAAGCCTGGGCGTCTATTAGAGATTTTATGGTAAACCTATGTTGTGGGTATTAATTAGAACCGCCTCACTGAGGCGGTTCTAATGAATACCCACAACAGAGGTTTTTATGGAGAATTGACAAAAACTATCCTTCAATTATCACAAAATACTTACATTAAATGTTGCTATGCAGGCAAATGCATCAAGTTAACAAGTCCATGAAAACACCCCTGTAAACCCCACTTCATACAGAGAAAACTGAGGTTTTCAGGGGTATACATGTACATTATTTTTCTGTTCTAGGTTGTGGGTATTCATTAGAACCGCCTCAATGAGGCAGTTTTTGAATGAGCGCATACAACCTATGTTTGGAGTAAAACAAGGACAAATATCACAAATTTTCTTTAAAAAAAAATGACTGTTCGGAGAACAAAAAGAGTGCACTAAGTCGCATGGATGTGTTATCTAATGCTACCCTTAAGGGGAATGGGAACACCTGGTAGATTTTTCTGCCATTTTTCAAAGGGAGACAACTTTTGGGACTTCCTGTTCGCTTTTCTATAAGCTCTGTCCCACTGAAAAAGGGGTCTACTCTCAAAGGAAAGAATTTGCTCCTCAGGAACTAATTCTTTCCTTTAAGAGTTGACCCCTATTGACATGGGAGACTAAAATACTTTTGCAGGAGTTGCCTCTCCTGAAGGTGTTCCCATTCCCCTTAAATCCCCACTGAAATTTTTAAAGCAGATGACAATTTCATTTTCTAAATTATTCTTCGGAGAAAACAAGGCTTGTTATTGCGTATGAACTTTCTGCCCAGCAAACAATGCAAATGAAAGACCAAGCCTTATTTCCTTCAAAAAGAAGGATCATCCCGAAAACACGCCTATACAAATATATTGTATATTCTACGTCAACACTGTATAGGTCATTTTGTAGACATTGCTTCCAGTTTTGTTGGACTTTTACCCAACACTGAGATGAAATGACATCTAAAGCCCTGTCGTCCAATGAAACCAATAGGGTTTATAAGCATGGACGGTCCGACTCGCACAGCTTTGCCTGGGTAGGCTTATATCCTCTAAGAAGTTTACCGGTACTCATGTGCCTGGAAGCAACATGCTGCCCAGCTATTTTTTTTTTAAATTTCCGATGGGCTGGGGCCGGACTCTTGAAGAGCAAATGTTTTTTCTGCAAGAGTAAACCATTTTTTTTCAAAAGCAGCAACACTATGTCTGAAATGCTGGCTCCCTTATATTAACATCTCTAGTGTAGCCGTTAACCCTTTTTGTACCAAATGGAATCTTCCTCCTTATATATAGCAGGAGTCCATTTCAAAATTTAGGGGTGTCAGGTTGTGTTTTCTTAAAAATTTATTTGGAAAATGGCTAAACCTTTTGCAAACAGTTAAGGCCCTGATCAGACACTGCAGAACTTGCACTGTTTACCAAGGTACCCCATTAGGGGTTTCTGGTAGTAAATGAATTAAAACTTGTGGCCTCTAATGCCAAAGCTGTGGCCCCTAATGCCACAGCTGTGGCCCCCCAATGCCACAACCACTGTAACCGGAAAAAGTACAAAACCTACTCACTTTTTTTTCAGCAAAAATATTATTGTTTTGCCATACTGAACTGGCGAAGATTTAACCCTTATCCTGCTGAATGAGTTAATTTATCCAGATCCATTTCTGACTACCTATCAATCAAACTACATGTACTCCATATATTATATTCGTTCCATTCATAAATTGCATGACAAACAGTGTAGATCCTGATCAGATGGCATATGATCAGATCTACACTGTCTGCAAAGGTAGGGATTGTTGTGTTCAGCAAAGGTTAATAAAAATCAAAAATGAGTTCCTTTAAGAGCAATGAAAACATCCATAAGAAAGAAGATGGGTCATACTACGTAGTTTCGGCTAATAAAGCCTCATCAGTGACCCTGTAATGATCCGGCAAAGAAAGCCAGAGGAAACATACTGCAATTTTGCGAATTTCGAATAGGCAGTCGATTCAAAGACTGATATAAATCAAAATGGGGTCAAAATAATTAAACATCTGTCTAGAATACGAGTCTAAACCAATAATGCATTTCCGATTTCTCAGAATATTCACGCTGATCTCAAAGGACCAAAAGTAAAATATAAACTGCACTATGGTTGATGTACGGGGAGACGTTTTACGGCCGCCACACGGCACAACACCAGCTGCAGTGAAGGCAAATAAAAATCAAAAATGAATTCCTTTAAGAGCAATGAAAACATCCATAAGAAAGAAGATGGGTCATACTACGTAGTTTCGGCTAATAAAGCCTCATCAGTGACCCTGTAATGATCCGGCAAAGAAAGCCAGAGGAAACATACTGCAATTTTGCGAATTTCGAATAGGCAGTCGATTCAAAGACTGATATAAATCAAAATGGGGTCAAAATAATTAAACATCTGTCTAGAATACGAGTCTAAACCAATAATGCATTTCCGATTTCTCAGAATATTCACGCTGATCTCAAAGGACCAAAAGTAAAATATAAACTGCACATTTTGTATCAGAAACCCCAATACTGGTCACTGGCAAGCAGTGCAGGCCCAGATCAGATGCTGCAGAATGCTGTGTCTGATCAGGGCCTTTACCATTTGCATAAATTTCAGCCATTTTTAAATCAATAGCCAGAATCAACACAACCTGACACCCATCAATTTCTAAATGGACTCCTGCTATATATAAGGTGGTAGATTCCATTCAGTACAAAATGGGTTAAAGCCACTCCACCATACAGACTACTTTTACCACCACAAGTGGTCTTAACCCATTTTGTACCAGAAACCCCAAAATGGATACCCTGGCAAACAATGCAGGCCCAGATCAGATGCCACAGAACACAGCTTCTGATCAGGGCCTTCACTGTTTGCAAAAAGTTCAGCTTTTTTCCAAATCAATTTCAACGATAACATAACCTGACACCCCATATTTTGAAATGAACTCCTGCCATATATAAGGAGGAAGATTCCATTTGGTACTAAAAGGGTTAATACACCACAACCTCTTTATGAAACCATTCATTATCGTACGGTTTTGGATTTAACACAGTAGATAGATCCCCAAAATTCATAGATTATTTATAGAACAAGAATTCTTCTGAAGGCTATGTCATGTGTATGGACTTGAACATTTAGATGAATATTAGCCCTTCTCTTGCTGAATATTCAGATTAGCCACACCCATATCTGACTTTGAACCAATCAGATTACTTGATGTAATTTATTCTTACACAGCCATAAACTTAATGTCAAGCAGTGTAGATCCTGATCAGATGGCTTCATCAGAAGCCATCTGATCTGGATCTACACTATTTCCAAAGATAGGGGTTGTCGTGAACAGCATGATAAGAGTTAGGGTTGTCACAAATGTTCATGGCTTCACGAACGGATGAATGAAAAATGAACAGAAAACTGGCCTCCTAGATCGTGCCATGCTAATAAAGCAGGCACAACAAAAAAAAAATACCACTTATGGTCATTTTTTCTATTTATCATATGACGTCGCGCCTGAGAATGTAATAACGTCATGTAATAAATTCGATAATCCACTAGTGGATTAACTATGCAAATTAGTTAGGTACGCCCCGTAACGTTACATGAACGATGTCCTTAACAACATCGTGTTTACTAATGGGGGAACATTGACATTTTTGTTAAACAATCGTGAATAAAATGCGTTTTAAATGTCATATGATGAATAGAATCTTACATTCGTGCTCATGTATTTTTGAATTTATTAAATGAGTTGAGGAAAAGGAATAAAATGCTCGGCCTTATTAAACGAGTTGAGGAAAAGGAATAAAATGCAAATTAGTTAGATACGCCCGTAACATTACATGTACGATGTCCTTAACGACGTCGTGTTTACTAATGGCGGAATATTGACATTTCTGTCAAACAATCGTGAATAAAATGCGATTTAAATGTCACATGATAAATAGAATTTTGCATTTGTGCTCATGTATTATTGAATTTATTAAACGAGTTCAGGACAAGGAATAAAATGCTCGGCCTTATTAAACAAGTTGAGGAAAAGGAATAAAATGCGGGGCTTTGCCGAGCATTTTATTCCTTTTCCTCAACTCGTTTAATAAATTCAATAATACATGAACACTCAGTTAAGACCCTCTATATAATCTATACATTTTTGTTTGGATATAGCATGGTCACTTAAATAACATTGTTCCTCGGCCCCCGCCCATCGGGGCTTGAAGAAATACATGGGCTGCATGATGCTTCCACGCAGAGCTGAAATCCAACCCCACATGAGTACTGGTAAACCGATTAGAGGAGCTAAGCCAGCCCAGATAAAGCAGTGCGAGTCGGACCGTCCATGCTTATAAACCCTATTGGTTTCATTGGGAGACAGGGCTTGAGGTGTCATTTCATCTCAATGTCGGGTAAAAGTCCCACAAAATTGGAAGCAAAATGACCTATACAGTGTTGACGAGGATGTTAAACCTCAAAACAAACAAACAAACACTGTTCCTACTTTGGATTCCAGCAATAGTGCTATAAAGAAGTGTAGAGTAACAAGGTCTTACTGTACTCTTTTAAACTGTGAAAACAACTGAGACCAGACTTGATGGTTACTTCTACCACAGCTAAACTAGGATCCCATTTTCAAGTCAGTGACGTCTCTCTTCTGCTGATTCAAGAAGGGCAGTTGTTAGTTTCTGGCAAAAGAATGAGTACTGTACTGATTAACCGCTTACGTATAAGCCTGCCCAGGAAAAAGTGTGGCTAGGTAAACTGACCGGCTCAAAAATGACCTAAAATAGTGTTGACTGGGCCATTAAACTCCAAGTCAGTAACATACCGTATTTACCCTAAATACTCGGACAACAGAATTCCTTGCCATAGTTGTCATAAAATTTGAACAAGTACAATTTACTACGCAATGTTGTGTCTAAAAATTGTGGGATCAGTGTAAAACAGTGCAGACCCTGATGAGATGCCACATTATGGGGCATCTCATCTGGGTCTACACTGTTTGCTCAGACATGTCTGTTCCAATATATATGGTAAATACAGTTTTGTTTGTTTGTTTGTATTGGAGATTAACCGCCCAGTCAATGAATCAGTGGAAGGGAGAGAATGACAGTAGAAAAGATTTCATGATCAATCTCCACGAAAGAATGTTGCCGACCCCGGCAGGTATCGAACCCGCATCCTCCTGATCACCAGTCACAAGGGCATCCGACTGAGCTACCGAGGCCGGCAGGCAAATACAGTATCTCTACTAGCCTACCAACCCACTTATTTCCTTTTACCTCTTATCCATGTCCTCCTGGTGATTGCGTATGTCGGGATCCTGCTCCTCGGTATTCTCAAGGCTCAGTATGTCGGGCGGGATATCCTGCATCTCCACACTCGGCGATGTTGTCAACTGCTTCAGATTGTCATGGATACACTGACGTAGGTAGTCTATGTACTGTAGAGAAAGATTAACCATTATCTCCCTGAACACTATAACCCCTCCCTTTGCAAACAATGTGCAGTGAAATTCCACTATTAAGACCACCTAAAATTAAGACTAATTCTGCTTTAAAAAGCATATTTAGAAGGGTGCAGTTATTCTTTCTTCGTGGTTTCTGCGCACAATCTCTTGTGGTCAGGGACCACCTTTGGGACTGTTCAAAAGTGGTCTTAAAGACCACTTTTGAACAGTCCCAAAGCTGGTCTTAATGTAGGAATTTTACTGTATATCCTGATTAGATGGCGCTTCAGAAGCCATCTGATCAGAATCTACAGTTTGCCATGCAGTTTGTGAATTGAATGAAAACAATGTTTCAAGTAATTTGATTGGTTGATGTTCAGCAATGGGTGTGGCTAAATTAATTTATTCAGGAGAATAAGGGTTTAAAGTGTCTGAAGTGTAAAGTTCTGACCTGTTGCTCAACTGGTGCCTTACGCCTTATATTCTAATGCTATGTTTAAACCTGTGTATATCCAGACGCCATCTGATCAAGATCGCACTGTTTGTCATTCAATGTGTGAATTTGAATGAAAACATCATATCATGTAATCTGATTGGTTGATAGTCAGAAATGGGTGTGGCTGATAAAAATTATTCAGCAGGATAAGTGTTAAAATGAAACAGCTGTAGGGTTTAAAAAATAAGAATGTTAAAAGAAACAAGCATTCTTGCACACCAGATAAGGAAATTTATGGTTTAAGCCTGGGGTAGAAATTCTGTTCTAACCCTGGTGTTCTTTCCCAGGGTCAAGGTAAAAATTAACTATTCTGATGTGTTTGTCATGCACTGGTTGAATACGACCTCATATGCACCGTCGTTAAGGTTGATGTCACAGCAGGTTAGGTGATGTTACTAAACATCACAGAAGTGTCATCATAATATGGCAGACATCGGAAACCAAAGAGACTGCAGTATTAAAAATCCATCCTCAGAACTGGAAGGTATGCAAGAAAAAGAAAGCTACATGGGGTGAGGGTTGGATAGAAAAATCCCTCCCATGGGATCATTGTCCAGCATCACTCAGCAAGCCTCGTGATGCCAGACAGTGACCCTCGGGACGTATTTTTCCATTCACCCCTCACACCAATGTAAGATTCTTATATTCCGCCAAAAGCCATACCATGCCTGTATGGACTTGAACATTTGAGTGAAAGCTTAGTTAGGGTTTCTCAAATGTTGAAAGGTTGATGAATGAGGACAGATAGAACTAGAGAAAGGGACCAGTGGGTCACGTATACCCCTGGCCAGCACCACCCTCTGATATATCATTCAAGCTTGTATGTAATATGAATGAAGAGTGAAGAAGCTATAAGAATCTATAAATCGATCATTCAACGCAACACTGGGCTAACTCCATTTTTTTTCAAAAATGACTTTTCTATGCAGTTTGGTCCATTCTATGCTGATACACATCCACATAAAATATTTTAGCCATTCTCATAAAAATAAACCTTAAAAAAGACATTTGGCATTTTGATCTATCTCATTCTTGGTATTTGGTTTAACGAAACACTGATCTAACTTGAGTTAGACCAGTGTTGCGCTAAACAGTTCAAGAAAGCTAATCAATATTATCTTGTGATATCATGATGAGATCATAGGCATAGTAGATAGAACAACTAATAATCATAACAGTTGATGCATTTCTTGGCAAAGTTTTATTATGGGACCCCTTTACAGAGGGTCAGGGGATGGGACAGGGTTCTTACTATACCGAAAACCAAATACATGTGTATATAGACCTGCAAGTCATTTGTTCTTTTTCTGTATGCAGTATCCATGCAATATAACCTATAATATATCATTGTTTCCCCCTGAGGTTGTGTGGTGGGCATACTCTAGGGATTGGAAGCCAAACTAGAGCTGCCGCCTAACGGGCGCCAATTATACCCCCGCATGCATTGTCAGACAAATTTTTACAAGTATTTGACCTTGAGGAAGATCAACGTAAAGGTCAAGGTCAGGTTTGTGTATATCAATCTTAAGTACTAGTGGCAAGGTGTGTGGTGTGTGAATATTAAAGAAATCGGTCAAAGAATAAGGAAGTTATGAGCAATGTTAAAGTTTTTTGTAACGGACCGACAACAAATTTTTACAAGTATTTGACCTTGAGGAAGGTCAACGTAAAGGTCAAGGTCAGGTTTGTGTATATCAATCTTAAGTAGTAGTGGCAAGGTGTGTGGTGTGTGAATATTAAAGAAATCGGTCAAAGAATAAGGAAGTTATGAGCAATGTTAAAGTTTTTTGTAACGGACCGACGACAAATTTTTACAAGTATTTGACCTTGAGGAAGGTCAACGTAAAGGTCAAGGTCAGGTTTGTGTATATCAATCTTAAGTACTAGTGGCAAGGTGTGTGGTGTGTGAATATTAAAGAAATCGGTCAAAGAATAAGGAAGTTATGAGCAATGTTAAAGTTTTTTGTAACGGACCGACGACAGACGACAGACGACAAGCTGATTCCTATATACCCCCTTCAAACTTCGTTTGCGGGGGTATAAAGATCATGACTCTAACAAATTTGACAAAATCTAGAGTCGAGGACGGGCCTTAATGCAGAACGAAAATATAGACAATATACATTGAAGGCCCAGATCAGACACCACATTCTGTGAGATATGTTCAGGGTCTGCACTTTTTACTAAAAATCCAGCTATATTTGTTTTGGTCTGACATATACTAACACCCCTTTATTTTGAATGGATTCCTGTTATATACATGGCTAACGATTCTGTTCAGGACAAAATAAGCGCCCCACCAATTTGGGCTTGGAGAATAAATTGGCCTAAATGCTGCTCACATAGGCGAAATTAAACCCAAATGGCAAATAATTAAAAAATAAATATTAGTTGTAAAAAACTAAGACTATATAATATTAAAGCTCAGACTGTGCAACTATTCAGAATACTGAAAATCTGAACAAACCACCCAGTGAAGAAAGCTTGTAGACAAGCAAACAATGTAGACAATGATCAACCTCTGTCAGGATGTTTATTTTTACTAACTGACATTTATGGGGGCAGAATAAGGCTATTTCTTAAGGGACATATTTGCTCCTTCTTGATAAAACTTATGTTGTGTGTTCTTGTTAGAATTATCTTGATGAGATTATTCTTTTAGTACCCACAACATGACCAATGTTACTGAAAAAAAACCCCTTAATATGTTTATTACTCCATCATATCTGGAGATACCTGTATGTAGAGTAGGCTGACAACAAGTGGGCACTGATGACCAGTCTCAATCACAATATTTTTTTTTCCCCTCACCCTAGTATCAGTGGCTCAGGCCAGCCTCCGTAGCTCTGTCGGATGCGCATCTGACTGGTGATAAGGAGAATGGGGGTTCGAGTATGTAACATTTTTTTTGTGGAAATTGATCATGAAATCCTTTCTACGGTCATTCTCTCCCTTCTGCTGATTCAAGAAGGGCAGTCGTCGGTTTTTGGAATGTGCACTGTACTGGTTAACCGCTTACGTGTAAGCCTTCCCAGGAGAAGTGTGGATAGGTAAGCTGACCAGCTCAAAAATGACCTAAATAGTGTTGATTGGGCCGTTAAACTCTAATACAAACAAACAAAACAAAATCAGTGGCTCAGTCTGATTCACATCTGATCAGGAGTTTGCAGGTTAGATCCTCCTTGGTCTACAACATTCTTTGGTGGAGTTTGATCATGAAATGTTTTCTACCGTCATTCTCTCCCTTCCACTGATTGAACTACTGTCCTGCTTAACTAGGCTAGGCTGTATCTTTGCAAACAGTGAAGATTCAGATGAGATTCTTCTCCAGATACCATCTGACCTAGATCTTCACTGTTTGTCATTCAGTTTGTGAGTTTAAAGGAATAAATGACATCAAGTAATTTGATTTTTTGATAGTCAAAAAAGGATGTGGCAAAATTAATTTATTCAGCAGAACAAGGGTTAAGAAGGACAGATGTCAGCTCTCATTGATCAGAAAAGTAAGCGCAGAGCACGAAACTCACTTTCAGTAACTGATTTCAATGAATCAGCACTCAAAGTTGACCTTTTTGCATGTTTGCATTCCCAGTAGGCTCCTAAAGTAGAAGTAAAACAAAGATCAGGAATCGATACAATTAACTTACTCCACCCATCAAAGACACCAAAGGGAAAAAAATACAAACATTAAGCGACCAGACCATAATGGAAACCTAAACAAAGGAAGGCCATAAGGACAGTTACTTTCCCACAAAATGGCCATATGGCCATCCAAAATTAAAAGACACAAGTGATACACACAGTAAGTAACAAACAACAACATAAATAAATCGCCACAGAAGAACCGCCTTGGAACGGCCAGTGGAAAGATTTCCACTGGGGGGCTTAAATCGATTTTACGTGGCCACGCCTAGAAAATAGAATTGAGCAAAAAAGAGTGGGTACCTTGTCAAGTAATCACTATTTATGTCATGCAGAGCCATGCTTCCACTGATGAGGTTGCACTGATGAGTTAGGAGGCCTTCATACGGACTGAATAAATTATTTTTCTTAATCGCGACAGAAGTAAGGGCGAGGATTGTGGCCACGTAAAATCGATTTAAGCCCCCCAGTGGAATTCGTTTCCGCTGACAGTTCCAAGGCGGTTCTTCTGTCGCGGTTTATTTTTGTTATGGTTTGTCTTTGGGTGTTTGTGTCGCTTATTTTACTTTATTTTGGATAGACTATTGGCCATTTTGTGGGAAAGTAACTGTCCTTTTGGCTTTCCGCTGTTGATGTTTCCATTAGGGTCTGTTGTTTCTTGTTTGTGTTTCTTTCCCTTTGGTGTCTCTGATGGGAGCTGTGAGTTAATTGTATTGATTCCTGATCATTGCCTCCACTTCTACTTTCCAAAGGATAACCCTTTTATAGAACATATTTAACATCATTACAGCTGGTGTCTGGGAATGTGTGGCGGCCGTAAAACGTCACCCTGCCCAACATCATAGTGTAGTTTATAATTTCTTGTCCTTTGAGATCATTGATTCCATTGTGGAATTTTGAAAATATTTTAGGGTCACTGATGAGACCTTGATGGAAGAAATTAGCTAGTCTGGCCCAGAAAACATGTACACTCCATATTTTCCAGTTCTGTGGTGTATTCCTTGCTTCCAAAGGATAACCCTTTCTAGAACATATTTAACATCACTACAGCTGTTGTCTAGGAACGTGTGGCAGCCGTAAAAAGTTTCTCTGCACCACATCATAGTGTAGTTTATATTTTCTTGTCCTTTGGGATCATTGATTCCATTGTGGAATTTTGAAAATATTTGAGGGTCACTGATGAGGCCTAATTGGCAGAAACTGGCTAGTTTGACCCAGAAAATATGTATACTTCATATTTTCCAGTTCTGTGGTGTATTCCTTGCTTCCAAAGGATAATCCTTTTATAGAACATAATTATATAATGCTGACCACACTTAAGTACTGGTAAACTGCTAAGAGGTTCCAAACCTGCCCAGGAAAAGTGGCGCAAATTGGACCGTCCATGCATATAAACCATATTGGTTTCATTGGGTGGCAGGGCTTGAGATTTCATTTCACCTCAATGACCTGTAGGGCTTGAGATGTCATTTCAACTCAAGGTTGGGTTTCATTTCACCTCAATGACCTGTAGGGCTTGAGATGTCATTTCAACTCAAGGTTGGGTAAGAGTCCCACAAAGTTGGAAGCAAGGTCTCCAAAATGACTTATACAGTGTTGACGGGGATGTTAAACCTCAAATCAAACAAATCTAAGTGCACCGAGTTCTAATTATGGCAAATATGGTAATATTTTATTCTGAAAATGAAATACATGTATTTCTGTATCATGTGTCTTAATAACATGGGAAGCCAAAGAGTTATGACAAATGAAATTTGTAGATTAAGTTAGGCATTTTGAGTATTTTGCTCGTGAAGGCTCGAAAAAATGTAAATTCTCCAACTTGTTTCATGAATTAAATATATAATCATGAATTAAATGTATAATGGCTACTGCTGTAAGATACAGTTTATAACATGCAGTTAAATGCAAAAGTAATTTTAAATTGCATGTCTTACATTTATGTTTCTACATGACATATTGTATTAGATTACAAGAAAAAGAATGGGAACAATGTTATTTTACTGCTTTGCAGCAATAAATATTCTTCAAATACATGAAGGTTTAGTTTTCCCGTTGTACTTTAGATATTGCTTCTGCTGATTATGAATAATTTTGTTTTTGAAAATAGAAAATGACAAAAAAACACTGATTTAATTCCAGTTAGCCCAGTGTTGCATTAACTTAAATTGCGAAAATTGGATATTTTTAATGGGAAAACAGATCTAACTCAAACTTTGTTTAATATCTTTTTTTCTGTCACATGACATGAATTGCAACATACTTCACTTCAAACTCCTTATTTTACCTTGTAGATCAGCTTTCATTAATACCTTGATGAGCTATTTATGAATTTAATAAACAGAAAAAACTGTCTCCTGTAAAATTAAAAAAAACTGAGTTAGCCCAGTGTTGCGTTGAACGATCGAAATGTGCTTGTAAAAGCTCAACCAAACATAAAATTTCTAAATGGACCCAGGGAGTGAGGGCATCAAAGTTACTGAATGGGTGGGGGCATCAATGTTACTGAAGCAGCAGGGTGGGTATGCATCAATGAAATCTTTGGACTGGTATCCAACATCAATGCAAGTATCAAATGAATTTGTCTTAGAGTTTAGAACATACAGGCATCTATAAACTTTGTCATAAAACTTTAACCAGATGTAAAATTTCTAAGTCCATGACCTTGAGGTAAAGGTCACCATGGGTGGGAAGGGACATGCATCAGAAATCTTTGGACTGGTATGCAACACTGAATTAAGTATCAACTAAATTTGTCTTAGAGTTTAGAACATACAGGCATCTATAAACTTCGTCATAAAATTTTAACCAAATGTAAAATTTCTAAGTCTGTGACCTTGACCTCAAGGTACTGTGGGGGTGGGACATGCATCAATGAAATCTTTAGACCAGTATGTAACTTCAGTGTAAGTATCAACTCAATCTATCAAAAGGTTCAGAAGATACAATCTCTTAGAAACTTTAACGCAAAAAACTTTAACCAAAATGTTAACGGATGAAAGGACGTACAGAAAGACGGACGTTCCAACACGTCAGGTTTAAGGGCTATTTCTTTTGTTCTTTTCTTTTGTTTGGATTAGGGGCTAACCTCCTAAACCTTTTATTTACGGAATAAATCTATTGTTTAACAATCATTTTCCAATATTTTCTATTGTTATCAATCTGGACACTATCCCCAAAACCTGACATGTTTGCCTGGACAGACGGACGGACGGCAAAACGAAAACTATATACCCCTATAGCATACTTCGTATGCCGGGGGTATAAATAGCATACTTCGTATGCCGGGGGTATAAAAAGAAAGCCAGACCCCTATATCGTGTGACACTTAAAGCAGGCCCGATAAAAAAGGACAACTTGACCATTTTGCACCAAATGGACTCTTCCTCCTTATATATAGCAAGACTCCATTTCAAAATTTAGGTGTGTCAGGTTGTGCTTTCTTCAAAATTTCTTTGGAAAATGGCTGAACTGTTTGCAAATAGTGTAGGCCCTGATCAGACTCCGCATTCTGCGGCGTCTGATCTGGGCCTGCACTGTTTACCAGGGTACCCGTTTTGGGGTTTCCAGTACAAAATGGGTTCAAAGCTCCAACTTGTAACTTTTTGGACACCAGTGGTGAGGATGTCATGTTTAGTACAATAGAAATTCCCTTTGTCTAATGACGCCTTATACATCTTGTGTAAGTTTTTGGTGGCAGGTTTTACGGGCTCTTTCAAGATTATTTCACTTATATCGAATCTATCGTTTATCAGAGGTAGACAAAAACCGGAGAACCGGAGAAAACCCACTTGATCTTCCATTGCATCTCACGTGACCCAAGCTAGGCTTGATTTTGTTTCTTTGATTTGAGGTTTAACGTCCCCGATAACTGTAAAGGTCATTTGGGAGACGCTGTTTCCAATTTTGTGGGCCTTTTAACTGACATTGAGATGAAATGACATCTCAAGCCCTGCCGCCCAATGAAACCAATAGGGTTTATAAGCATGGATGGGACGACTCGCACAGCTTTGCCTGGACAGGCTTAGCTCCTCTGAAGCGGTTTACCAGTAAATTTCGGTCGGTTTCAGCTCTGCATGGAAACATCATGCAGCCCATATATTTCTACAAGCCCCGATGGGCGGGGGCCAAAGCTAGGCTTTGAACCACAGTGGCGAGAGACAACTTGTCTTATGGCAACCAGCAAAGTGGGGGGCCCATAACCACAGTTCTGCTACAGTCTTTGCTGGTTGATCAAATATAGTGGAGGCCTGGAGGGAGTTCCTTTGCAAGAAGTCATGTCTAGCCCTTTTAATTGGCTGGCCACACGTATTTGAAATAATCTTGTCAGTGTCTCTGTTTAACCCATTGTATGCTATTGGACTCTTCCATAGCTATATGTTGGACAAGTCCATTCATCATATAAGAGGTATCAGGCCTATGTTTTTCGTTTTTATTCTATTTTTGACTGAAAACTCTGCTGACAAATAGTGTAGGCCCTGATCAGGCGGCGTCTGATCTGGGCCTGCACTGTTTGCCAAGGTACCCCTTTAGGGGTTTCCCGCATACAATAGGTTAAAGAAGAGATTTTATTTTATGCTGGGTATTCTTATGCATACTAAAATTACCTGTTTTGTATTCTGATTTTCTTGTTTTGTTGAAATGTCTGGATTGAGGGTAAAATCAGGACCAAAGTATTCCAAATATTCTGTAAAGAAAAATACATCTCTGAGCAATGGACTTATCACACACTAAAATTCAAGACTTGGTTTGTTTGATTTGAGGTTTAACGTCCCTGTCAACACTGTAAAGGTCATTTTGGAGATGTTGCTCTCAATTTTGTGGGACTTTTACCCGACACTGAGATGAAATGACATCTCAAGCCCTGTCGCCCAATGAAACCAATAGGGTTTATAAGCATGGACGGGCCAACTCGCACCGCTTTGCCTGGGCAGGCTTAGATCCTCTATGCGGTTTACCAGTTCTCTTGTTCGGGTCGGTTTCAGCTCTGCGTGGCAGTATCATGCAGCCCATCTATTTCTTCAAGCCCCAATGGGCAGGGGCCTTGGCAAAAGCAGATATGCTGAGTACCATGATATTCCTAAGTATTGGGACAGATAGGACTAAGCAAACAGTGCAGACCCAGATCACAATGCTCTGAAGAAGCAGTATGATCAGGGGACTACACTGTTTGCCATTCCGTCTGCACCTTTTGGACTCTTTGCTGGATCATGGAATAATTCAGTTAAAGTTTTAGGAGAATTACAGCAAGTCCTCAAGGAGTCCGAATTTTAAGGATTTTTATGGTCCTTTTGCATGATGCTGCTCAGGTTGGCTGGTTCGGTGTGTAGTTTAAGGGGAATGGGAACACCTTCAGGGGAGGCAACTCCTGGAAATTATTTTTGTCTCCCATGTCAATAGGGGTCAACTCCTGAGGAGCAAATTCTTTCCTTTAAGAGAAGACCTCTTTTTCAGTGGGACAGGGCTTATAGAAACGCAAATAGGAAGTCAAGGAAGTTGTCTCCCTTTGAAAAATGGTGGAAAAATCTGCCAGGTGTTCCCATTTCCCTTAATCTCCAAATCAACGCTGTCTAGATCATGTCGAGACATTCATTTTACCAAACCACTTTTCCTGAGCAGGTTGGTACAATACATATGCCTTAACCAATCTTTTGCCTGAAACTGACAACTTCCCTTCTTGAATCAGTAAAATGGAGAGAATGGCAATTAGCAATAACCATGCCTCGGAAAAATCGCATAGGCTATGGTACCGCCACTGCGCAAATATTCTATGATCAATCAACAGAAATAAAAATGTTGTCAACCTGACAGGGATCGAAATTGTGACATCCTGATCACCAGTCAGCTGCGCATCTTTGGTGTTTGTTTTACGGCTCATTCAACATCATTTCACTTATTACCAGCTAGTTGATAAGCAGGGAAGGGCAAAAATCGGAGTAACCAGAGAAAAACTACCTGATCTACCATTGCAACACTTGATGTCTTGGATGTGATCTGAGCAAGACTTTGATTGATTGATTTGAGCTTTTACATCCCCGTCAACACTGTATATGTCATTTTGGAGACATTGCTTCCAATTTTGTGGGACTTTTACCTGACTTTGGGATGAAATGACATCTCAAGCCCTGTTGCCTAATGAAACAAATAGGATGGTTTATAAGCATGGACGGTCTGACTTGCACCGCTTTACCTGGGCAAGCTTAGATCCTCTAAGCGGTTTACCAGTACTCCTGTGCGGTCGGTTTCAGCTCTGCATGGAAGCATCAATGCAGCCCAAATATTTCCGATGGGCGGGGGCTGAGCAACTCTTACCTGCTAGGCCACTGAGGCTGCACTTACACAAAGGTGCTGGGCAGCTTATCTATGATAGAAGCCTTTAAGAACAGGGACTGATCAGACAAGATTCAGCCAAGTCTGCCCATGCAACTAATAGGGCTAGATGCATCATTTTTAGCATGAATCTTCCTCAAGGTCTCTGCTACATCTTGGACCAGCAACGGTTCTGGCAAGACTGCGTATGCGCATGAGGTAAGGACACTTTTGCGTAAGCCACTGGACAAGGTTCTGACGAGCCTGCACAGGCAACTAATAGGGCTAGATCATTTTTAGCATAAAGCTCCCTCAAGATCTCTGCTACATCTTGGACCAGCAAAGGTTCAGGTGAGACTGCGTATGCGCAGTCTCACCTGAACCTTTGCTGGTCCCTCATGTGATACTGATCCTTTTCTTATGAGCTGTCCTTTTTGATTCTTTAATAAATGTATAGCCCCATTGCCACCCCGTCCCTATACTATCCCCTACTTACTTACCATTATATGGGATTTCATTACTAATTTCTTCATCTAGAATCACTGCAGTCTCTGATGTCCAGCATCTAGCCACATTCCTCTTTGTGTAGCCCCCACCTCCAAGTACTAACAGTGGTAAGCCAAACTCCTTCACCACCTTTACACATTCACTGTGAACAGAAATTGACACCTTTTTTATGTACAGTCGAACTTCGATGGCTCGAACACCTTTGGGACTTCGAAAATCTGTTCGCGACAGGGGTAGTTTGAGCCAATGAGGGAGACTGCCAGGAGGTATACAATATACTTTTGGATATCTTTTTGGTATTTTATAATGAAAATGTATGCTGTGTGTACACATTACAATCGCCTCATCGAGGCGATTCTAATGAGTACACACAGCATATATTTGCAAGATAAAAGACTAAAATTTCCTTAATTATCCCCCACTATTTCTTGTGTAGAGGATTTCGCTTGGGGCTCAATAATGGGTTTGACGCATCCATGATAAACGAGCCATTGGTGTTCGAGCCATCGAAGTTCTACTGTGTATAGCATTTTCATGCATACTGAAGAGAAACTGACACCTTTTCATATATAGGTAGAAGACAAATCAACATCATTTCATGTATGGAGGTTACACTGTACTTACCTATGCCCTTTAATACTTAAGTTGAAGCACCCCAGTCTGTCACTTCCTAGTGAGTCAGCACCACACTGAAAAGTACAACAGAAGAAAATCAAGGTCTTGTTACCATTTGAGCCCTGCCAAGCAACTTTGTGTCTTCGAGCATTCCGTCATGATCACTTTTAACTGCACATGCCCAGCCATTCAGAGGGGCCAGGGATATGGCTTTCTGTCTGAAGGTTCCTCTTGATTCACTGCTTGTATGAGCGAGCAGAGAAGGTTCTGGCGAGACTGAGCGGATGCGCAGGCTCGCCTGAACCTTCGCTGTTCGCATAAGCGATAAGTATCAAAATCGCTTGACGGGGCCATTTAACCCTTCTCTTGCTGAATATTGAGCTTAGCCACACCCATTTCTGACTTTGAACCAATCAGATTACTTGATGTAATTTATTCTTACAAAGCCATAAACTTAATGTCAAACAGTGTAGATCCAGATCAGATGGCTTCTTCAGAAGCCATCTGATCTGAATCTTCACTGTTTCCAAAGATAGGGGTTGTCGTGAACAGCATGATAAGAGTTAAATTGCTAGGCACAACTGCAGCAGATACAGTGAAATTTTGCTATTAAGACCACCTAAAATTAAGACTAATTCTGCTTTAGAAAACTTATTTAGAAGGGTGCAGTTATTCTTTCTTAGTGTTTTCTGCACACAATGTCCTCTGGTGAAGGACCACCTTTGGGACTGTTCAAAAGTAGTCTTAAAGACCACTTTTGAACAGTCCCAAAGGTGGTCTTAATATAGGAATTTTACTGTATTTTCAAATATTTTTATTTTTTTTATTTTTTTTTATTATTATTATTTTTTCAGTAAAAGGAAGGCTTGCCATTTCATGCTAGTCATCTGCCTATAATGTCAAGGCTTATCCTCTTTGCAACATTCAAATAAATTATACAGAGGATCTCACATGAGAGTTCATGTATTATTGAATTTATTAAAGGAGTTGAGGAAAAGGGATAAAATGCGAGGCTTTGCCGATCATTTTATCCGTTTTCCTCAACAGTGTAATAAATTTAATAATACATGAACACGAATGCAAGATGCTATTTATCATATAACGTTTAACAAGAGCACCGCATGCGGGTGCCAATGCTCGGCTGCAAAAATTCTAAGTCGAAAAAGGGGCATTACTGTGCCAAAAATATTTTGAGGGTTACCTCACCTATTGGTATTAGTTCCCCTTTTCATAATGAACAACTAGTCCGAGTTTCAAGTAAATATGTTACCAGTACTCAAGTGCAGCCGGTTTCAGCTCTGCGTGGAAGTATCATGCAGCCCATCTATTTCTTCCCGCCCCGATGGACAGGGCCTATGAGCAGGCTTGAACAACAGCAGTGGGAGACCTAATGATTAAGAGTCAGCACTCTTACCACAAGGCCACGGAGGCCTGTACAAATAAGAAACTTGTCTTTTGCAAACTGCTTGTCTTATGACAACCAGCAAAACTTTGGTGGGGAAGTGCTTGGGGGTTGGGGGCATAATCACAGTTCAGCTACAGTCTTTGCTGGTTGATAAAATATAGTGGAGGCCTTGAGGGAACTTCAATGCAAAAAGTCATGTCTAGCCCTTTTAATTGGCTGGCCACACATATTAGAAATAATCTTGTCAGTGTCTCCGTTTAACCGGACTCTTCCATTGCTATATGTTCGACAAAACCATTTGTCATATAAGGCCCATGTTTTTCGTTTTTATTCTATTTTTGACTGAAAATTCTGTTAACAAATAGTGTAGGCCCTGATCAGACGCCGCGTTCTGCGGCGTCTGATCTGGGCCTGCACTGTTTGCCAAGGTACCCCTTTAGGGGTTTCCCACATACAATAGGTCCTGTCTCCGTATGACCTTAGCTGTTGGTGAGACGTAAAGCTCAAACACTCAGAATCATTTTGAAAATAGAGTTCTGCTGAAGCTAGTGCTAGAGGGTGTGGCCAGTGTTGTACATTTCAGTACTTGTCATGAACAGACTCAATAAAACCGAGTCTGCTATTTTCATTTATTTGGTGCATTCTTTGCTTCCAAAGGATCTAACTATTCAGAACTTATTAACATAGCAACAAATTAGTATTTTGTGATAATTAAAGGATAGTTTTCCTTATTGCTCCATAAAAAACCTATGTTGTGGGTACTCATTAGAACCACCACACCCATAAAAACCTTTGTTGTGGGTACTCATTAGAACTGCCTCAGTGAGGCGCTTCTAATGAATACCCACAATCAGTGCTCCAGCTAGGATTTGAGGGCAGAGGGGTGCTGGGTAGGGCACTTTTGCGTGGTCGGGAAAGAATGAGGGCATCATTTAATGTATGAAGTATCAACAAGATGTTACAAATGATAAGACATGCTACATTAACTGTCCAAAACTTGAAGGCACATATAATAAACAGGTAAACATGAATAACTTCTTTCTTTTTTGTCCGATTTTCATGAAATTTTCACCAAAATGTAGGTTTTTATATAAGGAATGCAAATAAGGCAAGGGGAGGTGCAGGAGGGCAGAGGGGCAAGAGGGCAGAGGGGCGGTAGGAGAGGGCCAGAGGGGCGGCCCGTTCCTCTGTATAGGGCTAGCTGGAGCACTGCCCACAATATAGGTTTTCATGAAGAATTGACAAAAACTATCCTCCATATATCACAAAATACTTACTTTATCTGTTGTTATGTATTTTCAGCAAAACTATTAGTATATTTACCATATTAATCCTAAAGATGCCAAGAAAAACTACCTTTGAAAATGACGTCTGCTGAATCTTCCTGCAAACTGTTTAGAAACATTTTTTCATACAGGGAAACAGTGTGGGCCCAGATCAGACTGCTCCTACAGGAGCAGTCTGATCTGGGTCCACACTGTTTGCAAAATTGACTTTTAAAGTAACAGGCAGACGACAAAGCAAACGACAATTGTCATGATTGGCATTTTATGGGTTAAATCTTCTATAGATCTCATGGACCAATTTCATTTTAGCCAGAGCATTTGCTAACTCTACTCACTTTTTTCTGCAAAACTATTAGTATATTTGCCATGTTTACCCTTAAGATGCCGAGAAAAACTACATCTGAAAATGTCATCTGCTTATGTCGTCTGCTGAATCTTCTTGCAAACTTTTTAGAAATATTTTTTCATACAGGCAAACAGTGTGGACCCAGATCAGACTGCTCCTAGAGGAGCAGTCTGACCTGGGTCCACACTGTTTGCCAGGAGCAGTCTGATCTGGGTCCACACTGTTTGCCAAAAAATTTCTTTTAAGGTAACCAGCAGACGACAAAGCAGATGACAATTGTTGTGACTGGGTTAAATGATCAAAGTTTTATTATATGTTAAGTAACAACATTTCTTAGCTTTGACCCCTGAACTAAAATCATTTTACCTGCAGGACAACTACTGTGGGTCTGTAATACTCTATCACCTGTGAAATAACTGGCCGGAATATACCCATATAAGCTGGAAAGAAAGAAACAGGAAAATTAACCCATTTTGTAACAGAAACCCCAAAACGGGTAATTGGCAAACAGTGCAGGCCCAGATCAGACGCCGCAGTTTTGGGCCATTTTGGCCCAACACTGACTGTTTTTAGGGGCCTGTGACCTTGAAAGAAAGGTCAAGGTCATCAATATCTAATCAAATCGGCAGTATAATGATACATTGTACAAGTTTGACAACAAATAATCAATTCATTAATGAGACAGAGTGCAGACAAGCCATTTTGGGCCAAAAATTTACTGCTTTTGGGGGCCTGTGACCTTGAAAATGAGGTTAAGGTCATCATAACCTAATGACTGTTTTCCCCCATCCTGATGATGTAACTATGCAAGTTTGGTCAGAATCTATCCATAGGTTCAGGAGATATAGTGCCGACTGGATCCACACCAAAAAACAATGTCTCGCTCCCCTCCGGTGGAGAGACAAAATCATAATAACTCTCAGTGCTAAAGCATTATATCTTACTGGGATCATCAATTCCTTCTCGAAGAGGGACGTTCAATGAGTAATATCTTCCACTGTCAGCACCAATCTCAAACATGTCACCTGCAATAAAAATACACTTATACCTCTTTATAACACAGCTTTTTTAAATTCTTGTTTTTTATATATGGATCCAAAAAATGTATTAACTCACTGTATACTAGTGGACTCTTACATTGCTACATGTTGGACAAGTCCATTTGTCATATAAGGGGTGGCAGGCCTATTTTTTCGTTTTTATTCTATTTTTGACAGAAAATTCCATAAGCAAACAGTGCAGGCCCTGAACAGACGCAGCGTTCTGCGGCATCTGATCTGGGCCTGCATTGTTTCCCAAAGTTTCCCGCCTACAATGGGTTAACAAAATATTACTTTGCCATAGTTTAAACAATGTAAAGATCTTTTCAAACATTGCAGATCGTTTTTAGCAAGAAGTGCAAGCAGACTGTATCTAGCCTATTGCACAAAATATAAAAAGAACATATTGCTTTTTATTCCTGTTACAAGAATATTGCTAAAAATCGTTATACAATAATGAATATGTCGAAATTCAACATCATCAATCCTAGATAATTTATTCTTTAATAAGATGAAACAATACGAATGTAAGTTTTGTCTCCAGTTGTAAAAGGAATGGCATGCTGATAGGAATTGACTTGTATCTCATTTTTTTGTTATTTTTATTTCTGCTGTTGTCGTTTAACCCTTTTTGTATATGGAATGGAATCTTCCCACATATATACAGCAGGAGTCTCTTTCAAAATTTAGGGTGTGTCAGGCAGTTAGAAATTTATTTAGAAATAGGTTGAAATTTTTACATATATAGAAGGCCCTGATCAGGCACCGCTTTCTGAGTCACTGAGGTGGTACTAATGTGTACTCACAATCTATGATTTTGAGCAGAAATAACAAAAAGATAAATTGTAAGTGCTGGTTAGAAGCACCTCAATGAGGTAGTTGTAATGAGTAAATCAACATCTGTGATTTGGAGTAGAAATAAGAAGAGTAATGTATACCCAAATCTCCAGGTAAGGTGCTTTTTTCATCTAAACCGTACTGATATTTTTCTTATTTCTGCACGAAAACATATGTTGTGGGTATTCATTAGAAGCGCCTCGATGAGGTGCTTCTAATGAGTACCCACAACATATATTTTCGTGCAGAAACAAGAAAAATAAAATCTGGATACCCCCTCTTATCTGCGGCTATGTATACCAAATTTTTCTACATAAAGTGGGGTTTACATGGGTGTTCATTACACAAAAGTGATGACAGACCCAGTTTACAAATGCCATAGACACTGATATGACTTGGCAATATCTGCTCTTAGATTGGGGTGTACACCATTTGAATTCAAAACTTAATATTCTATAAAACACAGATTAAAGCTAACCAATTCAGACAAGTCTAAATGGCATTCGTGTTAGTCTAGTTTATTATATTAGATATATCGGAAATTCAAAGAGTCGCCAGTCACAAATGGGCTAACTGCTTATTCAGCCTGACCTTGAAATCATACATGTTGTAAGATAACTTGAAATAATCATGTTTGCTTAAAATATTTAATTACTTCAGTATATGTACAAAAATGTACAAATATTGTTGAGTTTGGTACACGTTTTATGCGAGATGCGCTAAAATGTATTTGGCAATCTTAATAAAAATTGTATTTGACCCAGCAGGCTCTTCCCCTTACATAGTGAAACCTACATGTATGGTGTACTAAAACAGCTTGATTTGTCCAGTTAATCAAAGCATTGTTAGCTTAAAGAGCTTGTAAGTGGTCAAAATGTTAACTATTCAATCAAGTACAGTATCTAATATAAAAAAATGTGAGCAGCTTTTGCATTCTAGCTTCATATTTTTTTAGCAAAAGCATTAACATATTTGCCATATCAAATTATTATCAAAGGTTTAACAATGCCTTATCGAATGACATTGTTTAAGTTAAGTTCACGTCCAACTGGTCAATTTATCTAATCATAATTTTCCCAGGCAAGTTCAGACCTTCTAGATGATTAGTCAGTACATTGCATATTCTTTTGACAGTAACTGAAAACAACACTTCCAGAATCGGAAGGAAGAGATCTGACACTAGAACGAGAGAAGATTTCATGAGCTACCATACCCACCTGTTCCAGGGAAGAAGTAGTTGCCGTATTTATGAAATGACACTGTCATAACCCTGTCTGTGAGATAGAAAGCCTCCTGTACTCCATCACCATGGTGAATGTCTATGTCTATATATAGAACACGAGGGTGATGTCTACAATAGGAAGAGAGCTTGGTTAAGACATGGCAACAACACCAATCAACACAGTGATTTTTTGGTATATATATTGGTTTAATGACCCATTCAAAATTATTTTGCTTATATCAAGCCTAAACCATCAGAGGTTTGCAACTACAGAGACTACCCGGAGAAAAAAAACTGACCTTTTGGCTTCCTTTACACCACTTGACATCTTATATATTATTCATTTATTGCCCTTGTGTGAGGAGAATATGATGATTTGTTTACCTCAGCAGGTAATATTGCCCAAGTACGAAGCCCGAGGGTGAACAATCGTTTTATTCCCCTCACACAAGGGCAATAAATTACTTATTATATCAAAGTCGGAGATTCTTTCAGTGAATCACAAATGCACGCAACCAAAATTGCACTTGTTTCTTTTGGGCAGTGATGCCAGAGGGGAACATTGCAGAAGAATATGATAATGTATTGCCCTCCGCATAGTATGCTCTTGACCAATCAGAATTCTAGAATAGCTTATGAATGTTAATGAGGTACAATAAGATTCAAGCAAAGCTTGAACCAACAGCCATGAGAGACCTGATGAATAAGAGTCATCGCTCTTACCAACAAGGCCATGGAGGCCTGTGAAGTTTAGCTATTAACCCTTTTTGTACCAAATGGAATCTTCCACCTTATATATACCAGAAGTCCATTTCTAAATTTAGGGGTGTCAGGCTGTGTTTTCTTCAAAACTGATTTGGAAAATGACTGAACTTTTAGCAAACAGTGGAGGCCCTGATCAGAGGCCGCGTTCTGCGTGTGTCTGAGCTGGGCCTGTACTTTTTGCCACGGTACCCGTTTGGGGGTTTTTGGTCTGAAATGGGTTAAGACAACCCTATGTGTTTTAAAAAAACTTATTTAAAGATTTCAGTTATTCTTTTTTTGTGCTTTTTAAACCCAGTTTCTCTGGTAGGACTACTTTTGGTCTTTAAGACCACTTCTGAACAGTCCCAAAGGTGGTCTTAATGTAGGAATTCTACTGTATTATTCACTTTTTATTTTAAACAAAAATTAGTTCAACTCATACATCAAACTGTTAAATTGAAAGTTTTACAATCCATCAAATCTGACAACAAATTGATGTTAACATATAGAGGATCTTACACGAGTGGTCATTCCATATGATGTTTATGAATTTCATATGAAATGACCATGAGTGTAAGATTCTGTTTATCATATAACCACTTTAAATTGGTTTTTATCGCCTTTAAATTTGACAATTTTTCCACCAAAAATGCATGGTTGACATGGACGTCATCACAACGTTACTTTATCCCACCAAAGTGTTATTACATGTGTGGTCATACGATTTTCATTACACAACGTTATCCACTGTTTATCAACGGCGTCATATGATAAAGTCTCATGACCAATCTTGTTTTTGGCAATATCAAATTTGACAACAGATGAAGGTGGATATCAGTTTAAGTCAACAGGACACATTCTTACCAGTACTTAGATAACCGAATGCTCAACTCTATTATGGCATTCAATAAAATGGTAAACTTCATGTCAATCTGACATTTGCCAAATTCTTTCCTGGAAGACTGTGGGGAAGGGCTCTTTGTTCCCACGCCAGGTTTAATGGCACTGAGTTCAAGAAATAAGAAATAAATCTTTGGCCTTATCTGAAGCTATGAACAGAGGGAGTAAAATACTTACTTGAGAAGTTCTAGGATGCCGATTACAATATCATTCACATAACAGAAGCCTGATGCCTGAAATCAAATCAGAAAAGTGTCATATTCAGGACAACCTCAACAAATGATCAGGGGCCAGTTGTTCAAAACAAATGATGTTGTCAGTTAACGTATCGTTAAAATTTTGATCATTCAGTATGGCAAATATGCTAATATTTTTGCTGAAAAAATGAGAGCAGCTTTTGCATTTGCAAAAGCTGCTCTCATATTTTTCAGCAAAAATAACACTATATTACATATTGTACTTGCTAGAACAGTTTACAATTTGACCACTAACGAGCTTGTTAAACTAACGATGCTTTGAACAACTGGCCCCAACTTTGTCTAACAGCCACCTCTTTAGCAGCCACAATCATTCCCTGCCAAAGCATTTTTCTATATACTGAGCCTCTGCTGAGCAGCCACCTCTATCCTCTAGCCAGCAACCACATAACTAAATCTTTATCACCTTTATCAAACAGCCAGTGTTAACTCAATATCCAAAACTTGAAGGTAAAATAGGAATAATGTCTTTTGTGGTGTTTTTTTCATTGGAAGACTATGGTGCAGTGGTAAAGCATCCGATGTGAGATTTAACCAAAATGATCCCTGCAAGCACCAAGTGTTTTTTTCTTGAGCAAGAGACTTTATCCACATTGCTTAGTACTGATTTCTACCGAGGAAGAGGAAAAGAGGCCATATGGAATTTTTAGTACCAGTTTACTAAATGTGTTACCCTCTGAAAATAAAGTTGATTATTATTATTATTATTTTATTGTTATCTATTTTAATATTAGTATACATTATTTTAATATTAGCATACATTATAAGTAAAGGCCCCCGCCCATCGGGGCTTGAAGAAATAGATGGGCTGCATGAATGATGCTTCCATGCAGAGCTGAAACCGACTGCACATGAGTACTGGTAAACCGCTTAGATGGTCGAAGCCTGCCCAGGCAAAGTGGTGCGAGTCGGCCCGTCCATGCATATAAACCCTGTTGGTTTCATTGGGCAGCAGGGATTGAGATGTCATTTCATCTCAATGTCGGGTAAAAGTCCCACAAAATTGGAAGCAACATCTCCAAAATGACCTAAATAGTGTTGACAGGGACGTTAAACCTCAAATCAAACAAACAAACATTATAGGTACATAAAAAGGAAAAGTACAACTCATCTGACATCTGTCCATCATTTATTTTTCATTTGCAAAATAGAAGTGAAGGCAATGAACAGGAATCAATACAATGACCTCACACCTCCTATCCATGATACCAAAGGGAAAGAAACACAAACATAAAATAACTTAACCAAAATGAAAATGTCACAAGGGGAAAGCCCAAAGGACAGTTACTATCCCACAAAATAGCCAAATGGCTATCGAAAATTAAAAGATATGAGCAATACAAACAGGCAAAGACAGACTATAGCAATAATAAACCACAACAGAAGAACCGCATTGGAATGGTCAGTAAATCCATGTTAAGCTGTCTTCAATTATCACTCATTTCTTTCTGAATAAACAGGCCAAATTCGGGTATACGTTATCTCAGACATTTTCCTCTGCTGAACAGCCCCCTAATTCATTACAGCCAGTATTAAATTTTCCCTGGGTGACTCCTTGATGGGTTGTTATTTCATGATAACCAGGTCAACACATTAGGTCATATTGAGGCGGTCAGTTTACATAGCCACATTTTCCTGGCCAGGCTCAGATTTAAGCAATTACATTCCTTCACTAGAAACTGCCCTTCTTGAATCAGTGAGAATTCGAGAATGATCTTAGAAAAGATTTCATGATCAATCTACATGGAAGAAAGTTGCCTGACCGGGTGGGGATTGAACCTGTGACTTCCTGATCCTCATTTAGTTGCACATCCAACTGAGCTACCAAGGTCCACTGGCTTGAATTTTGTTTGACTTCAGGAAAAGTTAAGTATCACAGTGCATGTATATAAATATGCAGTTTAACCCTTAAGATGCTGAGACAATCTACATCTGAAAATGCTGTCTGCTTATGTCGTCTGCTGAATCTTCTTGCAAACTTATGACATATTTTTTCATACAGGCAAACAGTGTGGACCCAGATCGGACTACTCCTCTGGGTCCTCACTGTTTACAAAAATTACTTTGAATTTTGTTTGTTTGTTTGATTTGAGGTTTAATGTCCCTGTTAACACTGAATAGGTCATTTTGGAGACACTGCTTCCAATTTTGTGGGACTTTTACCCCGACATTGAGATGAAATGACACCTCAAGCCCTGTCGCCCGATGAAACCAATAGAGTTTCTAAGCATGGACGGTCCGACTGGCACCACTTTGCCTGGGCAGGTTTAGATCCTCTAAGCGGTTTACCAGTACTCGTGTGCATGTCAGTTTCAGCTCTGTGTGGAAGCATCATGCAGCCCATCTATTTCTTCAAGCCCCGATGAGTGGGGTCTGGTCATTTTATGGGTTTAGTATCACAGTACATGTATATGAATTTGCAGTTTAACTGTATTTCTATATCAAAATGATTCTCCCTGTAGATTTTTCAATCATTGGAAAAAACATTAACCCTAATTACCTAAACACAGCAACCCCTAACTGTGCAAAAAGAGAAAATGTAGATCAGGTGACTTCTTCAGAAGCCATCTGATCAGGATCTACACTGTTTGTCATGCAGTTTGAGAATTGAACAAATACGTTGTATCAAATAAATTGATTAGTGGATCGTCAGAAATGGATGTGGAAAAATAATTTATTCAGCAAAATAAGGGTTAACCCTTATCTTGCTGTTCATGACAACCCCTATCTTTGCAAACAGTGTAGATCCAGATCAGATGGCTTCTGAAGAAGCCATCTGATCAGGATCTACACTGTTTTACATTCAGTTTATGACTTTGTTGGAATATTCAAATAATCTGATTGGTTAAAAGAGTCAGAAATGGGCGTGGTTTAACTGAATATTCAGCAAGAGAAGGGTTAAAGGGTTTTCAAGATGATTTAATTACTCGTACCTCAAACTTCTTAGCATGATGTAATCCACCTGACCAGTTAACTGCTATATCGCAATCCTGAAATGTAAAAGCCATTTACATTCTGCAACAAATCACAAGAAAGAAGACGTGATGCAAATAGCTGTCATTTTTTATGATGTCACTTCTAGACTCTATGATGTTAGTGTAACATCATACATCAATAATGTTAGCAATGTTAGAGAAGGATATAAAAAGGTTGGGAGAATTTTAAGGAAACAATTATTGCTGATTTTGAGTATGTAAATCGAAATAGATCAGCTCTAGTGTGTGAATTATTGAGTAATAAATCACTTTATTATATACCCAGAAAATGTCCCGTTTACTTTGTACAGAAGTTACCGGTCAATATTTTTCCATATTGCCCGTAGTCAAGTTCATATTGCCCGTAGATAAGCAGTCACGTTCACAATAGAACTACTTTTAAATTTGTCCATTTCGATACTAAAATTCGGCAGCCATCTTGTCGTGCGTATCGACTGAAAGAACATAAAACAAAAGGAATATAGGTTCCGACAAAGTGCATAAACCGCATTTTATGCTGTCAAATATGACCTACCTGCAATCTGTTTAGATTTTCAATACTTTCTTCTAAGGAATCAGGAGTATTTTGAAAGAAATATAACCGACGCTTCGGAAAAAAATGACGTCCCGTGTTGGGAAACGTCAATGTTTTTAATGACGTCACATCCACCAACGTTAACGTCGTCTTCACTTTGGCGCCGTTGGGCGTGGTTTTTCAACGTGTAGGGAGACACTTAACTACCTTCATTATTTTCCATTTCAAACCACTTAAAGATATATAATCTGATTTTACGTTCAGAAATTTCATACCAGGCAATCCTGAATTCTAGCCCAAATTTGAAATTTTGGGTATATAATAAAAAGGTTATTGACTTTAAATTGTGAAATATTCGGCACTCGTTCATATGGCGAAGATGCACTCGCAAGCTCGTGCGTCCTTTGCCATATGAACTTGTGCCGAATATTTCACAATATAAAGTCAATAACCTATAACTAGAGCTATCACTAAAGGTGATGAATACCCCCACAAAAACTGCCTTGATAGTACAACAGCGGCATTTTGCAATTTTTTCACTTGAAAGGGGCCATAACTATGTCGAAAATTGACGAATTGTAGTGGAAAACGAACTTGACCTGTATTTTATGATGTTACATCAGTGTACCAAAAATTATAACTAGAGGGCCCAATGGCCCTATATCCAGGGGTAACAACCTACGTCATAGCAGAGATGTCGTACCCATTTCAGAAGCGGCCATATTGGTGTAAATAGGGTAAATGATATCGCTCACCTGTGTACCAGAAAATCATTAGTGTAGGAGACCACTTGACATTGCTACATACTAAATATCTAAGCTCAGGCAAAGTGGTGTCCATGCTTATAAGCCCTACTGGTTTCATTGGGCGACAGGGCTTGAGATGTAATTTCATCTCAATGTCTGGTAAAGTCCCACAAAATTGGAAGAGACATCTCCAAAATGACCTATACAGTGTTGTCGGGATGTAAAACCTCAAATCAAACAAAATCTGTGCCTTATGGTTTTGGAGAAAAGATTTTTTTAAGTTTTTTCCAGTATAAGTCTATAGAAGCTAATGAGCCCTGGGGCTTGGCCAATTTTGACCCAATGGGCACGGTTGGCAGGATTTATGTAGGCGACCATTTTGTGTTGCTATATACTAAATACTAAAAGGTCTGTACTTCATGGTTTTAAAGAAGATGTTTGAAGCTTTTTTTCCATTATAAGTTTGTTGGAGTTAAGGGGCCACAGGATTTGGACCCCAGGGGCATGATTGGCAGGATTCATGTAGGCGACCACTCAACATTGCTACATGCTAAATACCTAAGCTCTGGGACTTATGGTTTCAGAGAAGAAGATTTTTGAAGATTTTTTTCCCC
The DNA here is from genome assembly GCA_963580285.1 of Lucinisca nassula. Taxonomy (NCBI): domain Eukaryota; kingdom Metazoa; phylum Mollusca; class Bivalvia; order Lucinida; family Lucinidae; genus Lucinisca; species Lucinisca nassula. Next base: position 132,276,380 of record OY757014.1, read on the forward strand.
ATTTTAAGTTGTTATTTTCTTTTGTTTGTTTTTTTTTATTATAAGGGCCCTGTGGTTTCAGAGAAGAAGATTTTTGAAGTTTCTCCAATTGTAAGTCCATGGAAGCTAAAGAACCCTGGGGTGGGACCAATTTGGATCCCAGGGGCATAACTGGCAGGATTTATGTAGGTGGCCACTTGACGTTGCTACATACTAAAAATCTAAGCTCTGGGCCTTATGGTTTCATAGAAGAAGATTTTTTTTTTTTTTTTCCATTATAAGTCTATTGGAGGTGATGAGCTCGGGCGTGGCCAATTTTGAACCCAGAGGCAGGGTTAGCAGGATTTATGTAGCTGGCTATTTTATGTTGCTAGATACTAAATATCTAAGTTCTGTGCTTCACAGTTTCTGAGAAGAAGATTTTTGAAGCTTTTTTCCATTATGAGTCTATGGGAGCTAAGGGGCCCCTGGGCGTGGCCCATTTGGACCCCGGGGGCATGATTAGCAGGAAATATGTAGGTGACCACTTGCCGATGCTACATGCTAAATATCTAAGCTCTGGGCCCTGTGGTTTCAGAGAAGAAGATTTTTGGAGTTTTTTTTCCATTATGAGTCTATAGGAGCTAAGAGGCCCCAGGGCATGGCCCTTTTGGACCCCAGGGGCATGATTGGCAGGAATTATGTAGGTGACCACTTGCCGTTGCTACCTGCTAAATATCTAAGCTCTGGGCGCTGTGGTTTCAGAGAAAAAGATTTTTTAAGCTTTTTTCCATTATGAGTCTATGGGAGCAAAGGGGCCCCGGAGCGTGGCCCATTTGGAATCAAGGGCCATGATTGGCAGGAATTATGAAGGTTACCAATTTACGTTGCTACATGCTACATATCTAAACTCTGGGCCCTGTGGTTTCAGAGAAGAAGATTTTTGAAGCTTTTCTTTTTTCCATTATGAGTCTATGTGAGCTAAGGGGCCACAGGGCGTGGCCCATTTGGACCCTAGGGGCATGATTGGCAGGATTTATGTAGGTGACCACTTGCCGTTGCTACTTGCCAAATACCTCAGCTCTGGGCCCTGTGGTTTCCGAGAAGAAGATTTTTGAAGCTTTTTTCCATTATGAGTCTATAGGAGCTAAAGGGCCCCTGGGCGTGGCCAATTTGGACCCCAGGGGCATGATTGGCAGGAATTATGTAGGTGACCACTTGCCGTTGCTACATGCTAAATATCTAAGCTCTGGGCCCTGTGGTTTCTGAGAAGAAGATTTTTGAAGCTTTTTGTTCCATTATGAGTCTATGGGAGCTAAGGGGCCCCGGGGTGTGGCAAATTTGGACTCCAGGGTCATGATTGGCAGGAATTATGTAGGTGACCACTTGCCGTAGCTACATGCCAAATATTTCAGCTCTGGGCCCTTTGGTTTCAGAGAAGAAGATTTTTGAAGCTTCTTTCCATTATGAGTCTATAGGAGCTAAAGGGCCCCTGGGCGTGGCCCGTTTGGACCCCAGGGGCATGATTGGCAGGAATTATGTAGGTGACCACTTGCCTTTGCTACATGCTAAATATCTAAGCTCTGGGCCCTGTGGTTTCTGAGAAGAAGATTTTTGAAGCTTTTTGTTCCATTATGAGTCTATCGGAGTGAAGGGGCCCCCGGGCGTGGCCAATTTGGACCCCAGGGGCATGATTGGCAGGAATTATGTAGGTCACCACTGGTCGTTAATACATGCTAAATATCTAAGCTCTGGGCCCTGTGGTTTCAGAGAAGAAGATATTTTAATTTTTTCCCATTGTAAGTCTATGGGAGCTATATGTTGCCATGGCAACCAGAATTCCGATCTGATCAGCCCAAAAACAGTATGCAGCCTTTCCCCCTACCTGATGATGCTTCTCATGAAATTTGATCAAGATTGACCATGGGGTATTAGAGATATACTTATTTGAAATTGTTTACGCACGCACGGACGCAAGCACGGACGGATGCACGCACGGACGCACAACGGACAAAAAGTGATCACAAAAGCTCACCTTGTCACTACGTGACAGGTGAGCTAAAAAAGACGGACAAAAAGTGATCACAAAAGCTCACCTTGTCACTACGTGACAGGTGAGCTAAAAATCGGTGAAGTGCTTTTTGAGTTATCGTCTGGAAACCAAGTCAACAGACCGACCGACAAGCTCACTCCTATATACCCCCCCCCCCCCCCAATTTCATTTGTGGGGGTATAAATATGTAGTCAGTTGTAAGTAGACAAATCACTCTAATTCTCACATCACAAAGTACCTGACACTCGAAGAATTTTTAACAACATATTAACATCGGCAGATCATTTCTTTCCTCCCCTTGACACATTAAAGGTGAAGGTCACAAGGTTGAGCCTTGATATTAAAGTGCGGCCGGTGATTTGGCTGTCCCTTAGATTGCTTTCTTGTTACTCTATGAAACAAATATTCTGGATATTTATTAGATTCACCATGGCGAGGTGATTCTAATAAATCAAATATTGTGGATATTTGCTAGAGTCACCTCGATGAGGTGATTTAAACAAATGTCCACCACTTTTATTTCTGAGGATAATTCAGGGAAAAAGCTGTTTATAATGCATGATACTACTCCTTAATGGGATTATTTATAGTGGAAAATTTGCTATAACGGTAAAGCGTTAGAGAACAGATGCTGCCCTTATAACGAGGATCCTCTTTATTGGGCAGACACAAGCTTATACAAGTACTTCTCATCAAAACCATCACTGCTGGCATACACAGCTCCTGGTAAGAAGGGTATTTTTGTTTGTATTGGAATTTAATGGCCCAGTCAACACTATTTAGTCGTTTTTGAGCCAGTCAGTTTAACTTTACCTATCCACACTTTTCCTTGGCAGGCTTATACGTAAGCAGTTAACCAGTACACTGCAGATTCTTTTGCCAGAATCTGACAACTGTTCTTCTTCAATCAGCAGAACGGAGAGAATGACCGTAGAAAAGATTTCATGATCAATCTCCAGGAAAGAATATTGCCGACCCCGGCAGGTATCGACTCCGCGTCCTCCTGATCACCAAATAATAACAAAATAATGTATACACCTGTAAATTCCAGACATGTCCTTTTCAACAACTTATACCTGTGGACACAAATCCGTTAAAACTTTGATGGGCTTCATTTCATTTTGATTTGATGCTTCATTCAATATTTCCTTACATTCTGTCAGTCAACTGCAAACCTGGAATTCATTCAAAACACAAAGTGTTGTACATTTCGTTGTAGAATCCTGCCCTGTCCAATCAGAATACATATCAAATGTCAATCAGACCTTAAAATGGCCACAATGAGACCAATCAATGTATATTTCTTGATCCAGTTTTAGACTACTTTAACGAATGACATTTGCTTGTCAAACAAACTTGATTCATTGAAAGGTACTTCATAGGAGTTTGAACAGTTTTGTGTCCACAGATGTATTAACATGATGGATTAACATTCACTTACGCTGTTGTTTAATTTCATACATCCTTCCATTGTGGCCCCAGTTACCATACAGGAGAAGTCATAAATCCCATCAAATACTGGACTGCAATGATATCAGTAATACATGTACATAGACATCATGTTAACAAGTCCCTGAAATGAACACCCATCTAAACACCACTTTATGTAGAGAAATCTGGGGTTTACGGTATATCATTATTTTCTTTATTTCTGCTCCAAGACATAGGTTGTGGATGTTCGTTAGAACCGCCTCAACCTATGCTTGGAGTAAAAATAAAAAAAAATATCACAAAGTTTCATCAGAAAAATGCCCGTTTTTACGATAAGAAAAAATGCACTATGTCTCAAGGACATGTTATTGTTTTGAGCGAAATATATATATAAATATCTTCATTGTGATGAAAACATTTAAGTCAGCTCACAACAAACCTACAATAAGGCTTGAATGACCAGCTAAGACTCTGATCAGACTGCACATCTGTGCAGTCTGATCAGTCTTCACTGATCACATGAGGCTTCAACAGCCACCAGGCTATTCAAGGAGATATACATATAACTAGAAAATACCAGGTTCATGTCTTTTGATATCAAGTTCATCAGAACTTGATCCCAAGATGACCTGATGACCTGGAAGCAGCTGACAGAAAGAGATTGCAGAGAATGGAAGCTCTCTGCTATCGATCCTCATGATAGACAGGCCTGGAGATCTGGTGTAAGATCTGCCATGCATGCAGCAAGCCAGCTACCTGGAAGGGGGCCCACTTATGTGGACGTTGTCCCTGTACCTGCACATTAATCAAAAACCCGCTGATGATGAGAAAAGGCTTCAAGAACGCTTGAAGAATCGCTCGGCCCAAGGCTTTGACAGAGCAATTTCAAGGCTTGCTGGGCGATTCAACACGCAATCTCAAAGCCGAGCTTGATAATCTCGATATCAAATGACTCGGATCTGATATTCTATTTATCAGTATATCCCCTTGTACTCTTAAATTGGCAATTTACAATCAGTTATCGATTGTCCTCAGTCCGTCCCAACATTCCAGCATGCAATAATCAGTCCATATACTTAGTATCAGCTGGCCGTAATTTTTCCTTTGATATTTTGTGAAGCAATTTTTTGAATTTTTCCAGCAATTACATGTATAACATTTTTGTCAATTTTTCCAGTAGTCTGATTCTATGTCACGTTGACCTGATACAGCTCACTTGTCCTGAAATAGGATATCTTTATTAGGTCAAGGTGTTGCAATGCAATTAATATAGGGGGTAACCGAAAATTCTTGCTATAGTGGGTGGACGTGCAAGCTGATCTGAGTCATCCCTGGCCACACTAAACATTACTGTTAGTTTTGTTGTGTGCTGGCTAATATTTTTTTTCTTAACCCTTGACCTGCTGAATATTTATATATGCCATACCCACAACCAATTATCAACCAATCAGTTTACTTGATGCAAATTATTGCAACAAATTCACAATCTGACTGGCAAACAATGTAGATCCTGATCAGATGGCTTCTGAAGAAGCCATCTGATCTGGATCTTCATTGTTTGGAAAATAAGGCATATACGGGCTCGGCAGGACAAGAAGTAAATGTAATTTATCTAACATTGGGTCACGAGCAAAGTAAATGAACCCCGAAGGATTTCACTGGCTTGAAGCTGAAGTAACAGTTTTAAGAGGAAGGGGAACAACTCTAGGGGAGGCAACTCCTTCAAAAGTATTTTTATCTCCCATGTCAATAGGGATCAACTCTTAAAGGGAAGAATTTGTTCCTGAGGAGCAAATTCTTTCCTTCAAGGGTAGACCCCTTTTTCAGTGGGGCAGGGCTTACAGAAAAGCAAACAGGAAGGCCCAAAAGTTGCCTCCCTTTGAAAAATCTGCCAGGCGTTCCCATTCCCCTTAATGTCCTACATGTACTAGCTAACTTTACTGGTGCCTGTGATGATTTTGTTTGATTTGAGGTTTAACGTCCCTGTCAACACTGTAGAGGTCATTTTGGAGACGTTGCTTCCAATTTTGTGGGACTTTTACCCGAAATTGAGATGAAATGAAATCTCAAGCCCTGCCGCCCAATGAAACCAATAGGGTTTATAAGCACGGATGGGCCGACTCGCACCACATTGCCTGGGCAGGCTTAGATCCTCTAAGCAGTTTACCAGTAATCATGTGTGGGTCGTTTCAGCTCGGTGCCTGTGATGAATGTGCCTTTTGCGAACAAACGAATTCCACACCACTGAACAATATTGTCATTTTGCATTATGATAAAACATCTGTGCTACAAAGTGCATATCTCCAAAACGGTGGTGACTTTTCTGACAAAAATTTGTGATATTTTTGTTATTTGTACTCCAATCATAGGTTGTGAGTGCTCATTAGAACTGCCTCATTGAGGCAGTTCTAACCAGTAGCCACAACCTATGTCTTAGAGCAGAAAGAAGAAAAGTAATGTATACCCCCTTAAACCTCAGTTTTCTCTATATGAAGTTGGGTTCAGAGGGGTACTCATTTCACAGACTTGTTAAAACAATGGGGGTCCATTGTTTATGAATCAACCCTGTTAACCCTTTTTGTATTAAATGGTACCTTCCACCGTATATAAAGCACATGTCCATTTCCAAAATTTAGGGGTGCCAGGTTGTGTTTTCTTCAAAATTTGTTTGGAAAAAGGTACTACGTTTTGTAAACAGTGTAGGCCCTGATCAGATGCCGCGCTCTGCAGCGTCTGATCTGGGTCTGCACTGTTTGCCAATTACCCTTTTGGGGTTTCCAGTACTAATACTCCAGAAGTTTCCTGCCTGCTTGTTTGTTTGTTTGTTTGATTTGCGATTTAACGTCCCTGTCAACAATGTACAGGTCATTTTGGAGACGTTGCTTCCTCCTTTTATTTTATCCGACAATGAGATGAAATGACATCCCAAGCCCTGTCTTCCAATGAAACCAATGGGGTTTATGCCATGGACGGTCCAACTCGCACCATTTTGCCTGGGCAAGTTTAGATCATCTAAGCGGTTTACAGTACTCATATGTGTTCGGTTTCAGCTCTGAGTGGAAGCATCATGCAGCCCATTTATTTCTTCAAGCCCCTATGGGGGCAGTGCCTGCTATAGTCCATTTGACTATAACTGACTATTTCCAAAACCTGGTAATGTAAATATTAGAGCAACACTATTCTTGTTGTTGTGACATCAGACTGCACCGTTAAACTTTTTTGTACCAAATGGAATCTTCCTCCTTATATATAGCACATGTCCATTTCAAAATTTAGGGTGTCAGGTTGTTTTCATCATTTATTTGGAAAATGACTGAATTTTTAGCAAACAGTGGAGGCCCTGATCAGACGCCGCGTTCTGCGGCGTCTGATCTGGGCCTGCACTGTTTGTCATGGTACCCGTTTAGGGGTTTCCATTCTGAAATGGGTTTAGAGGGTTATCTGTAAAACATGGACTCCGCTTATATGCTGGGACACTGACAAACAGTAGAGACTGAGCCCATAGCCCCAGATAAGAGGGGGGGGGGGGTATCCAAATATTGCCAAGGCGCTTCTAATGAATACCCACACCACAGATTTTATAGCAGAAATAAGAAAAATATCAGTACTATTCGGATGAAAAAAGCACCTAATCTGGAGCTATGGAATCTCACTATAGACCAAGATCAGATGCTTCAGAACAGGCATCTGATCAGGGTCTACACTGCATCAAATACCGGTAAAGGAAATTAAGGGTTGAAGGAAACAGTCTAAATATCTGTTCAGGACAATTTTTCCAGCTTTCACTCAGATTTGATTTGTTTTTGCTTGGATTTGTTTTTTCTTTTGGAGTTAAACAGCCCAGGCAACACTATTTAGGTCATATTGAGCTGGTCAGTTTACCTAATCAAACTTTTCCTGGACAGGCTTATACGTAAGCAGTTAACCAGAACAGTGCACAATCTTTTGCCAGAGACTGATAACTGCCCTTCTTGAATCAGCAGGAGGGAGAGTAAGACCGTAGAAAAGATTTCATGCTCAATCTCCACAAAAGAATGTTGCCGACCCTGGCAGGTATCTTTGTTTGTTTGATTTGAGGTTTAACATCCCCGTCAACACAATATAGGTCATTTTAGAGACGTTGCTTCCAATTTTGTGGGCCTTTTACCTGACATTGAGATGAAATGACACATCAAGCCCTGTCGCCCAATGCAACCAATAGGGTTTATAAGCATGGACAGTCCGCCTCCCACCACAGTTCCTGGATAGGCTTAGATCCTCTAAGCGGTTTCCCAGTACTAGTGTGCGGATGGTTTCAGCTCTGCGTGGAAGCATCATGCAGCCCATCTATTTCTTCAAGCCCCGATTGGCGGGGTTGGGCATGGCAGGTATCTAAACCGCATCCTTCTGATCACCAGTCAGACACACATCTGAGCTACCAAAGCCGACCCCTTCAGAACAAAATACCGTATACCATTTTTACCGTATCTACCTGGACAGGCAGCCCTTAGCAAACAATATAGGCCCTGATGAGATGCTACCGAATACAGCTAGCTATTTTTAGACACAACTTGGGTATTAAATGCTACTTGTTGGAATTTTAGAATAAGTATGACAAGTAGTTGAGGTGTACAAATAATAACCCATTGCATGTGGGAAACCCAAAAAGGGTACCTTGGCAAACAGTGCAGGCCCAGATCAGACACTGCACAATGTGGCGTCTGATCAGGGCCTGCACTATTTGCTAACAGAATTTTCCATCAAAAATAGAATAAAAACGAAACTAGAAATGCGTCCATAGGACCAGATGCCCCCGCCTGAAAATATGTCTATGTTCGTATTAATCCATAAAAAGTTACTGATTGTGTTTAAGTTTTGGACTCTTTTCTCACATTTGACCTCTAATAAATGACCTTGACCTTCGAGGTAAGGACCTTGGTTTTGTGTAAGGCAGATTGTCTCATGATAGCTAACATTTCTGCCAAGTAATTTCAAAATCCATCCAGAAATAAGAAAGTTATTGACTGCATTTAAGTTCTGGACCCTTTTTTTGACTTTTGACCTCTAAGTATGACCTTGACCTTGGAGGTAAGGACCTGGGTTTTGCATGTGACACATTGACTCATGATGGTTAACATTTCTACAAAGTAATTTCAACATCCATCCAGTAATTAGAAAGTTATTGACTGCGTTTAACTTTCAGACCCTTTTTTGACCTTTGACCTCTAAGTATGACCTTGACCTTGGAGATACCGGCCTGGGTTTTGCATGTTACACCTCGTCTCATGATGGTTAACATTTCTATAAAGTAATTCTAAAATTCATCCAGAAATTAAAGTTATTGACTGCGTTTAAGTTTCGGACGGATGAATGAACGAACAAAAAAACGGATGGACGGACGGACGCACGGACAGGGGCAACGCTCTATGCCCTACCACCATTCTTTGAATGGCGGGGGCATAAAAATAGGCCTATCACCACCTATATGACAAAAAGCAGGGCATGACAAATCCATCGCCCGGCTGCCCATGACAAGTCCAAATTTTGGCTGGGCAAGTGATTTTTCATTTCACTTGCCCAGAAAAATGTATAGAATATATAAGGAATATTGTAATTCTAAGCTATTTTAAAGATGCTGTTGACTGCCGGGCAAGTAGCTGAAATTTGGATTTGTCAGGCCCTGCAAATGGACTTGTCCAACTTATAGCAATGGAAGAGTCCACTACCATACAAGGGGTTAATGGTAAAGATGGTAGTCAGCTGAAACTTCACCCTTCTTCTGCCGTTCCCGACTACCCCTATCTTTGCAAAGTGTAGATCCAGATAAGAAGCCATCTGATCAGGATCTACACCGTCATTCAGTTAACCGGCCCCGATAGCTCAGTTGGTAGAGTGTCCGCTCCGGGGAACGGGAGGTCACGGGTTCGATCCCGGGCCGCGACATACCAATGTCGTTAAGAATGGTACTAGCTGCTCCTCGCTTGGCACTCAGATTTACGGGGTAGAGCTAGGACTGGTCGACCCAGTGTCAGGATAATGTGACTGGGTGTGGTATCATGTAATGTGTCTGGGACATGATACTTCAGTGAGGCAGCACTATAAAAGTGAGTATTGAGCTCCCTGTCGCAACCAGACACCGTCTTGATATGACTGAAAAATTGTTGAAAGCGACGTTAAACCCGAATTCACGCACATTGTCATTCAGTTTGTGAATTTGAAGATAAATATTACATCACGTAATCTGATTGGCTGATGGTCAGAAATGGGAGTGGCTAATTTAAATATTCAGCAGGTCAAGGGTTAACTTACCAGTCATCCCCAACATTAAACATGGACAGCTGCTTGGTGAAGTTCTGTACATTGTGTGGTGAAACTCTCATAAGGAAATCTATGTAATCTTCAGAATGGAATCGACACATATCATGGAATGATGCCCTATATGGTCTGTAGATCTAGTATGGAAATATTTATCAGACATGTTAAAAAAGAAATTAAACAGCTCTAGTAGTGAATTATTCAGTAATAAACAGGGTTCGAAATTAACAGAGTAGCAAGTAGCAATTTTGCTACCTGAAAATTCAGTTTGCTACTTGTAGGTCAAACAATTGGTAGCAAACAGTTGCAACCTGGTATAGTCATGATAGCTAGTGGCAAAACATTACTACCTTGAATTTAGTGTTGTGAGCAGATGTTTTTTGTTTTATTGTTGTTGTTTCTCCTTTTTTTTTTCGTTTTTCATCAGCAAAAATAAGGTTTGACACTTCACGAAAATCCATCACGAAAACATGCCTATATAATTTTGACCCCCTCGCACCCCACTTTTATATAGTAAAACTGGGGTTTCAAGGGGTATACCTTATTTTTCTTATTTCTGCTCTAAAATATAGATTAAGGGTACTCGTTAGAACCGCCTCGACGAGGCGGTTCTAACAGGTGCCCACAATCTATATTTTGAGCAGAAATAAGAAAAATATCGCAATTTTTCATCCTAAAATTTTCATTTTTCGGCAATAAAGGTGGAAATGTATTTGTATAGGCGTGTTTGTGTAATGATCTGCATGAAATTAAAGGCTTGACACTTCAGATGATTCACATATAGTGTCAAGCCTTATTTTAACTGAAAAATAAGACAAAATCCTTTGAAAATGTCATCAGCTAAACATGCCTGTGTTTTAAGGTTTAGTCTACGAGAAGTAGGGCTCCTACTAAAATGACAGCTGCTTTGCTACATACTTTCGGACCAGGTGGCAACAACTTGCTACTTGCAAAAAAGTTAATTTCTAACACTTATAAATCACGGGGTGGCGGTAAGTCGAGAAGTAGATCAAATCATGAGTGTGTAGCATAAATAAATGATTTGCATACTAACAACTGACAGACAAACTGTGATTTACACCACAACCTCATTATAACATTGTTCATTATAACACATTTTTGGATATAACACAGTTTCAAGATCAGGGTTCCACATTAACTTTTTTAATACCTGGACAAGCTGGTTCTGAAACTCTTGGGATGCACTGGACCTGATCTAAGTTCAACTGGACCGAAGAAATGATGAAAATCATACTAAAGTGATACTTCAGTTCTACAGTCATCAGATTATTTCTATTATCAATTATTTACATAGATAGCAAATATGTTCTATAAAAGGGTTAGCCTTTGGAAGCAAAGAATACACCAGAGAACTTAACAGTATGAAGTGTACAGTTTTCTGGGCCAGACTGGCTAGTTTTGGTAATGACATTGAGATGAAATGACATCTCAAGCACTGTCGCCCAATGGAACCAATAGGGTTTATAATCATGGACGGTCCACCTCGTACCGCGGATCCTGGACAGGCTTAGATCCTCTAAGCAGTTTACCAGTACAAGTGTGCGGACTGTTTGAGCTCTGCGTGGAAGCATCATGGAGCCTATCTATTTCTTCAAGCCCCAATGGGCTGGGGCGGGGTAGTTGCTAGAACAGATAACAATATGACCACTAACGAGCTCGTTAAGCTAAGGATGCTCAGAACAAATGGCCCCAGATATCGATATACATGTATTCAGAATAATTTAGGGAGGTGCTTCTTCTTCGGTTGTTAAAACATATACTCATCAGAAATAGAAACTATACCCCCATTTTTAAATTGTCACTGGCAAAACATTATAATGAAATTTGAATTCCAATTATATAAATTATCATCAGTGGCATGCCTGATTTATCGAATAAAATATCTAATGATAGCTACAATTTAAGGGGTAAAGCCACAGGTTCAAGACACCAGCAAATAGTGTAGATCCGGATCAAATAATCGCTTATTCACCAACTTTGAGGCTTCTCAAGCCTTTGATATTTGTTTGTTTTCCTATTCCATCTTGAATAAGTATGCTGTGAGTACTTAATAGAATCACTTCACTCGACTAAAAAATGCCATGGCTGTACTTGTACACGTACCTGCATCTTTTTGTGAAGTCCATAATGAAGTACCAGGCAATGGGTCAAGGCAATCCTAGCCGGTTTCATCGGATGTCCTGGGCCTGCGAACAAAACAAAATATTTAGTTTCACAATGTATAGCTCCAGGGAAGGGTATATAAGCATAATTTTGAAATTTTCTTATTTCTCCATGCAAATCTATTCTGTGGGCATTCATTTAGACCACGTCACTATTCACAAAAATAAAGATGTCATTAGTTAACACATTCATCCCGAGATTATTTTTGGTTCACTTTTTCGCCAAGGCCACAAACAATTTATGTACGGCCCTTTAAAATTAAGTGCACCCCCGCCCAAACTGTTTTGGCCCTTAGTCTTTTGGTATGGCATGGTATTTCTTGCACACCAGACAAGGAAAATCCTTGATTTTACCCTGGAATAGAAATTTATGTTCTGACCCTGGTGTGCCGACCAAAAATCGAATAAATGCACTGGCTGAATACGACCTTGTATGCGCCGTCGTTAAGGTTGATGCCACAGCACTTTACGTGATGTCACTAAACATTCCTGTAGTGTCATCACAATATGGCGGACATCGGTAACAGAAGTGGCGGCAGCATTAAAAATCTGCGCTTAGAAATGGAAGGTATGCAAGAAAAAGAATCCTATATGGGTGTGTGGGGTGGATAGAAAAAATATATCCCTCGGGATCACTGTCTGGCATCACTCGGCAAGCCTCGTGATGCCAGACAGTGACCCTTGGGATGGATTTTTCCATCCACCCCTCACACCCATATATAGGATTCTTATATTCTACCTGGGTGTGCCTAGAAAGGAGGTAAACTAAAGCAAAAGAATTAAAAGTGGTAGTTCACTAAAGGCACAGGCTGACCCCTGATATGCAATGTAACAAAGTAATGCTTTGAAATAGTTAGAATAAAAATAACAAGCAGAAATGACCTACCAATTAGGCCAAAATCACTGATCCCCAAAACTGGGCAAAAACATCCCTGCAAAATGACTCAGGACCGAAATGTCCTGTGACCCTTTTAAGCACCTTAATTATTAAATTTTATTTGACAAAAACAAGAAAAAAATGTGTACAGTAGAACTTCGAATGCTCGAACACCGATGGCTCGTTTACCATGGCTGAGTCGAACCCGTTCTTGAGTCCCTAGGGAAATTCTCTACATAAGAAATAGAGAGGGTAAGATTTATGATATTTTCATGTTTTATCTTGCAAATGTATGCTGTGTGTACTCATTAGAATCGCCTCGATGAGGCAATTCTAATGAGTACACAGCATACATTTTTCAATACAGAACACCGAAAGATGTCCTAAAGTATCTCGTTATGCTTCCTGGCAGTAGCCCTCAGTGGCTCGAACTAGCCCTGTCTCGAACATATTTTCATGGTCCCAAAGGTGTTCGAGCCATTGAAGTTTGACTGTAGTTGCTTGGAGGCTATGCGCGAGGTACATGTAGTCCGAATGAAAAGCCGAAGTAATCTGAACTAGAGAAAGTGACCAGTGGGTCACGCATACCCCCGGCCAGTGCCACCCTCTGATATATATCTTTCGAGCTTGTATGTAGCATGAATGAAGAAGTCAAGAAGCTATAAGAATCTATAATGTGCTTATAAAATCTAAACCAAACATAATCTTTCTAGATGGACCAAGGGAGTGAGAGCATCAGTGTTACTGAAGCAGCAGGGTGGGGTATGCATCAATGAAATCTTTGAACTGGTATGCAACATTGATGCAAGTATCAATTGAATTTGTCTTAAGAGTTTAGAAATAATGTAACAGGCTTCTATAAACTTTGTCATTAAACTTTAACCAAATGTAAACTTTCTAAGTCCATGACCCTGAGGTCTAGGTCACTGTGGGTGGGGAAGCGACATACATCTCAAAATCTTTGGACTGGTATGCAACATTGATGCAAGTATCAACTGAAATTGTGTTAAGAGTTTAGAACATACAGGCATCTATAAACTTTGTCATAAAATTTTTAAGTCTGTGACCTTGACCTCAAGGTAATTGTGGGGGGTGGGACATGCATCAATTAAATCTTTAGACCAGTATGTAACTTCAGTGTAAGTATCAACTAAGTAGAAGTAAAACAAAGATCAGGAATTGATACAATTAACTTACTCCACCCATAAAAGACACCAAAGGGAAAGAAATACAAACACCAAGCGACCAGACCATAATGGAAACCTAAACAAAGGAAGGCCATAAGGACAGTTACTTTCCCACAAAATGGCCATATGGCCATCCGAAACCAAAAGACACAAGTGATACACACAGTAAGTAACAAACAACAACATAAATAAATCGCCACAGAAGAGCCGCCTTGGAACGGTCAGTGGAAGATTTCCACTGGGGGGCTTAAATCGATTTTACGTGGCCACAATCCTCGCCCTTACTTCCGTCGCGATTTAGACAAATAATTTGTTCAGTCCGCACGAAGGCCTCCTAACTCATCAGTGCAACATCTCCGTGAACACAAAAATCAAAGAACCACAGAGGTGAGACAACGGTGAGGACTCGACAGCAAGAAACCACTGAAATGCTGGAGCAAAAGAAAACCAACAGTTAGACTCCGATGGGCCCGACCAGAGACAGAGCATCAGGCACCAACCAACATTACCTTGAATTAGATCTCTCTAATTCTCAATAAGCCTTTACGTTGGAGCCGTCATAGAATCTGAGGCCTGACCCACCGGCGTGCAATTAAAGAGGGAAGCAAAGTTGCCAACCGTGATTGGGTTAACTACCATGCATGCAGTCTGTCGTATAATATCCATATTGTACCCAATCTTTTTATATCGCAGAACGATTTTACGAAATTGGGTGCTGAAGTCATTGCGGTTATATATTTTTCTGAATTTATATACTAAGTCACCATAAAATTCGGGTTCCGATAGACCTTGTTGCAGAAGAGATTTAAGTCCAATATTGAATTTTGAAATTAAATCAGAATGGCGTCTATAAAATTTTGAAAAGGCTTTGCGTAGTTTATGGTACCGATAACCCTGATTAAGGAGTTTAGCCGTTAATAATTTATTACGAGTGTTGAAGTCAGTTACATGACTACACACTCTAGCAAATCGAATTAATTGCGAAATATAAACGCCATAGGATGGCGCACGAGGAACATCACCATCCAAAAAAGGAAAATTTACAATCTCAAAATCAAAGTCATCGCGTTTATCATCAAAGGGTTCAGAAGATACAACCTCTTAGAAACTAACACAAAACTTTAACCAAAATGTAAAATTTCTAAGTCTGTGACCTTGACCTCAAGGTAATTGTGGGGTGTGGGACATACATCAATTAAATCTTTAGACCAGACCAGTATGTTACTTCAGTGTAAGTATCAACTAAATCTATCAAAGGGTTCAGAAGATACAACCTCTTAGAAACTTTAACGCAAAATTTTAACCAAAATGTAAAATTTCTAAGTCTGTGACCTTGACCTCAAGGTAATTATGGGGGGGGGGGGGACATGCATCAATAAAATCTTTAGACCAGTATGTAACTCCAGTATAAGTATCAACAAAATCTATCATAGGGTTCAGAAGATACAACCTCTTAGAAACTTTAACGCAAAACTTTAACCAAAATGTAAAATTGCTAAGTCTGTGACCTTGACCTCAAGGTCACTGTGGGGGGTAGGACATGCATCAATGAAATCTCTAGAACAGTATGTAACTTCAGTGTAAGTATCAACTAAATCTATCAAACGATTCAGAAGATACAACCTCTTAGAAACTTTAAAGAGCAATTACAAAGAAATTTTTAAAAATCTTAATATGGAGCAGGGTGAAAGCAGACACAAGGAGGGTCATTTTATTGAAAACCGCATGAAAAAATTCCCATTCGTTCCAAAGTTATGCACATTTATATTTGATACATACCTATTTTCCTCTTAGAGTAGCCTCCCCTGAATTTACTTTGATTTTAACCCATAATGCAATATTCTGTGATGTCATAGTGGCTTTAAACTTTTAAAAATAATTTTAAACCACCATATTTTCCATTTTGCAATAGCCTAATACAGTTTTCTCATGCCCTTTGATTACTGTGTATCTTGTTCATAATTTAGGATAGAAATGAGAAATTTGATTTCGAAATTCAAGCTTAAAATTACAATTAAAGTATTTTTTTAAAATGTTTAACACTACCATTTAATTCAAAGTTTTATTCCAATTAGCTAAGTTAAGTGTTTTTACATGCCTTTTGGACAGATCAGTAAGTTCTGTATGTTATATCATCCTCTTACAAAAACAGGAACTTGAATTTAAATTATTTTAAAAAATATTTAAAATTTAAATTTAAGGTTTGCAATTGAAAATATGAGAAAACTGGTTTAGCATATCAGTTGAAATCAGTTTCAATAAATCAATTAGGTGATTATAGAGTTCCTAAGGACTATAAAACACAAGTTATTTCATATTTAAAAAGTTTAAAAAATTTAATGTGCATCTATGACATCATAGAATACCTCGTGAATATTAAAGAGGCAGTCTGAAGCTGCTCTGTTTTCATGAAATATTTCACACTTCAAAGTGAAATATTTTGGAAACTAATAAAGATAATTTGATACGGTTTTCACCCCTCAATTTCTTAAATCAATGTCTTTTTAAATTTAATGGATTTCTATACCTTTGTATTTGACCTTTAACGCAAAACTTTAACCAAAATGTTAACAGACGGAGGGAATGACGGATGGATGGACGGACAGACGGAAGGACGGATGGACGAACGGCAGGACGAAAACTATATACCCCCATAGCATACTTTGTATGCCGGGGGTATAATGAGCAAAGTGGCCAGATAAAATGAAAATCGTGAATTGAATATGACCCTGGGGTTACAAAACAGGAGACATAATCACTAAACTAAAAGTCAGACTGGTCAGTTAAGCACTATATATACATACAGTTGACTTTCGTTATCTCGACCACGCCTATCTCGATCCTATCACTTATGTTGAACCAATTTCTAAGTACCGTATAATTATTTCCCTTAAATATTTATTGTATTTCAACTTCGCATGTGTCAAACTACTCTTAAGTCGACACTTCGGCTATCTCGCCCATATGGCCCCTGCCGGTCAGGGCTTGAAGAAAAAGATGGGCTGCATGATGCTTCCACGCAGAGCTGAAACCGATCTGCACAAGAGTACTGGTAAACCGCTTAGAGGATCTAAGCCTGCCCCAGCAAATCGGTGCGAGTAGGACCATCCATGCTTATAAACACTATTTGTTTTATTGGGCGGCAGGGCTTGAGATGTCATTTCATCTCAATGTCGGGTAAAAGTCCCACAAAATTGGAAGCAATGTCTCCAAAATGACCTTTACAGTGTTGACGGGGATGTTAAACCTCAAATTAAACAAACAAACAAAACCTCACCCATCATTTTCAGTCCCTGAATATATTTTTTACTGCGTATCTCGAACCGGGATCAGAATCAGAATCAGAATTGTTACTGGTGACACGTCAAATGACATTCATACACCAGGACCTGTGATATGGGAAGTTAGTCCCTAGCTCTAACCAAAGATGTAAACTTAGCTACACAATCCTCAGCACCTTCAGCCGTCAAAATAATAGAATCGGGAAGGGCATTCCAATCTCTAATGGTTCAGGGGAAAAACGATTCTTTATAAATATCCGTTCTTGCAGTAAGGGTCTGAAACGTCATTGAATGGTGTTTTCTACAATGTCTAGCTGGGGGAACAAGGTCATCTGTTGGAATGCTGGCAGCACCCTTTAGACCTTTGTATAAGAGTATGAGCCTACTGTCTCTTCTCCTTTTCTTGAGAGACTCCCATCTTAATTTTCCTAGAATTCCAGTCATGCTCCCAGTTTCAAAGCAATAATTTCCAGTTACAAATCTAGCAGCTCTATTCTGAACTTTTTCAATTTCTTCATTTAGGACCACTCCGCTTGGGTCCCAGATGCAACTGCCATATTCCAAGATTGGGCGAACAAGTCCCCTGTATGCTGTTTCTTTCACATCCTGAGGACACTGATGAAGATTTCGCCTCAGGAAACCAAGTGTTCTATTCGCCTTTGTACACATATTGCTAATGTGTGTATTCCATCTCAAATCGTGAGTGATTGTCACACCAAGGTATTTAATGGAATTCACATTTTCGAGGACCGTTCCCTCTAAGGTGTAAGAAGCCTCAACTTTATTAGATCTCTTCCTTGTTATCTGCATAATATTGCATTTAACTGGTTGAAATCTCATGCCCCATTTTCTGGCCCAACATCCTAATCTATCTATGTCAGCCTGAAGTTTCAGTGAGTCATCTGTATCTCTAATTTCCCGGTAACAAACACAGTCATCTGCGAACAGTCTTATTTCTGAGTCAATATCAGTGGAAATATCATTGATGTACAGGGAGAATAATAGAGGACCAAGAACGGTCCCTTGTGGGACTCCAGACAAAACTGGCGCCCATACTGAAGATTCACCATTAACAACAACACGCTGTTTTCTGTAGCAAAGGAAGGAATCTATCCATTTAAGAGTCTTCCAACCAATTCCATAACCAAATAATTTGGATTTAAGTAGTTCATGAGGAGGGGTGTCAAAAGCCTTCTCAAAGTCCAGAATAAATGTGTCCACCTGCCCCCCTTTGTCCAGGATGTTTGCCCAATCATTAATAACCGTGATCAACTGAGTTTCGCAACTATGCCTTTTCCTAAATGCATGTTGTCTGTCTGACAAAAGTTTATGTTCATCCAAGTGGGCCATGATGTTTGAGCAGACTATGTGTTCAAGCAATTTACATAGAACACATGTCAGTGACACCGGGCGATAATTACGAGCAAGAGCCCTGTCCCCTTTTTTGAAAAGTGGACAGATGTTCGCTAGGAGCCATTCTTTGGGAATTTCACCCGTATCGAGAGATTGTTGGAAAAGATGAGCAAAAACTGGACCTAACTCGTTTGCTAGTTCCTTCAGGACTCTAGGATGAAGCTCATCAGGCCCTAAAGCTTTAGAAGGGTTCAAGCCTTTAAGTAATTTGATCACTCCCGCAGAGGATACAACAATATTTTCCATGAAAGGGGCCGATCTTCCAGTCAATGGAACCTCGTTGAACTCAGTTTTATTAAATGCATCATTGAATTGACCAACCAATTCCTCTGCCCTTTCAGAGTCCGATTCAGCGACCCCGTTCCCTCCTCTTTTATTAAGGGGTGGGATACCTTGCCTATCTTTCTTCTGGCTATTGATATATCTGTAGAAGTCTCTGGGATTTGCCTTTACATCACCTACCAAGTTATTTACATACTGATCATGCTGATTTTTGATGTCATTTTTAATTTCTCGTCTCAAGTTT
Organism: Lucinisca nassula; assembly: GCA_963580285.1. Taxonomy (NCBI): domain Eukaryota; kingdom Metazoa; phylum Mollusca; class Bivalvia; order Lucinida; family Lucinidae; genus Lucinisca; species Lucinisca nassula. The sequence goes on from OY757014.1 coordinate 132,295,583, forward strand.
TCAAATTTTGCTCTGAGTTTACCACTTCCCGACTTTTTTGCCTTAGCATGAATCTTATTTCTCCGGGATGCATGATGTAAAAAAGGAAGGAAAAAAACAAACACATAAACGATGCCACCGGTCTTACAGTTAAAGAAAACAATAATAGACCTTTATGAAACAGTTCATCAATACTCACAATGTTTTTAATTTTTCCAATTTGTCCAGGTGCATTCGCAATTAAAATTAGCGCAAACAATACCTTTACCGCTATTACGAAAATCATGTGCGCGTAATAAAGACTGACGTGTGGTGCTCAACCTATGATCTTACCACAATCAATATGAAAAGACGGCTCTGATTTGTATTAAATGTACGATTAGGTATGACAAGGCTCTTTAATTGGTTGTTTTACGTATTTGTAATTAGTGTCAAAACTGAGTACTGTCCCTTGCCCCGATGCATATACAAACAGTGTAGATCCTAAAAAGATGGCTCATGACCAGCTTTCTTGGCAGGACCTAAACTGTTTAAATCAATACAGGGGACTACCGTATGACGTATAGCATGTACTGCTCACCGAAGTGATATAAGCATTGTATTCACAAGTGGGGAACCAGTCCATTTAATACCTGAATTTGCAGGATTTTAGAAGGTAACAAAACACATGATATATAATCGCTATACTTTCATAAACAAGTTTTAAAAACTTAATAAGCGGTGCATGTACAATGTAAGTGCTAATACTCTAGAATAACCAAGAATACCAAGCATATCACGGCAAATAATGGGCTCTGACATGCATGTGACATCACACTTTGGCTATCTCGTACTACGGATAACTCAAACTTTTTATCCGGTCAACTATTTTGGTATGGCCTTTCTTTCTTCTGATACTGCGATTGAACACATTTGACTATTACTATACTATACAGGCGGACATTACATTCACGGCAGGTTTGCAGGATGAAAGCGGACACACTAATTATGTAATTACGGTAGGGATCTTTAACCTGCAGAGGGGATGGTTCTCCCTGCACAGGTAGCCACCAGTTAACGTCCCGATCCAAATGAAGGTGCACTTTGTGGTATTCATCCCTGCAAATGATGCCAGTGGACTGAAGTGGAGCATGTTCGGACATCTCAGTTTCATTACCCCTGTCGGAAATCAAACCCGGGGGCTCTAGCATCATAGGCAAGTCATCCGCTGACCGTTCAAAGGCGGTCCTTCTGCCGCGGTTTATTTTTGTTATGGTATGTCTTTGGGTGTTTGTGTTGCTTATATTATTTTATTTTGGATAGCCTTTTGGCCATTTTGTGGGGAAAGCAACAGCTTTCCGCTGTTGGTGTTTCAGCAGGATTCAATATTTTTGAGGTTTTAAAAAACTTTGCGCAAAAATGGGGTAAGTGCACTTACACTGTTTTTGCGCCAACTTTTTTTTCTAAAAGTCAGAGCAAAAACGGTGTAACTGACAAAAAAATTTCCAAAATGCTGAAATTTTCTGACCTATTAAAGGCTTAAAACGAGCGAAGATAGCAAAAGCACAGGCTGATCTTTGAAAAACAAAATATATATACATATAAATAAAGTGATAGAAAAATCAGGCCGAAATGACCCACCAATTTGGCCGAAACGACCCACCCCCAAAATTGGGCCGAAACGACCCAGGCCGAAACGTCCCGCGACCTGCAAGCTAGGAGCCAGCAAATAATGCAAATATGGTGAATACCGCAATTAATTACAAGGATAATTTTAGTATCGTATCCTACCCAATTTTGGTGATTTGGATGATTTCGACTCCCCGATCAAACCAGTCCCTGCCAAACCCAACCTGACCAAAGCCAACAAAATCCTAGTATTCCTACCCTACCATGTCTTTTCCAACCCTATCCAATCATACAATGTTGATTTCTGACCTTCCCAGGCCGATTTTTGTGGTGATTTCAGTCTTTCCCGTGACCCAATCAGAGGCAATTGCACTAACCACTGAGCTAGCAAGCTCCTCTGAGCTATCACGCCCCTCTGAGCGAATCCGGGACGTTTCGCCCCCAAACCGTTTCCTGCCCTAGTCGTTTCGCCCCCAAGACGTTTCCTCCCTGGTCGTTTCCCCCCAGTCGTTTCGCCCCCCTAGTCGTTTCGTCCCCCTAGTCGTTTCGTCCCCCTAGTCGTTTCGCCCACTTTTCACTCTAAGGCTAATTTTCAATGTTGAACTTTTATAAGAGGTGAGAAGAGGCAAATATTTAAGTAGCATCATCGCCCTGTCACGTCAGCCTAAGTATCTGTATCTGTTCGTTAAGGGACTTCATTCATACTTGAACAGTATGTCTCTGATGGCGCGTAAAAAAGAGAAAGTGGGAAATATTGGAAAGAAAGAGAAATAGTGGATAGACAAGAAAGAAAAGAAAGGAAAGATTCAGCCTGCTTTTTCAAATCATCATTGGAAACCAGACCTCTACGGCTACAGAAGCGTCGCCCAACCGGCACGGGTTCAAAAATCCCTCAGACTTTACTTACAGACCGGCCCCTACCTAGCTGTTAAAACGAGAGAGTAGACGGTCCCTGCTTGAAGGATACCAAGTCAGGGGCCTCAGAAACAGATGCTGGTAAAGAATTCCTATTGGGTATAGTCCTAGGGAAGAACTGTACTTGAATGTATCAAGTTTACCGCGTTGCCTGATCAGGGTCTGCACTATTTGCTTACAGTTCAGGAATTATTGGGTCGGACGCCGCAAATCTGATCAGAATATACACAAATTGCTGACAGAACATTGATGAAAGGAATCGACTTGATCATTGCTTCCACTTCTATTTATTACGTTGCATCGGCGTTGACGCGTCGTTGCGTAGACGACGTTTGCGGCAATACTCAACCATGAATTACCTAGTGGGCACACAATGTGTATGCAACGTCGTATCAACGCCGATGCAACTTTATTACGTTGCATTGGCGTTGACGCGATGTTGCGTAGACAGCATTTGCGGCGATATTCAACAATGATTTACTGGCCGACTCTGTTAACGAACCAACCGACCAATTTAAAACAAAACTGGTAAAGGTGCTTAAGCGATAATTAAAGACGTTTAACTTTGCAAAGAGCACGTGTTTTCACACCTTATCATTAAGGGCATTAATTGCGTGATTAATGTGTCAAATCAAATAAACAATGTGATTAACGGTATTGATCAAAACAGGTAATACTTATCATAATTCCTAATTAACATTTTCATTCAAAGAACAGGTTCTTCTCTCTCTCTCTCTCTCTCTTATATGAATCTTTTATATATAAAATATAGTAAAATAGTTTGGGGGCGAAACGACTAGGGTTTGGGGGCGAAACGACTAGGGTTTGGGGGCGAAACGACTAGGGTTAGGGGGCGAAACGACTAGGGGCCAAAAAAGGAGGCGAAACGACTAGGGGGGAAACGACCAGGGGGGAAACGACCAGGGGGGAAACGTCTTGGGGGCGAAACGTCTTGTTACCCTCTGAGCTATCACGCTCCACTGGATGACAGGGCTTGAAATGTCATTTAATCTCAATGTCGGGTAAAAGTCCCACATAAATAGAAGCAAGGTCTCCAAAATGACCTATACAGTGTTGACGGGGACTTTAAACCTCTAATCAAACAAACAAAGGGAGTCAAAATCAAGTGCGAGTGGTCTGCAAGTCATGAAAAATAAGCTGGTTCGCATGGGGTGTTCGCATGTATTTGTGCGTCTATCTGGTTCATTATTACCATAATGAAAGTTTCCAACTTCCGGGTCGTAAAAGTAAGCAACTGTCGGAGAACTTGGCATATTATTTTAAGGTTTCTTTAAAAAATGGCTACATTTTTCATTGTTCAACAAAAATTAGAATAAACAAGTGTTATGTCCCCTTGCTAACAAAACCGCAGGGTACGTACAAACACCGGATCGGACCGGGTCGGACCCTATTACCGGAGCGGACCGGACCCGGTTTTCTGTGATGAAATGAAATGATGTGGTCACATTTTTATCTATCCATCTATCTATCTATCTATATATCTATCTATCTATCTATCTATCTATCTATCTATCTATCTATCTATCTATCTATCTATCTATCTATCTATCTATCTATCTATCTATCTTCTTATACTGAGTCGGTCATATCTGGCCATTACCTCAGTTGATTGGGTGGCTAAATTTAGAATTTAGCTGGAAAAAAAAAGAGAGAGGCACTGGATGCGTCCTTAAAACTATTTACAATCTGCATAACAGAGGTATCCTAAAACGCATACCTCTGAGTCCCAATCTTACACTGTGCGGGCTTTGAACTCTTCTGCGGACTTGGCATTCATCGCAGAGGAGGGAAGACTATTCCATTGGGGAATAGTTCTAGGAAAGAACGAGTTCTTCAGGGCATCACTATAGGACTGGTATCTACGATATTGTGAGTCGTTTACTTTTGATGCCCTTGTTTGGGTCGACACTGTTACAGGGGTCAAGTACCTATCTTTATCAATAGACACTGAATCAGAGTGTATATTGTAGAAGAAGGTTAAAGAGGACTGCTCACGACGGGCCTCCAGGGACGGCCACTCTAGCTCATTAAGCATGTCACCGACGCTACTTCTATTTCGCCATCGCCTACAGGTCCATCGAGCAGCTGTCCTCTGCACCTTCTCCACCTGCTGAGTCTGAGTTTTAACATATGGATGCCAAATGGGTGATGCATATTCAAGTTGAGGGCGAACCAATGTTTTATATGCAACATCCTTTGTCTGCCTAGGTGCAAAAGCCAAGTTCCGTCTAATGAATCCTAAAGTCCTAGTTGCTTTAGATGTAATCTCTGAGATATGTTGACCCCAATCAAGATCGTCAGTGATGGTGATACCAAGATATTTGGCGGATTGAACATGCTCCAAAATTTGCTGGTGAAGAGTATAGTCAAACTTAATTTGCTTGTCGAGAGGGTGTTGTGACACCCTCATTGAGTGACATTTGGCCACATTGAACTTCATTTGCCAATCGGCCTCCCACTGTGCAAGTTGATCCAGGTCATCTTGTAAAATAAGACAGTCAGAAGGAGAATATATGTTCCTATACAGGACACAATCATCAGCAAACAAGCGGACCGATGACCTGATATTATCGGGGAGATAATTAATGAAAACCAAGAAAAGGACCGGTCCAAGGACCGAACCTTGGGGGACTCCAGATAAAACAGGGACTGGATCAGACGCTTGGCCATCAAGTACAACTTGTTGTGAGCGCCCAGAGAGTCATGAGCTAATCCACCAATGTGTGGATCCTCTTATCCCATAGTACTCCAGTTTATGTAATGGTACCTTGTCAAAGGCCTTAGCGAAGTCCATGATGATCAAGTCAGTCTGTTTGTGGCCACGGTTTATGGCCCCATCCAGATTGCTCACAATGTCATGGTAAAATTGAACAAGCTGCGTTTCGCAAGACCTTTGACTCCGGAAACCATGTTGACAGTCAGCAAGAATACTCTCAAAGGCTAAGTTTTTGTTGATGTTGCTTACTAATATATGCTCCAGGGTTTTGCAACATATGCATGTTAGCGACACTTATACATAGACATAGAAATTTTATTTTACGTCGAATATTGTCAAGAGAACAACATAAGCCCCGTAGGGCTTTTACAGGCCTGTTTCCCGTGGTCTTAATTCTTGGGTTCACTCTTTGGACAACAACTTATAGAATGCATCCAGATGATGGAAATCAGGAGTGCAGGATTAAAAATAAGGAGAGCAGTAGTAGAATTTCCCAGTACTTGGCAATTACAAGGAAGAATGGGAACAGAAGGTGTTCAGAGGGCTTGCGAAACTTGAAGTCCTGACACGGTACAAACTTGGCTTTACTCATAATCTTGGCCGGAGACATTTAAACTAACCCCCGCCCAAGGTTTCGACGCGGACTCTGCAAAAAATATTGCAAAGGTTCCGAGAAATGGATAGAATGTGAGGACTGTAACAAACGCTTTCACTCCTCATGTTCTGATTTGGATAACAGTCATGCAATGTTAGAAATTGAATCTAGAGCTGGAACTTGGTATTCCAAAGACTGCAAAGCTGACTGTGGTCTTTGCAGTGGTGCTGTCCTTAATGGCCACAACTCCGTTCAGCGTGATCAATGTGAAATGTGGATACACACTGAATGTTCCTTCATTTCAGATGCGAATTATGGCATTTTGGTAAACTCCCACTGCCACTGGATATGTTCAAAATGTGAGGTTTGCGACTTTTCGGACTCCTTTATTGGTGAATATATAGAACTGAGTAAGCCAAACAGGTCTGAACCTCTGTTAGAGGATAAGAGAGGCAAATCTTCGACTGCTGATGAAAATAAGTCAAATTTTGTAAAAGGTTTGAAACTTTGCAGTATAAACATAAATGGAATAAGAGGAAAAATTCTTGAACTTTTAGCTTTCCTCGATACTTCTCAACCACATATTGGCGCTATTCAGGAAACATAGATTGACAGTTCAGTTACCGCATCTGAGCTTTTCCCTGAAAATTGTCAGTACTGTGTATAGAAAAAATGGAACTCTCATGGTGGTGGGGTGATGTTGCTCATTCACAGAGACATCCATCACATGCCTTTCATGGAACTGGAAAATGACACCGAACCGGCCTTGGTTGCCTTTCATGGAACTGGAAAATGACTACGAATCGGTCTGGGTTAAGGTTTTTTTGCAAATAAAACTTCCCACTTCGTAGCAAGTTGGTATCGATCACCAAATGGTACGGTCGAAAACTTTCAGTTGTTTAAAGATCAGCTGGATTGTATTAAGTCGCAGCACAAGGGTAAAAATCTCCCGGCTGTACATGTTCTAGGTGACCTCAACTTCAGGCGCAACAAACAAGGCACAATGTCAGTGCGAAGGACAAATATTAATTGACATTATGAACGATCATGGCTTGGAACAAATTGTTAACTTCCCACTCGTGATAAGAACACATTGGATCTGATCCTTTCGACTTTGCCAGGACAATTCGAAGACATTCATTCTCTAGATAAACTAAGTGATCACGATATTGTCTCCGGATATTTAAAAATTCACATTCCACCAATAAAGAAACCTCGGAGGAAGGTGTACTCATATCAGAAAGGTGACTATGAAACTATGAAGAAGGATGCACTCAGATTTGCAAAGGAGAAATGTTTTAATGGTCATTCGGATGTTCGGTCTCTACAGGAGAACTTTGAATTGATAACTTCTTTCATTCATACTTCGGCCTAAAATCATATCCCCTCAAAAACTAGTAGGTCTATATCTTCTATTCCCTGGATCACTACAGGGATAAGAAGAAAAATTCGGAGAAGGAATAAGATTCATGCAAAGGCATAAAAGACGGGAAGTGGTAAACTCCGGACAAAATTTGAAAACTTGAGACGTGAAATAAGACTGATATATAAAAAAACAGCATGATTTGTATGTGAATAACTTGGTAGGTGATGTAAAGGCAAATCCCAGAGACTTCTACAGATATATCAATAGCCAGAAGAAAGACATGCAAGGTATCCCGCCCTTAACAAAAGAGGAGGGAACGGGGTTGCTGAATCAGACTCTGAAAGGGTAGAGGAACTAGTTGGTCAATTCAATGATGCGTTTAATAAAACTGAGTTCATGGAGGTTCCATTGACAGGAAGATCGGCCCCATTCATGGATAATATTAGTGTGACAGCTGCAGGAGTGATAAAGTTACTTCATTGTTTCCATTGTGGAATTTCGAAAATATCTGAGGGTCACTGATGAGGCCTAACTGGCCGAAACTAGCAAGTCTGGCTCAGAAAACATATACACTCAATATTTTTCAGTTCTGTGGTGTATTCCTTGCTTCCAAAGGATAACCCTTTTATAGAACATATTTAACTACACTACAGCTGGTGTGTGGGAATGTGTGGCGGCGGTAAAACGTCTCCCTGCCCTATATCATAGTGTAGATTATATTTTCTTGTCCTTTGGGATAATTGTTTCCAATGTGGAATTTCGAAAATATCTGAGGGTCACGGATGAGGCCTAACTGGCCGAAACTAGCTAGTCTGGCCCAGAAAACATGTACACTCCATATTTTTCAGTTCTGTGGTGTATTCCTTGCTTCCAAAGGATAACCCTTTTATAGAACATATTTAACTTCACTGCAGCTGGTGTGTGGGAATGTGTGGCGGCGGTAAAACGTCTCCCTGCCCTATATCATAGTGTAGATTATATTTTCTTGTCCTTTGGGATCATTGTTTCCATTGTGGAATTTCGAAAATATCTGAGGGTCACGGATGAGGCCTAACTGGCCGAAACTAGCTAGTCTGGCCCAGAAAACATGTACACTCCATATTTTTCAGTTCTGTGGTGTATTCCTTGCTTCCAAAGGATAACCCTTTTATAGAACATATTTAAATGGCCGAAACTAGCTAGTCTGGCCAAGAAAACATGTACACTCCATATTTCCCAGTTCTGTGGTGTATTTCTTGCTTCCAAAGGTCAACCCTTTATAGAACATATTTGACGTCACTACAGCTGGTGTCTGGGAATATGTGGCGGCCGTAAAAAGTCTCCCTGCCCTACATCATAGTGTAGTTTGTATTTTCTTGTCCTTTGGGATCATTGATTCCATTGTGGAAATTTGAAATATTTGAGGATCACTGATGAGGCCTAAATGGCCGAAAATAGCTTATCTGGCCCAAAAACATGTACACTCCATATTTTCCAGTTCTATGGTGTATTACTTGCTTCCAAAGGACAACACTTTCTAGAACATATTAAACCCCAGTAAGGCCTTAGGACCCGATGAGCTTCATCCTAGAGTCCTGAAGGAACTAGCAAAAGAGTTAGGTCCAGTTCCCCAAAGAATGGTTCTTAGCAAATATCTGTCCACTCTTCAAAAAGGAGTTAGGGCTCTCGCCCGTAATTATCGCCCTGTATCTCTGACTTGTGTTCTGTGTAAATTGCTCGAACATATAGTCTGCTCAAACATCATGGCCCACTTGGACGAACATAAAAATTTGTCAGACAGACAACATGCATTTAGGAAAAGGCATTGTTGTGAAACTCAGCTGAGCACAGTTATTAATGACTGGGCAAAAATCTTGGACAAAGGGGAACAGATGGACACATTTATTCTGGACTTCGAGAAGGCTTTTGACACCCCTCCTCGTGAACTACTTAAATCTAAGTTGTTTGGTTACGGAATTGGGGGGGGGAGACCCTCAAATGGATAGATTCCTTTCTTTGCTACAGAAAACAGCGCGTTGTTGTTAATGGTGAATCTTCAGAGCGGGCTCCAGTTTTGTCTGGAGTCCCGCAAGGGACTGTTCTTGGTCAACTATTGTTCTCCCTATACATCAATGATATTTCCCCTGACATTGACTCAGAAATAAGACTGTTCGCAGACGACTGTATTTGTTACCAGGAAATTAAAGATACAGATGACTCATTGAAACTTCAGGCTGACATAGATAGATTAGGATGTTGGGCCCGAAAATGGGGCATGAGATTTCAGCCAGTTTAATTAATGCAATATTATGCAGATAACTAGGAAGAGATCAAATAAAGTTGAGGCTTCTTACACCTTAGAGGGAACGGTCCTCGAGAATGTGGACTCCATTAAATACCCTAGAGTGACAATCTCATACAACTTAAGATGGAATACTCTTATCAGCAACATGTGTACTAAAGCAAATAGAACGCCTAGTTTCCTGAGGCGAAATCTTCATCAATGCCCTCAGGATGTAAAAAAGGCAGCATATAAAGGTCTTGTCCGCCCAATTTTGGAATATGGTAGTTGTGTCTGGGACCCCAGTGGAGTGGTCCTTAACGATGAAATTGAGAAAGTTCAGAATAAAGCTGCTAGATTTGTAACAGGCAATTACTGCTTTGAAACTGGGAGCATGAGTGGAATACTTGGAAAATTAAAATGGGAGTCTCTCAAGAAAAGGAGAAAAGACAGTAGGCTAATCCTTTTATACAGAGGTCTAAAGGGGGCTGCAAGCAATCCAACAGATGACCTTGTTCCCCCCAGCTTGACACAGTAGAAATCACCATTCGTTGGCATTTCAGACCCTTACTACAAGAACTGACATTTATAAAGAGTCGTTCTTCCCCAGAACCATTAGAGATTGGAATGCCCTTCCCGATTCGATTATTTTGACAGCTAAAGGTGCTGATATTTACCTCTTTTGGTAGAGCTAGGGACTAACTTCCCATATCACAGGTCCTGGTGTATGAGTGTCATTTGACGTGTCACCAGTAACAATTCTGATTCTGATTCTGATACTTCGACAAACAATTGTAAAATAACAGCAGGTTAAAATATATCACAGCATGCACATATATACAAATAATTACTTACGCATTAAGAGATTGTATCACAGAAATTTAGCATAAGAATATTTGTGAATATTTCAGGGTGTAAGAAGTATCAGGCAATGGTAATAATGAACATAAAACAGATAGATAGTCATACAACTGAAAAGTATATCCAGCTATTAAATAATTTTTTTTAGAAAAGAACAAAAAAAAAAAAAAAAGAACTTGCTTAAAATTCATTCTCAATAGTATCACCCGAGGGTGTGCGTCGACAAACTCTCTGATTGCTGGGTACGCCACCTAGGTCGCTGCCAACGCATCACCCTCGAAAGAACTGAAATTAATAAATTGGCTGGAGTGGATGCAGCCAAAAGAAAGCTATATTTATGACGATTACGGACATGATGGCATTTAAGTTCAGCTCGTTTGCTACACAAAGACATTGTCACCATATCCGCATCTATCATTTTAACTAGCATATGACTAATATGACATAGCATAAATATGGTAAAATAGCACTGGATGCTTAGATATTAAAAAATTGTAAGAAGTAAATGGCACTTAGATAATTAAAATGTAAGATTCCCTTGAGAAAGGCTCAAGGCGAAACTCGAGTGCTAAGAAGATCAATTGTCTCTAAGCCTGGCTTAACCAGTACCGTATTAGGTCGAAAAATCGAAAGGTTGCAAGGCATACCAATGGAATGACTTGCTCGAAAAAGGTCGAAAGAAAAACAAGGTACTAAACATGCAAAACAAAACAAAATAAAGATTTTAACAGACTGAATGGAATAAAATCCAGCAAGTAACTGAACAAATTAAGCAAATTAAGTTTGACTATACAAATTTTGGAGCATGTTCAATCCGCCAAATATCTTGGTATCACCATCACTGACGATCTTAATTGGGGTCAACATATCTCTGAGATTACATCTAAAGCAACAAGGACTTCAGGATTCCTTAGACACAATTTGGCCATTTGGCATCCCTATGTTAAAACTCAGATTCAGCAGGCGGAGAAGTTGCAGAGGACAGCTGCTCGATGGGCCTGCAGGCGATGGCGAAATAGACGTAGCGTCGGTGACATGCTTATTGAGCTAGAGTGGCCGTCCCTGGAGGCCCGTCGTGAGCAGTCCTCTTTAACCTCCTTCTAAAATACACTCTAATACAGTGTCTATTAATAAAGATAGGTACCTGACCCCTGTAGCAGCGACAACCCAAACAAGGGCATCAAAAGTAATCGACTCACAATATCGTAGGTACCAGTCCTATAGTGATGCCCTGAAGAATCGAACTCCTTCTTTCCTAGAACTATTCCTCAGTGGAATAGTCTTCCCTCCTCTGCGGTGAATGCCAATTCCGCAGAAGAGTTCAAAGCCCGTACAGTGTAAAATTGAGACTCAGAGGTATGCGTTTTAGGATACCTATGTTATGCAGAGTGTAAATAGTTTTAAGGACACACCCAGTGCCTCTTCTTTTCTTTTTTTTCTCTCAGCTAAATTATAAATTTAGCCACCCAACCAACTGAGGTAATGACCAGATGTGACCGACTCAGTATAGATAGATAGATAAATAGATAGATATATTGAACAAAGGAGACTAGGCAGAACTTACAGGACACTTACACCCAAAGCTATTCCAGTTCTGGAGGAGCCTACGAAACTGTGTATAGTATTATGCTAATCGCACGTTGTTTGGCAGGCTATTACAGATCCTTGGGACCTCAGATCTAAATGACCTTAAGCCATACCTTGTCGTGTTTACCTGTGGAACATCAGCAGTTTTCTCATTTCTGAAATTATAAGAAGTTTCTTTTAAAGTAACAAGATCTTGAATACAATTTGGTGGAAGACCAGTTACGATCTTGTATACCTCACTGGCCATGAGTTTAATTCTTCTCACATGCAAATGCTGAGTATTTGACAGGTTTAATAACTCGCCGAACGAGGAAGAATAATCATTAAATTAATCTCTGGGCCCTCTCTTGAATTTTTTCAAGTTTATTTGTACTTGAGGCACTGCAAAAATACCAAGCTAGAGGGCAGTAGCTAAAATTTGATGCAATAAAAGAACTATAAATAACCAACTTCCCTTGTTTGGTTAAAAATCTTCCAAGTCTTTTTAAAACAGCTAATTGTTTGGACGCTTTCCTACATATATCAGTCACATGGTTGTCAAGCAGCTTGACATTATCCTCACATTTTATTGAAGTGCTGCCAATTTGGAAAGACTTTATGTGATCGTGAGAGATCTGGCCAAGACATATAGCCTGAACCTTATCTGGATTGGCCTTCATGACGTTTTCAGCAAACCATGAAATAAGATTGAGACTTTCAGTTTCTAAAACTGTCTTAAGAGTATTAAAATCCTTATGTGTATAAGCTAAAGTATTATCATCAGCATAGTTGTATAAAAAGAATTTTAAAATAAAATAGAATATGTCATTTAAAAATACATTAAAAAGTAAAAGTCCTACAATGAAACCTTGTGGGACTCCTTTAATTAGTTTTTTCCCAAAAACTTGTACATGGGCCCAGTCTAACCTGTTGAGATCTGTTGCTGAGGTAAAATCATTCTTCGATATAAAAAGATTGGGTACAACATGGATGTTATACGACAGACTGCATGCATGGTAGTTAACCCAATCACGGTTTGCAACTTTGCTTCCCTCTTTAATTGCACCCGGTGGGTCAGGTCTCAGATTCTATGACGGTTCTGACGTAAAGGCTTATTGAGAATTAGAGAGATCTAATTCAAGGTAATGTTAGTTGGTGCCTGATGCTCTGTCTCTGGTCGAGCCCATCGGAGTCTAACTGTTGGTTTTCTTTTGCTCCAGCATTTCAGTGGTTTCTTGCTGTTGAGTCCTCACCTTTGTCTCACCTCTGTGGTTCTTTGATTATTTGTGTTCACGGAGATGTTGCACTGATGAGTTAGGAGGCCTTCATGCGGACTGAACAAATTATTTGTCTAAATCGCCACGGAAGTAAGGGCGAGGATTGTGGCCACGTAAAATCGATTTAAGCCCCCCCCCCCCCCCCACCCTCCCCAGTGGAATTAAGAATTCCACTGACCGTTCCAAGGCGGTTCTTCTGTGGCGGTTTATTTATGTTGTTGTTTGTTACTTACATATGGCCATTTTGTGGGAAAGTAACTGTCCTTATGGCCTTCCTTTGTTTAGGTTTCCATTATAGTCTGGTCGCTTCATGTTGGTGTTTCTTTCCCTTTGGTGTCCTTGATGGGTGGAGTAAGTTAATTATATCGATTCCTGGTCTTTGTTTTACTTCTACTTTCCAGGAGTTTAATTGTCCCCTCCGACAGCCCATATGCTTTCAATTTGGCAATCAATAGATTGTGGGGGAGACAGTCAAAGGCCTTGGAAAGATTCATTAATATTCGATATTTAATTCTTTATGCACAGTTGAGATTGATCTCCAGCATACAAAATGATGTTTACTTCATATCTTCATCCCTATACTGAAAAGGAGAAAGTGCACCATCGCAAATACTCGCCTTATATAAATGTGACCGCTGACCTCACTCCAAGACCCAAAGGGGTCAGACCAAATTTTGAATATCTTCATGCATATCTGCAGTCCCTCATTAATATATGTACCAAGTTTGGTCACCATAGACCAAGAAATAAAAACGGTAGTTTCATTCACAAGCATTTTCTTGAAAATTTGACCTTTGACCTCACAAAGAAGTTAAAAAAGCAGCATATAAGGGACTCGTTCGCCCCATCCTTGAATATGGTAGTTGTGTCTGGGACCCCCCATGGAATAGTCCTTCACGAGGAGATTGAAAAAGTTCAGAATATGGCAGCTAGATTTGTTACGAGCAATTACAGTTTTGAAATTGGAAGTATGAGGGGAGTCTCTCAAGAAAAGGAGAGACAGTAGGCTTATACTCTTGTACAAAGGTCTAAAGGGTGCTGCTAGCATTCCACCAGATGACCTTATCCCCCAGTTAGGAATGGCAGAAAGCATCACTTTGGTATTTCAGGTGCCCTCTGCAAGAACTGATACCTACAAGGGATCCTTCTTCCCTCAGACATTGGAATGCCCTTCCAGATTCTGATATTTCATCCGCGGAAGGTGCCAGGGATAGTGTAGCTATGTTAATTCTTTGGCGAGTGTCACCAGTAACGATTCAGGTTCAGATTTCCATGACCCATCGCGGTCGATGACCCAGCGGGGTCAGACCAAAATTTATTTCTTTTTTCTTTCTTCGAATACAGCCTACGCCTTCGCGGACATTTTCGGCAGGTGTACATTACATACACTCAAGATTTGCAGGATGAAAGCCTACACAGTAATCATGTAATTACGGTAGGGATCTTTAACCTGCACAGGAGATGGTTCTCCCTGCACAGTTGGGCCTCCAGTTAACGTCCCGATCCAAACGACGTTGCACATTTTGGTATTCATGCCTGCAAATGATGCCACTGGAGCATGTTCGCAATATTTTACCGCCGCCCGGAATCGAACTGGGGGCCTTTAGCATCAGAGACAAGTGCACTAACCACTGAGCTACCGCGCTCCATTTGAATACCTTCATGCGCATCTGGAATAAATAAGGAAATATCCCAATTATTTTTCAATAGAGAAATTCCATTTTCAGGACCATGAAGGATCATCTCAATGAAACATAATTCCAAGCAGTTGGAAAAGAAGTCTTCCTTCCTTCCTTCATCGTACCATCCTTTCCTCCTTCCTTAATCGTACGAACGCCATTCATTAAGATAATGTTCTCACAATTTTTAGTTATTTTGGTTGATAAGTTGATTAATCAAAAGTTTGTTTTATTAGCATGTATGTGATGATTCCGCTTGTTAATCATAAATACATAGCTTTGACATGAGAATATAAATAAATAAGCCAGTCGTTTGCTCTCTCTCTCTCTCTCTCTCTCTCTCTCTCTCTCTCTAGCTTTGACATGAGAATATAAATAAATAAGCCAGTCGTTTGCTCTCTCTCTCTCTCTCTCTCTCTCTCTCTCAACACTTTGAAAAGCGCAACCAAACTTCGCAAAATCTAAATTGAAATTTGTTGATCAGAACAATGCGTCTTCAAGCATAATTGTCCAGATCAGCTTGCACACATGCGCAGTCTAATATCTGCATATCTCCTGTGGACTTTATATACGTGGGGTGACCAATAAATTCGAGAACTTTTGCCATAACTTTTTTAATATACAACCAATCGCAATAAAATTTATATGGTCGATAGAATAGCACGTTACGGACAACGTCATCAAGGTATTACGTTCGTGACATCACTAGTTTTCCAATGACGTCAAATTTTCGACGTCATACTTCACGTTCACCGTTCGGAAATGGCTGACGACGTTGTTGCAGAAAAGAGGACTATCATTAAATTCCACCTAAAATTACGGAAGACTATGAGCGAAATCAAAGAGGATCTCCATAAAGTATACGGAGAAGTAGCATTTTCGAAATCTTGTTTTCATAAATGGTGGCATCGCTCCAGTTACGGAAGAACATCGACCAAAGATGATGCCCGATCTGGTCGCATTGTGAGTTTACTACAGAGGAAAACCGTGCTGCCATTAAACAATACGTAATGGAAGACAGGCGAATGACTATTAGAAATGCAGCGGAGGACTTTAACTTAAGTTATGGTACAGCCCAATAGATTCTGACGGAAAGCAAGCAACAGAGTTCCGTGTGGAAGCATGAATCGTCACCATCGCCTGTAAAAGCCCGACTTTCCAAGTCAGTGAGTAAAGTTATGTCCATTATATTCTGTGACACAAAAGGAATTGTGTTGAATCACATGGTGCCAGCTAAAACTACAGTCAATAGTGAAATACTACGCACATCTAATTAAATTCCAGTTGCAGAGAGCGATTCGAGAAAAACGTCCTGAACTTGTAAGGTCGGGGTTCATTTTGCACCAAGACAACGCTCCAGTGCACGTGAGTCAACTTGTGACGTCCACCCTCAAGGAACTGGGTATCGAAACTCTACCGCATCCACCGTATAGCCCAGACTTTGCTATCTGTGACTTTTTCCTGTTTCCAAATATGAAGGATCAGCTGCTTGGAGTAAAATATGAGACGCAAGATGAACTAGGGGCTGCTATAACGGTGGCGCTTAGGAAGGTGTCACGTGACGGCTTACGTCACGCGTTCGGCACGTTGATGAACAGATGTCAAAAGTGTATCAAGGTCAAGGGATCCTATGCCGAGAAATAATAAACAGCATTCGTGAGTATCGCTTTTCATTATTAAGTTATAGCAAAAGTTCTCGAATTTATTGATCACCCCCGTATTTTATAGAAATTTTACGTGACACAGAAATATGGTAGATCAACAAATGCATGTACATTCTGTTGTCAACCGCTTGGCCGACAAGACAATCTGAAAAGGCACTGAAGCATCTTTGAGAAAGTGTGCCCAGTGAAGGCCAGTGGGGACATGGTTCAGCCGGCGCAGTATGATATCTGAATCCCTGCTGGGAGCTGTATACACTTTATAGAAATTTTGTGACAGAGAAATATGGTAGCTCAAAACATACATGTACATGTATATTCTCTTGCCCCCGCTAGATTTAAAATTCCCGACAAGAAAATCTGAAGAGGCACTGAAGCGTCTTCGAGCATATGTGCCCAGAGAAGACTCGGATCGGCATGCACATGTGCGCAGTCTGATATCTGAATATCAGCCAGAGGCTATTAGCATTTTATAGGAATTTTATGAGACTGAGAGATTTAGTAGATCAACACATACATGTACATCATCTTGTCAACCGCTGGACTTTATTCCCGACAAGAAAATCTGTAGAGGCACGGATACGTTTCTGCATGGTGGGTCTAGTGACTTGTATGAAATTAATTGTATGGTATGAACACATCATTTGCCTAGTCATTACAAGAAACAATTTGGTTTATGACAGGAATGTAGTCATATACAGGCGTTAATATGTATGCGAGCATTTGCGTTTCTCTGGCTTTTCTCGTTGGTCCTACTTAGCTGCAGGGCTCCATAGGAGTCAAAACGGAATTCAAGCACTTGCAAAGATGTTTAATATATCATATTTTACTTTTAAAAATGCCCCAAATGCGTTTTCAGACTTCTTGTCACCATAAAATACTTCTTGTCACCTCTTGTCACTTCGTGTCACCTCTTGTCACTTCTAGAGCTTGTCACCAAATAGGGAGACCGGTTCCGACATTGAGGCAGTTTGATCGGTAGTGGAAGTCAAACTGCGCTTGTTCTTTCACCGGTGTGATCGAATGACCTCCGGTAGACCTTTGGTTAACAAACACGGCAGTCCCCATGTCACAATGGCAATTTTTGGACGACGAGGAAGATCACCATTTTGAACATTGCAGAAATAGCATTGCCGATTCTTTCATATTGCGCATATTTTATATCTTTTTACAAATAAACATGCTTTAACAACACTTAAAGTGTGTATTTTCCTTGCGCCAACAGATTTTCTTACTTTTCGTCGCCATCTTGTGCACTATTTACCAGAGAAACCAACGCTTTAGTCTGGTTCGACCAGAGTGACGTCACGACTTTCCCGCCATGCTACCAGACCGAGTTCGATCACACTTTGGTTAACCACTGGTTTAACCATGGTTAACCACGGTTCGTGATCGAACTACTGCATTGAAGTTAGTCCGCTTCTGGTGCGTAAATTTACCGGAACTGACCGGAACGGAGTTAATTACCGGAACGGACCTATTTTCCCCCTATTTAGAATGAAAGAAAGGAAAGGAGAACTGATACAAAATGAAAAGTAGAAGTAAAACAAAGATCAGGAATTGATACAATTAACTTACTCCACCCATAAAAGACACCAAAGGGAAAGAAATACAAACATTAAGCGACCAGACCATAATGGAAACCTAAACAAAGGAGGGCCATAAGGACAGTTACTTTCCCACAAAATGGCCATATGGCCATCCAAAACCAAAAGACACAAGTGATACACACAGTAAGTAACAAACAACAACATAAATAAATCGCCACAGAAGAGCCGCCTTGGAACGGTCAGTGGAAGATTTCCACTGGGGGGCTTAAATCGATTTTATGTGGCCACAATCCTCGCCCTTACTTCCGTCGCGATTTAGACAAATAATTTGTTCAGTCCGCATGAAGGCTTCCTAACTCATCAGTGCAACATCTCCGTGAACACAAAAATCAAAGAACCACAGAGGTGAGACAACGGTGAGGACTCGACAGCAAGAAACCACTGAAATGCATGAGCAAAAGAAAACCAACAGTTAGACTCCGATGAGCCCGACCAGAGACAGAGCATCAGGCACCAACCAACATTATCTCTCTAATTTTCAATAAGCCTTTACGTTGTAGCCGTCATAGAATCTGAGGCCTGACCCACCGGCGTGCAATTAAAGAGGGAAGCAAAGTTGCCAACCGTGATTGGGTTAACTACCATGCATGCAGTCTGTCGTATAATATCCATGCTGTACCCAATCTTTTTATATCGAAGAACGATTTTACGAAATTGGGTGCTGAAGTCATTGCGGTTATATATTTTTCTGAATTTATATACTAAGTCACCATAAAATTCGGGTTCCGATATACCTTGTTGCAGAAGAGATTTAAATCCAATATTGAATTTTGAAATTATAAACATTAAGACATTATAAAGTTCATGTAATGAACACATTGGAAAAATCATATTATATGTAGAGAAAAGTAGGGTTTACAAGGAAAAACATTTTTTTCTTGTTTCTGCTCTTAATCATAGATTCTGGAGTGTCATTTGAACCTCCTAACGAACACTCACAATCTAATCTGTTTGGAGAAGAAATAAAAAAACACATCATAAATCACATCTGACAAGCGAATTGCCGTGTTAACGCAATGACAAGGTCATATTTTATTTTATTTATGATTTGACTTTTTTTTTTTTTATTTTTCAATCATATCTTTTCTTTTACGTTGACGTGCGTTAATTCGACCCTTTTTACTTCCTTAACAACTAATTATAATTAAAAGACAGATACATCGTCTGCTACACCTAAGATAAGTAGATTAGTAAAGCACACTTTCAGCGTATCGGTTTGTATCACAACGATTATAACTATGTTATACTTTGAACTGGCGGAATTTAAATTGACTGACAAATTATTGTGTGCCTTGATTGATGCTATATTATTATTATTCTTTTCATAATCATGATCAAGTTTAACAGCTACTCAATAGAATATTATCAAACTGTTCTGATTTGCTCCGCTTTTTCTACAAACAAATCCATGAAATGTAAACCAATGTAATCCCTGTTCCAAAACACAGATTGCGGGTACCTGTTAGATTACTATCAAAATATTCCGTTTTGCCCGGTTTACCCTATAATACCTATCACTATAGCATTGGCAAACCTTTATGACAAAGATATATAACGATTGAATAAAAAAATGGCTACCATTGTTTGTTTGTTTTTTTTTATTGTTTGGGGTTTAACGTCACCGACAACACTATTTATGTCATTTTGGAGACGTTGCTTCTAATTTTGTGGGACTTGCACCCGACAATGAGATGAAATGACATCTCACGCCGTGTCGCCAAATGAAAGTAAAATGCTTACATGCACCGGACACTCTGACTCTCACCACTTTGCCTGGGCATGCTTTGAGAGGGCTTTAGTTGGTGACCACATTTGTCTACTGTCTGTGTTACAGAAGGTCAAGACAAGCTTCCTACGTTATATTGGTTACCTAAACTTCATCAAAGACCATAAAAAGCACGGTTTATTGCAAATTCAAGCTCTTGTACCACCACTGAACTCTCAAAATTATTAACTTCATGTTTTACTACCATCAAAAACATGTGATAAAATATTGAGACAAAGTCTTCGAAAGATCAGGTAGAAGTCTGTTTTTGTCTATAAAAACATCTAATGAAGTTTTAAATAAATTGAAATCCTGGCGTTTTCGTGCTTCAAGTCTGTCAACTTATGATTTTTCCACCCTTTACACTAGCCTTCCTCATAATCTTATAAAAGAAAAACTGAATGGTTTAATTGAATTGACATTTCATGGGGGAAGACTCCCGCTATCTTGCATGTAATGTAAGAAATGCTGTTTTCACTTCTGAAGAGCATAAAAATTATACTTTATGGTCATGTCAGAAAGTGTGAGAAGCTCTCACCTTTCTACTTGACAATATTTACATAAGATTTGGTACTAAGTTATTTAGACAAGTTGTGGATATTCCGATGGGTACTAATTGCGCACCACTTGTGGCTGATATGTTTTTGTTTTGTTGTGAGGGAGACTTCATGATGTCCCTTTCTGCTGAAAACCAGTCTGAAATCATTGAAGCTTTTAGCTCCACTTCTAGATATTTGGATGATTTATTAAGTATTGATAATACCTATTTCGATGGTTTGATCAGTCAAATGCACCCCCAGAACTCCAGTTAAATAAAGCAAATTCTTCTGATACCGAGGCCCCGTTTTTGGATTTACATCTATCTATTGTAGATGGGTTTGTTTTTCGTGCAAACTTTATGATAAACGCGATGATTTTGACTTTGAGATTGTAAATTTTCCTTTTTTGGATGGTGCTGTTCCTCGTGCGCCTTCCTATGGCGTTTATATTTCGCAATTAATTCGATTTGCCAGAGTGTGTAGTCATGTAATTGACTTCAACACTCGTAATAAATTGTTAACGGCTAAACTTCTTAATCAGGGTTATCGGTACCGTAAACTATGCAAAGTAGAAGTAAAACAAAGATCAGGAATCGATACAATTAACTTACTCCACCCATCAAAGACACCAAAGGGAAAGAAACACAAACATTAAGCGACCAGACCATAATGGAAACCTAAACAAAGGAAGGCCATAAGGACAGTTACTTTCCCACAAAATGGCCATATGGCCATCCAAAATAAAAAGACACAAGTGATACACACAGTAAGTAACAAACAACACCATAAATAAACGGCCACAGAAGAACCGCCTTGGAATGGTCAGTGGAAAGATTTCCTTTTCAAAATTTTATAGTCGTCATCCTGATTTAATTTCAAAATTCAATATTGGACTTAAATCTCTTCTGCAACAAGGTCTATCGGAACCCGAATTTTATGGTGACTTAGAATATAAATTCAGAAAAATATATAACCGCAATGACTTCAGCACCCAATTTCGTAAAATTATTCTTCGATATAAAAAGATTGGGTACAACATAAATGTTATACGACAGACTGCATGCATGGTAGTTAACCCAATCACGGTTGACAACTTTGCTTCCCTCTTTTTTAATTGCACGGCGGTGGGTCAGGCCACAGATTCTATGACGGTTCCAGCATAAATGCTTATTGAGAATTAGAGAGATCTATTTCAAGGTAAAGTTGTTTGGTGACTGATGCTCTGTTTCTGGTCGAACCCATCGGAGTCTAACTGTTGGTTTTTCTTTGCTCTAGCATTTCAGTGGTTTCTAGCCTTCGAGTCCTCACCGTTGTTTCATCTCTGTGGTTGTTTGATTATTTGTGTTCACGGAGATGTTGCACTGATGAGTTAGGAGGCTTTCATGCGGACTGAACTGATTTTTTGTCTAAATCGCGACGGAAGTAAGGGCGAGGATTGTGGCCACGTAAAATCGATTTAAGCCCCCCCCCCCCCGCCCCATTGGAATCCATTTCCTCTGACCGTTCCAACGCGGTTCTTCTGTCGCGGTTTATTTTTGTTATGGTTTGTCTTCGGGTGTTTGTGTTATATTATTTTATATTGGATAGCCTATTGGCCATTTTGTGGGAAAGTTACTGTCCTTTTGGCTTTCCGCTATGGATGTTTCCATTAGGGTTTGTTGTTTCATGTTTGTGTTTCTTTCCATTTCGTGTCTCTGATGGGAACTGTGGGTTGACTGTATCGATTCCTGATGATTGCCTCCACTTCTACTTTAGTCCTTCTACGCGCTTTATCAGTACTCATTAGTGGTCAGCTTCAGCTCTGCATCGAAGCAACATGCAGCCCAATATATTTCTCCAAGCCGCAATGGGCGGGGGGGGGGGGGGGGGGAATTAATGTATTCCTGTTGAATTATTCCGTACACTGACAAGAAAGAAATTCAAATTGTACATCAGTTCGGAACAATATACTACAATACATGGCTCAGATCGTATCTTATTTATTTCATTTAAGGTTAAACTTCCCCGTCAAAACTATTTACATCATTTTGCCGCCCATTGATACCAATAGGGCTTATATGCATGGGTGACTCTACTCGCACCACTTTGCCTGGGCAGGCTTATATGTTCTAAGAGGATTACCAACTATTTTTATTAGTTTTGTTATTTATTTACGGCCCTTTCAAGATGATTTCACTTATATCGAGTCGATCGTTATCAGAGGCAGGCAAAAACCGGAGTAGCTGGAGAAAAACAACATGGGCTTCGGTTGCTGAGCTTGGCGTTTCACATATGATCCGGGCCAGGCTCGAACCACAGCGGTGAGAGACCTAATGATTAAGAGTTTTGCTTTTTTAAATATTTCTGCTCCAAACACCACTAGGGAAAGTGATCGTGGTGGCCCTGACGCTCAGGGTGAGATTATTTTGCACTGACCAATATTCCACGTTTGGCGAAATTATTTATGAACAAAACATGCACGCTGTTGTAAAAGATGAAAATAGTGTGCATTTTATACAAATATCCTAAAAAATAAACTGGAACCGGAGGAAATTGGTCCGTTCCGGTAATTAGGTCCTTTCCGGTAAATTTACGCACCCGCCCGCTTCGGTCCATTCATTTCCAATAAGGTTTGTCTGCTATATCCGGTTTGCGACTTGGATCCTAACCGAAAGTGGAAATTAAAGTCAGACATTTTCGCACTTAGATTGTCTTTAAGACACTCTTTAAAGATGAAAAATTGACATGCAGCCATGAACATTCCAGTTTCGCAACGTCGCCTGGCGAGAATTCGGTGTTTGCAAGAATGTATTCGCTGTTTCAAAGAATCTAAGAAGCTTCCTGAAAGTTTGTGTTACGTTCCTGCGGAAATTGAATACAAATGTAACGCACGGTGCTTTATTAAAGTTTATGCTCAGCCACAAAAGAACAGTGAAAGAGTGAGAGACTTGATTGGAACATCAGAATCGAAGCTTGTAGTGAGTGGGGAAGAATTGTGTAATGCTGGAGGAAAGTGGTTAAAAATCAGGAAGGTGTAGTATACTGTCCTTCTTCAATATGGTTGCGGGATGTTTCAGTCCTGGGTCGTTTGAATCCAGGACGTTTAGCCCCCAAACAGTTTCCTCCCCTAGTCGTTTCACCCCCAAGACGTTTCCTCCCGGGTCGTTTCCCCCCTAGTCGTTTCGCCCCCCTAGTGGATTCGTCCCCCTTGTCGTTTCGTTCCCCTAGTTGTTTCGCCCCCCTAGTTGTTTCGCCCACTTTTCACTGTAAGGCTAATTTTCAATGTTGAACTTTTATAAGAGGTGAGAAGAGGCAAATATTTAAGTAGCATCATCACCCTTTTACGTCTATATATCTATCTATCTTCTGATACTGCGTCTGTCACATTTGACCATTACCGCAGGTGTATATTACATACAGAGTTCTCGGAAACGCCGAATCCGGCATATTTTCAAGCCTGTTTTGCTTTTGTACGCGTAAAATTTCCTGTCGTGGATTCATTATTACGCCAATTTTTTTTTCCGTCTGACGCGTCCGTAATCCAGTGTAAAAATGACCTCAGTCACATTAAAAGATAACAGCAGGTGTCCAATTGATCTCCACATTTAGCTACCGCTTTCGGATCAAAAGTTTACTGTTAATTGTCGCCGCCAGGCTTGTTCAAGCATTACCTGGCAAGGACAGTCGTCTGTATTACTCTCTCGGCCATTCAGGGCGTCACGGCTAGAAGATTGTTGGGTCAGTCTTGCGGTTAGCGAGATGCAGCAATCTCGTGGTTGATAAACATTAATTGACTGTTTTGTTTCGGGATACTTGTAGACACAGTTGGATTATAGGTAATTTGATTGTTGAAAAAATGTCGGAGGCATAATTAAAGGATGCGATAATCTAGTGTATAAATCGTCTTTATTACGATTAAGAAAATTATGACTCGAGTTTGTCGCATTATCAAGTTACCTTGATTAGGCCTATTTGAATGAAAGAAATTAATTATCAAGTGTTGAACTGCCTGCTAATAGTGGAGGTCCGGAACAGACACCTGTGGCATCTGATCTGGGCCTGCACATTCGGATCAAAAGTTTACTGTTAATCGTCGCCGCCAGGCTTGTTCAAGCATTACCTGGCGAGGACAGTCGTCTGTATTACTCTCTCGGCCAATCAGAGCGTCACAGCTAGAAGATTGGCAGGTCAGTCTTGCGGTTTGCGAGATGCAGCAATCTCGTGGCTGATTAACATTAATTGACTGTTTTGTTTCCGGATACTTGTATACACAGTTGGATTATCGGTAATTTGATTGTTGAAAAAAATGTCAGAGGCATAATTTAAGGATGCAATAATCTAATGTCGCATTATCAAGTAACCTTGATTAGGCCTAATTTGAATGAAAGAAATTAATTATCAAGTGTTGAACTGCCTGCTAATAGTGGAGGTCCGGAACAGACACCTGTGGCATCTGATCTGGGCCTGCACTGTTGGTGTTTTTTTTTTTTGTCCCCACGTGGGGCTATTGTAATGGTCTTCATCATACGTCCGTCCGTCTTACCGGATAGGATAACTCCTAGACAGTGATAGATAGCAACTTGAAACTTTGGGAACTGACAGATCTTTGGTCTGGGGAGTGCATGACACTTTCGGAATTTTGATCACGCCCCTAAGGGTGGGCCCAGGGTGGGGTGGGTAGGGCCCGCAGGGGGGGGGGTTTAAAAATAAAAAATTCCAGGACATGGTCGTGTAACATATCAAAGAATCCAAAAGTTTCATATGCCATTTTATGAATTAGGATGTAGTGCATGGCCTGAACGGACTTGTCCTGTTGGTGAAGCCTGATCAGAGCCTGTACTACTGTTAACTGCTCACACTCAATTTAAACCCATATCCTGATGAATAAATTAATTAACCCAGTCCACACTGACTTTAAAAGCCTAATTTAATTTATCCATTCAAATTCAAAATTTTAGTGACAGTGTAAATCCTGATTTGAAGAAAGCCATCTGATCTGAATCTCCACTGCAAGAAAAGGGTTTGTCATGTTGAGCAGAACAAGGGTTTAAGCCCCAAAGTATGTTGGAGTCACACTCTACTGCCGTACGCATTTAGCCATAACTGACACACGTTTTTAGGGTCAAACTACAACTTTTCAAAATTTGACTCCAACTTTTCAGATTTGAATCCAACTTTTTCCATGGATGGATTCTTAAACTCCTGTTTTCAAAATCCTAGTGAGAACTCTGACATACACTCCAGGTTTTGCAGGATGAAAGCCAACACAGTGATCATGTAATTACGGTAGGGATCTTTAACCTGCACAGGGGATGGTTCCCCCTGCACAGGGGGCCTCCAGTTAACGTCCCAATCCGAAGGACGGTGCACTTTATGACATTCATCCGTCAGCCTAAGTATCTGTATCTGTTCGTTAAGGGACATCGTTCATACTTGAACAGTATGTCTCTGATGGCGCGTGAAAAAGAGAAAGTGGGAAATATTGGAAAGAAACACCTAGCTGTGGATAGACAAGAAAGAAAGATTCCTGCCGGCTTTTTCAAATCATCATTGGAAACCAGACCTCTCCGGCCAGAGTAGCGTCACCCAACCGGCACAGGTTCAAAAATCCCTCAGACTTTACTTACAGACCGGCCCCTACCTAGCTGTTAAAACGAGAGAGTAGATGGTCCCTGCTTGAAGGATACCAAGCCAGGGGCCTCAGAAACAGATGCTGGTAAAGAATTCCAACCGGGTATAGTCCTAGGGAAGAAGCTGTATTTGAATGTATCAAGCTAAGCGCGTTGCCTGATCAGTGTCTGCACTATTTGCTTACAGTTCAGGAATTACTGGGTTGGACGCCGCAAATCTGATCAGAGTTTACACAAATTGCTGACAGAACATTGATGAAAGGAATCGACTTGATCATTGCTTCCACTTCTATTTATTACGTTGCATCGGCATTGGCGCGTCGTTGCGTAGACGACATTTGCTGCAATACTCAACCATGTATTACCTAGTGGGCACACAATGTGTATGCAACATCGTATCAACGCCGATGCAACTTTATTACGTTGCATAGGCGTTGACGCGATGTTGCATAGCGGCATTTGCGGCTATCTTCAACAATGTATTACTGGCCAACTCTGTTAACGAACCAACCAATTTAAAACAAAACTGGTAAAGGTGCTTAAGCGTTAATTAAAGACATTTAACTTTGCAAAGAGCGCATGTTTTCACACCTTATCATTAAGGGCATTAATTGCGTGATAAATGTGTCAAGTCAAATAAACAATGTGATTAACGGTATTGATCAAAACAGGTAATAATTCCTAATTAACATATTTAAAGAACAGGTTCTTCTCACTCTCTCTTTCTCTCTGTCTCATATATGATTTTGTTTTATATAAAATATAGTGAAATAGTTTGGGGGCGAAACGACTAGGGTTTTGGGGGGGGGGGCAAAACGACTAGGGGGGAGACGTCTTGGGGGCGAAAGGTCTTGTTACCGGTCGTTTCGGACCAATTTTGGGTGAAGGTCAATTCAGCAAGATTGGTGGGCCGTTTCGGTTCGAATCTTTTTCTCATTATTTCAAAGCGATGCATTGTAATATTGCATATCAGAGATCAGCCTTTGCTATCTGTTTATCTATCTGCCAACGGTGCATATAATTACCGGAAAGCACCAAAATACCGGAAAGCAAACAAAATACCGGAAAGCACATATAACTACCAAAAAGCACTTATATATACTGGAAAACATTAGAAAATTGTATTTAAATGCAATATATAACATATCTGGAACAATTATGGTTGCTCTCTGGACTTTGTATGTTTGTATATTTGTATGTATGTTATTCATTCTTCCTGATTTTTATACTTTATTCAAAGAACTATCTTTGCAACAGAATAAAACACTTGATAAAATTTGATTTTTTTCTCTGTATTTCCAATATAATAAAGATGAATACTGCTTCTATAATGCATGTAACATCACTTTAACATGCCATTGTCATTGCATTGTACCTATCCATTGTTTTCAATGTGTCTCGGTGGCCTAGTAGTTAGGAGCGCTGACTCTTTCTCAATAGGTCACTCATCGCTGTGGTTCGCGCCCCCGCTCATTTCACTTGTGGAAAGACAAGTTTTGTTTGGTTTTCTCTGAGTTCCACTCTCTTAATCGGTGGTTCGCATCCCGCTGAAAAAAACAAAACGTGTGAAAGACAAGTTCTGCCTGATTTTCTCCTGGTTCTCCCATTTTTGCCAACCCAAATGATCGGCTCGATATATGTGAAAATCTTGAAAGGGCTATATAGTCCCCACCACCCGCTAAACAGCTAAATTTTCATGTGAATTGTTGAACAGACGTGTTATACACCATATTAAGTCAGAGACACTACCCCGCTCTATCAATGGAAACCCTGGTAAACCTCACATGGTCACTTGGTGGGACCTCTGAATAGACACCCTATGTTGAAATAACGTCAAGACGACATTATTAAACCAATGTATTCCGAACAGTCTGGTTCAAGTTCTTTAAACTGCACATAATATTCTCAAAAGGTTGCTGCAGTATATGCAGATATAGATAGCAGCGTGCAATTATTCATAATTGCATGTCGTTCTGACAATACCCTAGGTGATTGGGGATAAATATTTAAGTTTTTCAGGTAAAATTATCAATATAGATCTAATACATAGGCCTAAATTTCATTTTTAACATGTTCCTCTGCAAAATACCCCCAAGTACAAAGTGCTTTTTGGTATTTATATGTGCTTTCCGGTATTTTGGTTGCTTTCAGGTATTTTGGTGCTTTCCGGTAATTGTATGCACCCATCTGCCAATACTTCTTTTCCTTCGAGGAGGACTTTCAGAAGGGGTTCCAGTATACCAAATACTGAAGGGGGTTAATTGAAATAAAAGATCGGCTGCGTCTCCTGACAACCGGTTGTCAGAAGCATTTTTGCCATGTAAAATGCTCCTGACATCCAGCAATATTTTTCCAATAAAAGCCTGCTATATTAGCATTATTTTGGTTACTTAACCCTGTATTTTAAGTTTCTCAATACATGTTTAATATTTTTTGTCTTCTTTGGTATTTTAACATAACTACTGGATTGAAAAAATAAAAGAGAAAAAAAATATGGTATTTGCAGAATTTAATGTTTCATTTATTACTGAAAATAAATCCAAATAAATATAGGGGCCATTTTACTTGAGTGTATGGAAAATAACTTGTCATAAATTCCCTTTTAGAATTATTAGAAAAATATCAGATTATCACTAAGGCTGGCACGATTAATCGGATATTTGATTATTCAATCGGTTGATTCCACAAAAATGATTATCATTACTGAATTGCTTGCAATCGATTATTGGATAAGTACAATCGTCAATCAACTACCCAAAGTTGTGCCTAAAATAGCTGTATGAGTGGCAAACAGTGCAGAGCCAGATGAGATGCCGCAGAGCAGACGCCGTGATCTGCTGCGTCTCATCTGGGTCTTCACTGTATGCTCAGGTTGGTCTGTTCAAATACATATGGAAAAGTACAGCATATGGTGGGAGTCATGCTCAGACAGAAAGCCAGACAGTAAAATTATGACCAAATCTTCAGTGATTACTAATCGATTATCGATTGCAATGACAGGAATGATAATCGATTATCTTTTCAGCTCCGATTAGCCAGCCCTAATTATCACCGGAATATATATCTTTCTTCATAGCAGCCAATATATATATCTGCCTTTGTATTTCACAATTGTATCTTAGACTGTAAAAGTTAGGCGACGTTTACTGACAACTGGTTGTCACCAGCCTGTGAGGCTAGGGGGCATGTACCCCAATATAGAGAATGGGGCATGATGTTTTTTGGTGTGTTTTGCTGGCTTTGGGAAACTGATGGCAGTGTATCTATAGAACCAATTTAGTGAATTCTTACCACACTTGCATCAGTATGTGCATCAGTATGACCACTTAATGATTAAGACCTGGAAAAGCAGTGACTAAGGTCTTTTGACCTTGGCTTTATTTTCAAGGTCACTGTCATTTTTTTATCAGAAATACTTTGCCTCCAGAATGAATGTATGAATTACATGTACATGCATGGTCATACTTGGTACAATGACTACAATCTATCATTGCAATGACAAAAAACGTGAACAGGGTGTGCTGACCTTAATCTACTGCTAGGTTTCAAGGTCACACAAGTACATAGTCTCAAATTTTGCACTGTATGCTCTAGCATATCTTCGAAACAACGACGCAGGACCGAAATAGGCCGAAACGACCCAAGTCTAAATTTAGGCCAAAACGACTCAGGGCCGAAATGTCCCGGATTCTTCTATATGCCAGAGTTCTTGTTAACTACAAATTTGGAATAATTTACTCTAACTTTTTCATTTCTGATGTTAACTTTTTGGAAAGTCTCATTAGAACAGTATAGTAAAACACCAACTTTTTCTGGAGGCCAGCATTTTTAGTTTTACTCCAATTTTCAAAATCCTAGTGAGAACCCTGTATGTTGTATGTGTGTTTCACTGTTTTTAGCTCACCTGTCACATAGTGACAAGGTGAGCTTTTGTGACCACATTCCGTGCGTGCGTGAGTGAGCAAACAATTTCATTTCCGCACGATAGCATCTTCATTATACCCGCTTTTTCGAAGAAAAATTGGGTATGTTGTTTTCGTACCACAGTTCGATCCGGCGTCAGTCCGTCCGTCTGTCCGTCCATCTGTCTGTCCGAGCACATCCGTGGGCACATGTTGGGTAGACATAAGTTGGGTACTTGCCGTTTATTCCGTTGTTGTCCAAGAAAAGTAGCCAGTAGCCTGTTGGGTATTTTTGAATGGGAAAATTAACACTGTAGTACCCAACAAATGTCCATCTGTAAGAACGTCCGTCCGTCACGTTTCTTGTGATTGGATCTCCTCTGCAACCACTGAAGTTACACTTTTGAAACTTTGCATGTGGATAGTACATGGAATGTAGATGGCAGTGGGCAACTTTTTTGTGACCTTGACCTCAACATGACCCCAAGGTCAAAGGTCAAAAATTATGATTTGCCATATCTCCTAAACTATTGGAGTTACACTTCTGAAACTTTTCTTATTGGATGGTCCATGGAATATAGAATATGTCAGGTTACTTTTGGTGTGACCTTGACCCCAAGGTCAAAAAGTATGATTTTACCATATCTTCTAAACTATTAGAGTTACACTTCTGAAACTTTGGTTATTGGATGGCCCTTGGAATATAGAATAAATTTGGATACTTTTGGTGTGACCTTGACCTCAACATGACCCCAAGGTCAAAGGTCAAAAATTATGATTTGCCATATCTCCTAAACTATTTGAGTTACACTTCTGAAACTTTGCTTATTGGATGGCCCTTGGAATATAGAATATGTTGGGCTACTTTTGGTGTGACCTCGACCCCAAGGTCAAAGGTCAAAAAGTATGACTTTGCCATATCTTCTAAACTATTGGAGTTACACTTCTGAAACTTGGTTATTGGATGGCTGTTGGAATATAGAATAAATTGGGATACTTTAGGTGGATTCAACATAACCCCAAGGTCAAAGGTAAAAAAGTATGACTTTGCCATATCTTCTAAACTATAAATGTTACACTTCTGAAACTTTGCTTATCAGTTAGAATGTTCTTTGCAACTTTTTTTAACTTACATGTAGTTTTGGCTAGCTAATACATAGTCATTAGTGTTATTAATAGAAAAAACGGGTATTTGCGGTGGTTTACCATTGACTGCAGATCTAGTTTATGATTTGATTTTAACCAGACTTGCACACAACTTGTACCACCATGAGATCTGGGTTCCTTTCTTGAACCAGCCATATCCCATCATGTGTTACGGAGTTACGGCCCCTGAAAGGGCAAAAATTGCCTATTTTGGTCTTGTCTGCATGATAGCTATTTCATTTATGATTTGATTTTAACTAAACTTGCATACATTTGGTACCACCACAAAATCTTGGTTCCTTTCTTGAATCAGCCATATCCCATCATGGGTACCAGAGTTATGGCTCCTAAAAAGGCAAAAATTTCCTATTTTGGTATTGTATGTACAATAGCCGTTTCATTTATCATTTGATTTTAACCAAACTTACACACAATTTTTACCACCACAAGATCTTAGTTCCTTTCTTGAATAAGGCATACCACATCAAGGGTACCAGAGTTATGGCCCCTGAGAGGGCAAAAATTTGCTGTTTTGGTCTTGTCTTCATGATAACTGTTTTGTTTATGATATAATTTTAACCAAATTTACACACAACCTGAAGCACCATAGAATCTTGGTTCCTTTGTTGAACCACCCATATCCCATGATCTGTTCGAGAGTTATGGCCCCTGAAAGGACACAAATTGCCTACTTTGGTCTTATCTGCACAAAAGCCGTTTCATTTATGATTTGATTTTAACCAAACTTGCACACAACTTAAACCACCATAAGGTCTTGGTTCCTTTGTTCAAGTTTGAATATGGGTCATGTCCGGTCAAAAATGAGGTCAGTAGGTCAAATCATAAAAAAACCCTTGTGAACACTGAGTCACTCTAGAGGCCACATTTTAAGTCCAATCATCATGAAACTTACTCAGAATGATTGCCTTGATGAAATCTTGGCCAAGTGTGAATATGTGTCATGTCTGGTCAAAAAGTAAGTCATGGAACAACCTTGTGAACACTCTATAGGCCAAAGGTTTGGTCTGATCATCATCTAACTTGCTCAGAATGATCATCTTGACAATATCTCGGTCAAGTTCGAATATAGGTCATGTCGGGTCAAAGAGTAAAACCTTGTGAACACACTAGAGGCCACAGGTTTGGTCCGCTCATCATTAAGCTTGTCCAGAATGATTATCTTGACAATGTCTCAGTCAAGTTCAAATATGGGTGTTGTATGGTCAAAAAGTAGGTCAGTAGGTCAAATCATAGAAAAACCTTCTGAACACACTAGAGGCCACAGTTTGGTCCAATCATCATCAAACTTGCTCAGAATGATCATCTTGATAATATCTTGGTCACGTTTGATTATGGGTCATTTTGGGTCACAAAGTAGGTCAGAAGGTCAAATCATAGAAAAACCTTGTGAATACACTAGAGGCCACAGTTTTGGTCCAATCATCATCAAACTTGCCCAGAATGATCATCTTGACAAGTCTTGGTCAAGTTCGAATATGGGTCATGTTGGGCCAAAAAGTAGGTCAGTAGGTCAAATCAGACAAAAACCTTGTGAACACACTAGAGGCTACCGTTATGGTCCGATCATCATCAAACTTGCTCAGAATGATAGTCTTGATAATATCTGGATCAAGTTTGAATACGGGTCATGTCGGGTCAAAAAGTAGGTCAGTAGGTCAAATCATAGAAAAACCTTGTGAACACACTAGAGGCCACAGTTTTGCTCCGATCATCATCAGACTTGCCCAGAATGATCATCTTGACAATATCTCAGTCAAGTTCAAATATGGGTCATGTTAGATCAAAAAGCAGGTCAGTAGGTCTAATCATAGAAAAACCCTCTGAACACACTAGAGGCTACAGTTTTGGTCCTATCATCATCATACTTGCTCAAAATGATCATTTGACAATATCTCGGTTAATTTTGAATATGGGTCATGTCTGGTCAATATGTAGGTCAGATTTTTGAAAAGCTTTGTGAACGCACTAGAGGCCCCAGTTTTGGTACGATCATCATCAAACTTGCTCAGAATGATCATCTTGACAATATTTGGGTCAATTTTGAATATGGGTCATGTCGGGTCAAAAGTAGGTCAGCAGGTCAAATCATAGAAAAATGTTTTGAACACTCTAAGAGGCCACAGTTTTAGTCAACTCATCATAAAACTTGCTCAGAATGATCATCTGGACAATATCTCAGTTAAGTTCGAATATGGGTCATGTCAAATCAAAAAGTAGATCAGTAGGTTATTTTGTCATAACTTTTGAACCGTTTGAGATAGAGCCTTCACATTGGCATGTAGGTTCCTTGTGACAAGGGCTTCCCACTCATATAAAGATGTGACCTTGACCTGTGACCTACTTTATCCTTTTGAACCATATGAGATACAGTCTTCAAATTTGGCATGTATGTTCCTTGTGACAAGGTTTTCTCAACCATTTAAAACTTTTGACCCATGACCTTGACCTTTGACCTACTTTGTCTTAACTGTTGAAGCATTTGAGATACAGCCTTCATATTTAGCATGTAGGGTTCTTGTGGCAATGTTGCTTAGATGACCCTCTACCAAAAAGGCTAAAACAATTCCACTTCTATGAACAAAGTGCCCACCAGAGCTAAAAATAGAAAAATATTGTAAATTTGATTCAAAAGGAAACTCCACCTAAACCTTAAGGCCAATTTGATTCAAAGTTCACAGGAATGTTGCCTAGGTTACTTCCTACCAAATAAGCTAAAATCACTCTGCTGATGAACAAGATGGCCACCAGAGCTTTAAATAGAAAGTACTCGAGACAGTGACACACAGGTAGAACCAGGGCCCTCTGGGCCCTCTTGTTATCTCTAACTATCACTTTTTCTTTTTTCTTGCACCTGCGCATGCACCTCCACATAATACTCGAAAGAGAGTGTTGGAGTACAGTAAAACCTCCACTAATGGTCACCTCTGTTTAGCAGCCACCTCTCTTCAGCAGCCACAATAATTCCTCCCATAGCATTGTTCTATATATTTAACCTCTGCTCAGCAGCCACCTCTATCCTCCAGCCAGCAGCCACTTTACCAAATCTAAATTCCCTCTATTAAACAGCCAGAGTTAACTCAATAGCAAAAAGTCGGATGTAAAAATAGGAATTTCTCTTCTGGTGTATTTAATTATTTCAAAATTTATTTTTCTCAAAACTACCATTGTGATATATGCATAAATACAATACAAGCAAGTGAAAAGAAACATAAATGATGGACACCACTCCATCATTTTTTCTTTTAGACCATCCATGTTAAGCTGTCTTCAATAATCACTTTTTTTGTATGTCGATAACAAGCCATATATTATCTCAGAGATTTCTCTCTGTTAAACAGCCACCTCCCTTAAACAGCCAGTTTTGGAGTTTTCCAAGGATGGCTGTTTAATGGAGGTTACACTGTATATAGATAGAAGATAGGAGGAGAAAATTCTATAAGAAAAATCCAGTTGAGACAAAGCGAGCGACAAAACCAGTAGGCTGAAAGGTCCAGATTAGTTAGACTGGTCAGTTATGCACTCTATGTACCTATAAACATAGAGTGCATAACTGACCAGTCTAACTACCTACAGTAGAATGTCGATGGCTCGAACACCGATGGCTGGTTTACCATGGATGTGTCGAACCGTTCTTGAGCCCCTAGCGAAATCCTCTACATAAGAAATAGTGGAGGATAATTAAGAAGATTTTAGTCTTTTATCTTGCAAATGTATGCTGTGTGTAGTCATTAGAATTGCCTCGATGAGGCTATTCTAATGAGTACACACAGCATAAATTTTATTATAGAACACCGAAAAGATGACTAAAAGTATCTTGTTATGCCTCCTGACAGTAACCCTCATTGGCTCGAACTACCCCTGTCTCGAACAGATTTTCGAGGTCCCAAAGGTGTTCGAGCCATTGAAGTTCGACTGTATATGTACTTGTGTACCTATATACATATTATGGCCGTACTACTACATTCCTCCATCCTACAAAGAGACATTTATTTCAAGTGTTTAGGAATTCAAATTATTCATATTACAAATTCGGGTTCTTTTTGACTCCGCAGCCCATAACCCAAACACGCCTATACAAA
Source organism: Lucinisca nassula (assembly GCA_963580285.1). NCBI lineage: Eukaryota > Metazoa > Mollusca > Bivalvia > Lucinida > Lucinidae > Lucinisca > Lucinisca nassula. The sequence goes on from OY757014.1 coordinate 132,330,758, forward strand.
TACATTGCCACCTTTATCGCCAAAAAAATGAAAATTTGATGATATAAAATTGTGATATTTTCCTTATTTCTGCTCAAAACATAGATTGCGGGGACTCAGTAGCACCGCCTCGGCGAGGCGGTTCTATCGAGTACCCACAATCTATGTTTTTCAGCAGAAATAGGAAAAATAAGGTATACCCCTGCAAGCCCCAGTTTTACTATATAAAAGTGGGGTTCGAGGGGGTCAAAATTATATAGGCATGTTTTCGTGATGCTTTGCTTTGCCCTTGGGCTCCAACCGTAATTATCCTGGTCACAGCGCAACCAGACTTGGGGTAATTAAAACTGTATTTGTAATTAATTACAATATAATTACACTTGTGGTGCTGCACCACTGTAGTAGGAGGAGAAAAATCTGTAAGAAAAATCCAGTCGTGTGCCCCGACCGGGGATTGAACCCACAACCCTTGGGTAGCAAAGCGAGTGACAAAACCACTAGGTCCAGACCAGGTAGACTGGTCAGTTGTGTATCTATATACATATAATGGCCGTACTACTACTTACATGTATATGTACTGCAACACCCCCTCACAAGGATTACATGCAGGTGTACATTAAGCACATTCCAGGTTTGCAGGCTGAAACCTGTAATGTCCCTTGATCTTGAGGTTTGTTTGTTTGTTTGATTTGAGGTTTAACGTCCCAGTCAACACTGTATAGGTCATTTTGGACACGTCGCTTCCAATTTTTGGGGACTTTTACCCGACCCACATTAGGGTTGACATGTCATTGAACTCAAAACAATCAATTATGTACTGATGATTGCTTAATTTGCTGAACTGTTTTGCTTTGCTGAACAAAATGTCCATATGCAGAGGCAAAGATAGAAAAATCATTAAAGAACATCTCCAATGGCTCAGTTTCAAAGTAACTTCGACAGAAATGTTCCACCAAAAGTGCTTAAGTGGTTCTGCTCCTCTGACTGTACAAAATGGTTGTCAGAGCTAAATATAGAAAAAAATCACTAAACAACAATATTAGTACATCATAACTCAGGTGAGCGAATTAGGTCCATCATGGACCTCTTGTTTTTTAGTAAGGGAGACAACTTTTGCAATCTCATAAACTTTCACTCAGGTTGTCCTGCACCAGAGTAGGGCAGCCATCCAAAAATGCCAGCTTGCACCCAGGAGTAAGGAAACAAGTTGGCAGTTGCACATTTTAAAACCTTTCAGTGAGGCGCTTCTAACAAGTGCACAAAACAGATTTCTTGATAAGTACCCACAATATTTTTGCATCAAAACATAACATTACTGCCCTAATTAATCTTGATAAACCAGGGCCAGTTGTTCAAAACTATACTTGTCTTTATTTAACCGATTATTAACCCTTTGATTATTTAGAATTGCAAGTATGCTAATACATTTGCTGAAAAAATATAAGTAGCTTTTGCAAAGCAACAGCTACTCATATTTTTCAGCCAAAATACCACTGCATTAGATATTATAGTTACTGGAGTCAAGATTTTTAACACTAACAAGCTTGTTAAGCAAATGCAAAAGCTGCTCATATTTTTCAGCAAAAATACCACTGCATTAAATATGGTACTTTCTGGAAGAGTTAAATTTTTTTTTACCACTGCTGAGCTTGTTAAACCAAGGAGCCAGTTGTTCAAAACTAACAATGTCGTTAGTTAATATATCTTTAAAATTTTGATCATATAATATGGCAGATATACTTATAATTTTGCTGAAAAATTAGAGCTTTCATTTTTTTTTTTCAGCAAAAATCACACTGTTATTAGATATTGTACTTGCTAGAACAGTTAACCCTTATCTTGCTGTTCACGACAACCCCTATCTTTGCAAACACTGCAGATCCAGATCAAGAAGCCATCTGATCAGGATCTACACTGTTTGGCATTTAGTTTCTGAATTTGTAGCCATAAATTACATCAAGTAATTTGATTGGTTGATAGATAGAAATGGGTGTGGCTTAAATGAATATTCAGCAAAATAAGGGTTAAGCCAAGGAGCCTTTGAATGGCAACAAAAAAAACAAACATATAAAGATGTCCCTATTGTTTAGTTTCAGTCTAATGAGTCAGAAAAGGCGGTGGTATTCGAGACAGATGCCTGGGTACACCAGTACAACTATAAAGCGTCTAATGAAGACGCACTACCTCTTACAGAAGTCAAGACAGCCCCAAAGCCATTCTCCACTACTCAGGTCAAGATATATAGGTACATATACATGTATATTCATCGTGTACATGTTTATGTTTATAGTACATGTATGTATTCGATTTTGTTATGCCCCCGCGTATTCGGAGAATACCGGAAGGGCATTAAGTTTTACCCCTGTCCGTCCGTCCGTCGGTCTATCCGTTCGTCCGTTCGTTCGTCCTGTGACATCGTGTCCGGGCCATAACTCCTAAACCGTATGGAATATATTCATGAAACTTCACAGTTGCATTCATCACACTGAGACGATGTGTCATGAACAAGGAAGACAACTCTTGCTTTTTTGGTTTTTGAATTATCTGCCCTTGACTTAGTACCATATAGTAAACCGTGTCCGGGCCATAACTCCTAAACCATATGGAATATATTCATGAAACTTCACAGGTGCATCCATCATACTGAGACGATGTGTCATGAACAAGGAAGACAACTCTTGCATTTTTGGTTTTTGGATTATCTGCCCTTGATGCATATATTTTATGATTGATTTGAAGTACATTTGTAATATTTTTATCCCCTCGCACAACATAGTTGTGAGGGGGGATATAGCATAACTTCACACAAATGTTCCTTATAAAAAAATCTCGAGCGAGTTCGACTTTCAAGGTCATAACCTCAAGGTCAAGGTCACTGTGGCTATTTTTAGAAAAACTTTGTCATCGCTCTAGCGCCTACATTTCTTCACCAATTTCATTATAACTTCACACAAATGTTCCTTATAAAAAGATCTCAAGCGAGTTAGTCTTTCAAGGTCATGACCTCAAGGTCACTGTGGCTATTTTTAGAAAAACTTTGTCATCGCTCTAGCGCCTACATTTCTTCACCAATTTCATTATAACTTCACACAAATGTTCCTTATAAAAAAATCTCCGAGGTGTTAGACTTTCAAGGTCATGACCTCAAGGTCAAGGTCACTGTGGCTATTTTTAGAAAAACTTTGTCATCGCTCTAGCGCCTACATTTCTTCACCAATTTCAATATAACTTCACACAAATGTTCGTTATAAAAAATCTCGAGCGAGTTCGACTTTCAAGGTCATGACCTCAAGGTCAAGGTCACTATGGCTATTTTTAGAAAAACTTTCATTGCTCTAGCGCCTACATTTCTTCACTGATTTCAATATGACTTCACACAAATGTTTCTTATGACAAAATCTCGAGCGAGTTCGACTTTCAAGGTCATGACCTCAAGGTCAAGGTCACTGTGGCTATTTTTAGAAAAACTTTGTCATCGCTCTAGCGCCTACATTTCTCCACTGATTTCAATATAACTTCACACAAATGTTTCTTATGACAATTTCTCGAGCGAGTTTGACTTTCAAGGTCATGACCTCAAGGTCATGACCTCAAGGTCAAGGTCACTGTGGCTATTTTTAGAAACTTTGTCATTGCTCCAGCGCCTACATTTCTTCACTGATTTCAATATCACTTCACACAAATATTTCTTATGACAATATCTCGAGTAAGTTCGACTTTCAAGGTCATTACCTCAAGGTCAAGGTCACTGTGGCTATTTTTAGAAAAACTTTGTCATCGCTCTAGCACCTACATTTCTTAACTGATTTCAATATAACTTCACACAAATGTTCCTTATGACAATATCTTGTGCGATTTCGTCTTTCAAGGTCAAGGTCACTGTGGCTATTTTTAGAAAAATTTTGTCATCACTCTAGCGCCTATATTTCTTCACCAATTTCAATATAACTTCACACAAATGTTCCTTATGACAATATCTCTAGCGAGTTCCACTTTCAAGGTCATGGTCACTGTAGCTTTTTTTAGAAAAACTGTCATCACTCTAGCGACTACATTTCTTCACTGATTTCAATATAACTTCACACAAATGTTCCTTATGACAATACCTTGAGCGAGTTTGACTTTCAAGGTCAAGGTCACTGTGGCTATTTTTAGAAAAACTTTGTCATGGCTCTAGCACTTACATTTCTTCACCGATTTCAGTATAACTTCACACAAATGTTCCTTATGACAATATCTCAAGCTATTTCAACTTTCAAGGTCAAGGTCACTGTGGCTATTTTTAGAAAAACTTTGTCATCGCCCTAGTGCCTATATTTATTGATGGATGTTAATAGAACTTCACACAAATGTTTCTTATGATAATATCTCGAGTTGCTTTGACTTTCAAGGTCATGACCTCAAGGTCAAGGTCACTGTGGCTATTTTTAGAAAAACTTTGTCATCGCTCTACCGCCTACATTTATGATTTTAATATAATTTATGATTGATTTGAAGTACATTTGTAATATTTTTTATGAATGGCATTTGGCGGGGGCATCCGTGTCCTATGGACACTTTTTCTAGTTTGTATTTGAGTTTAACGGCCCAGTCGACACAATTTTATGTCATTTTTAGCTCACCTGTCACGTAGTGACAAGGTGAGCTTTTGGGATCACTTTTTGTCCGTCGTCCGTCGTGCGTCCGTGCGTGCGTGCGTGCGTGAGTGCGTCCGTAAACTTTTTCTTCAAATGACATCTCCTCCTAAACCACTGAACGGATTTTGACCAAACTTCACAGGAATGATCCTTAGGTGGTCCCCTTTCAAAGTTGTTCAAATGGTTCCGGTCCGTTGCACATATAGGTCACAGTAGCCAAAAATAGATTTTTTTCACCGAAAACTTAAAAAATCTTCTTCTCTGAAACCGCAAGGCCCAGGTCTTTGATATTTGGTATGAAGCTTCATCTAGTGGACCCCTACCAAGATTGTTCAAATTATAGTGCTGGGGCCAAAAATGCCCCCGCACGGGGGCCCTTTGGTTTTACATGGGCTTATATAGGGAAAATCTTTAAAAATCTTCTTCTCTGAAACCGCAAGGCCCAGGTCGTTGATATTTGGTATGAAGCTTTATCTAGTGGACCCCTACCAAGATTGTTCAAATTATAGTGCTGGAGCTCAAAATGCCCCCGCACGGGGGCCCTTTGGTTTTACATGGGCTTATATAGGGAAAATCTTTAAAAATCTTCTTCTCTGAAACCGCAAGGCCCAGGTCTTTGATATTTGGTATGAAGCTTCATCTAGTGGACCCCTACCAAGATTGTTCAAATTATAGTGCTGGGGCCAAAAATGCCCCCGCACCAGGGCCCTTTTGTTTTACATGGGCTTATATAGGGAAAATCTTTAAAAATCTTCTTCTCTGAAACCGCAAGGCCCAGGTCTTTGATATTTGGTATGAAGCTTCATCTAGTGTACCACAAGCAAGATTGTTCAAATTATAGTGCTGGAGCTAAAAATGCCCCCCGCACGGGGGCCCTTTGGTTTTACATGGGCTTATATAGGGAAAATCTTGAAAAATCTTCTTCTCTGAAACCGCAAGGCCCAGGTCTTTGATATTTGGTATGAAGCTTCATCTAGTGGACCCCTACCAAGATTGTTCAAATTATAGTGTTGGAGCTCAAAATGCCCCCGCACGGGGGCCCTTTGGTTTTACATGTGCTTATATAGGGAAAATCTTGAAAAATCTTCTTCTCTGAAACCGCAAGGCCCAGGTCTTTGATATGTGGTATGAAGCTTCATCTAGAGGACCCCTACCAAGATTGTTCAAATTATAGTGCTGGGGCCAAAAATGCCCCCGCACGGGGGCCCTTTGGTTTTACATGGGCTTATATAGGGAAAATCTTCAAAAATCTTCTTCTCTGAAACCACAAGGCCCAGGTCTTTGATATTTGGTATGAAGCTTTATCTAGTGGACCCCTACCAAGATTGTTCAAATTATAGTGCTGGAGCTCAAAATGCCCCCGCACAGGGGCCCTTTGGTTTTACATGGGCTTATATAGGGAAAATCTTGAAAAAATCTTCTTCTCTGAAACCGCAAGGCCCAGGTCTTTGATATTTGGTATGAAGCTTCATCTAGTGGACCCCTACCAAGAGTGTTCAAATTATAGTGCTGGGGCCAAAAATGCCCCCGCACCAGGGCCCTTTTGTTTAACATAGGCTTATATAGGGAAAATCTTTAAAAATCTTCTTCTCTGAAACCGCAAGGCCCAGGTCTTTGATATTTGGTATGAAGCTTCATCTAGAGGACCCCTACCAAGATTGTTCAAATTATAGTGCTGGAGCTAAAAATGCCCCCCGCACGGGGGCCCTTTGGTTTTACATGGGCTTATATAGGGAAAATCTTGAAAAATCTTCTTCTCTGAAACCGCAAGGCCCAGGTCTTTGATATTTGGTATGAAGCTTCATCTAGTGGACCCCTACCAAGATTGTTCAAATTATAGTGCTGGGGCCAAAAATGCCCCCACACCAGGGCCCTTTTGTTTTACATAGGCTTATATAGGAAAAATCTTGAAAAATCTTCTTCTATGAAACTGCAAGGCCCAGGTCTTTGATATTTGGTATGAAGCTTCATCTTGTGGACCTCTACCAAGATTGTTCAAATTATAACCCTGGGTCCAAAAATGCGCCTGCTCCGGGGCCCTTTGGTTTTAGATAAACTTATATAGGGAAAATCTTGTTTTACATAGTCTATAGGCAGGCTAAACCTTTAAAACCTTCTTCTCTGAAACCAGAAAGCCCAGGTCTTTCATATTCGATATGAAGCTTCATCTTGTGGACCTCTACCAAGATTGTTCAAATTAAAGCCCTGGGGCCAAAATTGACCCTGCCCGGGTCCCACTTGTTATACATTGGATCAGGTGAGCGAACCAGGGCCCTCTGGGCCCTCTTGTTTAGCTGGTCAGTTTACCTATTCACACTTTTCCTGGGCAGGCTTATACGTAAGAGGTTAACCCATTCCCACTTGGGGACTTCGTGAATTTTGCTGATTTTTTGTGTATTTTTGTTTGTTTGAATAGAGATTTGACGTCCCCGTCAACACTTTTTAGATCATTTATGAAGTGTATAGCACTTTTTTGAAGTGTAAGAGCACATCTACCACCCATTCTGAACTCTGATATTCTTATTTTGAGTGATGAAAAATTATGACTCACCTTTTCCCTTAGGAGCTGTCTGTTCTGGATCTATACTGTTTGCAAAATGCCTTTTAAACTTACCAGCAGATGGCAAAGCAGATGGCAGTTATTCAGATTGGCATCTTAAGTTTAAAATAAAGTTAGTTGAGAGGTGTAGCATGGAGAAAATACCTTGCAACACACACCAAAAATATTTCTAGAAAGCATCTTCTTTATCTATGAGGGACTACTCTTAAAGGAAAGAATTTGCTCCTGTTGGGAGCAAATTCTTTCCTTTGAGAGCAGCCCTTCTACACTATTTGCCCTTCCGTCTGCACCTTTTGGGCTCCTTACTAGATCATGAAACAAATTTAGCCCCTGCCCATCGGGTTTGAAGAAATAGATGGGCCGCATGATGCTTCCTCGCAGAGCTGAAACTGATCGCACACAAGTACCGGGTACTGGTAGACTGGTTAGAGGATCTAAGCCTGCCCAGGCAATGTGGTGCGAATCGGACTCTCCATGCTTATAAACCCTATTGGTTTCATTGGGGGACAGGGCTTGAGATGTCATTTCATCTCAATGTCGGGTAAAAGTCCCACAAAATTGGAAGCACTGTCTCCAACATGACCTATATAGTGTTGAGGGGGATGTTAAACCTCAAATCAAACAAAAACAAATTCTTGAACTAAATGTCAAACAGTGTAGATACAGATCAGATGGCTTCAGAATCAGATGGCTTCTTCTGAAGCTATCTGATCTGTATCTTCACTGTTTGCAAAAAAGGTTCCATAATTATCCTAACTATTGATAGGGATAAGCCAATGCAAACAGTGCAGACCCAAATCAGACTGCTCCTGAAGGAGCACTCTGATTAGGGTCTACACTGTTTGTTCTTCCGTCTGCACCTTTTGGACTCCATACTAGATCATGAAACAAATTTGTCAAAATTTTAGGAGAATTATGAAGTCTTTGAGGTGTCCTATTAGGATTTTTCCGGCAGTCCGTATTCTGGTACAGCAGGAGACATTGGCACTAAATAGAGAATACCAGGTTCGTGTCTTTTGATATCAAGTTATCAGGCAAGGCTTCGAGAACGCTTGTAGAATCGCGAGGCTTGCCTCGCGATTCTACATGCGTTCTCGAAGCCGAGCCTGATAAACATGATATCAAATGACACGAATCTGGTATTCTATTTATCATTTTATCGCCTTGTACACTCTTAAATTAACAATTTACGATCAGTTACCAATTGTCCTTAGTGCGCCCCAACATTCCGATGCCCAATATAATCGATCAGTATATTAACTATCATCTGACCGTTATTTTTCTTTTGATATTTTTAATGGTTTTTTTTTTTTTCATTTTTTTTTAGCTCACATGTCACGTAGTGACAAGGTGAGCTTTTGGGATCACTTTTTGTCCGTCGTGCGTCCGTGCGTGCGTGCGTGCGTCCGTAAACTTTTCTTCAAACGACTTCTCCTCCTAAACCACTAATCGTATTTTGACCAAACTTCACAGGAATGATCCTTAGGTGGTCCCCTTTCAAAGTTGTTCAAATGGTTCCGGTCCGTTGCACACATAGGTCACAGTAGCCAAAAATAGATTTTTTTCACCGCAATCTTAAAAAATCTTCTTCTCTGAAACCGCAAGGCCCAGGTCTTTGATATTTGGTATGAAGCTTCATCTAGTGGACCCCTACCAAGATTGTTCAAATAATAGTGCTGGGGCCAAAAATGCCCCCGCACGGGGGCCCTTTGGTTTTACATGGGCTTATATAGGGAAAATCTTGAAAAATCTTCTTCTCTGAAACCGCAAGGCCCAGGTCTTTGATATTTGGTATGAAGCTGCATCTAGTGAACCCCTACCAAGATTTTTCAAATTATAGTGCTGGAGCTAAAAATGCCCCCGCACGGGGGCCCTTTGGTTATACATGGGCTTATATAGGGAAAATCTTGAAAAATCTTCTTCTCTGAAACCGCAAAGCCCAGGTCTTTGATATTTGGTATGAAGCTTCATCTAGTGGACCCCTACCAAGATTGTTCAAATTATAGTGCTGGGGCCAAAAATGCCCCCGCACGGGGGCCCTTTGGTTTTACATGGGCTTATATAGGGAAAATCTTTAAAAATCTCCTTCTCTGATACCGCAAGGCCCAGGTCTTTGATATTTGGTATGAAGCTTTATCTAGTGGACCACAAGCAAGATTGTTCAAATTACAGTGCTGGATCTAAAAATGCCCCCGCACGGGGGCCCTTTGGTTTTACATTGGCTTATATAGGGAAAATCTTGAAAAATCTTCTTCTCTGAAACCGCAAGGCCCAGGTCTTTGATATTTGGTATGAAGCTTCATCTAGTGGACCCCTACCAAGATTGTTCAAATTATAGTGCTGGAGCTAAAAATGCCCCCACACGGGGCCCTTTGGTTTTACATGTGCTTATATAGGGAAAATCTTTAAAAATCTTCTTCTCTGAAACCGCAAGGCCCAGGTCTTTGATATTTGGTATGAAGCTTCATCTAGTGGACCTCTACCAAGATTGTTCAAATTATAGTGCTGGGGCCAAAAATGCCCCCGCATCAGGGCCCTTTGGTTTTACATGGGCTTATATAGGGAAAATCTTGAAAAATCTTCTTCTCTGAAACCGCAAGGCTTAGGTCTTTGATATTTGGTATGAAGCTTTATCTAGTGGACCCCTACCAAGATTGTTCAAATTATAGTGCTGGATCTAAAAATGCCCCCGCACGGGGGCCCTTTGGTTTTACAAGGGCTTATATAAGAAAAATCTTGAAAAATCTTCTTCTCTGAAACCGCAAGGCCCAGGTCTTTGATATTTGGTATGAAGCTTCATCTAGTGGACCCCTACCAAGATTGTTCAAATTATAGTGCTGGGGCCAAAAATGCCTCCGCACCAGGGCCCTTTTGTTTTACATGGGCTTATATAGGGAAAATCTTTAAAAATCATCTTCTCTGAAACACAAGGCTTAGGTCTTTGATATTTGTTATGAAGCTTCATCTAGTGGACCCCTACCAAGATTGTTCAAATTATAGTGCTGGAGCTAAAAATTCCCCCACACGGGGCCCTTTGGTTTTACATGGGCTTATATAGGGAAAATCTTGAAAAATCTTCTTCTCTGAAACCGCAAGGCCCGGGTCTTTGATATTTGGTATGAAGCTTCATCTAGTGGTCCCCTACCAAGATTGTTCAAATTATAGTGCTGGGGCCAAAAATGCCCCCGCACGGGTGCCCTTTGGTTTTACATGGGCTTATATAGGGAAAATCTTGAAAAATCTTCTTCTCTGAAACCGCATGCCCTAGGTCTTTGATATTTGGTATGAAGCTTTATCTAGTGGACCCCTACCAAGATTGTTCAAATTATAGTGCTGGATCTAAAAATGCCCCCGCATGGGGGCCCTTTGGTTTTACATGGGCTTATACAAGGAAAATCTTGAAAAATCTTCTTCTCTGAAACCGCAATGCCCAGGTCTTTGATATTTGGTATGAAGCTTCATCTAGTGGACCCCTACCAAGATTGTTCAAATTATAGTGCTTGGGCCAAAAATGCCTCCGCACCAGGGCCCTTTTGTTTTACATAGGCTTATATAGGGAAAATCTTTAAAAATCATCTTCTCTGAAACACAAGGCTTAGGTCTTTGATATTTGTTATGAAGCTTCAGCTAGTGGACCTCTACCAAGATTGTTCAAATTATAGCCCTGGGGCCAAAAATGCCCCTGCTCCGGGGCCCTTTGGTTTAACATAGACTTATATAGGGAAAATCTTGTTTTACATAGACTTCTATATGCAGGGTAAACCTTTAAAATCTTCTTCTCTGAAACCAGAAAGCCCAGGTCTTTCATATTCGATATGAAGCTTCATCTTGTGGACCTCTACCAAGATTGTTCAAATGATAGCCCTGGGGCCAAAATTGACCCTGCCCAGTGCCCACTTGTTATACATTGGATCAGGTGAGCGAACCAGGGCCCTCTGGGCCCTCTTGTTTCTAGTAATAATAACATTTTTGCCATTTTTCCGGTTGTCCATTTCATTAAAAAAGTACAAGGTCATGTTGACGTGATAAAGGTCACTTGACCTGAGATAGCATATCTTTATCAGGTCAAAGTGTTACAATGCAATATATATAGAGGGTAACTGATAATTTTCTATTCACAGTTGGGAGGATGTTGTCATACACCATTTCTCGCTGGATCTCAGAAAGAACAACTATAATCTAGTGCTGCCAGATGAAGCTGCGGTAGAAAGGTTACGCCAGGTGCCGAAAACGTGGACTATTGAGCATGATGAGGCTCTGGTTAGATTGATGTCGAAACATCTGTCTCCGGATAATGAACAACTTGGAAGCATCAAGAATTATGTGGAGTCCATAGATGTTTCCTCTTTTGTAGTAAGTGCTTCTGGAGATGAAAGATCATGGTTCCCCTGTTCAAATCTTAGTTAGTTTATGGTATCAGTAGTCCATAGCTCTGGATAAGTATGAGGAATGATGATAATTTATGTCTCCCTCACTGAAGTGGAGATGGCCATATTGATTTTGGTGCAGATCCCATCAGCGTATGCGTTGGCATGACTTTCTTGTGTGCAAAATATCTTGTGAACTTCTGGGTGGATTTTAATCAAATTTGCATGGATGTAACATTAAGACAGAATGAAGAACTGATTAGGTTTTGGTGACATTAACTTTATTTTCAAGGTCACAGTCATGTGAGATAGGTCAAATTTAGGCAAAATTTACGTTTTGCAGTATATCGCATGAACTACTGGGTGGATTTTAATCAGATTTGCATGGATATTGGGACAGGATGAAGAACTGATTTGGTTTTAGTCACCTTGGCCTTATTTTCAAGGTCACAGTTATGTTAAATAGGTCAAATTTAGGCCAAATTTAGGTTGCATGCAGTATATCTCATGAACTTCTGGGTCAGATTTGCATGGATATAACATTTGGTCAGGATGAAGAACTGATAAGGTTTTTGTGACCTTGACCTTATTTTCAAGGTGCTGTTAAATCAAGCTTGTTTTGAAAGGGGTATGTGGTGGGGGACATCTGTTTTCTAAAAAAAAAAACAAGTCTAGTTTACTGTATCATTGATCCATAGCTCTGAATTAGGATGAGTAACGATGATAATTCAGGGATTATTTTACATATTTCTTGTTAGAAACATACATTGTGGGTATTTGTTAAAATCGCCTAATGAGGTGATTCTAACAAATTCCAACTGTGTATGCCGGCCTCGGTAGCTCAGTCGGAAGAGCGTCTGACTGGTGATCAGGAGGATGGGAGTTTGATGACTGCCGGTAGGCAACATTCTTTCGTGGAGATTGATCATGATCTTTTCTACGGTCATTCTCTCCCTTCCGCTGATTCAAAAAGGGCATTTGTCAGTATCTGGTGAAAGAATGTGCACTGTACTGGTTAACCGCTTAGATATAAGCCTGCCCAGGAAAAGTGTGATAGGTAAACTGACCTGTAAAAATGACCTAAATAGTGTTGACTGGGCAGTTAAACTCCTATACAAACAAACAAACAAAGAAACAAACAAACCAACAATGTATATATGGACGGCCCCCGCCCATTGGGGCTTTAAGAAATATATGGGCTGCATGATGCTTCCACACAAAGCTGAAACCGACTCCCACACGAGTACTGGTAAACTGCTTAGAGGATCTTAGCCTGCCTAGGCAAAGCGGTGTGAGTCGGCCCGTCCATGTTTATAAACCCTATTGATTTCATTAGGTGACAGGGCTTGAGATGTCATTTCATCTCAATGTCGGGTAAAAGTCCCACAAAATTGGAAGAAATGTCTACAAAATGACATTTACAGTGTTGACGGGGATGTTAAACCTCTAATCAAACAAACATTGTACTTGCTAGAAGAGTTAACAATTTGATCACTGGCAAGCCTGTTAAGCTAACAAAGGCTTTGGACAACTGGCCCCCTGGTTGCATTTGTTAACATTAAATGAACTGTGGAGCAGTGGTAAAGCATCATATTTGAGATCAAGAGGTAGCTGGTTCGATTCCCGCAAGCCCCAAGTGTTGTTTCCTTGAGCAAGGGACTTTATCCACATTGCTTAGTACTGGTTTTTTCCCAGGAAGAGGAAGAAAAGAGGGCCATATGGAAGATTAGTACTAGTTTACTAAATTTGTTACCCTCTATAATATTGTTTTGTATTGGAGTTTAACAGCCCAGTCAACACTATTTAGGTCATTTTTGAGCCGGTCAGTTTACCTATCCACACTTTCCTGGGCAGGCTTACACTTAAGCGGTTAACCAGTACAATACACATCCTTTCACCAGAAACTGAGAACTGCCCTTCTTGAATCAGTGGAAGGGAGAGAATGACCGTAGAAATGATAGTTTTATGTCCCACCAACAGCTAAGGTCATACGGAGACGGGACCTCAGTTTAAAGACTCATCCGAAAGTCTGGAGAAGCCCGGGATCAATCCTGCGATCTCTGGTTTACAAGGCGAGTAGCGTAACCACTGCACCAAGGGTCTCTACGAAAGAATTTGTTACTCTCTATAAATAAAGTTGAGTGTTTTTATTATTATTATTATTAACTATTGCTAAAACTCCACAATCCCTACTTTTGCAAACAGTGCAGATCCAGATCAGATGGCTTCTGAAGATCAGGGTCTACACTATTTTTCATTCAGATTGCAATTTTGAATGAATACTTTATATCCAGTAATTTGATTGGTTGATAGTCAGAAATGGGTGTGGCAAAATTAATTTATTCTGAAGTTAACCGTTAAGATGCCGAGAAAAACTACATCTGAAAATGTCGTCTGCTTATGTCGTCTGCTGAATCTTCTTGCAAACTTTTCTGAAATATTTTTTTCATACAGGCAAACAGTGTGGACCAGATCAGACTGCTCCTAGAGGAGCAGTCTGATCTGGGTCCACACTGTTTGCAAAAAATGACTTTTAAAGTAACAGGCAGACGACAAAGCAGACGACAGCTGTGGTAATTGGCATCTTATGGGTTAAGGCTTAAAACTTAGCCCATCTGGCCATGGTGACTTATTCAGATTCACATCTGACTTGTGATCACGATCTACTTACTCAAAACTTATTGCTATTTGTCAAGATTGCATATCATCTTCAGTTGGCCTTGGTGAAGAAGCCAAATAGTCAGGATCTACACTGTTAGGCAGAGGGTGTGATCTTTGGACTGCATGGCTGGCATGGGATATGATGAGTTTTGTTTTGCCGTTAAGTCAGAGATGTTCCGAGGCAGCTTTTTTTTACTTGGCAGGTCGTGCATTGCCACCTGGAGATCCACAGAATGCAACTACATTTGAGACTGTTCAAAAGTGGACTTTAAGACCACTTTTGAACAGTTACAAAGGTGGTCCCTGACCAGAGGACATTTTGTGCAGAAATAACAAAGCAAGAATAACTGCACCCTTCTAAATAAGCTTTTATAGCAGAATTAGTCTTAATTTTAATTGGTCGGAATTCCACTATAATAGTCTTGCAATAAGTCATAGATACCTGTTAAGGATGAATGATTCACTTGGACACTGTGTATATGAGCCAGCACACGACAAAACCTACAATAAGACATGTGCGCCCAACAAAGACTCAGATCAGCCTGCACATCCACACAGTCTGATTGGAGTCTTCACTGTGCGCTCTAAGGATAGCTAAGGACCGATTGCTCCTTCATGCAGCAAGAGAAGTCTTTAGTTAGACTATATTGATGCGCAGGCTGATCTGATTCTTTGTTGTGCGCTCTAAGGATAGCTAAGGACCAATTGCTCCTTCATGCAGCAAGAGATGTCTCTAGTTAGACTATATGGATGCGCAGGCTGATCTGATTCTTTGCTGGGCGCACATGGCTTATTGTAGGTTTTGTCGTGCCCTGGCTCATATGTCACAAGAATCGTTTAAGACTAAAATTACTTTCTAGAAAGGATAGCATTATTTATTAGCTTGTGTGCCGCATTGTGTTAATCTGAAATTTGTTTATGTTCATATGCTCATATTGTTTACATTCTAAACCTGAGATGAATAGAGTGTGCGTTTGAGAGTTTAAATGAACACATTAAATTCAAGTGAGTGAGTGAGTGAGTTTTAGTTTTATGTCCCACCAACAGCTAAGGTCATACGGAGACGGGACCTCGGTTTAAAGACTCATCCGAAAGTCTGGAGAAGCCCAGGATCGATCCTGCGATCCCTGGTTTACAACGCGAGTAGCGTAACCACTGCATCACGGAGGCTTCTATTAAATTCAAGTAATTTGATTGGTTGATCAGTCAGAAATGGGTGTTGCAGATTTATATTATTTCAGCAATACAACCTTAAGTTCATGTATAGACTTTATGGAATGATACATATTGCAGGATGAGTTTGGCCCCGCCTGTCTAACAGATGGCGACTCTGATACATACTGGGAGAGTGATGGTACCCAGGGGCAACACTGGATACAGCTCAGAATGAAGAAGGGAACTATTGTCAAGTAAGTTACACTGTCTCTTTACAAACCAATAACATTTGAGATTTTGTCCAGGGAAAATGCAGTAAAACCTATTTCATTGACCACCTTTGTAAAGCAAACAGCCTCTATTAACCCTTTTTGTACCAAATAGAATCTTCCACTTTATATATAGTTGGAGTCCATTTCTAAATTTAGGGGTGTCAGGTTGTGTTTCTTCAAAATATGTTAGAAAAAATTTTTTTTGCAAACAGTGTAGGCACTGATCAGACGCCGCATTCTGTGGTGTCTGATCTGGGCCTCCACTGTTTGCCAAGGTACCTGTTTTTGGGTTTCCAGTACAAAATAGGTTAAGCAAGCCAGAATTAGTTTCCTGAGAAAGGCAGGTGTATTGAAACTGACCTTTATTCATCAGGCACCAATTAGCCCCCGCCCATAGGGGCTTGAAGAAATATATGGGCTGCATGATGCTTCCACGCGGAGCTGAATTTGGCCCGCACACTAGTACTGGTAAACCTCTTTGAGGATCTGGGCCTGTCCAGGAACCGCGGTGCGAGGCAAGACCGTCCATGCTAATAAACCCTATTGGTTTCATTGGGCAACAGGGCTTGAGATGTCATTTCATCTCAATGTTGGGTAAAAGTCCCACAGAATTGGAAGCAACCTCTCCAAAATGACCTTTACAGTGTTGACGGGGATGTTAAACCTCAAATCAAACAAACCATCAAAAATAGAATAAAATCAAAAAAAAAATAGGCCTACCATCCCTTACACAAATGGACTTTTTCAACATATAGCAATGGAAGAGTCCACTGGTATACAATGGGTTAAAACAGTTTAGATCCAGATTAGTTTGCTTTTCAGAAGCCAATTGAGAGGTCAGCTGATCAGGATCTGTACTGTTATCCAGTTTGCATCTGACTCGGTGGTAAAAATTGAAATCATGCAACACAATGGCTCAAAATCACCCTTTTGCATGTTCATTCACATATTACCCTAACAATCAGGTCCCCACCCATCAGGGCTTGAAGAAATAGCTTTGGCTGCATGATGCTTCCATGCAGAGCTGAAACCGACCCACACAAGAGTACTGGTAAACCACTTAGAGGATCTAAGCCTGCCCAGGCAGAGTGGTGCGATTCGGACCATCCGTGCATATAAACCCTATTGGTTTCATTGGGCGGCAGGGCTTGAGATGTCATTTCATCTCAATGTTGGGTAAAAGTCCTACAAAATTGAAAGCAACGTCTCCAAAATGACCTTTACAGTGTTGATGGGGACGTTAAACCTTAAATCAAACAAACATATTACTCTGACAATGTTAATTAGTACAGAAGCCTCTGTGGTGTAGTGGCTACGCTTCTGGCCTTGTAAACCAGGGATCGCAGGATCGATCGATCCCAGGCTTCTCCAGACTTTCGGATGAGTCTTTAAACTGAGGTCCTGTCTCCATATGACCTTAGCTGTTGGTGGGATGTAAAACTCAAACACTCACTCACTCTTAATTGGTAATAAGTATTGAAATCATGCAGCACAATCACCCTTTTGTGTCTTCATTCACATGCACCCCAACCTCTTTATAACACTGTTGTTGAGGTCCAAAACAAAAACTGTATTAATTAAATAATACTGTTATATCCAAACAAAATGTAAAGATTAAGATATAGAAAAATGACCATTTATGGTGATATTTCTATTTAATCTATACGTTTTTGGAATCCATCTTGAAACTGTGTTATATCCAAAACAGTGTTTTAACGAATATTGTTTTAATGAGGTGTTGTGTGTTGTCCCGAAAATGCTTAATTAGTACTGTGATTTAATATACATTGAAACTGGTGCAGAGTCTAGCAGCTTTAAACAAAATTTATACACCAAAACCTCTTTATAACACTTTTAATGGGGTCCAAAGCAGAAAGCATGTTAGTTAAACAACCGTGTTATATCCAAACAAAAATGTATAGATTATATAGAAAAATGACCATAACTGGTCATTTTTAGCTCGCCTGTACGAAGTACCTGGAGTGCTATTGTTGTCACCTCAGTTGGTGTGCATGTGTGCATTTGCGTTCCTGTCACACTGCGTTAAAGTTTTTTCAAATGCTTATATCTCAACAGTCACTCATCACAGACCACTCATATTTGGAACTTAAGTACCTGGGAGGGTCCTCTGATGTTCAAAGAGAACAGACCACTGGGTTCATGCCCAGGGGTGGGGCTAGCTTTTTGGTTAAAGTTTTTGAAATGCTTATATCTCAACAGTCACTCATCACAAAGCATTCATATTTACAACTTGGATACCTAGGAGTGTCTTCTGAGATTCCAAGACAACACACCCCTGGGTTCATGCCTGGGAGTGGGGATGGGGTGGGGCTAGGGATCAAAATCCAGGATACCTTTGTAATTTGTTGGATACCTTTCCGTTATACTAACAAGTTATAGACACAATTGGTTATACATCAGCCAATCAAGTGACATTGGTTCAAGTGTAAAAGGGTGAAGGTCATGGTGACCTACATTTCATGGTCCAGTGATTTTGCCTTATATCTTGAAGTCTATTTGTTGGAGAAATGTCATACCTGGGATATTATTTCCATGTGACTCCACGATTGACCTCAAAATATATCTAGGTCACTGTGACCTATATTTCATGGTTCAGCTATTTTGCCTATTATCTTGAATACTATTTGTCAGATGGAGAAATGTCATACCTGGATTATTAGTTCCATGTGACCCGATAATTGACCGCAAAGCATATCTAGGTCATGGTGACTAACATTTCACGGTCCAGTGATTTTGTCTATTATCTTGAATACCATTTGGTGGAGAAATGTTATACCTGGGTTATTAGTTGCATGTGACCCCATTATTGACCTCAAAGTATATCTAGGTCAGTATGAACTATATTTCATGGTTCAGTGATTTTGCCTATTATCTTGAATACCATTTGATAGAGAAATGTCATACCTGGATTATTAGCTCCATGTGACCCGATAATTGACCGCAAAATATATTCAGGTCAGTGTGACCTATATTTCATGGTTCAGTGATTTTGCCTATTATATTGAACACTATTTGATGGAGAAATGTCATACCTGGATTATTTAT